>CM023449.1:55653347-55980847 GCA_013339765.2 Haemaphysalis longicornis | reverse complement strand
GTACATTTTGAGTTTTGAGTCCAAATTGAGTTTGAGTACATTTTGAGTTTTGAGTCCATTTTGAGTTTTGATTACATTTTGAGTTTGAGTACATTTTGAGGTCTGAGTACATTTTGAATTTTGAGTCCGAGTGAGTTCTGAGTTTTGAGCTCAATGTGAGTTTGAGTTTGAGTGAGCGCAGATGTGCTGCTCAGCATTGAGTCTGAGTCTGAGTGAGTGGTGATTCGAAAAAAAAAATTGTGAGTGAGTTTGAGTGAGCCGCGCCAACTTTGCCGAGGTATGGTATTGACACAAGTCAGCAATACAATACCGTGGGCTCGGTAACACTATCAGTGCATAGTACCGTATTGGTATGGCGAATATGGAGTAATGTTTAGTTACCTGGATGAAAAACAGGCGTCGCAGGTAAGCGTCCGCCATGTTTGACCTGTTTCCGAGCCCACTGGTGGGACCATGAGTGATGTTCGTGCTTTTATCTTGGCGGTAAGGTGTCGACGTTGAATCGGTGACGTGTTTGGCACGTGACATCCGGGAGGGGGCGAAGCGGGGCAGATCAGGTGGCGGTTTGCGGGTAAATTGCGCAACATCCGAGCGAATTTCCGTGAAGGGCGGTAGCGGAAAGTCGGTTATACGTAGTGGCCGTGGGTGCAGCCGGACCAGGCCGCCGTCGGTACCCTGAGGCTCCGTCAAGGAGGCTGGTGCGACACATACGCAGGCTGCCATCTGCACGAAAAATAGGCATCGCAGGTGAGCGTTTGCCATCCTTGACGTGTTGCCGACCCCACTCATGATGGACTAACGGCTGTTGCGGCAGCGAAGAAGCTGTTGCTGTTGCAGCGAAGTTGTTGCAGCGAAGCTGTTGCGGCAGCGAAGGGCTGATAAGCAGCTAGTCGTGGACAACCTGGAAAGCTAAGAATAACCAGCTGAACCTTAGATCACGCAACGTACATCGTGGCATGGCTGAGCTGAGCCACTGCTAGATTTTTAATTGCGCACACCATATTCAAACAATTTGCTCAACTGTTTCGCTTTTAAATGCAGTAGCTTTATCGTCGTAGCAATGCCGTGAACATTTCTCTTTTTTTCCTGGGTAAATGCCGCGTTTACACTGAAGGAAAGGTAAGGCTGGGAGGCATCGTCGGGATAGCCTTCAAAATTGGTGACAGCAATCAAGGAACTTGATTCCTCAATTTCTTTAAGGAACGCAACTCCAGCGCCCTTGTTGAAATTCTGATACGTCTCGGTGAAATTGGTGACCAGGGCGTGGGACTAACTATGCTCCAAGCGCGCCATGACTCTTGCGGGGGAGACATCACGGCCGACAAACACGCTCTGACGGTTTGCCGCCATTCCGGCGGTGTGAGGGTGAGACACTTGGCAGTAGGCGGCGATTATACGCTTTGCGCGGGACGACAGGGTAATATTATCATCGGCGATGCGCTCAGCAGCACGGTGTTCGGGGATTTGCTTGGGCTTCTTGGAATCTTCGGAGTATAAACTTACGGACTTCGCGTGTAAGTTAATACTCGCGTCATTATCATTCAAAGAGTGTATACCGATAATTACTTCGCGTGCGCGCGCACGTGAAAGAGAGAGAGAGAGAGAGCCACAGAGAGAGAATACTTTATTCAAAAGCCCGGTTAAGTGCGCTCGGTGACCGACAGCCGCAGCATGCCGATGACCATGGCAGCTCTTTCCGCGAGACTCTTCTGGGTCTGCAAGTCCGAGCTGCCCAGCGCCTTCCACCAGAGCTCTTCTGAGGGGATCAAAGGAAAGGGGTCTCAAGTTAGGAAGTATGACGAAAACAGCGGGGTACGTGGGGTCATTTATGGTGACGCGCTATGTACGCAGTCCACGTGGCATCACGACATGACTACCTTAAGTGCGCATATGTAGCCATTAAAGCGGGCCGCAACATTTTAAGCTTGGTTGCGCGTGATCAGCTCATCACTGAGCAGCCGGCTCCCGTGTCTGTCAGAGGGGCCACGTCAAGGCTGTCAATCGATTTCAGCACGGCGGACACCGTATCAGTTTTGGGTGCATCGCGGCTCGCAAATCGACGTGTGCGTGTTAACTGTCGGTATCTAGGTGTGGTCTTGTTAGTGGCGGGTTTCTTCATCTCGGTTGTGCATCGCGCCGTGTGCTGGTCGTCGCGTTCGGCCGTCACGTTGGGGTTAGTTTGCAAACTGCAGTTTCTTGTTTGACTCCGCGCATCAAAAAGCCCAGCGTCTGCTTTTCCGCCGTTTCGAGGGCATCTCATCGCAACAGCATCTTCATTGTTTCAAAAACACTACAACACATTTTCTGGTGTTTTCGGTTCAGGTCTGCCGGAATAGCTAGGCTCATTCCATAGGAACGACAGTTGTGAAGTTTTCATATCCATATTAATCTCTCCAGATTCTCAATGATTTTAGCGAACTCGTGGTTTTCCAACCAGACTCCAGCAGACTTGCCCAGGTAGAAAAAAATTTTAGAGAAGCTTGCCCTCACGCGCAAGGCTAGAATAGCGAAGCTGTTTTTGGTGCGCATTGCCGGTCACGCAGTGAAGTATCAGTATCATTGTATATTTGCATAATGGCGGTGCTAGTGATCGTCGTCATAAAAATCGAAAAGGCCGTCGACTTCTTCGCGGCGAGTGGTTGATGCAAAGTAGTCCTCAACATTGTAGACGGTCACCAGCTCTTGGTCATCAACTCGAGGCAGCGGTGGAGGGACCTGCATGACGTCTCTGGAAGTGGTGGTAAACTCGTAGCCTTGTCTCTAATTATTCATAATGTCTTCTAGAGATTTCTTGGACCACGTTGACCTCTCCCAAGCAGAGAATTTTGTTACATGCGCGGTAGCGCTTGACGACTCCGCTGAAGGTTATCTTTTTTTGCTAAATCTACGGCGCCATCCAAGGACACCGTGGTCCCTGCTAGTTTTATTTCATTACATTTATTTACTCTCAATGCCATCAGGCGTTACAGAGCGGAGGGGTGCAATATTAAACCAGAGAAAAGAATGCAGGAGAGCGGTTTCAGAAAGCGGTTGCTGACTACCGACTTCAAGTGCGCAGCGTCACTGATGGAGGCGGTGGAGGCTGTAAGGTGATTCCACTGCAAGCTGGTCGTGGGAACAAACGAGTTCAGGTAGAGGTTTGTTCGGGCGTTTGGCACACCCACTTTTAACGGATGATCAATGCGTGATGACACGTACGGAGGAACTGAAAAAAGAGATATTTTTAAGGTCTCATTGGTGTAAAATATTTCATGGGAAACCGATAGGCGAGATATCATACGACGGGTTGCAAGATCAGGCAGTTGTAATGTTTGTTTCATGTTAGTGACACTGGATGACCGATAATAATAAGAAAGAATGAAACGAGCGGACCCATTTTGGATAGCTTCAAGGGTAGAGACGAGATTGGCATATTCAGAAGTCATATTCAATCTTCAGCCGGACAAGGGTTCTGTAAAGCTGGAGGTTTAATGAAGTGGGACCTCGAGAAAAATTATGTCGGAGGAGCCTGAACATGCGGTTCGCATTTTTGGTAATATGTTTAATGTGCGGGTGCCACGAAAGGTCAGCACTGACAAACGAAGAATCCCGCATCTGCACTCACAATTGAAGAATCCCGCATCTAGCTCTAGAAATTCAACCTGAGGGAGTGAGACATCTGAATCAAACCAGGAAAGTATATCGAGCTGAATATACAAATGAAAACGCTGAATATTTCGGATATGTTTTCAGTAGCATTGTTTGCTCAACCGCATTGTGCAAACGCATTGCAAGATGTGCAAACGCATTGTACGTCTGAAGCCCCTGTTGGCTGCTGCTCCGTTTTTACGTGCTAGTGCTTCGGTGTGCCGGGCTTGCCGTAAGCACGCGCAACAAGTCAGCTATTGTGTCGCTCAAAACCGTAAGGCTGCCGTGAGAGTCCCAGCTTTGCACGCAGCAATGGCCCCTGGCTTATTCAAGGTGACGATGAGTCGCGAAAACGGGGGGCACTGAGCACCTCCTCTCCCCCCCCCCCCCATTTCCTCCTTGACCAACCATGGCAAGGCGTTTTATGGGGAAGGGTACAACCCTTTAAAGGCTGCCGCCTTACGCCTGTTAAACCTTTGGCGGAACGATTCTTTTCTGTCCACGAGACGAGGAGCATCTGCCTCTTATTTGCTATCTGGGTAAATCTGGAATATTCCGTACCCCAATTCACTGCTTTTTCTTTGTCTTTTAGATACTTTACACCGCTTCGAAAACCTCATGAGTGCCTGAAATTGCGACTCAGAGAAATGTGGTTTTCTTCGGTCTCGACATAAGCGAGAAAATTAGCGTCCCTTTCTTCTCGTTGCACCGTTTGATAGAGCCAGCCCTCTCGACTTAACGGCAGTATAATTGATCTCAATTTACTTTGTAGACATTCCTAGGAAAGTATCCAGTGCAAATAAAACAACTGAAAAATACTTCCTGGTGTTGACCGCGAACAGCAGGCCCCAACGTTTCGCACTAAGACTCGAATGACCGCTCGCGACACAAGGTCACACCACACCGCAGCCTCAACAACTTCCAAGGAGCCATCTTCGAGCCAGATTTGAAAATCAAGACGGCTGCCGACCTTTTGAAAGGGTTGAAAAGTTCGCGCGTTATGCGCCATGACGAAAATCAACATGCGGGAACTTTATACAAAAATATTTACAAAAGATATATCGCCGTGTAGGCGAACCAAGCCTAATTGAATATATCAATGAAAGCTTCATCACGTGTTCCATTCTTCTTTGTACTAGTAATCCACGCCGGTGCTTCAGAAAATTGATCAAGCAAGATTAGATAAAGCGGTATCATTTCTTTAGACATCAAGAACGCATTTAGCTGTATCAAATCATCTGTCATTTTAAACTTTCTAAAAAAATCAGGGGGCCCGAAAAATCTCATCATTTCGACTCATAACTTTTTAAAAAATAGAAAAATTATCTATAACATGGAGAAATTAAGAATTCAACTCTATCTGAAGTCAGGCTCTCCCCAGGGGTCACCTTTAAGTCCATTACTCTGGAACATAACAATTTTATATCTCCTAAACAGCAAATGTCCTAGCGATGTATATATTCAGGCTTTTGCCGACGACGTAACCTTAGTAATAAGAGGCAATTCAAGAAATAATATCGAACAAAAGGCAACCGAAGCGCTCAAAATAGTAAAAAACTCGGCAATACACAAACTTACATTTAACACAACAAAATCAAAATTCACTGTAATAGGAGACAAGTCATTAAAAGACCTCCCATTATGAAACTAGGAAACAAAAATCTTAAATTCTGTAAAGAAATTAAAATATTAGGCGTCTATATAGACAACAAGCTCAGTTTTATTCCTCATATTAACTTTGTAAAGGAAAAAGTAAACCAAATAATAAGCATCCTAGGAAAATTTACAGCATACAACTGGGGGCTTACCAGCAAACACCTACAACAAATTTATATCAGAGCTATAGAAAGAATCATAACTTATGCCGCTCCAATTTGGTATAAAAAACAGGTATTAATAGGAACAAACTAAGAAGTATTCAAAGAACAAGCCTCCTTAAAGTTACCAAAGCATTTAAAACAGTATCCAATCCGGCCTTAAACATCATAGCTAATGTCCCACCAATCCATCTGACGATCGAAAAAGAAATCGAAACATTTAACATACTTTTCGCCGGAAAAAAATTCATCTTGAAAAACCGCGCTTTTACGGGAGACCAAATAAGTAACAAAGTAGATACATGGCAGCTGCATTCAGCAGATAAGATATCTTTTACCTATCATACTCAACCAATTTCGCAAACAGATTTTGTAGTATTTACAGACGGCTCGCAAGGTAAATTCGACATAGGAGCAGCTTTTATAATTCTAGACAAATCCGGCAAAATAGTAGAAACCAAACAAAACAACTTGCGGAGTACAGCAACAACTTTGAGGCAGAAGGAATCGCGATTTTAAAGGCACTTGAGTACCTCCAAACTAGCTTCAAAGGTAACGTACAGTTGTATACTGATAGCCTGTCAACCCTCAAAGCAATTAGCAATCCAAATAATCGGAACCCAAATATATTCAGAATTAAAGAAATGCTAAGCAAAATAGCAAAACAGGTGAAAATAACGTTAACTTACATTAAAGGTCACAGTGGCAATGTCGGTAACAAAATAGCGGACGAAATGGCTAAAAAAGCCGCAAAATATGGCGAAAAAATTGACTGGCCTATTTCACTACAATGTATCAATAAAACAGCTCAATATTACCCTAAGAAAACATTGGAATGTTGAGTGGCAACAAGAAGGAAATGAAAGCTACACATTCCAATGGATAAAGAATATTTACAAAATTCCAGACCATTTTCCCACCAATTATTACACGTCACAGTTTGTCACTGGACACGGTAGATTTCCGTTTTATTTTCATAGGTTCGACATTGCAAAAAATAACATATGTAAATGTAACCTACCAGTAGACAGTTTTGATCACTATTTACAGGACTGCCCAATAACAAACAAATACAGAGAACAACTTCTTGATATTCTTAGAAATTATCTCGTAAGAAGGAAACCGGAACTAATAAAACATACAAAAACATTAAAAATTTTAGAAGAAATGACAATAGTAGTTAACGATAATATTCAACAATACTAACCCCTCAAATATTTTGTCACAATTTCACTCACGCAGAAACAACGTCAGTGGCAAATAACGCGATAACAGCTTTTAGATCGTTTGTATTTACCATTGTTCTTCAGTAAGTAATTTTCTGTGTAATTATCTTGTTTAATTACCTTTTTCGTTTTTTTTATTTTAAATCCATACATCCATTTTCAATTTTTTAATTTACCCGTTATACCTCGGTGGAACGGGAAGGGTGTCAGTTCTTGAGCCCGTTGTAATAAAGTAGCCAATGTTTTTGTGACACGACCCACACCTGTAGTTGCAATAAAACCTGTGCAATAGGCATCATACAGGGCATCTGTAAAAACATCTGTTGACATCTGTAAAAACCCAGAACTTTTCTTGCTCTTTTTCACCTCCGATAACACCCGGTATACTCATGGATGTGCGAAAACAACTCAGGGATCTCCACGAAGTGAATCATGGCGAGTTGGCGAACCACTTGGGATCGTTCTTACCGTAAATCACTCGTGGTATTGCCCAATCGCGCCTGTAAATTAGTGACAACGCGTGTGAACAGTGTATACAATTCCAATGCAATCGATTCCGAAGCACTTAAATTCACTCCAATATAATCAATTTCATTCCATTCCAATCGAATCCATATCAAACCCAATCAATTTCAATCCAATCGAATTCAATCCCTTTCAATCCAATAAAATCCAATCCAATGCAATGCTCCTCGCGCATATGCAAAGCTATGTACACGGACGCCAAGCCCCGGACAAAGCGAGGTCCTAAGGTGCTTCGCCCCCGAACTACCAGGCAGGAAAGAAAATATTCAATATCAAGATCACTGAAAAAAACTGCTGCTCCAGCTTAGCTCAGCTAACGCCGTGCATGCAAAGCGACAGCTTTATTTAGCCTGCTTAAACCCGCAAATGGCGTTTTGCGAGCCGATCGCCTCGCTATTCAAGTCCCCGACACTGCTTTTGCGCGATTCGCGTTTTTGTGCGCACCGATGCTGCTTTATACCCCTTCCCGCAAACGGTACACGTCCGTCCCATAGCGAGTAAATCGTCTAAACTCGGTGCTAGCGCGGTGATTAACCGACGTCGCCACTTCACAAAGGATCATGGGTTGTGGAAAAGGGTATATTACTTGCAATACAAGTGTCGGTGGTGGCGAGAACCTGTGGTGCAGAGTAAAGCGGCTCCACTGGAATAAAAAAAAATCACGCATCGCCACGAAGTCAATCAAGACGAGTGGGCCAAGCACTGGGGATCGTTCTTACCGTAAATCGCCCTTGGCATTGCCCAATGTCGCATGTAAATAAGTAACTACGCGTGTGTGCAGTATATGCAATTCCAATGCAGTTCAATCCGATAAAATCCAATCTAATGCAATTGTATTGACTTCAATCCAATCCATTTCAATCCAATCCATTTCAATCCAATCCGATTCAATCCTATGCGTTTCGCGCATGCGCAACCCTGTGTGCACGGAAACCAAACTCCGGACAGAGTGCGGTTCTAAGGAGGTTCCCCCTCAAACGGGCTAGGGGGCGTAGTAGTATACAGATACGGCAGCTTTTTTAGGGGGCCCCGCGCAGCTAAGGAAGGCAAACTAGGAGTCAAAGGGGAAGCAAGAGACACATGCACAATCAATGCTGGGAGGCAGCCAGGCCAAGAGCTAAACGGAGAACCTACAGACGTAACTGAGAATGTTGACAGAAGCGAATTCGGTTGAAACAATGGAGCAAACAATTTCGTAAAAGACCAAAACAGACCCCGTAAGCAGAAAGGGAAAAACAAATGCAATAAATATTTAATCAGATACATAAATATGCAGGGAGACAGAAAGCCTGATAAGTGGGTGGAAATTCAAAAGCAACTTGAACGGGAAGGAATAGACGTGTATGCTTTAGCCGATACTCACCTCCGAGACCTAGAACAATTATATCTGGGAAGGTTGCAACAGGACCACATGAATGGAGAAAGGGGGAGGTGTTGGCATGCTCATTAAACAAGGGACCGACTGGCAGAGAAACATGAAAGTTGTAAAGAGCATCTATGGGTTAGACGCACCACAGCGGCAGAAAATACATGGTTATGAGTGGTGTATTTATGGACTTGAAGTACTAGGGAGGAAAATGAGGAAATGGTAAACTATTTAGAAGAGATATAAACCAGTTCAAAGATTCGGGCGAAACAATCATAGTTGGAGATATAAATACCGAAATAGAAGGTTTGGATGGATACACAAACCACAACGGCTCTCCAGTGATAGATCTATGTCAGGAAAACCGGCTTGTAATAGTAAACCCGGAAAGCAAGTGTGACGGACAAATAACGTAGGAAGACGGTAACAGACAGTCCAGCATAGACTACAGTTTAGTATCCGACACAGTATACGGAAGGCAGCGGGAAATGAGGATAGATGAAAATGGAACAGACAGCTTAGGAAGCCAGCACATGAGGCTTAGCTTGCACTTTGGAGGAGCAACCCGGACAAATGTAGAATTAGGCACAGTAGGAGGAACTAATTTGAATAATGAGCAGTTAAAGATCATCGCTGATAGGTTGGAAGATGAAATCAATAAATACCCAGGAAAAATTGGGATTACAACAAAATGATTGCGTTCATAAAGGGTAAAATGAGTGAAGCAAAGCAACGAAACCGATTGAAAGGGATGAGAAAGCCGACAGGCTGGTGGAATAAGGAAATAAAAAAGGCTATTGACCAGCGAAGAAAGGCGTCGAGGGAACATAGAGAAGCAAAAAGAACTGGTATGGAACCGGAGGTAGTGAAGGAGAAATGGTATATCTGTTGTGGGAAAAAACTAGAAGTGCAGAAAATGGTGCCGGCAAAGATCAAGCAGAAAAGCGACCAATAGACGGCAGAAATACGGAAGAAGGACAAAAGCGCATCCAAGAAGTTTTGAAACCATGTACACTTACTAAGCTAAAAAGCGATAACCATCAAAAATTCCTGACTGATGAAGAGGGGAAACATTTAGGAGGAGAGCACGCGTTGGCGCATATTCATCGAGTGATTAGTGAGAAGTTTAGGGCAATAGTGGTAGGGAAAGCCTGCACCGATAACATCAGCGCTCCAGAAGACTGCTGAAAGGAAAATAAGTTTAGCAATCTTGATTGGAAAAAAGCAGAGCAAACCGTTTCCCCCCAGACAGCAGTGGGCCCGGACGGAATACCAATGCAACTGATAAACCTACTTCTACCTGAAAGTAAGCAATCGTTTATGAGGACAATAGTTAAGGTAATAGAAACCAAACAAATACCAAAAACTAGCTAGAAAGTAGGATGGATTTAATCTATAAAGGCAGAGGAGACAAAAACAGTATTGATTCATACAGACAACTCACAGTAACGTCAGTGGTGTATAGATTCGTAATGGAGGCGATAAAATCAGAAATTCAAGCATGGACGGAAGAAAATGAAATACTCGGGAACTGAAGAATGGATTTAGACAAGATAGGCGACTGGATGACAATTTTTTCGTGATAACGCAATGCATTGAAATTGCGAAAGCACAGAATAGACCACTATGGATTACGTCCTTGGACATTAAAGGGGAGTATGACAACGTGAACAGGGAACGGCTGCGCAGAATGCTGAAACTCCAGGGATTAGATGAGGAGCTAATACAGTTCCTCATGGCGATCTACAAAGACAATAGAGTGCACATTACATGGGTAGGACAGAAATGCCCCTAGCAGATCAACATCCATGGGGGACTGAAACAGGGATGCCCTTTGAGCCTAATACTGTTCATGCTCTACATGGCATGGTTGTAAAAGAAACTGGAAGAAAGTGAAGTAGGGTTTAGTCTAACCCATATGCTGCAAGACGAAGTGGTACAACAGCATATTCCGGTAATGTTATACGCAGACGACATTGTTCTTTTAGCTCATAACCAAACTGATGTGCAGCGGCTAATAAATATTAACAGCCAGGAAGCCACCGACCTCGGGTTAAATTTCAATGCAGAAAAATCAGGAATAATGGTTTTCAATGACGCTACCACTGACGTAGTGTCTATCCAGGTAGGCGAATCACCTAGAGTGAAGGAATATAAATAATTGGGAGTGGGGATAAACGAAGGGGGATAACTAGTTAAAAAACTCACGAGGAGCAAATTAAGGCTAAAGGAACGAGAAACGCAGCTATAATGAAGCATAGAGCTCTGTGGGGGTATAACAGATAATGAAGTAGTAAGAGGAATGTGGAAAGGTGTAATGGTTCCGGGTCTCACGTTTGCGAATGCTGTACTCTGCTTAAAATTAGAGGTTCTATCAGGCCTTGAAGTAAACCAGAGAACGGTAGGACGTTTGGCCTTAGGCGCGCATAGAAAAACAACTAACGACGCAGTTCAGGGAGATATGGGCTGGGCGTCGCTTGAAGTTAGAAAAGCACAGAGTAAAATATGCTTTGTGATGACGTTGAGGGCAACGCATCAACGAAGGTGGGCAGCTAAGGCTTTTAGGTACCTATACTTGAAAAGCGTGGACGCGCAGTGGTTAGGAATGACTAGAAGGCTAAAGATGAAATACGGAAAGAACAGTGGAGAATCCAAAACAGCCAAGGTAACCAAAAAAGAGTCAAGGCAGATGGAAACGAATAAATGGTGGGAAAATATGGAAGCTAAAACGTCGTTAGAGATGTACAGGGCTGAGAAATTGAACATCAAAAAGAGAAATTTCTACGATAATTCCCAGGGCAGTGCTTTGTTTTTGAGGCTAGAGCAGGTTGCCTGCGAACTAAGAGTTTTGTGGGGAAGTATTTACAAAATGATGGGGTATGCGTGGTCTGCGGAAAAAAACAAACTATGCGCCACATAGTGTTGGAATGTGACGTTATCCATCAAAATCTACATGAAGGGAATATTGGGCTTCCAGAAGCCCCAGGATTTAAGGGCATCACAGAGGAAGTTAACTTCAAGGCTGTCGAGGGGACGAAAAGAAGATTAGAATGCTGGTGGACGAAAAGCAGAGAGAGGGATATTGCCTGGGACAGTTACCACCTGTAACAGAAAAAAAAAGTATTTTGCGCCTAATAATCTTTTGTGCCTGCCCTAAGCAGCGCTAGTAATAAACCAAAAGTGAAAAACATGGGTATATTAGTCCTTTTTTGGTAAGATGACATGTCATCCCTCCGCTACAAAGGGGAAACCAATAGCAATCATCACCATCGCCATCATCGCTGCAACATCTCATAAGTACGTAGCTGTGGCTTTGTAAAATCTCCCAGATTGTGATTTTATTTGGGGGTAGTTGATTTTTTAAGAGGAGAGACAGCAGCGTTTAAACAACTTTTCATTCGATCTACAGGAGAGTATCGAAGATACCATTTGAAACAATAATTCCGGCGGGTTGAGGGAAAACAATTTAGATAATCAGAAATGATTTACTGTATTTAGAGTTCCTTGGAGGTAGTTCTAGTGCAGTTTATGAAGCATGAACTCGTAAAACATGTGTTGTGATCAGGTAAATCCTTGTGGGACAACTATTGAGACTTTACTAAACGTATGTGCGTAGGAAAATGTCGGCGCAATCTGACAAGATGACTAGTTTTGCTATATACCTCTTTTTCCCAGTGGGCCCCGTAGTTTTGCGTGTATAATATATTCAGGAATGATAACCAGAATTTGAATCAATCTTGTGACGTATTTCCTTACTCTGCTATTAACAATGCAAGAAGTGCGGAGGTGCCTAAATTATTGCATCTAAGAAGGAGACATGGGCCATGTTTGGTCACCTAGGAAGACAAGCTCTTCATAGAGCCCAAATACCTTTTAACCTTTTGTATACTCGATGGCTGACGCTTGGGTCTTGCGAGAACATCTTCGAAAGCCGGTACTTGTGGTTAAAGGGATAGTATTTCCCTGAGATAGACTTTATAGTGTGTAGGGCTTAGAGAATATGGTCACCAAGGCAGGCCCCCGCACGGGGCACCTTGAGCAATCTTGGTGACGGTACTGGCGACACCGCGGACCCCGAACTCCCAACATAAGCCGTGTCCAACCGTGGCGAGGTGTTTAAAGGTGAAGGGTAGAAGCCGTAAATGGTGGCCGTCGGAGCCTTGGTCAAGCTCCGGCCGATGGGCTCCCTGCCTGTCTACCAGGCAGGGAGCTCCGGGACCTCTTTGACTACCAGGGTAAGGTCAAAGGAGAAAGTACCCCCGTCTCCCTGCTTTCCAATGTATCACATGGCATTTTCCAAACCCCCCCCCAAAACGTGATCCGAAGTTTCTTTTCCTCCTTTGCAATCGATCTCTCTCCCAAAGCCTGATAATTTCTCGCGGTTTTTGATCATGGAATCTGTTGACAAGGCAAAGCCCATCACTTCCCAGTCTGTGTTTCTAATATCCAAGTTTCTTGAAAGCCTTATCGGAAAGTCGTACAAGGCTAAGAAACTCACAACGGGAGAAGCTTTGATAGAAGTAGAGAACAAACAACAATCCTCCAACCTCCTCAAGCAAACGCGCATGGTAGATGTTGACATCAAGACCACGCCCCATCGCAGCCTCAATAGCTGCCAGGGCGTGATCTCTGATCGGGATCTAATGAATGAGACTGAAGCAGATCTGCTCGAGGGCCTCCAAGATCAGGGCGTGACAGCGGTGAGGCGAATCACCATACGTCGAAATGATGAAATAATTCAACCAAGCACATAATCTTGACACTTGACCGCTCTAACCTTCCTGAGTCGGTCAACGCAGGTTTCTTGAGATGTCCAATCCGACCCTACGTGCCGAACCCACGCCGCTGTTTCAAGTGTCAGCGGTTTGGGCACGGCACAACGTCTTGTCGTGGTAAATTGACGTGCGCAAAATGTGCAGCACATGATCATCAAACTGACAATTGTAAATCCGAGAACTTCACCTGTGCCAACTGCCAGGGACCACACGCTGCCTATTCTAGGAGCTGTGAAAAGTTCAAACAGGAAAAACAGATAATTGCCTTGAAAGTCAACGAAAACATCACCTTCCCAGAGGCGCGGAAGAGGTTCGCCTCTTTCCCTCTGGGGAGGTACGCCGACGCAGCTCGCCGGGGGGCGGAGCGGCGTCTGGTTTCGGCGGGGACCCAGTACCGCGAGTCGGACTTGGTCCCGCCCCCGCCCCCCCCCTGGGTTGCCTCTGGTGGCCCAACCCGCCACCGCACCGCCTGCTAAGTCAGCAGCGGCTGTGGTGGCATCCACGTCCGTTGGGGATGCTGCTGCTCCCTCTGTTTCCTCCTCTCCACCGGCCCAAAGCACATGCGAGGGCCCGGAGGATATGGAGCTGGAGGAAGCCGCAGCGTTTCCCACCTCCTCCGCACCGCCTGTGCCACCCGGGGCGCTCCTGACGCCCTCGGCGGTCGCGGCCAAAACGAAGGGCACCGCAAAGGGTGCCAGGTCCGGGGGGTCCGGTACGCCGGGTACCCCTTCCAAATCAGATGATGATTTGGATGTGGGACCCTTCCTGTCTGCTTCGCAGCGGAAGGAGCGGGTCCCTCCATCTAAACCTCCAGATGAGGTAAAGAAAACCCGTCCAAGAGTCCAAGCCCCGAAAGACTCTACATAAACAGTCACACCCCAGTAGCTCTAATACATCATAATGGGAAGAGAAAATGTCGTTCAATGGAACTGCAGAGGCCTTCTAAATAATCTTGACGACGTGTATGAGATTCTGCATGCCAATCAGCCAAGTTTAATGTGTGTCCAGGAAACACATCTGAATTCCAAGAACACAAATTTCTTGAATAGTTACCTGGTATACAGAAAGAACAGGGTTGGCTGCACACACTCTTCTGGCGGTGTGGCCATAATCGCCCGCAAATCCTTAGCATGCCACCCTGTCACCTTGAACACTATCCTGGAGGCTGTGGCAATTCGAACGATAATATTTAATAGGTTGATAACGGTATGCTCCATATACATTCCTCCTGATGTTTCACTTTTAAGCTCTGACTTCTAGGCGCTGGTTGACCAGCTGCCCGAACCATACATCCTGACAGGCGACCTTAATGCTCACAACACTCTTTTGGGGCTCTTCTCGCACGGATGCCCGAGGTCGCCTCATAGAGAAATTCCTTACATCTTCAGGAGCATGCCTTTTCAACAGTAAACAGCCTACATACCATAACATAGGACACAACACATACTCATGTCTTGACTTGGCGATTGGCTCCGCAGTTCTCTTTCCTCTTCTCGAGTGGGGTGTGGGAACTGACCCATATGGCAGTGACCACTTCCCCACCTCACTTACATATATAGATAAAGGCCCAAGCAGTTCATCTTCCTATAATAGGTTCAATGAAGCACGAGCTAACTGGAATACATTTACAGAGACATCCAAACTACACCACACATCCATAGGAAACCTACACGTTGAAGAAGCTACCCAACTCCTCACGGCGCACATCCTCGACGCCGCCGAAAAGTCCATTCCTCACGTCTCTGGTGCCCCGCGCAACCAGCGGAGGCCGTGGTGGAATGAGGACTGTAGGCGGGCGCGAGAGGCCCAGAACAAGGCGTGGGGTATCCTCCGTCGGTACCCCACGTCGGGAAACCTCCTCTTGTTCAAACGGGCCAAGGCATTAGGAAAACGTGTGCGCCGTGAGGCAAAACGAGAGAGTTGGCGTACATTCATAACATCAATAAACTCCTACACAGACACACGGAAAGTATGGACACGTATACGCAAACTCAAAGGACAACAGACACACAGCCTACCCCTGGTCAGTACAACAGGGGACACTCTGGAAGACCAGGCTGACACACTCGCACAACACTTCCAACACGTGTCCAGTTCAGCACACTACACGAACACTTTCCTGAAACATAAAGCCTCTTGTGAAAAGAAGTCCCTACACGACAACAACAAATCACAGACTTCGTACAACTCCCTGTTTTCACTACATGAGCTGAGGGCTGCTCTGAGCACGTGTAAACCCTCAGCTCCAGGCCCAGACAACATTACATATACAATGATACAGAACTTACACACAGACACTCTTGTAACACTTCTTCACCTTTTCAACAAGATATGGCTTTCGGGGCACATTCCAAAGTCTTGGAGGGATGCCATAGTTGTAGCATTCCTGAAAGAAGGGAAGGACCCTTCTTCTCCCGCTAGCTATCGACCCATTGCCCTGACCAGCTGCCTGTGCAAGCTTCTCGAGAAGATGATAAACCGGAGGCTCGTGTACTTTTTGGAGTATAACGGCCTTCTCGAGAGCTGCCAGGCAGGCTTCAGGGCGGGGCGATCCACGAATGATCAACTTGTGGCACTAGAGTCGTATATTAAGGATGCCTTCGTGCATAAACAGTTCTGTTTAACTGTGTTTTTCGACCTAGAAAAGGCCTATGACACCGCTTGGCGTTATGGGATCCTTACTGACCTGAAGTCATTCGGTGTTTCTGGTAATATGTTTAACACCCTTGCTAGCTATTTGTCGGAAAGAACCTTTCGCGTCAGAGTTGGTTCTGCACTGTCAAAGGTACACGTGCAAGAAAATGGCGTGCCGCAAGGCGGAGTTCTAAGCTGCACTCTCTTCATAGTAAAAATGAACTCCCTTGGGAAGGCACTGCCGCCTACAATTTCTTACTCCATGTATGTAGATGACGTGCAGATATCTTTTAAATCATGTAATATGTCCATCTGCGAACGTCAAGTCCAGCTCGGCGTCAAGAAGCTTGCCGGGTGGGCAGACAAGAATGGTTTTAAAATTAATCCCGGAAAGAGCTCTTGTGTTGTATTCTCCAGGAAGCGTGGGGTCCACCCTGACCCAGACATCACTCTTGCGAATGTGCCAATTCCTGTGAACAAGGAGCACAAGTTTTTAGGCATTTTATTCGATGAAAAACTTACATTCATTCCTCATGTCAAACAGCTCAAATGTAAATGCCTAAAGGCAATGAATATTCTTAAGGTTCTCTCACATCAATCTTATGGGGCCGACAAACAACTCCTGCTGCGCCTGTACACAGCGTTGGTGGGGTCCCGGCTCGACTACGGCAGTGTCGTGTATGGGTCGGCGACAAAGACCGCACTGAGAATGCTCGACCCAGTGCTGCATCTTGGCCTTCGCCTCTCATGCGGCGCTTTCCGCACTAGTCCTGTCGAAAGCCTTTATGTCGAGTGCGACAAGTGGTGTCTAGGGCATCAGCGGTAGTATGTTGACCTGCTGTATGCATCTAAGATTGTGTCCCTTACCAACCATCCTTTTAATCCCATCATGAACAATACATCAAACTTGCAACTCTTTTTAAACAGGCCATCCGTTTCCTTACCTTTCTCTCTCAGAGTTAGGGAGGAGGCTTCTGCACTCACGGTCCCTCTTTCAGACACGCACAAGACACCCATTCAAAATTTCATCGCACCATGGCATCTCCGTCCTGTATCATGCGACCTGTCATTCACTCTTGTAGAAAAAAATAGGGTACCCAAGAATGCAATTCTGCAGCACTTCCTGTTCCTGCAGGACAAGTACAGGTGCGCAGAATTCTATAGCGACGCGTCGAAAACTGGTTCTACGGTATCTTGTGCAGCGCACGGACCAAATTTTAGAGTAAGCAAAACAATGAATTTTCATAACAGTATTTACACGGCAGAAGCATATGGCATTTTACTCGTTACAAACCACATCATCAAACATAAAATTTCCAAGTCCATTGTGTACACAGACTCTCAAAGCGTTGTACAGGCACTGTCATTAGGAAGGTCATCTAAAAACTATGTCATAAATGCTCTTTTCGAGGTACTAATGTCTGCATATGCCTCAAATCTTGAAATAACTATATGCTGGGTACCAGGGCATTGTGGAATCCCTGGCAATGAGGCCGCCGACCAAATGGCTGGTGATGCTGCTCTCATGACTACAGTTGACGTTACAACAGTACCTTACACCGACCTAAAGACACACATCAGACGACAGCTTCGTAGCACATGGCAATTACACTGGAGTCAACAAACAGACAACAAACTACACATAATAAAACCACAACTTGGACGCTACATAACTGACTCACACAACAGATACACTGAAGTCGCCCTGGCTAGGCTGCGGATAGGCCACACACATGCGACGCACTCCCACCTGCTCACTGGAACTTCAGGACCCACGTGTAGCAGGTGTGGAAAGGGCCTATCCGTAGTCCACATACTAATCACATGCAAGGCACTTGACACAACACGACACAAACATTTCCCTGAATTATACAGACAACACATTCCTTTGCACCCATCATACTTTTTAGCCGACGAACCAATGTTCTCTCGTCAACGTGTTTTTAAGTTTTTAGCTGAGGTAAACTTTCTGCTGCTCTTGTCATATCATGTGTAATCACCCTGGCCCTATACACCAGCCATCTCCATTGTCTTTGTTTTGCATCACCTTTACTTTTAGTTACATGTTTTAGTACTTACGGTGTGATGAAAACTCAATAACTTCTTCTTTGGCGCTCTTTGCCCTCGTTGGCCTTGCGCCATAAAACACCAACCATCATCATCATCATCGTCACCAAGGCAGGCGTATCGGCGCTATCGTTTCGAGGATGTTTAAGCACTGAGTCCCTTTAGAGCTCCGATCTATATTTGCTACCCTCATCAATAGAGCTAAGTGCGTGATTTTTGCTTTGTAGGGTGAAATTGAGATCTTCGGGATGTTTGTCACAACTGGTCATTTCTTCTAAGTCTGGTATTGTTTCTTATTACGGTTCCTGGCTTTGATCGTTGGGGCTCATGAATCTTATTCTATGTTCTGTTGTACGTTCGATTGTTATCTATATAGAATTGTTTTAGGGCTACTATTGGCAATAATGACTTTTTTATCGACGAAGTTCCCAAATGTTGGGAATGTTCGTAATTTATACGGGAATGTTCAGCAACAGAATGAGGCCTTCGTTGCGTGGTGAACTACAACTACAAGGCTGCACACAGATGAAACAATGAAGTAAGGATACTGGTTGCGAAATGTTTCAAACCCGAAGTACAGTGTAGCCCACTATTTCCCCCCCCCCAACACACACATGCACGCGCGCACGCACGCACGCGCACACACACACGCAAACAGGCACGTACGCAAGCACGTATGTGGGCACACACACACACACGCACACACACGCGCACGCGCGTGCACACATACCTAAACACACAAGCACACAAATTACACGAGTATGATATGAACATTGCGGTCGGAAAAATGAGCATCCACGAAGGCGGGGTTCATGAAAATTGTAAGCACTCTTGTTCTAAACATTCCAATAGCCGTATAATACTGGAGCAGAGAGATATGGTGAAAACCTGTAACGCATATTAAAATGTATGGACAACACATACTTGCGCATGTACACACGCCGACACATTAAAAAAAACATTTGTGATCCTTCATACACCATACTTATGGGGCCTGAAGGGCTTCAGATGCTAGGATTATTAATAGCCCGTTTGAAAGATTTAAAATTGCCTAAAAGTACACCTAAGGATATACAAATTCATGATTATATACACGTTGCGCAAGCCACAGAGGAGAGAGCGTCTGCGTGGTCGTTACTGAAAGCACATGTGTGGATGGAGTACTCGCATTCGCACCCTTCGCCGAACAGAGCGCACTAGTTTCGGGCTGGCAAACTTGGAGTGGATACACTTGAATAGAAAAATACAAATCGGGGTACGGGCTTCTACCTTGTATTTATTCTACTTTAAGCCGCTTGAGGACGGCGTTGTCAGCGTATTTTACATGTGGGGTGTAGCGGGGAGAGAAGATGCGAGTCAACCTTTTTGCACCCTCTCCAGGCGCAAAGATGGCGACGCACTCATACAGCTCCTTAGTGCCGATGCAAACTGCACCCTTGGGATAAAAAGGGCTTTATACAGGGCTAGAAAACACGGTACACTTGAGAAGTGCTTGCTTGCACGAGATATCGCACCCAGAGTATGAAGTGATGTGCGTGCTACAGGGTTAACATGAGCTACGCACCTACGTTTAGAGTCCCTCAAGACTCCCAAATCGCGTGTTACGCCTGCTCTTTTGATCGTAAGATAGTCGATGAGGTATAAAAAGGTTAAAGAAGAATGCTTTCGAGTGTATGTAATGGTAACGGCCTTCTGAGGATCCAGGTCTATTTGGGTAGTGGGCGTTGCGTGTGCGCCATTTTGAAGCTGCACGCAATCTGCCTGTGATACTACTGCACAGTAAAGTTTCATGTCGTCTGCAAACTGCAACAGAAATATTGGCATAATGTCTTCATATTCTGATCCAGTAACTGTCGTTCCGTAAAAAAATATTTTAGAGTATTTTTAGAGTATCCCATAAAAAAAAAACATTGGCGTACATCGAAGATGAAGCAGTGGGAATCCCGGTTCAGAATATTTGGAAAAATCATTATCGCCAGCCTATCTACGCCCACTGCAGGGCAAATGACTCTCCCATTATTCTCCAATTACCCCGGTGCTGTGCCAACTGCGACCAATTTATCCCGGCAAACTTCTTGATCTCATCTGCCCATCTAACTTTCTGCCGCCACCTCCAACGCTTGACTTCTCTAGGGATCCACTCTGCTACCCTTAATGACCAACGGTTATCTTGCCTTCGCATTACATGCCTTACCACGTCCATTTTTTCTTCTTAATCTCTACTATGTCCTAAACACGCGTTTGTTCCCTGACCCACTCCGCTCTCTTCTTGTCCCTTAACATTACACCTATCATCTTCCACTGCATTGCCCGTTGAGGCGTTCTCAATTTAAGTTGAACCCTGTTAGTGAGCCTCCAAGTTTCTGCCCCGTATTTGAGTATTGGTGAGATGCAGCTGTCATACACTTTCTTCTTCAGCGACAATGGTAGGCTGCTATTCATTATCTGAGAATGTCTGCCGTATGCACTCCATCCCATTCTTTTCCGTCTAATTATCTCTGCCTCATGGTTGGGATCCGGGCTATTTCTTGAAATACTCTTAGACAAATTACAGATAGTTGATACTTTGAAATCTCTGCCGATTCACTGCTAAACTGATTGATATAAAGTCTGTTTGTTTCGGTAAAGGGACGTTCGTAACTGCGACACCATTGCGTAAGCGCAGGCTCGCATTTAACGCACCTATAAAGCTACCAAGGAAGAAGCATGTCATTACTTTATAAGAGTCGCAATATCTCGCGGGGGATAATTCTTAAATACGAATAACGCTTAAGTGCCATGTAGAATGGTTGTTCTTGGTCTGCCCGAAATTTTGAATATAAACAATAATTTTGGGGCGCCTGATTGTGCATTTCTCTAAAAATACACATGGGTATGCTCTTGAAAGCCGACCTGTGAGGTTCTCAGTATGAATCAAACTGCACTCCGGTCTGAGATTGTAATGCAAGGGCGGATGCAGGCAGAGCTGTTTGAGCTGCGAATAGGCTTAACCTTACTATTTGTTCTAGTAAAAGTCACTGTCAGCTTTCAAGACAGGTTTTGTAATTATATTCCTCCCACCGGTGCGCTCTTCAAGACAACGTGTTGCAATAATATATGTTCACCATACTTGATGGCTTCAAATCAGTGCGCGACCGTGAAAACCAACAAAAAAAACGGACCCGTCTTTCGTGTACGTTTTTGTGCCACTCTAGGTGTCTTTTGTATTTTTGTCTAAGAAAACATGTACAGGTCTTTCGCGAAATGTTTCTTGCGAGTCAAGGTCATTTATACTGGAACACGGGCTGAGCGGTGCAAGTATATTCTCAAGCTGTGACCTCGTCGATAATAGTTCATCTTGATTTTTACAGAAACGTCACTCGGAAGATTTATTTGCATATGATGATTTGGTTTCCTTGCAACCCTGTATTTTCAAATGCAGTCAAGAAAAGTTTCGCAAAAAAGTCATGCACCTCCACGAAGTGAATAATGACGAGCGGGTAAAGCACAGGGGATCGTTCTTACCGTAAATCAGCCGTGGCATTGGCCACTCGCGGGAGTAAATGAGTGACGACGCGTATATACAGTATATACAACTCAATCAAAATGCAATGCAATCTAAATCCAATCCAATCCAAACCACTGCTCCTTGCGCATGCGCAACACTGTGTACACGGACGCCAAGGGACAGGTCACGGACAAAGCGAGGTCTTGAGGTGCTTTGTCCCTAAAAGTTATGTATTACATTATAAAATGTTTTCGGTACCCCAAACGTGTTTTAGGGGCGAAGCTGCAATTGTTCGGGCCCTGTCCCGGCCGTACACGGCACATTGTACACGGCATATTGATGATGAATCTAGCAGGATCCCCCTAGGGACTGGCCAACCAAAGATTGGCCGAAGAGGTCATAACGTTCAACGCGTTCAATGCTACCCAACAAGGAGGAGAGGACGAAGATGTTGTCGTTCTTAGCCTGCGAGCTCAAGACTCTTGCTCGGGCCCTGTCCCGTCCCTCGTTGCTACCATACACGGCGGAATGATGATGATTGTGGCAGAATCCCCCTAGGAATTGGCGAACGAAAGATTGGCCGAAGAGGTCAAAACGTTCAACGCGTTCGTTGCTACCCAAAAAGGAGGAGAAGAAGAAGAAGAGGCTCTCGTTCGTCGCCTGCGAGCTGAAGACACGTGCTGGGGGTACGCGACACAAGACGCTCTGCAGAAGGCTACGGCCAAGGTGACTAAAATGTCACACCCTGAATTCGCCAACTTACCCATGGAGATTCTCATCGTCCCAAACAAGCCCTACATTAATCATCACAAACATCGACGTCGTCGACATGCTTGTCAACTTAGTGGTTGAAAGCTTGACGTGTATAGTCTTTATTTGATGTGCGGGCGAATGTTTTACGATTTTACCGATATGCATTTTAGCTTCGCCCCTCTCATTTTTTTGTTCAGCGTATTGTAGGTCTTCACACTAGCGCAAATTTGTACGTTTGTGCGTTTGTGCGTTCGCGTGGACAGGAATGTTGCTGGAACAATGTTCGTCTATTTCGCATGTCTGTAAAATAATAAGAATTTTAAGTTTTTTGAACATCCAACACTACCTATGCTTATATCCCTGCTACTGAGGTCACAGGGAAAATTTGGTTTCAAGGCAATCTGCTGTGGGTATAACGACAAAACGGTAAATAACTTTTTTTAAAAAGAATTGTACATGGCTTCTTTATTGCAGGCTTTTTTCAACAATGAACCACGTCTAGGTACGTCCCCAATCAACGCGTTAGAAGGTAAGTTTAAACACCAAAATTTATTTTCGTACTTCTAAACTGATGTCACCACGGTACAAAATGTAAACATTGCTCAGCAGTCATCCCTGGCGCACAAATTCTCTAGGTCCCATGGGTGGATGGTGACTCGACTGCATGGGTATCTGGATTTTCCTGTTGTGGATTACCGATGACGAATCTACCCACAACTCTTTGGTGGGTTAGTAGTGGGTCACAAGCAGTGATTATCACAGAGTTTCCGGCGGTCTTTTCAAAGCTCTCCCGCTAAGAATGCCTAACACAAGAAGTTGAAACTATATCCTTTTTATTTGAGGAGCTGGCGATTCCAGTTTGATGCCTGCGGAGGGTCGCTTTTTTATACAGATTACTTGTAGCCCTTTAGAGTGGTTACGATGCCTAAATTTGGCAGCTTGACCGCCTTCGTGTTGCTGCGTAATCAACCTAACGTAGCCATTGCGAAGGTTAGAGGTGCCACATCAACGGGGTGAGTTACAGCTCTGGATATAATGCGAATTTTCACCAGGCTTACTCACTAACCCACCGTTGGTTTTGTTTGCATAAAGGGGCTGTTTATTTAAGAAGGTGTATTCAGGGCCTCAAAATGCAATGTTAAAGGCATCCGCTGAACGCAAAGTTTGATTTTTGTACAGGAAAAACTTCAGAGTGTCACGTGGATATTTTGACACGTGGTAAATGTTTTATGTGGACTTAAATGAACTCCTAGCTCTCTATACACGAATGCCTAACACTCTTCCTAGGAGACTCTAGCGAGTTACCCCCTTTCCATAAGCATCCAGGAAGGGGAGGGCATTACTAGTAAATTTGCTCGCCTAAATTAAAATATTACTTGACACTCACTGACGTGCCAGTAGCCCCTGCGTGTTCGAAAAGCCCCTTATGTTTGAAAGTGCTGCATCGAATGCAGTAGTCAGCCAAACAAAACCTTTTCCTTTAAAGTAGCTACAACCGTAATGGTGCTTGCATGCACCAAAAACCTCCGGAGTGCAAATATATGCGCTAAAAAAAGGTTGCACAACAGACTCACCTGCATGAGTTAGGCAGTTGAGGCATGGTATATAAATTCAGCTTACAACAGCTTCTTCGAATTGAATCGCCTATTGAAAACATAGATGCAGTTAATTCCTTAGCAACACCTTGAATGAGCTTCTGGATTGATAAAGATTGATTCAGAGGCGGCGCTTTTGCTTTAGGCATACCCAATGCTGTTATCACCGAAATAACACAATGTTCCATCACTCTGACGGAGAGAGTTGGCCTCGATCAAAAATATGTTCCGCGTTCCTCTTCAGTACGATTACGTATTGCGTTACCTTCACCATTTATCTTGTAGTAGATAGATTAGTTGGCATTTATAAATTAACAGAGTCACGTAGCAATTGCATCGGCTACCCACCAAATATACCCCTTCGGGCAAAATTTAATGCACTCCCCATCCACCAATAGAATCTGGCGCCCAATATCGAATCCCCATCTGCTTTTTGTGATGCTCAGGAATCTCCCGTAATTTTACAGTTTTGAGTTGCCTCGAAACTACTCGAACTGTAGCATACATTCGGACCATTTTTGTCATTTTATTCAACCACCCCATCAATAAAATTTGTGTCGGACTTCTGTACTTACCACAACGACCTACCTCTACACTCAACTTTTTCTCGCTCACCGAGCGTGAGTGTCGGCTATTTTTTGCACGCTTGTTACAAGCGTGACGTGTTCTCACGCTGCAATATCACGATTTTTAAGCGCTACTCGAGGGATGCGGAAAGTTGCCAAGCGTGAGCACACGCTTGTATTTTTTGCACGCTTGTTGAGGCGTGGTGAATTATCACGCTCAGCGCTCCCGCTTGCAATCCGGAACTGGCGACCTTCTTAACGCTTACTGAAGGTGAAAAAGAGGATTGTCCCTACCTGATGCGGCATCCTCCAGCTGTGTATAAGTCGCCTTTCTGGCAGTCAGAAATCAAGTAAAAAGAATGCTGAAGGAAGACAATAGTTGCTGCGCCGTAATTATTATCTGGGTAAAATGAAGCACCCAACAAGCACATAAATACGGCAAAACAAACATTATCTTATGTTAGCTTTCTTTTTAAATGATTTCCGACGGTCAGAGAGGCGTCTGATACAAAGCTGGAGAATGCCGCGTCCGCCAAGAATAAATCCTTTTTCCCCTTCACTAAGCGTTAAAAAGATCACCAGTCCAGGATTGACAAGCCGCACGTTGCAATTAAAGCGTTAATTCTTTGTTCTACACGGCCCCAAACTCAGTAGTGTTTGCAGAAGAAGGGGGTTTATGATTGCTAGTGAGTTTCGATTGTGACAAACCCAAGCGCAGTTGAAGGGAGTGCAAAACAAGCGTTCATAGAGCATCTTGAACACGTGCACCTAGTGAATCCCATACAATTAGGTCTGTGATATGCATCCTTTGGCACCTATACAAATACGTTTGGGAAGAAAATTAAGTGAGGAAATTCTGGTGAAGATTGCTGCAAAGGTTCACATTTTAAACCATACTTTAGATTCAAGGAAACATTAACAGATTTAAAAATTGAGCAAAACTTTTTAATTACAATAACTTCCAGGAATGCTTCCGGACAGAGAATCCTGAGAAAGAAAGACCAACCATAAAACATTCTCCAGATGAACTGTTGATGCCGCTTTAAAGCAGCAAGCGAATACTCCTATGAACTTCACTCAGGCGAGGTGCAGTTTCATCGACAAATCACCCGAGCATTTTTAGCGCCCATGAAATTTCTTCGATGCCCTCACGTGTTCCTACGACTTGAAGAAATCCTAGTAACTGCCTGAAAGCACACAGATACGTAACATCCTTTATGTAACAGACAAAGAAACACAGCACCAATGCTTTTTCCGGTGGCGTGTCCAGTTGCAACTTCGCGATTTCTCTGGGTTCTGCCGCATACCAGCACCTTCACGTCGCCTCATACAGTGCACCGGCAAGCGATGTCCTCGAGTGAAACCTGGCGAAGGTAAAAAGCGCCTTCAATCAATGCGTTCGCACTCTCATACTGCACGCAAACGTCTGCCGTCATATGCAGCCCAAACGAGCACATGTTTAATGGCAGCTTTAAAGCGGCGGTTCCGTACAATGGAACACGATTGGATTTTCAGCGATTCGTACTGTGTGAACTTGCGTGTGACAATATTTTTTGTAATTTTTGAAGTGCTCTGCGGCGGACGGAAAGAGCAGGCGGCTCCATCACCAGCGGTGTAGCGCCTCCTCGCCCGTGAATGGTCACCGACGCGAACAGCAAGTGCGGCCGCGAAGTTTCCCGCCAGTAAGCCAACGATGCCGAACGCCATACGCCGAGACCGACGCAAACCGGACGGCGAACGACAGAAAGAATTCCCAGCCAAAACAACGAGAAGCGTACCACTTCCTTCTTTCTTCTCAACTTTCCCGGTTGACCGCGTGATCCGTGTCCAACAGAAGCTACGTAGAGAACAAGGCCTGACAGTAACTAATGCGAAATTCTGAGGTCAATAGGTAGATCTACACAATATACTTAAAACGTCGTTATTCAGAAAATAGTTCAATATATTCTCAGCAAAGGCATTATGAAATAATTTGCTTACCTGTATATCCCAAGCGAGCGTGCATGACAGCTGTCTGCCCACTTTAGGGACGTCACCCGGCCGGAAAATAGGAGTTCGTAGTGAACGGCGACGTGCCGCACTCGACTTCGCGGCAGTCGACAGTCGGTGTTCTCTCGCACCAACCGCGCGGCACATCACGCCGCCCAGTCAAGGTCAAATCACCCATTAGACTGTTCCTTCTTCACAACTTTTTACTACAAAAAGCGTACACTCCGCGCAGTAGAGAGTACACACGTGAATGGCAGAAAGACATTACGCACAAACTGCCTGCTTCGGCTGAAGCCTCCAACAGCTATAACTCTGTTTTCCCGCCAAAATGGCTGAAGCGAGCGCCACCATTTTATCCCTTCGCATGACAAAATAAAAAAAAAGAAGCGCAAGTCACAACAACATGCAGCAGCGCGCCCCCCGGCTCGTTTGTGGATATATATCAGGATATATATATATGCGTGATTAGGAAAGGCGCGATCGCTTTCGCGAGATTTTTCTTAGCCTTATTTTTACGTTTTACACGCATGCAATTTTGCATCACGCGTAAACAAAAGCGAATACAGGTTTGCCCAACCCGCTTCCAGCTTATATCGAAGAAAACCAGAGGTAGTTACAGTCACGTGGTGCTCAAAACGAAGCTAACCACGCAAAGAAGCGTGTTTCGCGCTGACTATGCGCGAAAAAGTTTAGAGTTTACGAGTCGCCTTTGATATACACCAGATACCACCTTCCTGGAAGCGATTTTCCTTTTAAGATAAAGAATTTACATCTGATATTGTGGAACATTTTCGTTCATTCAGTCCACTCACAAATGTCGAGTGGAACACATTACTGTCACACACGCTCACAGTTATTGATGCGGCAAAATGTATAAAACTTATGATCACAGAACTAGTATTTGTATATTATCTGGTTTGCCATCAGTGTCTGGAAACCGCTTGTAATGACTATTGATACCCGTATGCAACTGTAGAGCGCTTGCCCACTCTCTCGCTAACTGTACAAACAACAAGTGCGCAATACCCGTTGGGTTTCTCCCGCTCTGCACCTGGAGTATAGTGAGTATGATTCATTGTGTCAGAAGTCGCGTAAGTTGACGCGTACACCGTGAAACGCCGAAACGAAGTGAAAAAACATCGAACTGAATTGACCGCGCAAAAAAATTGTTATTGAAGCGGTGTTCAGCTCTTTTGGATTTCCCTTAAACCCCGCTCTGAGGCAACGAAGACAACGCTGCTGCTGACAACCACAAACTTTGAAGCAATTGATGTACTTAACACGTCTTTTCCTGAAGGGGAGCGTTGACAAAATTCGACATGTAATTCGAAACCCAAAGTAAGAAAATTTGTGTATGATATTTACTCAGGATATGTGTGCGGCTGCAGTGTGAACAGTTCGAGCATTTTTTGCGTGCCTTGAAGACACAACACGGTTTTGTAACGTAGGCGGTCCACTTCAACCGAAGGTAAAGACCTTAGTCTGTTTGGTAAGAAGAATATAAGTGTCAGAGAACAGCTGAAAACGGATAGCATAGTAACTCTTGCGAAATCTGAACAATGTTTTAGGCAGCTAAACCAAAAGCGACGTATCTAGAAGTGGAGGAGCGAGACTATAAACAAGTTGACTTGATCCGGACGACGTGCTCGATCCCTCCCCTGAAGAGCGCAAATAGAGCTGGCAACGCTACAGCCGGAGGCATGCTCGGCAATACTGACCGGCATTTGCGCGCACATGCCTGTACTGACCGCGAAAAATCACAATTCTCAATGGTTTAAAGTCGATAATCTGCTCAATTACTCAATAGGCAAGATGAATTCGAAATATTGGATGCAGCTGGCAAGAGTAAGCTTGGCGAACGCGACTGGGCTCAGAAATCAAAAGTGAGAAACTTGTAGTTACAGTCAGAAATCCATACACGACCACAAGCCAACATTCTTCCAAACAGTATCTTCAACAAAACATACCCAAAACGGCCTATTTCAAACAGTCGTGCAACCTCTCGGTCCATTGGCGGGAGCAAAATCGGACACTTTGGCACCACCACAGCGCATGCACTCGTCTACAGTCGCAGAGCTAGCATGTAATTTTTTGTTGTTAGTAATGGACAAAGAATACTAATACCGCAAGCAAGCGAGCACCTCAGTTTTTTTTTGGCAGAGAGAGAATAAACTAAACAAGACGGCACCCACGTCACAGTGACGAGGACCACCAATTGTTTAGGCGCTGTTTTTACAGTGCGTAGGGAGGATCGAAAACATTGTATATGCATGGATGCCAGCCTAATTTTTATAGGTCTCCAAAGAGAGCCCTACCAGTTGTCTATGCCTGAAGACGTCGAGTCCAAGATAGCCGACGCCACTGTTTTAACATGCTTCGATGCCAATGCTGGGTTCCATTACATACATCTCGAAGAGGAAAGTTCTAGAATTGGAACATTAGCAACGTCGTTCCTACACTAGCGGTTGCTGTGATTACTGTTCCACATTTGCTCGCATAAAGGCGGTCGAAAAGTTTCTAAATGAAATCTCCAAATATCTGCCCGATGTCTGAGAACATGTCGATGATGTGCTGATCTGGAGACGGCCGAAAGAAGAACATACTCAATGACTCAGGGCCGCCCTACAAGCGGCACAACATTGCCGGACAGGCTTTCAACGAAGCCAAGGGCATGCTTGTCGTAGATAAGATTGCTTTGTTACGGGATGTAGCTAGCGTCCTATAGTGTAAGGGCAAGCTCTTAACTCGTCCAATGTATGACAAAACTATCAGAGCTGAAAGCCAAGCATGCATTAAAGAGGACACCTGGCGTGGTAAACAACTTTGACGTGTTTTGCCGGCGTTGTTGCAGGATACACACTTACTCCCAAGCATGCTTAACTACGACATGCCACTTGACTGGTCGGCGACTGATACCAGGGAATGGAAGCATCCATGGGACAGCATAGCCCTCTAGCCAATACTAGCACTACACGTCGACCCAATGGAGGAAAAAGACATCTTGTGAGGCATTATCATACTAAGTGCAGCGTTAGTAGAGTATGATGGTGAGCCTTGGAAGCCTGAAGCGTGCACTTCTAACTGGTCCACTGAGGCTCCCTAGATATATTTGTAACGTCATAAGAAAACTGTGGTATTGTCTATGGATGCAAAAGATGTAATAATTTCAGACATGGTCGTACGATCACCACTGAGTCGGACCACACGCCGGTACATTTCTTCTCCGAGAAACCAATTGCTGACATGTCGATAAGGCTGCAACCGTTCTTCTTGTGATTGCGTCGTTACTACACCAAAATTCCGTTTTTTCCTGCGAAGCAGATTTTCTTCGGCGATATACGGTCCTTGGTTTGCATCTACTGCAGGAAAGACCAAATCGAAAGCTAAGACTTTGAAGCCATGGCGTGAGTGTGCCTTCGTATCGCGTCAGTCAAGCAACCCTACCACAATTGGCGATAGAAAGCATGAAAACTGAATACATTAACAAAGCCCTCGAAGTGGTTACTGAAGGCGCAACGGTCGAAGACCAGCTGAATCTGGTTAACACGGAACTCTTTCAATTATAAAGCCTACTGTTAAAGTGCTGTAAGATGGTATTTACCGCCTGCATGAAGAGCGAAATACTCGAAAAAATTTTACCAGGGTGATTTAGTTATAAACGAGTCCAACGCAGTGGCGAGAGAAATGCTCTTCTGGCTTCAGATGAATAACAACATTGAAACATTGTTCGAAAGTGCCAGGTGTGCAGAAAGTAAGCATACAATCAGCCATGTGAGACGCTGCAGATGCACACGACGGCTTATCAAGCGTGGTACCGAGTAGCCTTGGCACTATTTTAGAGAGCATGCCTTATTTGTTTATATATGACGCTCTGTTCAACTTCACAGAAGTTGCACCAGACAAGGATCCATCGGCGAGCACAGTGATTGATTCCACCAGCGCCATCTCCGCAATGTACGACACACCTAGAGAGGTGCCTTCCGAAAATAGCCCGTCATTCGCAAAAGGGCACTTTAAAGCTTTTGCTCGAGGATACCATCTTCGCCAGATAGTGCGTCGCCCTCGATACCCACACTGGAATTGCTTAGCCGAGAATAGGGTGCAAGTGGTAGAGAGCGATATGATGAAAACTGCTGAAACTAAGCAAGATATCTGGCTTGGCTTGCTCATTTAAAGCCAAGCTGTTGGAATGAGCAGTGTCACCAGCGAAGATCCTGCAGAAAATGCTACGAATTACTCTACCAGGCTTTGAAGGTGGTTCAAGACTATGCAGACTCCGGCATCGGCAGACAAGCGAAAACACGAGCACACTGCGACCAGTAAAACAAGAGGACATGGGGTTAGTGAAAAAAAGCAAGAAACGCAAATGCTTGTGGAGTTGTTAACTAACTAACTGACTGACTGACTGACTGACTGACTGACTGACTGACTGACTGACTGACTGACTGACTGACTGACTGACTGACTGACTGACTGCAACGGCTTACTTGCACGAATGGTTTGCTCTGTGGACAGCTAATGCACTCGCCATTTGTACAAGTGCGGCACGCACACACACAGCTGGCTGGCGCCGCATCTTTTCAAAGTGCTACGAATTGTGCCGCGCCTCCGCCAGATGGCGCCACGGGTCCTGCGACCGAGAGAAGACGCAGTGAAACATCCCCCTCGCGAGGGGCACGATCAAATGCAGAGCATTTCCGGGGGCGCACGAGGTTAAGTATTTTTCGTTACGCTAATGTTGTTGCACTTGTGGCAACTGCTGACGAGAGAGCGCTCGTCAGCAGTAATTTGAATGAGTCAACGATATAAGGCGCGTTCGTAGCGTCCCATTCTGTGTCGGCTTTGTGGCGCATTGGGTAGAGCACCATGTACATTGCGTTCCGCCCGCAGGGTCGAGGGATCGAAACCGGGCACCCCATAGTATTTTTTAAATGCAGAGGATTTCAGTAACTCACGATGTTACCCGCGTTGACGTCCGTAGTCCGCACCGTCGTTGTCCCTACTATATAAAAAAATACTATCGGGCGCCCGGTTTTGATCCCTCGACCCTGCGGGCGGAACGCAATGTACATGGTGCTCTACCCACTGCGCCACAAAGCCGACACAGAATGGGACGCTACGAACGCGCCTTATATCGTTGACTCATTCAAATTACTGCTGACGAGCGCTCTCTCGTCAGCAGTTGCCACAAGTGCAACAACATTAACGTAACGCAAACTACTTAACCTCGTGCACCCCCGGAAATGCTCTGCATTTGATCGTGCCCTTCGCGAGGGGGATGTTTCACTGCGTCTTCTCTCGGTCGCAGGACCCGTGGCGGCATCTGGCGGAGGCGCGGCACAACTCGTAGCACTTTTTTTATATAGTAGGGACAACGACGGTGCGAACTACGGACGTCAACGCGGGTGACATCGTGAGTTACTGAAATGCTCTGCATTTAAAAGCATTGTTGCATACAAATGCACGGGTGCTTTTTGGGCCTTGGCCGTCCGGAGCCAAGGTCCTGCAACGTCATCAGGGAAGACGGAAAGCTTCTCAGTCGAAATATAGGCCACTTGACAATATAGGTCCGTATTCGTGAACCAGGCGACGACAGTACGCATGCTGCAGCAGAAATGGCGAGTTAGGCTAGTGGGTGAATTGGAATGTCCAAACCTTCAATTAGCGCCACTGGGAGGTTAGATGCCCTTTGTGATTTCTGATTGGATTGCAGTTGTGAGTAAGCACTCGTCCTGTGTTCCTTTCGTTTGTGTCCCGTTTTCAGTTTTGTGCTATTGGAAGCTTTATGCATGACGTTGTAAACGCGGCAGTTTGCATTCATCGGCTGCTTTAAAAGACGGAAGATGCTCCGTATGCGCTCTAGTGTGCTTGGGGGGCAACCGCACATAATATTTACTGAAGCGCGTGTTCAATTGCAGATGGCTTCACCCCTCTTCCTAGTTCTTTGTAAATTCGCAACGGCCAACCAACTCTGGTTCTTTTTTTTCCCGCACTCATTGCATCATATATATGATACAGCTTCTGCTCAAAGAACTATAATTCTAAAACGGCAATATTGACTTACTGCAGTGTATAATTTATTAATGATACATTGTTGTTTTTTTCTTGAAACGCAATTGCTAACAGTCGTTCATTTTCCTTGTTTTTACCGCAGTTTGAAGAATGGCGCAGTGTGGTATGGCTGTGCTATAAAGTATTCATTACGCAGCCAAACCTTCATTTTTCTTTGTATTTTCTTTTTTTTCTTTACTTGTCTTTTTTTTGCTTCTTTCTATATTGTCTTCCTTTCTCTTTTTGTCTGCTAATAACCTGAACAATGAATTAAACGCTGGTTTGTATTAGTGTATAAGCTAATATTGCTTGGATGTATATCAGCAGGTTTTGAACATTTGTTTTAAAATTGTACGCTTGCAGTGAGGCTAAACCACTAATTTTAATCACTTGTCATACATTCAATAATAGGAGGCCCCTCGGCAGTGCTTTACTTCGGGACCTCTTATTTTATTACTCCGATGTATTTGTGCACTATCATGAAACTAATAAACTTTGATTTGACTTGATTTTGATTGGATTTCACCCGAAATTCCACCCACTTGAAATTCCCAAAATTTATTTTCGCTCAGCCTCTTGTTTCTTTGCTTTTAACGTTTTCACAATAAATTATTACTTCACCTTTCTTGTGTATCCTACCATTATTTAATACCGTCCTGCATGCAGGAATTCTGCAAGAAGTATTTTGAAAAACTGAAGGAACACATAATTCCTACAACGTTCTTATGGCTTGCGGAGAAAATGTCTCCTTGCACAGGTGCCACGTAGGTAGAGACCTGGTATGCACTATATGTTAGGCAAAATATATACTCCTGGCGCACTTAAAACAGTATGGATCCCTCACGTGGCACCACTAGCTGCAACGTTCAGTCATGAGAACTACAATCGATTCGTTGTTAGTGCAATGCGCAGATTCGTGCAATGCGCAGTTTTCTGTATGGCAAGTATGTCCTTGACCTTGTGGTTTTATTCATTTTTTTCCACAGCACCCACTGTCGTTATGCACAAAACATTCCCCGTAGAGCTTTTATGGTACTTCTGAGTGTAATTATATTTATTTTAATAGACGTATGTGCGATATCACCCCGGCCCTTGTACCTAATTCGCCGCCACTTGGAACATGACATTGCTTGCATTTGCACAATTTATTAATACTTATCTGTTTTGTCTTCTGGCTTGCAGATGCAACGTATTACTATGAGCTGCGGATAAAAGGAGACAGTTATTACCTCATGTCACTCCACATAAGTGACGAGGTCGAAGCCAACCCAGAATTCCCAAAAGAATACTTAGTGAGTGTATCAGAAACGCTATTCATTTCGCTAATTTCTTCTTTGGCTAAGCCACAGCCCGCCTACTTGTTCCTCATTACTTCCCACTGAGACCTCGCTAGAGAATTAAAGTGTCCCATTGTGCTGTGTGTTATCCGCAGCGTTTGTGCGACTCGCAACAGGTGAAAAACTTCACCGGAATGATGAAACGAGGGCACATAAGCGAACTAGGTATTTTCGGTATTCGAAAAAATAGACAGCTCCACTTCGGAACTTTGCGAGTTAGAATGTAGTTGTTTCATGATTAAAACCTATTTGTGTAAAGACCATTGATATCGGAAACCTACACCTTTTTCTTTGCAGCTCGGTCATATGAGGGTGCCAATCATCTATTACAGTCCTCCGAGAATAACTGCAAATAGGAGCAAGCCTTGTCGCTTGGCGAAACGGAGACGCCTCCAAGTTGCACAATCGCGTAACTCAACACAAATTTAAAGTACCAATGCAGTTAGTACACGGGATGTTGTAACGATGGCGCGGTAAATAGCAGTAACCACAACGAGGCGAGTAGAAATAGTTATCCAAAAAACCAAAACAATTGCAGCACCTTAGAATGCATCTTATTATAAGATTTAGGACTTTAAGGATGGAGAATAAAACCGCGGAGATAAAGACAATGGCCCCCGAAAAACTCAGACCACAAGGTCAGCGATGCGTACATTGACAAAGCAAGCCAGATAAAGATATTTCTTAACTGTTCTCCCAAAAAAAATCTCGTTTTTTTGCCGAAAAGTAAAACTTCCGCGAATAAAATGCTGCAGAAATGGTTGAAATGGCAAGAATGATAAACATCAGAAAATAGTACAGTTGAGTGAAGACTGTCGAATCAGCATAGCCAGAAACTCCGCTAATTGAGGAGCAGTCGCTGTATATGGGCGACATGGTAGAAAATACTGCTTACCTATCCCTGAAAACAACGTACGGGCATGAAGACGAAACAATTATAACTCTGAACTTGTGAGACGTTAAACGAAACTGAAAATTTGCGAAACCGGTAGATTCAGAACCATGACAATCACTCAGTTTTCAGAGAAAACGTTTGTAGGCACGTGAATGTAGCTCCTGCAAGCCGAGACTTCACTAAGAATAAATTGAAAGGGCCATCATCCCAACTTGTGCTAACTAACTTAAATCTCCAATATGCAATCAACATATTAGCCTTACATTGAAGCCATTATCGCGTCCTTGATTCGAGAATAGATGGGTGAAGCAACAAGTGAAGTTCGGTTTTCGAAGCAATAGGTGCCCATGGAAAATATCTAGGGCGCAAAATGTCTTCCCAGACGGGAACAGGGAGCGTGTCTTGAACATCCTCATTTGCTGCAACTGCTATGGAGTTGGACCTTGACTACAAGTGTACCAAGGTAGACCAAAGACAATTCACCTTTTGTCGCAACCAGCACAAAAATGGGCTGGACAACGTCGGGCCCTCTACATAACGAGAGCAGCGCATACAGCCAAACCAGCGACTATGTACGCTTCTTTCATTATATTACACCCAATGTATTAGCGAGATCAGCGTTCTGGTTACACGATTTTTAAACGAATTGCGTTTTATGTAAAACTACTCACCCATTATTTAGGACACAGCTACGAAAAGACGAAAGAAGTTTAGATTTTGACCACTGACATACCAGCACAGAAACATCGTTTTAACCATAATTTCAGTATCGGGATAAATAATTAGCTGGCATCAAAGAACCTTTGCTCAATGAAAATACCGTAATCCAGATATATGCGTGAAGAGCAAACGCATGCGGCATTCTATTCAAAAACGCCCACTTTCCCATAATGTGAACGTCTTCGACACAATTCTATCTGGTTGATGGGAACTTGAGGAGTAGGCACCCAGGCAACGCTAAGGTGCTGCCAATGTTGGGCAGCCTAATCGGCTTCTTGGTTGGGGGGGGGGGGGGGGGGGGTAGGTTCCTGTGTTAGACCAGAAGCCGCTTTTCAATGTGCACAATACCTTCCTTTTTTTCTGCTCGCTACCTCCGATTGCGCTTCGGAGCCGTGAGTGTGACTGGGAAAAGGCGACATACATAACTATAATCCATCCCCGAGGCCCCTGTATTTTGCAGAACTTGAGGACTATTCCTTGTGGGTATGTTACCTCGGTACCAATAGCCTGTGTCCCGTCAAAGTGAAAATTGTGGGTATTTTTCCGCAGCGTGCGAAAATCAGTTTTGCCGATATAATTGGCGGGGCTTTGTTCACAAGGAATTTGGTAAACGACCCAGTGCAATTTCTTGCGGGCGCTGCTTTGGTAGCGGCATCAGCCGTTCTAGGGTCCATACCGGCATGTGGGCCACCAGAATGCCTTCCGTCCTCAATGTGCGTTGTATTGTATCACTGACCATTTAACATAGTGACGACATTGTGATTTCGCTGTCCAGCGGGAGGGGGCTATCGAGGCGGTTGCAGGGGAAGGGTTGTTGACGAATTTCTCGGAGGAAAGAAATTTTCTCGGGTGAGGCCTGATCGGTGGAGACAACGTTTCACCCGCTGAGTGAAGCTGCTTGTCTTGCCATATTAGCTGGGTTTCATGATGACGGCTTCTTCTTTCCTCTTAGCGTAGTAGTATGTTGAATACCGTTCGTGTCCTGAGTAATAACGACGAAACTTATGATGACGTGTGAGATTTTTGGTGTTAGAATAAAATTGTACGTAGCCCCAGCTACGGCGAAGTTTTTTCTACACCGTGTAGCTGAGTTGGTCGGCGGTATTTGATTCCAAAGGTGGAGAAAGGATAAGGAGTTGTGTTCCGTCTGTTTCCATGGTAAAATAAATTGAATTACTTTCGTGTCTCATTGTAGGTGCAAGAAAAAAATGTCTGCTTTTGTTTATTTGAGTATACAAAAAACAGTCATTCATAGCCCTGAAAGACATCAAGATGTTCGGCGACATTTTCCGAAGCAGTCTTTTCAGTTCTCTGTATTACTACATGGGTTATGTTTTCATAAATAGCAGTGTGATGGACTCGTTTGGCCTTGTGGGTGCACGACGCGTACAAACAGTATTCGAGAGGGCAAGAGAAAAGAAAGTGTATTAACAGCGCCACCAGAAAACGAGACAGCGAAAAACCGGTACCATTGAGAAGCACAACAGCCAAAAAAATACCAGTTCAGTACCCCTAACCAGCGTTCAAAAAAGGGGGAAAAATTTTCTCACAGACGCCTAGACGGTAGATGATCAGCAAAGTCGTTGGCGGGTCACCCACAGTCCCGGTAGTGGTCGAGCGCTGGCCGTCTCTCGCCAGCTCTGCCCGAGCGAGACGGAAGAAGATGAACCACGTCCTACGTAGCGGGTGCAGTGGTGGTTCCACCCTGGGCCGTGATCCCGAGCCTCGGCCATTCTGACCATCACGCCCCGGTCGTCCGCGGGTCCCACACGCGTTGCCGGGCCCCGACTCACACGCCTCGAATTACTCGAACTCGGACGGGATCACAGGAACTGCGGGTCCGCCCCCGGTCCTCGTCCGCTCGTCAGCTCCGAGTCTCCGCTGCCGCTGGAACCGTGTTCCACTACCAGCCCTTTTCTTTCTCCTTCACGTGTTTGTGCGACAGCGCGTGGTCCACGTTTTCCAACAATGATGGCAAATCCTCAATCACCCCCCCCCCCCCTTCAAGAGGTTGTTGCGCTCAAAGAACCTGCTCAGGCTGTTCGGAGGTTGTCCGTGGGCCTTCATGCGGAGCGTTCAATGTCTTTCCCAACGCCCGCACACACGCGAGTTCAGTTCAAATTAACGGGTACAAAAAAACACACCCGTGGATGACGCAAAGGCAAAGATAAATTCCAAGCAAAAATCACACATCACTCTGACCACAACAAAAAATGCACTATAGTGGTGTTGGGGAAAAACAACGTCAAGGGCAGTACACGCCACTAGAATATAAACCAACGTTAAGCAAACAGTCTCATGCGGTGACGGGCGCCCGCTGGCATATGCAATGAGATGGGCAATTCTTTTGTGCCACTGCAGGAGTACCCTGCCGATCGGTGCGGTAAAAGGGCCAGTTCGAAAGATAGAAGCTTTGCCGGTTTACGACATACGTTCAGTAAAAAGAATGTTCATACGGCTGTTGCCATTCCGCATTCTCTGTTTGGAGTGCTATAGAAGCTTGTCGACGGGTTTGTTCAGCCGGAATCCTGGGTTCATACTTTTTCACCATGTTTATGTGGAACAAGCTGGTTCCTGTTCCCAAGTCGATGACGTAGTCGACATCATTTTTTCTTTCCAGCAGAGTGAAGGGCCCCTTCCATGTCAGAATGAGCTTGTTCGTGTCGGACGGGAGAAGAAGCATTACTTGGTCTCCAGGGCTGAGTTGGCGCCTTTTCGCCCTTCTGTCGTAGTAGCCTTTCTGCACTACCCTAGGTTTGCTAAGCTGTTCGTGTGCAATGCGACAGGTGTCTTCCAGGCGCCTTCTCAGATCGACAACGTAACCGTACGATGTCTTCGTGTCTTGATCGATCCCTTCTCCTGTCCATAACTCCTTCAAGATGGCCGTAGGACCCCTGACGTAGCGGCCATAGATCAGGTCGAAGGGCTAGAAACCCAGGCTGGCATGAGGCACTTCGCGGTAAGCGAATAGAAGCGGCGCCAGGTACCTATCTTAGTTTTTAGGGCTCTCCTGGCACATGCGGCGAACCATTTGCTTCAGCGTGCCGTTGAACCGCTCGACAAGCCCGTTGGCCATGGGATGATATGGTGTCGTGGGCAACTGTGCAAACGAGAGGAGCCTGCTCAGCTCCTTCATCAGGCCTGACGTAAATGACTTTCCTCGGTCGCTAACGATTTCTCGTGGAGAACCAACGCGGGAAAACGTTTCCATCAACGCTTCGGCCACCTTCTCCGTCTCAATACTCGGTAGAGAAACTGCGTCTGGATAACGTGTTGCAAAATCTAGCATTATGAGGACGTACCGATTCCCCTTCTGGGAGGTTCGGGAGAGAGGACCGATAATATCGATCGCTACCCGTTGGAAGGGTGTCTCTATGACCGGCATACTTCCAAGAGGTACGCACCCCACGAGATGTTTCGGTGCGGTTCTTTGGCACACGTCACTGGATCTTACAAAGCGCGTGGTATCGGATCGCACGCCTGGCCAATAAAACGCCTCCAGCACCCTATCCGTTGTCCTTTTGATGCCTCGTTAGCCGGAGAGAATCCCTTCATGGGCCATTTTAGAACGAAGTTGCGGAGACCGCTAGGAACGACTAGTTGTTCCATCTCCTTCTTCCATGGGAGCCGACATCGGCGGAAAAGAATTCCGTGCACGATGACAAAGACCGTTTCTGCTGTCTTCATGGTAATTTTCCTGCCAACCGAGTCGAAGCAGGACTGAAGAGTGCGGTCTTTTTTCTGCATCAAAGCGAGCTCCGTTGGGCTTATGTTGAGTGGGCTGATGGCAGCTACAGGTAGCTGTTCCACGCGTTTCGCCGCACTGGCGCATTCCTACTCCTCCTCCTTGACGGATGGTGGTGGCGCAAATTGGCTTGGCCTACGTGAACTGTCATTGACCTTGCTGGACTTCGACTTCCGCTTGGAAGAGGGATGTCCTTTGGAAGATGCAAGTGTGTTGCTGCCCCTTCCAGTTGACTTCCGGCGCAGCAGCATCACGAACTGCCAGCGACATTTCCAAAAATCACCTCGTAAAGAGGGTTGTCCATGCACTTCGCTGTAACGTGGCCTGTGAAGAATGGGCAGACAACATACACTTCGGCTTCAGGTAGGCATAGAGCAGTGCGTTCAAGAAGGTGCACAGTGCTCGTTTCTCCTGTAACCTTGGAATCGGGAACCAAAGAGCTGTTCACGATTATAGTGTTACAGCCGGAGTCGCGTAACAAGGTTACTCGCCTTCCAGCCAACCGTTAGCAGTAGGCAATCGGTCATGGGAAGCCTGGGAAGTTTCGTGGCTGAGGGCCACGTTGTTTCTGTCATGAAGGGTTGAAATCTTGTCCTCATGACAATCGAGACACTCCGTTGAACGGCTCAGCGAACATGACGCTTTGTTCTCAGAGTCTACGTTAGGGCATGTTTCCGCTTTGTGACGGGCTTTGCGGCACTTGAAACAGGAAACAGTCTTTTTGCTAGTGGGTGCCCTGGTGTTTGACCAACAGTCGGCTGGCCTGTGCACTCGCTTGTTACAAAGGAAGCAATGCGGCTTTCCTTCGACATCCTGGAGGTCACGCATTGTTGGAGGCCCTGGCGGCTTGCCAGACTCTTTCTCCTCTCGGCGTCTCCCTAGGTTTGTAAGACCTTGGGCCTCGAGGTAGTTGTCAGTATTCTCGGCTAACTTGTCTAGCGTTTGACAGCCTCTTTTCTTCAAGAAAACAGCCAGCTTCTCATGACACTTGCTCAAAAACTGCTCCGAGACTATTTTGTCATGGAGAGCTTCGTAGTTCTGCTGGTCTTAGTCAGTTCCTTCCAGTTATCAAAACGCACGAAGACGTGGAGGAAAAAAAGGGCTGGTGGTGGAACACGGTTGCGGCGGCAGCAGAGACTCGGAGCTGACGAGCGGAGGAGGACCGGGGGCGGACCTGGAGTTCCTGTGATCCCGTCCCAGTTCGAGTAGTTAGAGGCGGGTGAGCCGGGACCCGCCAACGCGTGTGGGACCCGCAGACGACCGGGGCGTGATCGTGAGACTGGCCGAGGCTCGGGATCACGGCCCAGGGCGAAACCACCGCTGCACCCGCTACGTAAAACGTGGTCCATCTTCTTCCGTCTCACTCGGGCAGAGCTGGCGAGAGACGGCCAGCGCTCGACCGCTACCGGGACTGGCCGTGACCCGCCATCGACTTCGCTGATCATCGACCGTCGAGGCGTCTGTGAGAATGTTTTTTTTCCCTCTATTGAACGCTGGTTATGGGTATTTGACTCATGTTTTTTTTGCTGTTGTGCTTCGCTATGGTACCGCTTTTTCGTTGTCTGGTTTTCTGGGGGGGCTGTTAATATACTTTATTCCCTCTTGCCCTCTCGAGTACCGTTCGTACGTGTCGTACACCCACAAGGCCAAACGAGTCCATCAAAAGCAGCCTCTATCGCAATTCCGCTCGGTTGTTTAAAATATGCATGCTTGTAGCAGACATATGGTCTGGAGTCAGAACTGCAGAAGTTGCACTACCTCACCGTAGATTAGGCATGTATTCGAACCCAGGTTGGTTTACTCGAGATTAGCTGTGGCGGTTGCGACGGCCTGGAAATGATGAACGCTGGTGACGAGCGAGACGACGTTCCCGGCTACACAAGAAACTTTATTTGTTGCGTCACATGCCGTATTCACCAATCGAGCAGCAACCAAGAAACTTCAGCTATTTCAACATCGCTGGTCAAGAACCCTTCCGCCGCCTCTACCACCTCTCTGCCCACTCCCCCCCAGCGACCCACACGCATTTCTATTCTCTATGGGAAACGTGCGAGGGAGATATTACCAGAAATTTCCAGGAGAAAGGCATCCTCGTCTCCCATAAATAGATGTGAATCCTCGAATGGCTACTGGCGCCACACAAAGGGCACTTGAGAAAAGAAAGAGCGCTAGGCATCGTTCACAAACATTCTTGTACTCAATCCCATCCAATAACACCTGTGAAACCCAGAATTCCAAAAATGCCTCGAACAGCACAAAACAAGGTCGGTGAGTCTCACGAGCAGCGCAGCGTGCTGCCCAAGCAGTGCGAAACAGCTTGCTCGGATGTTTGACTTTGGAGAGCAGGTGATTTGTAACGATACACATTACTCATAGAGAATCCTCTACGAGTCCTGGCACACACAGGGAATTCGGGGATTAGGCTCGTAAAGCAGCTGTCCTGCCTTTTATAGAATTTTTTTATTGTGAAGATTGTGTTACAGAGTTCTGTGTTCCGCAAGCTGTCCTAATCGATTGGACGATGGCGGCTGTGACGATTCACTGTGTGGTCGGAAAGAATGAGGTTAGTCTACCATGACTATGCTAATTCTTCACGTACTCCTGGCACTGTACCACTGCAATATAAGTACTTATATGGTTGAAGGTGTCAATGTATATTTCCGTGCGTCACATCAGCACTGGGACATTCTCCCTGTGGGGGGCGCGGTTCCCAATGAGCTCGGCTCCTGGTTCTCCGCCTACCGCTACTTCAGACTGCCCCTGTTTTGAGCGCACCTTCTAATCCGTTAGCGATGGTTTCATCTGGGCACACAAATGATGTATCTGCAGGCAGCAGGCTCCCCACATCTCTTTCTTGTCCTGGCCGTTAGTGGGTATCCTGGAAAAAAAAGGATCTCATCCCCCTGTATTTTCGATTGAGCCCCGCTGAACAATTAGGCTGACAAACAGATATGTCAGACACGCCTTCTTCTCGCGCTGTTTTCCGGGCCTATAAAACGCCGCCACCCTGTACAGACATGGTTCTTTTATGATTTTGACGCCTTTGAAACGGCGCAGTACCTCTAAGACAATGCTTGTGTTTTTAAGCAGCCAGAATGCCAAGATTGCCCGAAACACAGACCTATTGTATTGCTGATAACGACAAACCTGGGAAGAGTGATACCTTGAATAAACGCTCTCTCATTCAAAATTATTCTTCAGTAACAACCCCTTGATACTGCTTTGAACATACCACCAAAACCATCGACTGAACCTGAAAGCTCTAACCGCACGCAACACCGATCCTCTTGTGCAGCTAGTTAAAGTCGTCACTACACAAAAAACCCGTACAAGGCTTACGAGCAGCATCGCAGACACTGCTTCGTCGAAGTTAAGTGGTGTTCTTTAACAGAACTAGTAATGCTGGCATGCATTGAAGCTTTGCTTTATGAGATGCGTGGTATGTCTGCACGCAGCTCTGGCAACTTACCTGACAACGTGCGGGTTGTCTTCGCCACTGAAACTACTCCTTGGCGTATATTCTGTGATATGCTAGCTCGGGTTTATGCACATAGATAATGGATCAAGTGCCATGACTTTGCCATGTGGCATGCATGTGTAAGCTTCCGGGTTTCCCTAGTTCCATGAATGTCGGGAGCGTTGTGCGCGCCACCGTAGTTCTTCTGTCCCAACTGCTGGAAAACTCATTTTTAACGGTTGCTCACAATGCAATCTTTCCGAGAAAGGACGCCACAGGCAAATGCACGGACCTTAGATATATCCACAACGATTCCTGGCAATCTGCATTGCTGGAGCCGAGCGAGTGGCACGTTTGGCTTTCACGTAAAGGCACCTCCTACCTGCAGCGATGTCACCTGCATATAAGTGTTGACATCCATGGCGAAGCCAGTGAAGTTCTCTGCACGTGCAGTGACGTCGTCAAGTGTGTCCCTGACTGAAAAAATCAATGTCTGCACACAAGCCATAATGGGTGTGAGTGGAACACGCACCAGAAAATCCGGCAAGATTCCTTTGTTAATCATGTGCAAGTGTGAAAGATATTCAGTTTTCTATGGTATGCTATCACTCTCGGCCAAAACGGCAATTGAAATTGAAATTCCTTTTTATTTCAAAACCTATTACCACGTTGCTGGTCTCCCCGGGGCAAAAGCTGTCGCTATACCTTGATGCAAAATGGGAACCAAATTGGCAGCTTGGTGATGACAGCAGAAAGAGGAATGCTCAGGGGAATATCATATGACAGTATGTTCATTTTTGACAAAATAACGTTCTAATGGGCCCTTTAATAACAGAGGGACAGGCCAGGAAGACATAGCTTCTTTCCAAAAAAAGTCAGGATGATAGAAGCTGCCACTCGATCCTACGTGTCCGATCTGCTCCTGTTCTTTGAGTTGTTAGGGGAGCACAAGTTCGCTCAAATAAACTTGTTTCCTTGAAGACAACTACGTCTTCTTTGTCTTCGTGACAATATGACAATGTGCTCGTTTTAGGCCAAATAATGTTCTAATAGGCCTCTTGATAACACAGGGACAGGCGAGGTAGAGATAGCTGCTTTCGAAAAATAGTCATGATGATAGAAGGCGCCACCCGGTCCAGCGCGTAAGATTTGCTTTTGTTAACTTCGCCTTCTTCCCCCTTTTCTACTCCCTGTAAATCTGGAACAAGGTAGCGTCATAAACCTACGTCCGCGAAAACGTATCCTGCCTTGTGTTCTGCTGTGCCGTGCGCTCTTGAACGAAAAGCTTGTCAGAAGGTATTTCTTTTGACAAATTTACAGGCTGCGCTTCAACATGTAACCGCGTTATCGCGTGACGAACTAAGGCAGAACTGCAATCTTCTGGACCGATGTGACCAACATGCTGCATGTCGTCAAGCCAGAGTGGCAGTTAGAACACCGCAATGGTCTGTAGAAGTTGCAGCTGACCACATAGCTTATGCGTGAAATTGCCAGCTGGAAGCCTTCTTCTCAGTGATATTTAGCGGGCGTAATTCCGGGTTGCTCGAAATTGCCTTAGTGAGACAGTAAAAAGGACAGGAGCGCCTACCGACAATTTAGAAAACTGCAAAACTGCAAACAAAATTGACCGCGCGCTAGAACTCTTCGGACGTCGTCTGGCCTGTGCAAGCGTGAGGAAGCCGCCACATGCAGCGTACTCCTCACCGTCACCTTCACCTACGAAAAACTTTGAAAGACGCTCCTTCTCACTCGCTCCGTAGGCTAGACGTGCGGGGGTTGTCATGACATCAAAGATATATTGACTGTGTGGCGTACTCGCTACACCACTCTTTTCAGTCAATATATTATTGCGTGTCGCTGCTAACTGAGGTTTTACAACCGAAGACATCATTGTAACACAAACCTCAGCAGTCGCTCGGCACAGGCTCTAACGGCTTGCTATTGCTGAAAAATACAGGACTAGATACATGACAAGCGCTAAGATAGTAATCGACACACGCGCTGTGGTTGGTATTTGGGAGAAGAAATAGATGTGTATTTGCCGAAGTTTTGTCACTTTTCAAACGCTGTTTCTGTCAAATTAAGAAATATGAAAACCTGCGTGTTGTCATATAACTAATCAAAATGCATTTTGCCTTTCCCTGGCGTACGCGTCTTGCACCGACTTCCTTGGATATTCTTGTGCAATAAAACTCGTTTCCGGGAACAAATTTAACGTTGCGGAGTCCGGTAGTACGTTTTCGTGTGTCGTGTTGCATTTGTGTCGTATTTTTATATAAAGTAGGCAGTAAAGCTCAGGGCTAGGCTTCCTTCTCTGTATTCTAAATTTTATCGCACTGCCTGCCTATCTCTTTTTAAGACCGCTGCATTAAGTGCGAATGCATTTCTTATTCACGAATATATGCAAAAACCGTCCAGCTCAAACAACATGCAGGGAAATGAGATACTAAAATACGAAATAATATTGAAAGCCACTCAGAAGTAACTGAGGTTGATTGTTGGGCTGCCCTAAATTGATTAAATTGTGTGCTTTCTTCTAGCGTTTTCGCCTTACAGAGGCTGTAGAATTCAACTGAATAGGTTTTTTGAGTGCTACGCTTGAACAGATGGTTCCTCTCTTTCAGGGACAAGAATACTGGTTTGATCAGCCCGTCCTTGGGATAGGCTCTTACTGGATTATGGACTGTATTGTGGTCGATGTGAAACTACCGTAAGTATCCTGTGTTGAACAATTTAGAGGTTGATGTATTGTAGTAATGGTGCCAGAGGGTGATTGCACGAGGGACGGTTGCCAGAGGGCCACATGACAAAGACAAAAGGCTCCAGCACGTTCTTTAAATGCGGAGAAGGAACCGGAAACAGCAATTTTTGTGGTTGAACAGATGTGCCAGCAGTGACACCGGTAATTTAAACACACTTTACAGATTGTTATTAACTCTAATGTTACTAGGTATTGCTTATTTCCCGAAACCAAAGCAAAGGTTCTGGGTGCTAATGAAGGTCCTCTAGCTTGCATATTGCGGTGGCTTACAAAACGGTGTCTTCGTTTATTATGACGTCCGGCGCATATGATGTTGGTTAGAACGAAATGAGAAGTGCTGTCAGAGGCTCGGCAACAGTGATAGCTAAACGTCTTCCGGTGTGATGGAACCAACAACGTTGGACGTGCAGCCGAGGTTGATGTTAACCAACACACCATCAAATACTGGTAAACGTTTTCCTAGAACGACATGAGTTCCTATGCGAATACAGCCCTTACGAACTAGACGGGCCGATAAAAAAAACGGGCACGTCATATCGTATTTACACAATGTGTCACATATTCTAAAAAAAACGGCGCATAGGTACGGTGTAAATATCGTTTTCAGTGGTCTGAAAAAGCTGTCAAAAGTATGCCCTTTGATAAGTAAAAATCAGAAGAAAAAACCAGAACCCTGCGGAAAAAAAAAACCGCTGTTCGCTAAACAAACTGCAGCATGGGTGTACTTTACGAAATTCCCCTGAGCTTCAAAAATCAATAGGGTAAACGGGAAGGTATTCCAATGAGAGGGCGATGAATCCCAACTGGTCTGTTGCAAATAATGCTGGTGGACACCTTTATGAGCACTGCAAAAGATGCAAGTATAGCCCCCTGCTAAACAGGACAAAGTTTTTACGGAGAGCAAGAGGAAAGCTTGAGCACGAAATTCTTGAAGCCCCTTTTATCAGACAGGCGGGGGAAAACTTCGTTAGTACATCGTCGATATCGCTCTCAGAAAAAAAAGTGGCGTTTTTAGAAATGTGATGTACTTTCAGGTCGCAAAGCTTTTAGTATTTTAGTTTTCTGCATATACGCAGCGTCCTTTTTCAATAAATTCTTGTTAGAAGTTCGGCAAGGTGTTGTGTATTACATGTTTCTTATTGGTCCCTGTTTTAGCGCCGAGTAATTTTTATCATAATGTAGCAACTCGCCCTCATAAAGCTTTTTGTTAAAACTAGTTTACAGTGTGAAATATATTTATTTCACTCATTTATTGGACGTTTTTGGAACCAGCACGATATTCCATTCGCGAGGACATAAGCCATATTTTCATGGGGCAACTTAAAGCAACCCTGTTAAACTCTTCCGCATAAACCTCAGGTTTACTTTCGTTTACCCTCACGTTGCCAAAATGATACGTGGCGGCCGGACAAAGATGAGACGAATGGCTCGGGGAGGTGAAGCTATCTATTTACATTATTTACATAGCTGCAGGAGCAGACTATGTAAATTAAACAGCATGCCCTCCACCCACGTAGCACTTGTACTCAAAATCGCGATCAATCTCCAGAATTAAATCTGTAGTTAAAATCAGTAAGAAGTCTGATTTAAAGCCTAGCTTAAAGTGGTAGATATGGACCAGCTTGTCTGCAATTACCGAGTAAATATTATACATACACAAACAAACCAATCCGGATCGTTTTCGCCTATTGCCTAGTTTTGTCCGGAATTTCTGGGGCTTGCCTGTTACTCTTGGAACTTGACGTTTCTGTTTACACAAACAAAGGCGGTTTACGGGCTGCATCAAGTTTGTGTACAATGCTTTTATCCAAACCTATGAATTGCGAAAGCCTGAGAACTAGTGATTGTCTCTAAGAATCTACAAAAAACCCGAAGTTAATTGATTGACGTCGCACTTTGGTTTGAACAGATCTCTCAGACTTTATTGAGAATGATTATATCGGATTCCAACCACCACTTCCAGGAGATTAGTTTAGGGCTTCAGAACGAACATACTAGTTAAGGAAAAACATTAGTACTCACCCCGTATTTGCCAGTTATTAAATGGCCCTTGTTTGGAAGAGCATGCCACCAGTCTGAAAATAAGAATACTTTTAGGCCGTCGCATTCCACAAGGATTTATTGTGAAAGCATTTCAAACAATGTGAGAATTTCTGCTTCTTAAACAGCACGTAGTCGGAACGGCCGGTATAAAGTCCGTGAACTGCAAGACTGAAGCGAGAATAAACTACGGCATCAAACCAAATCTTTTTAATTACGCCACCGCCTAGTCGAAAGCATCTCGAAACGTACCGAATTCCGGAAACGCTGACATATACCTTATACGCTCTCGTATATGAAACACTTGCGTGTGTTGCACACGCGCCGTCTTTGCCGGAGGTCATGCCCCTACAAACAGTATCAAGCAAAAGGAGCGCCATGTTGGCGAGTTGGGGAAACATTCTAAAGGCACAGTAGCGCAAATAATGGGACGAAGGAACACAGTGCAAACAGGCTGGCGCTAACTTCAAACTAAATTTTATTTGAAGAAACACGGGTTTGTATGCGTGCGAAAGGGAATGAAATTGCATGCAGTCTTGTCATAATCTTTTTCCTATTACATCAGAAAGGCTACCTCCTTATTGCCAAGAGCCACAGACGGAGAACTAATGCGCTTGTCACCGGCCCTCACGATATGAAAAGCCTGCAGTATCTCGTGCTCAAGCTTGCAATGGTGCGCGAAATATCCGCTAGCATTATTGTGTCACAGCCACATTGTGTTCATGTGCCCTTTCACTGCAGCAGCGGCGAGTTTGGCCAATATAAACACTTTCGCAGTACAGCGGGATTTCATATACCACATTCCTCGTACATCGCGTGTACTGCAGAGCGATTTTTTTAGAGCAAAAGGTTGGCTTCGCCTTGGCTATCGTTGGCATGTTTTCGCCAAATTGAAGGTGCACTAAAAACTACAGTAACGTTATACCATTGAGCAACCTTCTTAAAGTTATGCGATACCCTGTGCCATTGCACAATCGCATGCACACTTTTCCTCCCAACTGGTTTTTCGTAGCTCACGCTGTCGTCTTTTTGTTTCTCAAGAAGCGCGTCACACTCTTTAAATGATGTGCCACAAAAATCCTGTATTTCTGGGCCTTGCTACTTGATTGTTAAAGCTGTTTTGCACTTTGGGATCACTTGACTTCCCGAGTGCTTGCTTTAGGCACGTTAAAGCTACTCCTCTGTTCATTAAATTACAATGGCCGCTGTCGTTAGAGTTTCAAAGCATAATCGTGCAATTATTTACTCTAATTTCAGGTTTGAAATATATATTGTGCAGGATATCGACAACAACAAAAAAAGAAACTTGGGGGAAAGCGGGGTTCAAACTCACTAACGTGAAGCGACAGGATGAGGTCACCGTCTACATTCGGCGTGTAAAGGATGGTTGGCACGTGACGACAAGCTTCGACGAACAACTCTGTGTTCATCGCACACAAATCCTTAAACAAGCAAAACTATATATATCCTTGGGTTTCTAAATGCTGTCGAATTTTGAACCAGAACGCAGTGAGTATAGTTCAGCGGAATATTTGATTGACTTGATTGGTTATGAGGTTTAATGTGGCAACACTAGTCACGGGAGTAGACGCCCCGTACTGGAGGGCTGCGCGATAATGTTGACCCCCTTGAGACCTCAAACTTACGGGTGTTTCTGCTTCTTGCCGCCATCAGAAAAGGGGCTGCCGCGGCCGGGAATCGAACCAGCGTCCTGGGGCTTAGCAGTACAACGCCTCTCAACGGTATATCTATAAAAGTCGGCCGAAGGAACAGTAAGTCTGTCTTGGCAGAGCTGCGTCACCAAAAAAATCAAATTCCTTAGCAGGGGCTGTATGCTGTACCGTTTGTACGACAAATTCAGGAAAGCGCCACTGGAACTGTTCTTTTACCCGGTTGAAACAGGTGAGATTGACGAGAGTTCCTCATCCAAGAAAGCGACGTTTGTGATAGTTAGGAAAAAATACGTGGTTGCCGAATTTTGGACGTGTACCGGTAGCTACACATCGTATAATTATGGGAATAGTTACGGCTGCGGTTGCCGCGTATCGCATCTGGGATGTTTTTAGGAGGTTTTAGTTTTCGTATGGTGAATTTCTACTTTGCTTTTGGCTGTAAACGACTGCCCGAATTTCTCTGGAGGCACAGCATACTGGCCGGAATATAACTAACAGTGCGTAACGAGCAAAACAACATAACAGTTGAAAGAGTCCAATCAATACAATTGTTTGTTTGGTCGCCGTTCATCTGCAATTGGTGTATCGGCCAGGGGCCCAGTGCTTACATGGGGTAAATTATCCGCTTTAACAGAACACCTAGGCATGAATTGCGCTGAGGGGTGCGTGCCACACGAAACTGGAACGCAATGCACAGAGAGTTCCAGCTTTCTTTTCTGACGTACGTAGCACCGCAGAAAGAAGAAACTAAAAAAAATCGCGCCAATCCACCCCGTGAATGTGGATGGAAAGCAAAGCTGTAAACGGCACCCATAACGATTACTCATGCGACGTCACTTAAAATCACTCACATCGCTCTACAAATAGTAAAACCAGAGAGAAGTGAAATGCACTCAACCACACCATTTATTACTTCAAAGAGATGTTCTTGGTAAGCTTAAATCAATGCATGATGCATGAACGGTGTTTGGTTGAGTTGTATTGGTGTAGCACAAGACTGGAAACTTTTATTTATAAAATCAAAGTAAGCTCCAACCCGCTGTTAGACGATCTGACTTCTGCGTCTCTGCGCGGCGGACGGAGGCGAGGAGACTTGCGGCTGAGAAGGAGGAGGAAGAAATACTTCTGCTGAAATTTCTGAACGGCCCAGAGTGCAGCCTTGGGGAGTGATTCCTTCTTCTCTGGGGACCATATGCAGTCCGCGCGGCCTGTGTTCTGTCTACCCGCTGAAGCTGGGTAGGTAGAGAGGGCCTGGACAGCAGCATCTCCCATTGCTCTTGTTGGGTAGTTGACGGAAAGAGAGGAGGGTGCTCAAGGCTAAAGTCGCACACCCCGATTACGGGGCGGAGTATTCCTACTTCTGAGAAAAATTTGCATTCAGCGTCGTAGCGATACGGATGCATTGCGTGAAGACGCGTAGGCTCTGGGAATGAGCCCGGATTGTGTGAGCCGTATGGTAGTTTGTTGTTCTCTGGAAAGGTCAGGGTAAGGCGATGGTACGGTCTGTCTCAGAAGGCGATAATGCTGGATTATCTCCCTGGACGTGACAAGCGGGTGACTGTCCGCGTGCAGCTCCATAGCACGGGAGGTAAAAGCGCAGGCTGGTTGGGTGGGCGTATTTCTTGCCCTCCATTGAAGCGTGAGGCGGTGTCCAGATGAGATGAATGGAACCGTTTGGGGAGTGGTTTGTTAGCACGCATAGTGCAGGTCAGGACACCCAACCCGACTGGTAATTCCAGTAGGCTTGCTGGGAATCGGTGACTACCCTCCGAACACCTGGTTGAGTGAGAGCGAAGGTGATGGCTGCCGCTTGTGCTGTCGTCATTGGTTGGGTCCTAAGCGAGGTACACGCAAGGAGGTTGGTTCTGGAGGTAGCCACGATGATGGCGTGTTGCTGCCCTCGATGTTAGGAGAATTCTGTGTAGATAACTGCATGAGCCCCACCAAGGGTGGTGTTTAGCGCTTGAGCCCGTGCTTTTCGCTCACCCTCGTCATGTGAGGGGTTCATATTTCTAAGCAAAGGGAGCATCTTTAGTTTTAGTCGCCAAGAGTCTGGGAGTGCGTCAAGCAGAGTGACATTCTGGGCTGCCCAGCCAATCTGGTGAAGCATGCGGTTACCCACCGCAGTTCTGAGTCAGACCTTCTAGTTAGAAAGATGGCCTTCTATCAGCTCTTCCACCGTGTTGTGGAGCCCGTGCTAAGCAGCCTCAGTGTGGACGCACTCATGGGAAGACCAATGGCCTGCTCAACCGCCTTTCTAATCATTATATAAAGCATCTGTATGTCTTCCTCGTCGAGAAGAAGATGGGGGTTTGTCGTAAGTAACTCTCGAGAGGACAAAAGCTTCAAATATTCGAACGGTACCGGATTCTTTTAGGCCTCGCTTCTTGGTGGCAACTCGCCTGATCATGTGTATGATTAGATTAATGCCGTTTTTGAGGCGCTGCAAGGAGACGTCACTCTTGGTGTTGGCCTGGAAATGTAGGCCCATGATCTTGATGCTGGGGTTTGCAGTGATGGCCTGGTCATCAAGGAGTATTTGAATGTATTCTTTGATTTGGCGTGACGGCGGACAACAAAGAGCGGCGATTTTTTACGTGAACACTGGAGGCCACAGGTTTTAGCACATTGGAGTACTAAAAGTGAGATTCCATGGATTGGTGTGAGCTTCCTTTTATTTTTGTAACTCTTAGCACATGAGCAAGGTGCGCACAGGGCCGCTAGACGGGCGTGAGTGGTCGTGTGATGCTTTCACGTGGCATTCAGCGAGAAGGCAGGGGGTAAACCCGTAGATGTGCTTGGTGAGTACACCATTTGTCATCCCGTGTTCGCGTGGGCTCGTAGCTGAATCGGTAAGACAACGGGCTCTCACTTTGTTAGTCTATTAGTTCCAGGTTCGATTCCTGGTGGTGCCAGTAGATTCTTTTATTTGTTCGCTGGAGTTTTCTGGTGACACCAACGGTCGCGAAAGAACCCTTGGGGGGTAGAGGTAGAAAGCTTTGCTTTTAAAAGACCGTCAACGTCAAGGTCACTGAGAACATCACCTTCCCAGAGGTGTGAAAGAGGTTCGCCTGTTTCCCCCTGGGGAGGTATGCCGACGCTGCTCGCCTGGGGGTGGAGTGGCGTCTGGTTTCCATAGGGGCCCAGTTCAGCGAGTCTGACCTTGTCCTTTTCAGCCCCCCGCTTCGCTGCCTAATGCAGCCCAACCGTCACCACACTGCTTACTGATGCAGCAGCTGTTGTGGTGCCAACCGCGTCCGTCGGGACCAGTGCCACTTCCGCCCTTACGTCTCCGTCTTCCAGTGCATTGGAGTGTGCCGAGGGGATGGACACTGGATCCCCGCATCAGCTCCGACCGCCACCGCACCGCCCGGGCCACCTCTGGCGCCCCCGACGCCCTCGGCGGTGGCGGCTCAAAAGAAGGGTCCCGAAGGGGGTCCAAGTCGAGGGGGCCCGGCCCGTTGGGCACCCCTCTCACATCTGATGAGGAGATTGATGCCGGGCCGTTGCTGCCTGAAAATACAGCTCAAGTAGCGGCATCCGACGTCCAAGCCTACAGATAGGCCCAAAAATCCCAATCGTAGGCTAACAGCCCGGAAAGACAACACATGATCAAACGCAAACACACTCCAGTCATTCTTAACTGTAAATATGGGAATAGAAAACATCATTCAATAGAACTGTAGAGGCCTTATCAACAATGTTGATGGTGTATACGAGATACTTCGTTCACACCAGCCAAGTGTCATGTGTCGTCAGGAAACACACCTAAATAATAACTATACCATCTTCTTGAATAGCTACTTGGTATTTCGAAAAGATGCACACTTGCACTTATTCTTCAGGTGGTATGGCCATAGTAACCCGAAAATCTTTAGCGTGTCACACCATCCTCCTAAATACCATGCTGGAAGCTGTCGCGATAAGAACAATAATTTATAATAGGTTAATAACGATATGCTCTCTCCACATCCCTCCGGACTAGCAACAATCTAATGCTTATTTTGAGGCCCCGATAGACCAACTACCTGAACCGTACTTAGTCTTAGGCAACCCCAATGCAGATAATTCACTCTGGGGCTCTTCCCGCACAGATTCCCGACGTAGCCTAATTAAAAATTTCATAACATCATCGGGAGCATTCCTTTCTAACAAAAACCAAGCCACATATTATAGCAAGGGACAAAAGAGTTATTCACATCTTGACTTGGCTCCTGGCTCTGCAGTTCTTTTCCCATTTCTTAAGTTGCACGTGGACACAAAGGTAAATAGCAGTGACCACTTCCCCACCAAATTGACATACATAGGCAAAGGCACAAACCTTCCCCCTTTCATAAAAGATTCAGTGAGGGAAGAGCAAACTGGAGTACATTCACAGAAACATCTAAATTACGCTACACATTCATAAAACACCTACACGTAGAAGAGGCAACCCAATGGCTGACGGCGCTCATCCTGGCCTCCACCGAAAACTCTATTCCCAAGTCCTCCCGTGACCCCGCACAACCCCAGAGAGCACTGGTCGAACGAGGACAGCAGGCGAGCCTGAGCGGCCTAGAACAAGGCGTGCGGTGTCCTTCGCAAGTGTGATAAACTTGTATCCTTGAAACGGGCAAAAGCACTCGGGAAGTGCGTGCGCCATGATGCAAAAAGGGCGAGCTGGCATGCCTTCCTCAGATCCATAAACGCGTACTCAGACACACGCAAAGTATAGACACGTATACCTAAACTCAAGGGACCCCAGGCGCACATCTGCCCCTGGTGAGCACAACAGGGTACCCACGCAAACATCAGGCCAACACACTTGCACAACACTTTCAACACGTGTCCAGCTTTGCACACTACACGAAAACTTTCATGAAATACAACAGATGTAATGAAAAGAAGTCCTTGTTGGATAATACTAATTCAAACACCTTCTACAACTCCCCATTTACACTTCAAGAGCTGATGCTCGCTCTCGGTACTTGTGAAAGTACTTCCTGCGAAAAGCTCTAGGTGGAGACAACATTACGTATACTATCATACAACACTTACACGCAGACGCACTCGAAACACTTTTGCACATCTGCAATAAAATTTGGTTTCCGGGGCACCTTTCAGGGTCTTGGAGGGAGGCCATCGTAGTGGCTTTCCTGAATGAGGGAAAGGATCATTCTTTCTATGCTAGTTATCGTCCCATCTCCCTAACCAGCTGCCTATTGCGAGCAGCTGGAGAAGATGATCAATAGGAGGCTCGTGTACTTTCTAGAGTACAATGGTAGTGTAGAGAGCTGCCAGGCAGGCTCCCAGGATGAGTGGTGCACAAATGCTCAACTGGTTTCTTTAGAGACCTAGATTAAGGTTTGTGGGGATCCTTTGTATCCCCTTTTCCTCCTGCCGCGGGGACGACGTTCAAACGAGCGCGCTTTCCTGCGCCGCATGTGACGTCACCCCACGGACCGATGCGCCGGCGGGCACCAACTGCCCCGTCGCCACTGACGCTCCTCCTCACCCGGGAACCAGCCTCCTCTCCTCCGCGCCTTATAACCACGACGCGCACGTTCCAGGGCCTTCTCTTTGCTCTCTCTGGCTCTTCGCTAGGGCGCACGGAAAGGGGATGGAAGGTAGAGTGTAGGGAACGCGGGGGATCGCGGCTCGTATACACCCTCGCCACCACCCGTCCTTAGCGGAGCCCCCGACCGCAATCGGACGCGCGAGTTAGGCTAGTCCAACCTCGCCGGCAGCCCCGTGTCGCCTCAGCCGTCGCGGCCCGCTTGAGGCCCAGCCTTGAGGCGCGCGTCGGTACAGTGTAGTTCTTAACCCTGTCAAGGCGGTTATTATGCGCTGTACCACTCGGCCAATAAACCTCCTGGTACGTCCTCGCCCGGTGTGTTGTCGGTGAGTTGAAACCGTCGCGGCGACTCCCTCGTGGACACCGCGAACCTCTCTGTGGCATTTTGGATAGGTGATTTCCGGGCGTGGGGAAACACCCCGAACCCCACTTAGGCCCACAAAGGACCATCGCACCCACTTCGGCTCCCAGCGTCTCTAGCGAAGCTAGGCGGGGTCGTTTGCTATCCCGTACGTAGGTCGCATCTTGCCCACAGGTTGCCTTGAAAAGGCATTGATTGCCTACAGGATATTGAAAAGGCAAATGATACAGCAAGGCGCTATGGCATTCTTATAGACCTAAAATCTTTTGGTACCTAGGCAACATGCTGAATACTCTTTCTAGTTAAATATCTACACGTACATTCCATGTCACAGGTGGGTACGCCTTATCAAATGTTCACGTGCAGGAGAATGGCGTGCCTCAACGTGGCGTTTTGAGCTGCAAATTGCTTATACTTAAGATGAACTCGCTCCGAAAGGCACTGCCCCCCTTTCTTTGTTGCCTGAATAATGTAGATGACGTTCAAATATCTTTCAAATTATATAACATGTCCATATGGGAACGTCAGTTCCATCTTGGGGTGAACAACCTTTTTGGCTGGGCAGATAAAACTGGTTTCAGACTACCCTGCGAAAAGCACGTGTGTTGTATTCTCAAGAAGGGGCAGCATCCTGGCCGATCCCGAAATAAAACTCAATGGTGATTCAATTCCAGTAAAAAAGGAACACAAGCTTTTGGGTGTGGTGTGTGGGGATCCTAGGATCCCCACAGGTGTTTGACAAAAAAACTGACATTCATTCCCCACATAAAACTACCGAAACAAAAATGCCTAAAACAATAAATATTCGGAAATTACTTTCTCACTAATCATACGGTGCAGACTAACAACTCCTGCTTCACCTTTATGCCGCGTTGTTAGGATCATGGTTGCACTACGGAAGTGTTGTGTATGGGACAGCCATGAAAACAGCACTTACAATGCTCAACCCAATGCTTCGCTTAGGGCTTCGCCTGTCTTGTGGCGTATTTCGTACTAGTCCTGTCCACAGTCTTTATGCAGAGTGCGACAAATGGTGCTTAGCTTGCCAGCGAACTTATGTTGACCTTCTATATGCTTCCAAAATCTCATTATTGAATAACCATCCATTTAACCCAGTTTTTAATGATACATCCACGACTAAACACTTTGTAAACCACCCATCGAATTCCTCTTCCCTTCTCGCAGAAAGTAAGGGACCAGGTGACGATTCATGAAGTCTCCTTTTTAGACACATTCAAATCACCTAACACTGATCTTGTACCACCATGGAGTTTTCGTCCTGTGTCATGTGACTTGTCTTTCTTGCAATACAATAAGAACAGGACACCAAGAAGTGAGATTGTGCAGTATTTCATGCATCAGTTCTTCACTTATGCGTTTAAACGTTCACTGCGGCGTCTTGTGCTGCGCATCGACCCAATTTAAAAGCAGGAAGTACCATAAAAATACAAGTATTTTTATGGGAGAAGCGTATGGCATTTTTCTGGTTGTAAGTCACATAGTTGAACGTCATATTTCTAAACCCAACATCTATACAGATTCGTTGAGTGCCATGTCAATTATCTTGTATTCAAATCAATTACGATATCTTATTCTTCAAACCTTGGGGTGACTGTATGTTTGGTGGCAGACTACACTGGCATTGGCGCAACAGCATCTTAATCTGCAACCGCATCCTAGCCACCTGCGCCTCCGATCCCTCTCTACCCTGACGTAATTGCCCTACAAGGCACGGCTGTCCCTGCAAAGTTACCCGGCTATCAAGCTGTTCACTATCAAATTACAGAAGCTGATGCCCATGCATTAAGACGTGTCACTACCCAGGTGTGACGTGACATCCCGGCATGCAAAGAAAACATCATCGCTTTGGGCCCGGATTAAGTTTTTTGTAAAAATCTTACCTGCCCCCCTAGACAAAAACGCAAGAATGTCTCCATTAATGAACATTTATAGTGCCGTCAAACTGTCGCTGAATTTCACGTTACTTCTACAAAACACCACTTCCTACGCCCAGGGCTAGCCGCTGATTTTTGTCGACGATTTCACTGTCTTGCCTCTTGAATGGGGATATCCACATGTGTCACGCAAACGCAGTGGGATGCTCTCTCGGATGCTCTCACATAAGATACGCCTCCTCACAGACCCGCCACACTCTACGCAGCAGGGCAACATCTTCCAGAAAGACACCAGTCCTGATTTGAACAGCACAAATCACATCGCCAACTCAGTCTGCCGCCACACTGGTCATGATCTGGAATGTGACCACTATGTTGTTGAAACAATCATTGAGGATGGACCCCCACTGTCGAGCACCCGTTCCCACAATGTTGTTGAAGGGGTCCTTTTCCGATTCCTCTGTGATGCACACTTACCTGACCAGTTTCAAGATTTCGAATACTGGACTGGCATACTCCTCGAACAACATGATGGCGATATCGAACCACTCCCTGAACAAGATCACCTTCATGTAGGTGGTTCTCATCTCCACCGCTATTACAAAGCCAGGCAGGGCCTTGTGCGAAGAATCCAAAGGAAGAAGCTCAACCCCCTTCTCTGTCGCCGCCTGGCTAAGCTCAACATGGGCATTAGGAAGCATGCGAAAAATACGGCACCCTATCATTGGAATGCTTTTTGCGACCACATGAGGCAACATGAATGTTCCGCAGACCTGGGGCACTCTCCGCGGTGTGCTAATTCTAGACAAGAAAACAGAACACACCAAGAATGAGCTGATCACCCTCCTCCACAAGTCATCGCGCACCGAGCAGGAGCTTCTTGGATAGCTTCAGAAGCTGTCTAATCCGTCCGTTGCCGCCGTTCGTCCCGCGGATTACCCCGGCGGCCCCAACAAGGCCTTTCATCGCCCCATGATGGTTGCCAAAGTTCGGGCTCCTATAACTCGCGTGAACGTTCAGTCAGCCTTAGTCCTGGCGGCATCACCAACAGTTAGGCTTCTTCGAAACCAAGATTCTGCGGAGCAAAGACATCACTTATTCTCGAACCGGGCAAGTAATTGGCTGTAGCTCATCTCCATCCCATTTCACTTAAATCTTGTCTAGGAAAGTTACGCGAACACGTCATCCTGGCCCCCATTAAGCCTATATTGATGATAAGGGTCGGTTCTCTCACACCATGGTGAGTTTTCGTCTAAACTCTCTGCCCAGGACGTCATGCTGCAGCTTCAGCATCAAATTTTGGATAACCCCCTTATGTCCAGGACAACACACTAGAGTCATCAGGGCACCGATTTCACCAAGGCATTTGATAATGTCCCTTATCAAAATTGCCTGACCGGGCTTAACCAACTTCGCGTTGGACCCCGCACCTACCAGTATATTGCCAATTTTCTTACTAGTCGCACAGCATCCCTTTCTGTCCAAGGCCTTGAATAGTATCCCATGTCCTTGGGTAGCAAAAGCATACATAACAGGTCAGTCGTTTCCCCTTTTCTGTTCAATGTGGCTATGCTCCAGCTCCTTCCCGACATGGATCGCATCATGGGCCTGCACCACAGCATCTACGCAGATGACATCACCGTTTGGACAGTTGGGGGTGCGATGGTGACATTCAAGACTGCCTTCAACAAGCTGAGGACATCATCGCCACTTACACACACGAACGGTGACTCAGCTGCTGACCACAAAAGATTGAGGTCTTCTATCACTCAAGAAAGCATCGCCATCATGACGGCTGTGCCCCTGAGATTCTGGTCACGCTACAAGGCAAGTTCATTCCGCACGTGCCCTTCATTAGCATTCTCGGACTTCGAATTGAAGAAAATGGGGCTAACACCAAAACTATCCATATCCTTGAAAACACAGCCGACGATATTGGCAGACCTATTGCTCGCGTAGCAAACCGCAAATATGACTTCAAAGAAGCCAACCTCCTGCGCTTGGTACAATCATTCATTAATAGTCGCAACACATACGCCCCCCCCCCCTTTCTGAAGCGTCCCCAGTTCCCCAGACCGATATTGGACGCCTCCAATGCATCATCGGCAAGGCGGTCAAGCTGACAATTGGTCTCCTCCGTCGCACATCTACTGACAAGCTTCTTAATTCGTGGACATAAGATAGCTTCGAACCAATAATTGAAGCTCTGGCCACCTCAACCGTCTGGCCTCTACTCCGACAGGTCGCTCCATCCTAACTAAACTGGTCATCTCCTTTGCTACACAGAAGAGACATAAGGTCAGTTTGAGGTACTCTCTCTGATCCCGCTACAGTGCAGCCCCTATCCCAGGGAACATGAACCCTGCCTTCCACCAAGACGCCGCCTTGACTGGGCAAAGGCCTTACACAAAACCCACGCTTCGCTTTCCTCTACCCTGTACATCGAGGCCGCGTAATATCCAGTCCGTGCAGCTTGCGTCGCCATAGTCGTCCACTCGCGAGGAAACTGTTTCTTCGTGTTTGGTCTCCACGCCTCACCCTGAGGTTGGTGAAGTCGCCATTGCCCTGTCCCTCACAGCTACCCCGGCTACCAAAATATTCTCCTACTCGCAGACGAATTTTCCGAACTTTTCGATGGGTCGTGTACCCCCATCACCACACTAATCCTGCAGAGAGCACCATATCCTACTGCTCACTGTCCACGCCTCATATGGACACCGGCCCATTCGTCCCTTCCGGGTAACGGGCTGGCTAACGAGGTAACCCGAGGTTTCGGCAGCCCCGATGCCTCGGATGTAGCCTCTCCGCCTCCTCCGGGGGCAGGGATCGCCTGGTCATCTATCGGGCCATAACGCAGCCCTACCACCTTGGTCGGACGCGTTTCCCGGCCCCGCTCCCACCTTAAAGGGAACGCTGTCTGTTCAGTGTCATCACTGCAGACGAACACCTTCCCACATTCCGCATTTGCAACCACCACTTCACCACGCAATACTGCAACAAGTGCACGTGGTGCGACGCGCCTTTCGCTTTCCTAAACAACATAGTGGGCGCGCGCACCTGCAAACCGCCCCTCCATGTTACTCTGGCCTTGCCACTTACCACGCAAGAGCAATAGGAGTCTACGCTACTAAGCTCCGGCCACAAGTGCGAGCGTGTGTGACCCATATGGCCCAACACGCTGCTAGGGCCCACAGGCACCTCTCCGTCGACTGGCGGACTGTAGTGTGTCAGCGCTCCCAACCGGCACCTCTTTCTAAACATCTTCCGATAAATAAAGTTTTTACCACCCCCCCCCCCTCCACCACGTCTCAGAACGCTTATGGCAGCTGAGGAGCCTATCGAGTGATTTGTGATTTTCCGTAGAAGGATCTCGCGTAGCGAGACAGATCCCGTTTCTGGGAAGTTCCAAGGTAATGCAATCTTCTGCAGCACATTAGTACGTTGCCGTAGCGCATTTGGTGTTGAAATACGTAAGGTAACAACAAAACCGGTTCGATATCAACCAGGGCCTGCAGACGTTCTTCTGCCATAAGAGTATGGTGGCCGAATCTCTATTGTATTCGGCCGGTAAGTTTCTCGTCGCCCGGATCATCTCTATTGCATCGTTCAAGCTATACTGCCATGGGGAGCCCAGTAATCGCTGCAGCAACTTAGTTGGTCGGAAGGCTAGGAATAATTTACATTTTTCTGTCCCACGCCGTTCGGCGTGGCTTTTTACGGCGTACCAAAACAGACTTCAAAATTTGCTCTAGTTACAACAGTCTCCCACATATTTGGTTAGTTCAATCTTCTGTAGTTTAAAGTAGTTGCGGACTCGTAATGCAGCGGTCTTGATTCAGGAGGCAAAACGAAATACTCGGGAGCCTGTTGGTTTCGAGATCTGCAGAGATCTCTACCATAATCTTCACCACCTTGTCGTATAACGACGTCAGGTTGGGAATCCCTTCCGTGAGTAAAAAGTACTTGGTCGTGTTACTTCGTATGTAAAGTGTATTCGCACAGTATTAGATGGCCAATACGGGGCTCTATATTCTCTAACAATATGACTGCGCTCATCACTTTCTTCAGGGTGCCGTTGTAGAGTCCATATTTCATCCCGTTCAAGACGGTAATAGGTTTGTCTTTATTGGCCGTTTCTGGGCCCAGCTTGTCTTGGGTGAAAGTAACTCCGTGCCTTTGGAGATCTGTCCTCCGGCCCGTCAAGGAGAAGCCAGGGATCGAAGGCTGTACGCGGGCTTGTGGTCAGCCTGACAGAAAAATGTTTCCTGTTAAGGTACGAAGTTATGGGGTCCGTCGAGCCCCAGTGATATACGGGATAGAGGAGCGAACATGAAGGTTAGCGGTTGATAGAACATGAAGGAAGAGACAGTGAAAAGGAAGACGTAGCAGGCGCACTCGGGAAGCACGACTTATGACGATGCGGCCATGAGAGGACGATTTGCCTTAGTTCAATAAATCTAAAGGATGGCCGTGGCAAGCCGATGGCGTCCGATGGGGATGCGGCTGTGATTCCGCCAAAGGAAATCCTACACTCGGTACTATCGCGGCGGTTTTCAACCTGCCTCCTAAACTTAAACGGCAACCTGACGTCCTCACCCATGAGAAAGTGAAGCCTGCTTTTATGGCTTCTTACGCTCTAGGCACTAATGAAACATGAACAAGCGTGTATGAGCAATCATAAGTGCTCGATGCAGGTGTCGACTGCTGTGAGACCGAAAAGGTGCAGATTAGTGAGTGTATTGGACGTTTTGCCTATCCTACGTAAGCCGGATGTCGAAAAAGGGACTTGTCCAATGTGTAGCGGAACGAACGACCGCTGCGTAACGAACACGCCCACTGCGTAGCGAAAATAGGAAGAGCGTGCTCCTGTGTGCTACGGCAGCGTTCACGCTTTATCTTACTTTAGTGCTACAATAAACCCCAAGGGGTTTAGGCAATATCAAAAGTGCAAACTTCTGCAATGGACGAGCAGGCACATGGTTTGAAATTTTCACAATGCAAGAACTAAATTATGCGGTCGCTACCATATGCACTATCACAGTAGTTCCTGTTGTCGAAACACCATGTAGAATAACCCCACATTAATAGATTACGTTTTCATTGATTGAATGCGAAGGAATAACGACTGTTCAAGAAAGCAATTTTCGTCTCTGTTCTGGAAAATATTACTTTTTATCGGAAATACCATTTTGTAATTTATGAAGCTTTCGGCCATGAAGGGGGTGCGAATACAGAGGGAAGTGATCTGATAATCCTGCCTATAGAAAATGTGAGCTGGTGCGGTGACTTTTGTCTTTGAGGAGGCGATTTCCACAAAAACGAGGAGGAGAGCGTTTATGAAAGCTTCCGTTTCACATAAGAAAGTGCGGACCTGCTCGACTCTACGCATGACTTTCCAAGGTGATTGTACGGCTCATTTAACAGAATCGACCAATCTTTTCTACAATACACTCTACAGAGCTGCAGCTTCCAAGTTAACCTCTATGTGACTCACGTTACGAAGTAAAGTTAATAATATTGAGACAAGAGCAAAATCTGTATAAGGAATACAACTCCATTATTGCACACTGGAATGCCGCGCCGCTGTACGAGTAGCTACACTTGGCATTAAGGTAGCGAATTAGGCGAGTTGGAGCATATTCATGATTTTCAACGCACAAGAAAACAGGACGAGAAGGCTGTAGACGGGAAGAGCGTTGTCTAGCATTTCGTGTCGTCCATACTCCTCTTCTTCGGTTTCCTTCTGCGCTGACCATCATGCACTCTTGGCACGGATGTTAGAGCCGTACACCTCTCTAAAGCGCGCGTTAAGGCCCCGGTGGTGGTACTTGAAACTGTTTTCAGATGCACGGCGTATTGGACAATAGAAGTAAATAGGGCAATCTTTGGGATTTTCCTATGTAAAAAGTAAGCGCCAAGCCACTTACGTGTCCAAGTGCATAAAATGGATTTAATTCCGAAGTGTATGGGTGTTAACAGGTGTCTTTGGGACTGAGGCGTAGTTTCCGTTGTGTAGTTTGGCTGTACGGTATGAATGCACGGCACTCTTGACACGCTGGCGAGCTTTCAGGGTCGAAAACGTTTTACGTACTTTCTGTACTACTGCGACACAACAGGGTTAGAACAAGACTCTTGACTTTTTCGGAAATTCAACAATGTTCAAGGTGCGTTTTGAAATATCAAGTTAACTCTGTCGTTCCCACCGAACAGTATGGTACATGCGGTTTTTTTTTTTGGGGGGGGGGGGGACGGGCAGCGGTTCTCGGTAGATAGAAAGACTCCCTTCCCCTACCACAGGAAGCTTCAACTTTATGGAGATTTCCTCGTTTAATTACTTTATGGGCTGCCGGAGCCGATGACAGCACGAAAACCTCGATGCTCCTAAGAGACGCCTTCACAGCAGTGGTCTTTAGCAGTTCGGTCTTCTTGTAGTGCCGAGTATGGCACTGTCTACCCTTTTATCTGACTCAGTCATGATGAGTGGTTTCCGGTGGTCGACTGCAATTTTAGCGATGAAGATTGCCTGTTTTGGCGGTTGAAATTTTAACATCAGAACTCTTTTTGGCAGTTCGTAGTGTGGTGTGACTTGGCCGCGCGGTTGAAACCGCAAATTCTCTTCAATGTGGCTACCTGTTCGCAAGGTCTGTCATCTTTGACTTGCCGAGCATATTTTTAAGACTGTTACTTTGGGAGGAATGGCAGTACTTACATTTTGCGTGGGAATATCCGCACTTATGGAGGAAGTGGTCGGCCTAATCACGTCTGCTTGGTTCTTTCTGGGAAAAACCTTCCCTTTCACGTCAAATACTCTCGGTCACTTTCCTCTGCTCGCCACTTCAACTGTAGCTTGGGTCAAAAGCTGTCAACCGTATCCGTTTTCTGTTTGGTGAATGGTAACTCTGCGGTCTATTTTTGCCGATAATACTCAATCACGATATATGGAGAAAAGCTTCCTTGCAAGAAATCTGTAGTCGTCGAGGCGTAGGATGGACTAGGCACTTTTAAAGCCTTTATTTCACGGACTTTGGATGTATTTATTTATTTTGTAGTGTCAGCTCCACTGGCCGAAGTTGGGCAGTTTCGCGTGGACTTTGAAGGGCCGTGCGGTGCAAGCGCGAGAAGGATTTCATTATATTGAATGTGCATTGGAATAAATTAGATTTGGATTGGATTGTATTAAATTGTATTCTATTAGATTGCACTAGAAATTCACTCCGATTGTGGTACGGGTGTGTAATGAATTGGGTCTGCACATTCGCCGATCAGTGCACTCCAGAGAAATGACGTCATAGCAACGGCAGACGCACTGGCGCCGGCGCGTGCCTGGCTGTGCGCCTGTGTTGCGCAGTAGCCAAGTCTGACGCTGTGCCGGAGCCGCTTGATAGCAGTTTCGCGTTGCTCCTGGATAGGCGTGCTGCGCACGCGCGAGGAGCAGTGACTGGACTCGACTGAACTGGACTAGACTGGACTGGATTGGATTGTATTGTATTTGATAGGATGGGATTGCTCAACCTTAGCTTACGCTACGTATATCCTGGCATAGCCCAGCTAAGCCTCTGCAACATTTTTTTATTAGGGCGAAGCTTCTCTTGCTCGGGCCCTGTCCCGGCCGTACACGGCAGAATGATGATAATTGTGGCAGGATCCCCCTTGGAATTGGCCAACCAAAGATTGGCCGAAGAGGTCAAATCGTTCAACGCGTTGGTTGCTACCCAACAAGGAGGAGAGGAAGAAGAAGGGGTTGTCGTTCGTCGCCTGCGAGCTCAAGACATGTAGCGGGTGTACACGACAAAAGACACTCTGCAGAAGGCAACGGCCAAGGTGGCTAAAATGTCACTCACCGAATTCGCCTACTTATCCATGGAGATTCTCACCGGGCCAAACAAGCCCTACATAATCACCACAAACATCGAAGTCGTCGACGAGGTTTTCAACGGAGCGGTAGAAAGCTTGACGTGTCGAGTCTTTATATGATGTGTGAGCGAATGTTTCGCGGTTTTTCCGATAAGCATTTTAGCTTCGCCCCGCTCATCATCATTCACTTCATGCAGATGGCGGGATTTTTATTTGAAATACTGCCAGTGTTTTTGAGACCAGAGCAGGTGGGCATACATAAAGAGAGATAGACAATACCAGTAAAACAGGTGGGTAAACATGAAAAGACGTGGATAATAACAGTAAGGATACTGGGTAGATAACATGACAGTGGTGAATAAACATTCCTTGAGCTGATAAAAAGGAAACATGCAGTTTTTTTACACAGCCAGGTATTCGATGCCGACAAGAAAATGGAAGTGCGCGACTCAGATTTCCACAAAATGTGGCCGAACAGATCTGGAAAGTGTATGTGTCTGAATGTAGCACTTTATTTACATCCAAGTAATAAATATCTGTAGAGCAAGTTATATAAATTCAGAAAAGCAGCAGGAAGAATATGCACAAAAATCAGGCGTAAAGGAGGAATAAACAGTCCAAAGTCACCGGAAAAGCATACTTTCCAACACGCGATGCGGGCATATGAAGTCGTAAGCTCCTGTACATTGTACAGTGTACTGCGGCGTAACATCAATGGGAAATGGATAAATATTTTCCCACTATTTGATGTTTTTCTATTAGGGGCTACTATTCACAATTCCTAATTAAAATTCATATAATGAATCCGTGCTAGTGATAGACGGGCTTAAGCGGTTCCACTCTCTGATGGGGAGTGGAAAAATTGAATACCTAAAGGCATCGTTACGACACGAATATTCGACTAGGGTGCGCAGGTGCTCTTGCCTTGTTTGTCGTGTTCCGGAAAGGCGGATGTAATAAATGCATCGATTTTATATTGGTTGTGCAAGAGTTAGAACAGGCACTTTAGTCGCCCTTATTGTGCTCTAAATTCAAGTGTAGAAATCTCACAATCAGTTAACATATTAGCTGTTGAGATGGTACGCATAACTTATTGAATTTAAATCTGATAGCTTGCCTGCTAACCCTTTCCAGTTGTTTCATACTGTTAGCAGTATTCGGGAAAAGTACGGTATTGGCGTATTCTAGTACTGGCCTTATCTATGTTGTGTAAGCTCGGAGGTAAATGGATTTTTCCGCAAGCCGCAAACATCTTCGACTATAAAACAGCTTGAATAAGGTAGAGGATGTAATGTTTGTTATGCGCGAGTCCTATTTAGGAACAGATAACCCCTAACCAAAAAACCCTTATAACCCTCATCAAAATAACCCCTAAATATTTGTGTTCCTTTACTTTGACTGGTTTCGTGCAATTGATGTGGTAAGATTAATCAATGAGTTATTTTTTCCTTCTTATTGTGATACACACTGTTTTGTTCAGGTTAACACTCATTTGCCATTTGTTGCACCAATTGGCAAGCTGGTTCAGAGAAAAAGTGAGCACAAGACGGTCTTTAGAACTATTGATTTCCTGGTATGTCATACAATCATCGGCGAGAAGTTTTGTTACATGCAATTTTCGCCGTGATGTCGTTAATAAAGATGAGGAAAAGAAACGGACCAAGCACAGAGCCCTGGGGGACCGCTGACCCGACAGCTTTTCTCTCTTGTTGCACGTGTTCAAAGATCACAAATTGAGAACGGTCATCTCGGAAGTCTTGAATACAACTTGTTAAACTTCCGGTTCCCATTGTAGCTTTTAGTTTTCCGATCAGTTTGCTGTGGCACACTGAGTCCAACGCTTTAGAAACGTCGAGCAGTATGAAGTCTGTTTGTGTGCGGTTGTACATAGAAAAGGCGAGGTCATGTGCAACTTCTTTAGGCTGCGTCGTTGTTAAGAGTTCACTTCTAATGCCGTGTTGTCTACGTGATAAGGTTACTTTAGCTTTTAGGAGCAATGTGAGATGCTTTATAATGATGTGTTCGAGTATTTTACATGATGTAAGAGTGAGAGAGATTGGCCTGCGGTTAGAAGGGTCTATGGTCTCACCTGCGTTAAGCATCGGTGTTATCTTCGGTTTTTTTTCAGTCATAGGGATGCTGTGATGGTGAAATGAATTTACGATAAAGGAGGCCGTAATGTTTTCGCGGTGCGCCAGCATGATCAGACAAGTTGAGAGGTTGCAGGGAATGCAGACGATAAAGATGGTCCTGCTCGATGCGGAGAGGGTCGCTAATCCTTGACCGAAGAATAATGGCATTTTGATGCCATGTTTCTGTCGTACGGGCGTTCACAAGGGCAAATGGAGCCTTTCAACATTATTTCTTTTTATAAACTTCAGTTTCTTTATTGTTTTATTGCAGACATTTTGTCGAACCTTGTTTCGAACTGTTTCAAAACGGTGAGCTTTATGCATAGTTTCTTTTAAAGGCGATTTATCATGATTCGGTAATCATAGTGAACATGATAGAATGGCAGAATCAGGGCCTTCTCAAGATGGTTAATCTGAATGACCCCTGTACGATGTTGTGGCAGTAGCCTGGTGAACGAGAGGTCTGACTTTCATTACGAGACAAAGGCTTCGTCTACTCACTGCAGGACAATTTGAACCTGATCAGCAAGTATGCGCACGGGAATTAACGATCACCTTCAGCATAACTTACAGGTAGTTCGGCGTGGCATGCTGAAAAATTTTCAAACAACTTTTGAGCGCCTGCAAGTCAGCAGCTCGGCATTGCCGCATTGCCCCCCCTGGATTGTCCAGTTCGGTGTGAAGAAACATTTGGGTGGATCGTTTGTGCTCTCAAATTGTCCATGGTCGCCTCCTCCTCTCGTGGCGGCTCGTGGCAACTTTTGAGAACTCTGGAAAAGCTAGATTTTGATCCCACGATCTTTTGAAGAAGCACCCAGGAAGCGCCAAGACGCGGATGCCATAGGTGGATTGGAAAAAGCTGGCTTCTACCTGCTTTATTGCAAGCTACTGCGCAATTCGCTCTTCATTCCTTCACGTCTATTAGAGCAATACTGAAGATACCAATCAGGTGCCTTGTTTTTCACTTTGTCCTTTCTCTAACACGGTAAGCGGGAGGGAAAGTTTGAAGTGGCAACATCACAATTGCAACGTCCATCAGTATCATACCTGCTATCCGCAATCGTTGTCCTCTTCACTGATCCACACGCACAGAATACACAGGCAGGCGTAGCCGCAAGAAGCCTCGTGTTGCCACTGTTTTGGCAGGCTTGTGACCTGGAAGCATTTGCAGACAATTGAAAAGAAAGAAGCACCGCCTTCTCCTTGAACACAGCATTTTCCGTGCTCACTTTCTGGCTACATGAAAGTGATTAGTAGATGTGTGGCGCTGCCAGTGTTTATGACGAGAAAAACATTTTTCAGGCAACAGGAATAACGAGCCTCGGGAGTATGAAACGCAATAAACAACCATTTTATTGCTCACAAATTCCCTTTCTCTCTAGCAACGGTTCACTTTTGTTAACAATTTCTTTTCTCCACGTTATTCTGTTCCGGTGTACGGCAAGGCAGCGTCCTTGGCCCTTACTTCTCTTATTCTACATTATTGACTTACCGGCCGAGATAACTTCCTGCAGGCGTCTTTTCGCTTATGGCTGTATTATCTACCATTCCATTACACCACTCAAGATCACTTAGCACTTCAAGCACATCTGAGCCTCATTGGTAATTGGTGCACGAAATGGCTTATGACATTAAACTTTACAAAGTGCGAGGTAATGTCAGTCGGGGGTTGACATGCAAATGCAGACTTTTCCTATTACTTAAATAACAGTGTGCTTTCCTATACTTCTTCGTCCAAAAACCTTGGTGTTTTTTTACAGCCGATCGTTCATGGATACCACAAACAACATCTTTACGCGCCAAAGCATCATGCTCGCTGTGTTATCTACGTCGCCACTTGCGAAAGTCCCCTACTAACATTCATAAACTCGCCTTCCAAACATTCTTCCTGCTACAATAGAAATTCGCCTCGTCAATTTGGTCTCCTCACCAGACTTACGCAATAGATAGAAGTGAGGCCTACGTATTGGGATGATATTGGCCGAAGACTGCTTTGGTGTGAGATACTGTCAAAGTCACAGAGATGCCGTGGTGGCATAGAGGTAGAGCATTCACCTCGAATGCAGAGGGATTGTGGTACGAATCCCGCGACAATTGCTGGTAACCCACTCCCTCACCAGAGTAGGATCGGTCACCATGGCCACAACCACCCATGAATACGCCAATTAACCCACGGCCCTCATTCTCCAGTGGCTGTGAAGCAACTGACTAGGGCGGCGGTCAGACCTGGGAACCATCAGAGGGTGCATGAATCCCCGCATCCGTAGAGGCTGCCATTCGAATCTTAAGGTGGACTTTAAAACGAGACTTTAATCTAGCCAGGCGAGTCTCAAGGTGTTGTTCGAAGAATTAGAGGGCACTAAGTGGAGAGCAATACAGGCTACCCAGGTAAGGAGCACTGGTGAAGCTATTCCGGTCCTAAAAAATAGACACGTCTGGTGGCACCCTGGTATACTTGACAAAAAAATATTTGGAGTGGGATTTCTAGTTATTAAAAGCACAGCTGGTGACATAAACATACAACGAACAAACGGGTAGCTAGTCTTGTATGTAGGTTTATTAAAAGGTGCAAATTCAAGGTGGTGCAGGGATAAGCGCCTACATCCAGCCACGACGACCAGCTATTTGAATGCTCCTATGAGGATGTGGATGGCTATGGCTACAGTACATCGTAGTTATAGGAGATTTAAATGGTAAAGTACGCACGAAACAGGCTGGAGGCAAGGCAGTTGGGAAATATCGTCTGGGTTGTAGAAATAACAGAGGGGACTTATTCGCCGAACGGGATAATGTACGTGTCATGGACATACTCTGCGAACGGGAGAGACGGATGTGGGCGTGGGGCAGCCCCAATAGCGAGCATAAAAATGAATATGAATTCGTACTATGCCATAACGCTGGCATCGTGCCGTATGTAGAAGTGCTCGGAAGGGTCAGTTGTACTGAACATCGTATGGTAATATCTCGAATTAGAATAAATCAGGTTACGTTACATTAATTGAAGATGACGCTTCAGAACCGATATTCAGCTCTAACCAAGGAAGCTGAGTTTAGGACGCATGAAGCCACAATAAATGTAACGCGGTTATCACGGAGTGTGCAGTAGACTTCGGAGGCACGATGGGCGCTTCGAGCGACGCATTGGTTCATGTTCGTTGATTGTCGTGTTTTTGGAGAAGGAGGTTCCGGAGACAAGGTACGGTGAAAAGGTTGCAGGTAGTACGTTTTCAGAGTGTTTCTTTGTCCCGATGTGGTTTTCTCTTCGCATTTGGTGTGGTCCTGTTCTGGTAATTTGGTTCAAAACCTTGGTTATCAATGGGCTGGATCCATGGTTTATAGGTTTCGAACCGGTTTAAATGTTAGTCACAAAGAAAAATCGGCAATGTGCATACATACAGTGCGATTATGACGTTTAGCAGGTCTGTCTGTTCGACATTGTCTCGCAGTCCGTGCTGTACTCCGCTTTTACAGCTGAGTTATTGCGGGGCCACGTAAGCAAACCGAGGTAGACCCGGAATACTCTGTGGGCTAAGGGAGCTTCCCAAATGTTCAATCTCGGTTAAAATTGGTAACTACGGTATTATGGGCCGATTATGATGATTGAGGTGTATATGGTAAATAAATAGCGAGGAATTGGTTTAAAACGTTTTCTGGGGCTAGTTTTGGCGTTTTAGGTATTACCCGACTGCGCATTATTCAGGTGCGTATTTCGCAGAAATGAACACTCAAATTTAAAAAAATACAGATTTGAGAAAAGCCGTGCTAGCTGTTCAATAGTGAATGTTGGTGTGAGGATTGCTGTGATGGCCTTTGTTTATTTCTCCGTCGGCTTGTAGAAAGTTATACCGACAAGTTGATTCTTATGCGTTTTAACGCACCGGCGCTACACAGGCGATGATCCGAGCCATAGAGGAAGACTCCTGATTAATTTTGACATTGTGGGGATCTTTAACTGGCGCTGAAATCTGAACACCGGGGTATTTTCTCGTTTTGCTTCCATCATAAAAACGGCCACCGCGGCAGGATTTCGAACCCGCGTGGTTGGGCTATGCAGGAAAATAAAGATCATTTCACGGGTAGCAGCTTAGGCGAGCGTTTCAAAAAAAAGTTGTGAGAAAATGACATTTATCGAAAGGTTTCATAGTAAGGGCATTGTTGTGTTCGGGATTTCATAGCGTTGCTGTGGTTGCTTTAAAATGCACAAACTTGCAGAAATGGTGCTTTTTTGTCAAAAGTTGTTCTGATAGATTTCTAGCAGTTTTTTTAAGAAATATGTACCCCCTTTAAATAAAACTGTGTTGATGTCTTTGAGAGGTGGTAAGGAGCAGCTTCTGGTAATTTGATTAAAGTTCATTTATTCTACGCTGGGTTACGGGGTTATAAATATTGGGACAACAAAGGAACGTGCGAACTGCGCTACAAACGCTATGTTTGCGAAGCCGGATGCCGCGGTTCTAGCACCTCCTGAAGCAATCCACTTACGGAGAAGTGTGAAAGCCTTCTGATAAAACTATTCGGGCCAGCCTTTCATGCAAAGGGAGACGAAGGTATAGATGAATATGACAATGACTAGTACTACGGCCATAAAAACCGACACGGAACATATAAATAAACAATTTCAAACCAAATTCAAAGGTAGTGTTTCCATTCGTGCTTAGATAAAAAGAAATCCTCCAGCTTTCCTTCAGCCCGAGCATTGAGTGACTTAGTACAAGCTGCGCTCTTTTTTTAAATCAAGATAGTCTAAATTTATGCAATGGCCGAGAATACAGCCTGCATTTTTCTAGATACTAATATTTGCAAATAACGTTGTGTTTATTTTATGTAATGGAGATGCAAATGTAGGCATTTGTGCATGTTTTGACGTCTCTTATCATTAGTAGCACGTAATAAACAGGCGTGCACTAAAACAAACACCTGCTTAAAAATTAGTATATGCAGCCATTCATGGGAGTATGTTACAATGACTGCATAATATTGCTTCAATTAGTACTCATCATCATCATTTATTAAACCCTTAAGGACCCCAGAGGGGTATTACATAAGGGGGGGCAGAGACATCAGTAGTGCATATGTGGTACAAGAAAAATACGTTTGGGTACATGGTTCATTAGACAATTTATACAACAACAAATCTAATTAGAGAATTTAACAACAACCAAAATAATAATAAAATAAAAAAGGCAGCAGCGGCAAGTCTTGGGGATTATATAAAATTAAAGTCTAAGGTGAGATAATAATAATTCTTTGAATTTCGTCGGATTCCGTTCACGGACAACAGAGTCAGGCAGCTTGTTCCATTCTTCGATTGCACGTGGTAGGAATGACATATTGAATGCGTTAGATGCACAATGCAATCGTTGTATGCTCATGGAATTGAACAGACGGCGTGAGTAACGGGACGGTGTGAGCAAGAGGGAAGAACGGATGCGCCGTTCTTCCCTCTTGCCAATATGCGCCGTAGTTCTAAGCATGCTTGTTCTGAAATAAAAATAGCGGCAAACCTTACATATGGGTCTTAAAATATTGGGCACTGTCGACGCTGAGTGCGGTATAAAACAGAAGTTAAAATTGTATTGTTTCTCTCTTTTTTGCTGTTTTTAGGAGCAAGGAATGCTGAGGCACTAATAAACGCTGGTTTTTTAAAACGGTTGTTTCCAACGGCACAGAAATAAACGACTGTTCTTCCATCGATTTATCAGACTTTTCTTCGCTCCTAATAAATTTGGTGCGTTCAACTACATAGGCAACACAAAGAGAAAACATACAAGAGCTATTTCACTCATTTCGGGTGGGAAAATTAGAGTATCTGGAGAGCCAACCTTGTGTGACCACCTCGTTACTAGAAGAAAAGAGAAATAAAAATGACATTATAGATGGCGTCTTATTTGCGGGACGCCACTGCGTTTCGAAAAGCAACAGGAAACCACTCGCAAGCAACAACAAAAACGCTCTGCGAAGGCTGACAACACCTACACTGGCCGCTGGAAAGGCAGTAGTAAAACTACTTTATCAACCGGAGTCTATTCATCTCGAAACAAGTAAGACTTTACTGCTACTATTCAGAATGCAAAAATGTGTATAGGTATAATGTATTGGACATATATGTTTTTGTATAGATTAGAACACTTTTGCTTCAGGTTCGGGACGAGGTTTTGAATCGACCGAAACAAAATGGGCGCAGAACTACGCAGAAATATAATCGCTGTAAAACATCGTCATGCAAATATCAAAAGCCCCGCCTTTAAGTTGTGAACACATGCCCAATCCTGTAAGCGCCTATATGTCTCCACGTGACAGATTTTTACAGCAACTGCGCCGGACGAGGGTACCAAGCCACCTCATGGAGTGGGAGCAAACACTCTCCCGCCCATCATGGGATCACCTCTGCAGAACTGGTTCAAGGAACTTTGTAATTGTGCTTATTTATCTCATTACTCCTATATTTTCATATACGCATCCCCTTTCTTGTGACAGCCCTGCAAACTTGCCGCTAATATCTAAGCATTTCACTTTAACGCAGCTGCGTCCTCGCACATGGTAACCGAGTTGGTGGTGTTAGTGTGCCTTCAAATAAAAACCTTGATTTTTGAGTGGTTATCCGCGTTAGTGTCGGGCAACCGGTGTGATCTCAGGGACAACATTAATTCACTGAAGCTTTGGGCAGAGTGAGGCAACTTGTCATCATGATGACAAGACTTGGGGAAACTGCATGACGTTGTTGGGTAACGCATCCTTCCAAAATACGTAGAAGAGCCCATATGGAATCACACAACGGAGATGTATCGACCAATTCTTGGACCCTGCCACTGAGTTTAATACCTCCTTATACTATATAAAAATCGCACACTCTGTAGTAACAGCCGAACTTGAAACAGTTTGGCTTCAGGAATGGCGGTTTAAAAACTGTGTTGTTTTTAGGGCTAAAATAAACTGCTCACAAGACGAACCCTTCAATGAGGAAAAAATAACTAATTCTGCGGTTGTTGCGTTGATTACTGAGAATCTAAAAAAGGCGTGCCGCCAGCAACGGAATGAAAGGTTTTTCTGACCTGCTGTAGAGCTCTAACTACGGCGCTGGTTCTCAGGTGGAGAATTGTGTCAATTACATCTCACATCGGAAGGCGTTTAAGCAGCAGTTTGCGCACACTTCAAGATGTATCTGGTCGTTCACGTTATCCTTCTAACCCTTCCGAAAACGTCGGAAACTACCGCAGACCCAGCATACTTGTAGCTTGTATGAAATGCTGCCAATAGTTGTCAGCCATTTTTCACATCTCAACCTGGGTTTTCTGTTATCTTCACTCCCAATAAATGATCACACGATCGCCAGTTACATGCTCTGCATGGCACAATAAGTGCGGCAGCTTGTTTGCCTGTCTGAGCGCACCACAAATATAACGCACGCGAGGGACGTCTACAACATTCAAGTGGGCACCCGTAGTTGCGTGGGCTCCATTGCCTCGACTCGATCTTTTTCCCTCTCCCCTCACCCCTGCGAACTAGTAGGACCACAATTGACTCTTAAAGTACACAGCCCGCAGCACAGGTCTGTCGGAAAGCGCACAGACGGCCAGCTCCAAAACTTACGAGAGATAATCTCCAGCAAATGGGGAAGCAGGTGCTCTACGAATTTTCTAAGAAAAGGAAAAAAGCGTGCGTGACCGAAGCCTACCGTTCCAGATGTTCTGGCTCCATGCACAACATGCCTCATGCTTGAATTCATGCCAAGCTAAGCCTCACTTTCGATGGTCGAGTCCTATTTGTGGTGTATGGGGCTCCTCGTCGGAACACATACGTGTTTTCTCGCATATAGAATAGCTAATTTAAATCGGAAGTTTGAGCAGCGCACAGGCTGTTATATTTGATTATTTGTGTTTAGACTTCCTTTTAAATAGTTCTGTCTGTACCACATTTCTAAGAAATGTCACTGTCTTGCAATTGTGAGCATATGATTGACCTTTTGACCTGAATCAACCATCGTTCAGAAACGTCACCAGGCCAATTGTTTAGTAACTTACCTAATAGCAAATTCATGTCAGGTGTCTTTACGCGTAGTATAAATACCCCTTGCTATTTCTTGGTGTATTTCCTGTGGAAGAGAAAATTGTCATAACAAAATACTCCCGGAGAAATGTAACGGCTAACAGTGGGAATTACGTTTGCCCATTATTGCTGAAACCAGTTGGACTGGCGTGTACCCCGCACGGGGCACCTTGAGTATTCATGGTGACGGTGAGCAGCGACACCGCGGACCCCGAGCTCCCATACATAACCCGTGTCCAACCGTGGCGAGGTGTTTAAAGGTGAAGGGTAGAAGCTGTAAACGGTGGCCGTCGGACTCTTGGTCAAGCTCCGCCCGATGGGTTCCCTGCCTGTCTACCAGGCAGGGAGCTCCGGGACCTCTTTGACTACCAGGGGAAGGTCAAAGGAGAACGTACCCCCTCTCCCTGCTTTTCTACTATGATATATGGTTTCCAAATTTTCTAAATCCAAAGATCGGCCCCCTAAAAGGGGCCGCACCGAAGTATCCTTTCCTCTGTTGCCAACGACGAGTTTCCCAAAGCCGCACAACTATGCTAGATTTTTTGGTAATTGAATCTGTTGATGCGTCGAACCCCCTTGCCACAAAGTCTGTCTTCCTGATCTCCAAATTTTTTGAGGGCATTGTTGGTCAATCCCACAAAGCAAAAAAAAACTTAAACCAGCAGAAGTACTCGTAGAAGTGAATGACAAGCAACAAGCTACAAATCTCTTGACTTAAACTCGCATCGCAGATCTCGACATCAGGGTCACGTCCCAACGCAGCCTTAATAGCTCCCAGGGTGTGATCTCTGAGTCAGATCTGATGAATGAAACTGAAACCGATCTGTTCGAGGACCTTAAAGACCAAGGTGTGAGAGCAGTCAGGCGTATCATAATCCGTCGAGATAACAAGGAAATCCTAACAAAACATGTAATATTGACTTTCGACCATTCCACAGTTCCTGAATCAGTAAATGCAGGTTTCATACATTGCCCCGTCAGGTCATACATCCCCAACCCGCGCCGGTGTTTTAAATGCCAGCGGTTTGGGCATGGCACTACCGCCTGCCAAGGTCGACTAACATGCGTCAAGTGCACACAACATGATCATCCATCTGACAACTGCACATCGCAAACCCTCACTTGCGCCAACTGCCAGGGACACCACGGGGCCTACTCTAGAACATGCGAGAAATTCAAACAGGAGTAGATCATCAAGGTGAACGTCACTGAGAACCTTACCTTCCCAGAGGCGCAAAAGAGATTCGCCTCTTTTCCCCTGGCGAGGTACGCCGACGCTGCTCGCCGGGGGGCGGAGTGGCGTCTGGTGTGCACAGGGACCCAGTTCAGCGAGTCTGACCTGGTCCCTTCCTGCCCCCCCTCTGGGGTGCCTCAGGCAGCCCAATCTGCTGCTACGCCGCTTGCTGAGGCAGCAGCGGTTGTGGTGACCTCTTCTGTAGGGACCGGTGCCGCTCCCGCCTCTGCCTCCTCGTCCTCCAGTGCATTGGAGGGTGCCGACCGGATGGACACCGGGGGCCCCGCATCGGCTCCCACCGCCACCGCACCTCCAGTGCCACCTCTGGTGCCCCGGACGCCCTCGGCGGTGGCGGCTCAAACGAAGGGCTCCCGAAAGGGGACCACGTCCTGGGGGCCTTGTCCACCGGGCACCCTTCTGGCATCCGACGAGGAGATGGATGTCACAGCGTTCCTGCCTGCAACGCAGCTCAAGGAGCGGCCTCCGATGTCCAAGCCGACAGAAAAGCCTAAAAATCCTCGAATAACAGCCCCGAAAGATGACACATGAACAAACACACACACACTCCAGTTATTCTTAAATTTAAATAATGGAAACAGAAAACATCATCCAATGGAACTGCAGAAAACTCTAGACGATGTGTATGAGATTCTGCATGCCAGTCAGCCAAGTATCATGTGTATCCAGGAAACCCACCTCAATCCTAAACAAACAAATTTCTTAAATAGGTACATGGTATTCAAAAAGGACAGGGTTGGCTGCACACACTCTTCAGGTGGTGTGGCAATTTTCGCCCGGAAATCCTTAGCCTGCCACCCTGTCACTCTGTCCTTGAGACTGTAGCAATCCGTACGATAATATTTAATAGGTTGGTAGCGGTATGCTTCATTTACACTCCTTCTAATCATGCACTTTCGAGCTCGGACTTCGAGGCGCTGGTCGACCAGCGGCCCGAACCATACATCCTAACAGGCGACCTTAATGCCCACAACTCTCTGTGGGGCTCCTCTAGAATGGATGCCCGAGGTCACCTGATAGAGAAATTCCTTACATCTTCAGGAGCATGCCTTTTCAGCAAAAAACAGCCTACATATCACAACTTAGGACACAATACATACTCGCATCATGACTTGGCTATTGGTTCTGCAATTCTCTTTCCATGTCTTCAGTGGGGCGTGGGCATGGACCGATATGGTAGTCACCACTTCCCCACTTCCCTAACGTACATAGGTAAAGGCCCATGCAGTACATCTTCCCATAACAGGTTTAATGAATCAAAAGCAAACTGGAGTACATTCACAGAAACATCTAAACTACACCACACAACCATAAAACACCTACACGTTGAGGAAGCAGCCCAACTCGTCACAGCACACATACTCGACGCCGCCGAAACGTTCATGCCCTAGTCCTCCAGTGCGTCCCGCAACCCAAGGAGGCCCTGGTGGAACGAGGACTGTAGGCGGGCGCGAGAGGCCCAGAACAAGGCGTGGGGTGTCCTTCGCCGGTACCCCACGTCAGATAATCTCATTTCCTTTAAACGGGCAAAGGCTTTTGGGAAGCGTGTGCGTCGTGAGGCGAAAAGGGAGGGTTGGCGCTCCTTCCTCACTTCCATCAACTTATACACTGACACGCGAAAGGTATGCACACGAATACGTAAACTAAAAGGACAACAGACACACAGCCTGCCCCTGGTTAGTACAACCGGGGACACACTGGAAGACGAGGCTAACACACTCGCACAACACTTCCAACATGTGTCTAGTTCAGCGCACTACACCAACACTTTCATAAAACACAAAACATCCTGTGAGAAGAAGTCCTTGCGAGACAGTAATAACTCGACGTCTTCTTATAACACCCCCTTCTAACTGCATGAGCTGAAGATCGCACTTAGTACATGTAAACCTTCAGCTCCAGGCGCAGACAACATTACATACACTATGATTCAACACTTGCACACAGACACACTTGAAACCCTCCTTCACCTCTACAACAAAATATTTCTTTCGGGGCAACTCCCAGGTTCATGGAGGGAGGCCATCGTAGTGGTCTTTCTGAAGGAGGGGAAGGACCCTTCTCTCCCGCAAGTTATCGTCCCATCGCCCCCACAAGCTGCCTGTGTAAGCTTTTCGAGAAGATGATCAATAGGAGACATGTACTTCTTAGAGTACAAATGTCTTCTCGACCGCTGCCAGGCTGGCTCCAGGGCTGGCAGATCCACCAACGATCAACTGGTTGCGTTGGAATCGTATGTAAAAGATGCCTTTATCCATAACCAGTTTTGCATAACAGTCTTCTTTGATATGGAAAAGGCCTACGACACTGCCTGGCGGTAGGGCTTCTTGAGTGACCTCAAGTCGTTTGGTGTCTCCGGCAACATGCTGAACACCCTCGCTAGCTACATGTCAGATAGGACCTTTCGAGTGAGGGTTGGCAGCGCAATTTTTAATATATATGTGCAGGGAAATGGCGTTCCTCAAGGCGGTGTCCTGAGCTCCACACTATTCATTGTAAGATGAACTCACTCCGGAAGGCATTGCCACCAACCATTTCCTGTTCTGTATATGTAGATGACGTCCAAATATCTTTTAAGTCGCGTAACTTCTAAATTTGTGAACGCCAAGTCCAGGTTGGGGTGAACAAACTTGCTGGCTGGGCGGACACAAACGGTTATAAACTGAACCCTGTAAAAGTATTTGTGTTGTGTTCTCCCGGAAGCGCGGAATTCACGTGGACCCTGATATCTCTATTAATGGTGTAGTTATCCCTGTCAGAGGGGAACAGACGTTTTGTAGAATAATATTCGACAGTATTTATTTATTTTTATTTATTTCATATTACCCCTAAAGGCCCTCAATGAGGGTATTACATAGGGGGGGGGGGCATACACGCACTGAAACCACATGTTCAAGCAGTATTAGACAAAATAGAAAAAAGTAGAAAAGAACAAGAAAACCTGGGTTCAAAAAAAGAAGATAGAAATGAACGAGAAAAAAAAAGAAAAAAAGAAACGGAAAAGCAAATTTAATTCTACAAAATATGGCAGGAATACAATGTGTTAAAAATAATTTGAACGAAAAAATAGATTGCGCTTGCGCAAGACGGTGACAAGAAAATTGCTGTACGGAATTAGTTAAGTACAGTTGAATACAGAAAAACGATGAAGGGCAAATTCACATTTATCCCTCACCTAAAACACCCTAAACACAAATGCCTAAAAACAATGAATATTCTTAAAGTCTTGTCACACCAATCTTATTGTGCTGACAAGCAGCTCCTCCTGCGGCTATATACTGCAGTGGTAGGATCTCGCTTGGATTATGGCAGTGTTGTTTATAGGTCCGCGACGAAGACGGCGCTAAAAATGCTTGACCCGGTGCTTCATTTGGGGCTTCGTCTTGCCTGTAGCGCCTTTCGCACTAGCCCCGTTGAAGGCCTCTATGCAGAGTGTGACAAATGATCCCTGTATTACCAGAGGACATACACTAACTTGTTGTATGCCTCTAAAATCATGTCTATGACAATTCACCCTTTTAATTCAACCATTCATAATGCATCATCAGAGCAGCTCTTTGGAAATCGTCCACCTATTTCCATGCCGTTCCCTCTCAGAGTGAGAGCAGAAGCTTCTGAGCTGGCTGTGTCATTTTCATACATCCACAACACACCCATTATTGATTTTATTGCGCCGTGGCAACTGCGGGCAGTTTGTTGTGACTTGTCCTTTCTGCAATTTGACAAAAACAGGGAACCAACGGTAGCCATTATTCAGCATTTCCTCTTCCTGAAGGAGAAGTATCAATGCGCAGAGTATTACTGCGACGCATCAAAGACAGCTACGGCTGTGTCTTGTGCTGAGCATGGGCCGAACCTCAACGTGTGTAAAAGAATGATCTCCCACAGCAACATTTTTACGGCTGAAGCACACGGCATTTTGCTTGTTTTACATCACATTGTTCAACATCAAATTTTAAAGTCTATAGTGTTAACAGATTCTCTTAGTGTTGTACGTGCACTTTTGTCAAGAAAACGCTAAAAAAATTATGTAATCAATCTTGTGTTTAAGGCCCTTATGTCGGCATACGCCTCAAGTCTTGGAATAACAATATGTTGGGTTCCTGGCCACTGTGGAATAGCCGGGAATGAAACCGCAGATCAAATGGCCACTGCTGGTACACTCTTGAATATAGTGGGCATAGCAACAGTGCCGTACGCAGACATGAAGCCACACATTAGATACCAACTTCGCAACGCATGGCAAACACACTGGAGTGAACAGACAGATAACAAGTTACACGTAATAAAACCACACTTGGGAGCATACACTACTGACTCACACAACGGACACATTGAAGTTACCTTAGCTAGGTTGCGGATAGGCCGTACAGATTTAACACACTCACACCTGCTCACTGTCTCTCCAAGAGCCATGTGTAGCAGGTGTGGGGAGGGCCTATCCGTAGTACACATCTTAATTACATGCAAGGCCCTCGACACAACAAGACACAGACACTTCAAGGAACTATACAGACAACACATTCCGCTACGCCCTTCCTTGTTTTTGGGTGACAATGCCATCGTCTCTGTGCAACGCGGTTTTAAATATTTGTGTGATTTTAACTTTTTAAACCTCATATCCTATCATGCTTAATCAACACTGGCCCTATACACCAGCCATCTCCATTTGTTTATTTTGATTTTACTGTTATTCTGGCTTCCACATTTTAGTAGCCACTGTTTTCTCTTGTATAATTTTGTTTAGTTCTCTTTTCCCCAGCTGGCCTTGCGCCAAAAAAACCCAAGCATTATCATCATCATCATGGACTGGCGTGTACACGAAACGGAACCGCAGATGGTGTCTGACAATTTTTAGAATAGCTATTTTATTTTTGCAAACTAGCCTTTCTGTGGTGGATAGCGCCTATGCTGCGTATCGTGTGCCTGTGTGATCTGCTGCTTTCGTCCTGAGGCGTAACGTGCAGTTTGTACGTGACGTCACTGGTCACATATGTGTTATATATGTACGCTGGTGGTATGGAATAAAGGTTGTCATTATCTCGCCCGCATCGTCGGCGGCTCTGTCCCTTTCCCCGTTCTTGCGGCAGCCCAGCTGCACTCGACCTACTTCTAGGCCGCAACACGACATGGTGTCAGAAGATGGCATCCTCTGATATTCAAGGGGCGTTGCACCAATCTTCAAGTGCCGCCATGTCAGAGGACAACGGAGTCAAGCCATTCCACGGCATGATGACTGTTCCAGCTCCGCCAACGTTTGACTTAGACAGGACATCCGAATGGCCTTCTTGGATCCAGCTCTTCGATGACTACCGCTTTGCCTCGGGCTCAAACGAGCGAAGTGAAGTAGCTAAAGTGGGGACTCTGCTTTATACGATGGGAAGGCAAGCCAGAGAAATCTTCTCAACTTTCGCTTTACCTGAAGAGCAACACAAGCAGTTCGAAGTCGTCAAAAATAAGTTTGACAACCACTTCATGCCCGCACGGAACCTCGTTTATGAAAACGCATGTTTTCACCGGCGCATTCAACAACCTGTCTAATCAGTCGACCAATTCATGACTGCGTTGCACACGCTGGCGGACCGGTGCGGCTACCAGGAAAAGCAACGCATGATCCGCGACAGGTTTGGCGTCGGCCTCAGTGATGCGAAGCTCTCCGAGTAGCTACAAATGGATGCAAATTTGACACTCGCCAGTGCTTTGTCAAAAGCTCACTTGAAGGGAACCGTCTAACGACAGCAGCAGCAGCTGCGAGAAACCAGCGACGAACCTTCGGCAGCGGCAGCTAGCAACCTGGACGCGGTCAGCAACCAAGGGCAGCCCCGGAAGAACTCTTCAGGACAGCTTCCCGGCAGCTCGTCAAGGAACAGTGCCCCTGGCATACAAGGTCAGCGCACCAGATAACAGTCCTACCGACCCCGGTCCATGCCCCAACTGCGGTCAAGGAGCGCACCCCAGGAGCTTCTGCCCGGTAAAAGCTGCGAAATGCAACTACTGTGGTTGTTGCGGACACTTTGCAGTAGTGTGTCGGAAAAAGTCTGCAGGCGATCAAAAGAAGGTACAACTTTCTTCTCTCCATATGGACAAGGGGGCTTATTTTCTTAGCGGGGTGCACGGGGAGCACTCTAATTCTCGGTATGCTCAGGTCGTCATAAACGGCACTCCGGTGTTTGCTAAACTAGACTCGGGTGCAGAAGTTTCCGTGGTACCCTCAACGTTTCCTTGATTGCCTACCAGGTTAGACAAGTGCGACATAACGTTAACAGGACCCGCGAATTAGCCACTCTATGTTCTGGGAAAGTTTGTTGCCGGTATCCAGTGGAAGCAACGCACCATCCGACAAACTGTGTACGTTGTCTCACTCTTACGCTCCATACTTTTGGGTCTCCCAGAGCTCGAAGCTCTCGAGTTTATTAAGTTTGCTGACTTGGTCAGTTGCGCGGCAGCCATCGAGGCTCCCTACCCGCAGCTTTTCAGTTCCATGGGAGCTATGAAAGGAAAATATAATATTCGACTGAAGCCGAACGCGATTACATTTGCAATTGAGGTTGCGCGCGCGTTGCCTTGCCCTTGCGGGACCGAGTTAAGCAGGAGCTCGAGCATATGGAGCGGGATGATGCAATCCGCAAAGTAGACGAACCTACAGAATGGTGCGCGGGTGTGGTACCAGTACTCAAACCGTCTGGACATGTTCGGATTTTGCGATGACTAGACGCAATTAAATAAAAGTGTACTTCGCGAGCGCTATGTCTTGCCACCGGTAGACGATAGCCTCGGTCTGTTAAGTGGGGCATCTGTGTTTTCAAAGCTAGACGCTAACTCTGGTTTTTATCAGATCACGTTGTGGCCCGAAAGCCAATTGTTAACTACCTTCATAACGTCATTTGGGCGATGCTGTTTTCAGAGACTACCGTTTGGAATAACGTCATCACCTGAATTTTTTCAAAAGAAAATGTCGCAGATTCTGGAAGGAATCCCAGGTTTGGTAAACATGACGGATGATGTGCTCATTTATGGCTGCGACAAGGCTCAACATGACGAGCGTCTGCGTCTAACTTTAGACCGCCTCACGAGTGCTGGCGTTACGCTAAAGAAAGGTGTTGTTTTGGAGTAACCGAGAAAAAGTTTCTTGGTTGTGTGATAAATCGAGATGGAATCAAGCCGGACAATGAAAAGGTTCGGGCCATCAAAGAATTGGCGACGGCAACTAACGTATCTGACGTTCGACGGCTGCTCGGTATGACTAATCATCTGGCAAGGTTCATACCATTGTTGGCTTCGAAAACGGCGCCCTTACGCCTCTTGCTTTTGAAGGGTTCTGAATTGACATGGGGACCAGCCCAAGAGCAAGCGCTGTTATACGTCCACGGCGTTATCAGTTCGGTGCGCGTCATAGCTAACTATGATGCAAAGTATCCTACAATTCTTTCTGCTGACGCGTCATCATTCGGTTTGGGGGCAGTACTTATGCAAATTCAACCAAACAAAGAAAAATTTACAGCATCTTCCCGCGAGGGGAACCATGGGGTAGATGCAACTCATCGGGGGTTGCCGTTACGTTTCCGTTATGTTTGCGATGTCAGAGTGTTAATTGCTGTTGTTGTTTATCCTATTTACGCAGCATGTTCTCCCCCGATGCGTCGCATCTACTCCATGGTTCCCCTCGCGGGAAGATGGTGTAAATTTTTAACCAAGCGCAAGCTGCGCGCTAACACACAGCTGGCACGGCGACGGGAGCGAGCGCAGCCGAGCGCAAGCTGCGCGCTGACCGCGCTGACACACAGATTGCGCTGCGTTGAGAGCGGCGGAGCACGCAGCTGCCGCGGCGAAGAGAATGGGGAAGGGATGCGGACTACGCCGCGACAACGACACGGGACAAGGCGAGTTAAAGAGATGCGTTGCATCTAAAAAGGACCAGTTGCCTGTGCCTCGCACTCGTTGACGACTGCCGAAACCAGGTATTCCCAGATTGAAAAGGAAGCATTGGCAATAACATGGGCGGCAGAAAGATTCGAAGGGTACATCAAAAGTCTTGAAATTGTTTGTGAAACCGACCACAAACCACATGTATCCTTGTTGGGAAAATATCCTTTAGATGTTTTACCGCATCGCATTCAGCGTTTTCGCATGAGGCTTATGCGGTTCAGCTATGAGGTTGGGCATGTCCCGGGTAAGAGTCTTGTTACTGCAGATATGTTGTCCAGAGCCCCGATTCGGGGTAAACAAATGGATCATGCACTGTCTGTTGTTGACGTCAGCAAGCACGTTTCTGGCTCTTTGTCAAACGCCGTCCAAGCTGACCTTTTTGAAAAAGTGAAAGCAGAACAAGCAGATGATGATGTCTCTCAAACACTCGTGAGATTCAGCCGGAAAGGGTGGCCGAAGTTCTCATCGCTTTCGACGGATTTGCGCCCATACTGGCAGGAAAGAGCCACGCTGACAGTCGTAGAAGGTGTGCTACTGAAAGGTGCACGGCTTGTAATTCCACAGAAATTGCGCGCAGACATATTGATACGCTTGCATGAAAGTCACCAGCGAATCGAGAATTGCAGAGCTCGAGCCAGAGAGTCGGTATGGTGGCCTGGGTTGAGTTGTCAGCTGAGAGCTTTGGTGACTGATTGCTGCGTATGCGGAGAGCACAGACAACAAACGTCTGAACCAATGATCCCGACAACCACTCCACAACGTCCTTGGCAAAAGCTAGGTGCTGATCTCTGCCATATTCAAAGAAAATGGTTTTTGGTGGTCGTGGAATATTTTTTCTAGATACCCATAGATAGTCTTGCTATCTTCGATAACAAGTGCCACTGTCATCATGCACCTGAAAAGTTTCTTTGCAAGACATGGCATACCAGAGGTCGTTATGTCTGATAACGGAGCGCAATTCGTGTCGCAGGAATACAGGTTGTTCGCTCGCAACTACAATATCGCACTGTGACGTCGCGTCCCAGATGCCCCCAAGCAAATGGGGAAGTAGAGAGGATGGTGCACACAGTAAATGTCTGATTACAAAAGCGAAGGACCCATATCTTTCTCTCCTAGCGTACAGGGACACTCCGGGGCCACTGGGAAAAAGCCCGGCAGAACTTCTAATGGGCAGGCGGCTACGCACAACGATACCTGTCCATCCAAAGACCCTTCTGCCTCAGAACGTGAGCCTGAGCAGGTTGAGAAACCACGTTACAACCACTCGACAGTGGCAGCGTACGTATTTCAACCTTCGCCATATAGCTACTTCGTTGCCAGCGCTCCAACCAGGCGCGGAAGTCTTGGTGACAGACTCCAAACCGAAAGCGCGAGTCGTGCGTCCTGCCGAGCGGCCGAGGTCGTATGTGGCTCGAACTTCCACCGGCGTAGTTCTGAAGAGAAACAGGAAATTCCTTGTTCGCTTTGTTTCTCAGCTGAATGACGGTGAGGACGATGGAGGTAGCTATGATTTCCTTCAGACAGACAGTCGGGTAGAAATCGAACAGTGATCGATGCGCGCTACTGACAGCACGGTACCTGACAATTCATCTAGCCCTTTATTACAGCGAACTGACCCCCCAGAATACAGAAAGCGATCTGGTCGTCTTGTCCCACAGCCAGACCGCTGCGGGTTCAGTAATTGAATGTTATTTCTATCTGTTGCGCATTGTTTCTTTCTTTTATACGGTTCCTCTTTCGCTGGCGGTGACCTAAGTTTCGTTGCAACTGTCAGCGTATTCCTTAAGAACGGGAGATGTGGTGATAGCGCCTATGCCGCGTATCGTGTGCCTGTGTTATCTGCTGCTTTCGTCCCCACGCGCCACGTGCAGTTTGTACGTGACGTCACTGGTCACATGTGTGTTTGTTATATATGTACGCTGGTGGCGTGGAATAAAGGTTGTCATTATCTCGCCCGCATCGTCGGCGGCTCTGTCCCTTTCCCCGTTCTTGCGGCAGCCCAGCTGCACTAGGCCTACTTCTAAGCCGCAACACGACACTTTCCTCGTATCATTGTTAGAAGGCGTAGGCAGCAGCGCCCACCGCAGCGCACTGCCCTAATCACCACGCCTTTAGAACACATATGCACTCAATTATTTATTCAATCAATCAATCAATCAATCAAAGAACCAAATATTCCATCAATCTTTTTATTTCAGCAACATCTGTGTTGGAACCGTGCACAAAAAGTCACCAAACGGGCTTGACAGGGTCAACGGCACCGTGTACAAGGCAAGCGGCAGCAGATGCTTGCTGCCAACGTAAGCATGTACAGTCGGGGACTTAATTTTGCAGACCACGCGAGCGCGTGGCAAAAGCCACCGATGCGCGCTCTGAAGACCCGGCGCCTGTTGTCGAGACCGGCGCAGCGCGCATGCGCGTCCTGTTTTACTCGCAGGCACGCCGATTTTCTCGCTTCCTGCAGCGGTGCTGCAATGGTCCCTCAAGCGCCGCATATCGACGCCTTTCTGGCATTCATTTCCTTCCGATGGCACATTTGGGGCCTAACGTGATGATTGCGAGGGATTTGGCGCAAGTGCTCCTCGCGTCCTGATAAACACTTGCGCGTAATGATTTATTTGTTTGTTTTGTGCTTTATTGTGTACAGACGATGAGACTAGTGGCTTGCGAACGGCGTCCCCGAATGAAGCGCATACGAAGCACAGTCTCACAGTACCGCGCTACCGACGACGAAATGCCAGCTATATGAATAGCGAACCTTCATTCACCTTGTTTATTGTGTAATTTGGCCACTGCACATATATTCCAGCTAGCTCACCGCTGCCCATAAAGTAGGTGATTTGCAAGTTTAATAAAAGAAATTGTTTCGGCATTCTTGTTGCCTACTTGATTACTTAAAAATTATAGAAATACGTGCTCACATAAATTGTCTGTTTGCTCTGCCCATCCATCGCATTCGTGAAAATAATAGCTCGGGCTCCCATTGAATGCCGTAAATTTTTTCGCTACTTTTGAGAAGCTGTTTTTCAAAAGGTCATTTGCCAGCTTACTACTATGCCGAGAGATGCTGTTAGCCAAGGCATTAAATGCCTACGGGGATGAATTGCTCCCAGGCCGGAGTAAATCTTCAAGGTCGGCTTGCATTGATTGATGATGAGGTTTTAACGCGCCGATGCTACACAGCCGATAAGGCGCGCCGTAGTTGAAAGCTCCGGATTAATTTTGATTTCCTGGGAATGTGTAACATGCGCCTAAATCCCCAACACACTTGAGCATTTTCGCCTCCATCAGAAAAGGGCCACCTAGCAGATGCCCAGCGGAGCGGAAGGACAAGTTCAACAACGAAACAGGAGGACAAGCAGACTGTTTTTCAGTGGTTAAACACCAGTTCATTAGTGACAACAACATTCGGAAGGCCCTGAATAGAGAATATTATTACGGCGAAAAGTAGCGAATAATCTTATGGCGTTCTTCGATGGGAACCGGAGATGCCGTTTTTAATAATGCTGAAGCGCAGAACGAACCGAAAATTCATATGGGTATGTCTTTCAATCATTTTTAAGTAAGGGAGTAGACATTAAAAATAAAATAGAGGATTTCTTTTATCAAACTTGCAAATCACCTACTTTATGGGCAGCGGATAGCGAGCTGGAATATATGTTCAGTGGCCAAATTACACAATAAACAAGGTGTATAAAGGTTCGCAATTCATATAGCTGGCATGTCGTCGTCGGTAGCGCGGTACCGTGAGACTATGCTTCGTAGGTGCTTCATTCGGGGACGCCTTCCGCAAGCAGCTAGCCTCATCGTCTATAAACGATGAAGCACAAAACAAACAAATAAAAGATTACGCGCAAGTGTTTATCAGGACGCGAGGAGCACATGCGCCAAAGCCCTCGCAATCATCACGTTAGGCCCCAAATGTGCCAACGGAAGGAAAGGAATGCTACAAAGGCGTCGATATGCGGTGCTTCAGGGACCATTGCAGCACCGCTGCAGGAAGCGAGAAAATCGGCGTGCCTGCGAGTAAAACAGGACGCGCATGCGCGCCGCGCTGGTCTCGACAACAGGCACCGGGCCTCCAGAGCGCGCATCGGTGGCTTTTGCCACGCGCCCGCGTGGTCTGCAAAATTAGGTACCCGCCTGTACACACTTGAACACATACGAAATTACAATACCTGTATATTAAAACACAAATCACATCGGAAGAAGATATGCGTACGCATAGCACAAAACTGTAACAATAACCTAAACTACAGACGAAGCAAATCGTGGCACCAGTTATCTAAGATACAAAAAGAAAAACAAGATGATTTACACCAAGCATATGGTTATACAATTTAGTAGACAAGAAGTGGTATCAATTGAACAGCACGGTAAAAATGACACTAATTTTTCAAACAAGGTCGATTCAGTGCCAAGCTTGTTTAGATAAAAGGGAAGACGGTTACGTAGCATTTGTGTCCCGTAGTTCAATGTGCGGGCCCGCGGCATTTGCCAGTGTTCAAATGTACGGAAGCAACGCTGGTTTTGTTTTGCAGTTTGTATTGAAATATGTGGCAGAAAATTGTTACAATTCTTAGCCGACTTTCATATCGTTTGATCAATGTGATTCTGTAATACTCAGGCATTGGAACTAACTTCATATTTTCAAAAATAGGGTAACTGTGGCTGTTATATGCGGCGTTTACATATATTCGGGCTGCCTTTTTATTGAAATACGTGAAGTTTAGTGATATTGGATTGCCTTGGTGTGCCCCTTACCAGATGGCAGTAGTTGATGTACAATAAAACTAACCAGTCATAATTACGAAGTTCGACACTTTGGTTAAAAAAATCTCAGTCCAGATAGAACACCGGTAACTCTAGAATGATTAGTAATAAATGAATCTGCCTGAAAATTCCATGACATATGTTCCAAAAAAGTGCACCCAGGCATTTTAAAGCAGGTATGAGCTCAATATATCTACTGTCTACCCGGAGGGCAAAGGGTATTTGAACTCTCCTATTTTATGCACTAAAAAGGACAGCTTTAGTTTTATTCGTCTTTATTTTAAGAGCATTAGCACTGCTCCCTGATGACAGTCTTCACCATGTTATTTGCGCGAGAATATAGGCTACTAGAACTTGATCCGCTCACAAAGATCGTCGTATTATCAGCATACATAAAAAATTTGGCTGTACTGCAAATGTTTGCTACATCATTTATGTAAATGCAGAAAAGCAAAGGCCCAAGAATGATGCTTCCGTGAGACACGCCGACACTAACGGTTTTCAGACGTTATTTTGGTGATTTATATAGAATAATTGCTTCCGGTCATCAAGATAAGATTCAAATAAATTCAAAAAGGAGCCTCGGAAGCCATAGTGGCACATTTTTTTGAAATTGTAAAGCGGGTAATGAGGTCAAAGGTCTTCGTGTAATCCATACATATGGCTAGGGTTAACAGCTGCTGTTCGAAGAAATCTAGAATAATTTCCCTGTGTGCAAACAGCGCGGATTCAGTAACGAGCCCTTTGTAAACTCAAACTGAGAAGTTTTAATTAATTTATGTCTGTGTAAATTGGAGGACGTGCGGTTATGCAGTATTTTTTCTAAACACTTTGAAAAAACTTGTAGTATTGAAATTGGCCTATAATTTCGTAGACTGTCTTTGTCAACGCCCTTATGAAGACCTATAACTTTGACTATCTGAAGTTGTTTAGCGAAAATTCCGCTGCACAGGAAAACATTAAATCCATGTTCCAGCTGGAACATCCAGTTGGAATGTGGAGTCCATCTATGTCTGTACAATTACTACATTTGACAGAAGTAAAAGCGTTCATCATTTTCTTTTGCAGTTGTGGGTGATAGACACGCACTATTATTTGTCTCATACTTAAATAGCTAGGACAAGTTGGGTCGTGAGCATTTCCTTCTATAGAAAGTAATCGTTGAAGGGATCTGCCACTGCTGAATTTGATGTTGTGTCGCCATCCAAAGTTAAGGGTATAAATATTACAGAATGCACACTAATAAGGTTTAAAACAACATCGAGTATTTTCCAAGTAACATCCGATCTTTTTAGTACATCATCATTACTTAGGTTATGCATGTAACGGCGCTTCTCATAGCGAAGTGGACTGGTCACTGTGTTTCTTTGAATCTTTGTAATGTGTGCTCCATTTTATTTTTTAACAATCGTTTGTATAGGATATTTATGATGCGAGTTTCTGTCAGACATTTGTTGGTCATCTAGGTGTTTTTTTTTCAATTTCGTGCCCGCTTTCATAGTTTTACATGAAAAACATCTATTTAAAACGCTCTTAAACTTTTCATAAAAAGATTCATAGGCAACCTCAAGATCAGTCATTTGTCGTACTTCGGACGAATCAGTTCGCAATATTTCCTTACAAAAAAGGTCTAGGGTTCTTGCGTTTATGTCGCGAATATTGATGTGAATCTTTTGTGTCGCCAGAGTAGTGTACAGGCTTGTTACCACGCGAAATATTGTAAGGTGGTAGCTTATTCCAGCAATGACTATGCCCAAGCGCAAATACGAATCGATAATGTTAGTAATGAAAACATCAATCAGCGTAGCTGATGTGCCACGTACACGAGTTGAAGCGGTAATTACATTTTTGAAAAAGTGCTGTATGGTGCTGCTGCGGAGCCTTTGGCGTGTGAGTCGCCGGACCAGCTTTGCCTCGGCGCCCCTCAGGACCCATGGCAGCCGCTTACTTGGCCTGTTTGCAGGTAAGTGCTTCCCCCCATTTGGGCACCTTGAGTAACCTTAGTGATGGTATTCGCGACACCCCGGACCCCCAGCCCCCAAAAAATCGCCAAACGTGGCGATGTGTTAAAGGATGGAGGGTGAGAAACCACGAATAGTGGCCTTCGCAGACCCGGTCAAGCTCCGGCGAATGGGCTCCCAGGTCTGTCTACCAGGCAGGGAGCTGGGGACTTCTCTCGGTGTCAGGGTAACCCGAGCGAATAGAGTCCCCCCTCCCCTGCATTTTCCTATGCCGTATGGATAAATCACCCCCCCCCCCCTCCAAACGTAATCGGTCCCTGAAAAGGGCCCGCACCGAAGTTTTCTTACCATCCCTACCAACCATCAACGTTCCGAAACCTGACAACTATCCCCGTTTTTGTGTCATTGAATCAGCAGATAAATCGAAACCCGTCTCCTCCGAGTCTGTATTCCTCGTCTCCAAGTTCTTGAAGGAACCATTGGCAGATCTTTCGAGGGAAAAACTACGAACAGGCGAAGTGTTGGTTGAAGTCGAGACAGAGCAGAACGCAACAAATCTGACCCAAACCCGTATGGCAGACATGGACATCAGTGTCACACCCCACGGCAGCCTCAACAGCTCGCAGGGTGTGATATCTGAGCCAGCTCTGCTAGGTGAAAGAGAGGCCGACCTTCTGAAAGGCCTGGAGGATCAGGGCGTTACAGCAGTCAGGTGAATCACCATCCGTCGTGACAATGCAGAAATACCAACAAAGCACATATTCTTGGCATTCAACAGAAAACCTTCCTGATCACATCAATGCTGGTTTCGTTAGGTGTGGTGTACGACCGTACATGGCTAACCCGCGCCAATACTTCATGTGCCAGCGATTCGGGCACGCAGCAAGTTCTTGCCACGGCCAAACGACCTGCGCGAAATGCGCCGTACATGACCACCCCACCGGAAACTGTGACTCCGCCACCTTCACCTGTGAAACCTGTCAGGGGACGCACGCGGCATGGTCCCGCAGCTGTGAAAAGTTCCAACTGTAAAAGAGGATCACAATGTTAAAGTATCCGAGACCATCTCCTTCCCAGAGGCGCAGAACACGTTCGCCTCCTTGCCACTGGGGAGGTACGCCGACACAGCTCGCCGGGGGGCGAAGCGGCGTCTTGTTTCGGCGGGAACACAGTACCACGAGTCGGACTTGGTGCCGACCGCGCTCCCAACCAGGTTGCCCCAGGGAGCCCAACCCGCCTCCGCACATGCTCGCTGAGCCAGCAGCGGCTGTGTTTGCAACCACGTCCGTTGGGATGCCGCTGCATCCACAGTTTCCTCTCCACCGTCCCAAAGCATACGCGAGGGCACGGAGGAGATGTAGACGGAGGCAGCCGCAGCGACCCCCTCCTCCACCTCACCGCCTGTGCCATCTGTGGTGCTCCCCGCGCCCTCTGCACTGGCAGCGCCGGCAAAACCCGCAAGGGTACTGTCTAGGGGGCCAGTTCGTTGGGCACCCCCTTGCTTTCAGATGACTACATGGACGTCGAGCCCTTCCGGCTTGCATTACTGCGGGAGGAATGGACTGCGGCGTCTAGGTGAGTAGAGAAGGGGAAAAAACCTCTTCCAAGAGCGCAAGCCCCGAAAGTCGACACATAAACACGCAGATGTTCCATTCCCTCTAAACCTAAACAACCGTAGCAACAAATATTATGCAATAGAACTGCAGAAGCCTCTTTATAAATCTTGATGCTGTCTATGAGTTATTGCATTCCAATCAGCCAAGTGTGATGTGTCTCCAGGAAACCCATTTAAACTACAGGCACACAAATTTTTTAATAGTTACGTAGTATTTGGGAAGGACAGAGATGGTGGTGGCACACCCTGAGGCTGTGTTGCCATCATTGCACGAAAATCGTTGGCGTGCTACGCTCTCCAACCACGGACCATCATAGAGGCTGTGGCCATTCAAACCATCATCTTTAATAGGCTTATAACACTATGCTCTTTTTACATACTTCCTGACTTCCAGCTCTCGAGCTCAGATTTCGAGGGTCTCGTAGATCAGTAACCTGAAACTTTCACTCTAACAGGCGTTTTTAATGCTCAGTATTTCCTTGGGGGCACTTCTCGCACGGATGCCCGAGGTCGCCTGATAGGGAAATTCCTAACACATTCGGGAGCATGCCTGTTCAAAAAAGATAGCCTACATACCATCACATAGGGCGCAATACACCCTCAAATTTTAACTTTGCTATTGGTTCTGAAATTCCCTTTCCATGTCTTGAGTGGGGTGCGGGCACGGACCCATATGGTAGTGACCACTTCCCCACCTCACTAACATATATAGGTAAAGGCACACGCAGTCCATCTTCGCAGAACAGGTTCTAGGAAGCTAGAGGAAACTGGAATACAATTCCACAGACAGTCTATACCACAACACACATCCAAAGAACACCTACACGTTGAAGAAGCTACCCAACTTCTCACGACGCACATCCTCGACGCCACCGAAAAGTCAATTCCCCTCGCCTCTGGCTAGCAAATAATGAATGTCTTATGTATATGTTATGATTTGAGTTTCAAAGGAAAAGTCTGTTCTAAGCCCACGTTGAACAGGAGTTAAAAAAGAGAAGGATTCAAGAACGTTTGCTAGGTAGGAAAATTTCGCATGCTTTATGATATTACTGGACATGCCGGTTAACCAAATTGAGCGGTAATGGCCTACTGAATGACGTTCGCAGGATTTGTGGAGTGGAACCGCCTTACCGATCTTCCAGTAGTCAGGCACATCTCCATGTTCCAATGATTGGTTAAATATTTTAGTTGATGTAATGGCTAAATAGACCTTCGTGTTTTTGAGATTTTTAGCATGAGTCTTGTTGGGACCACACGAGGATGATAATCTTATACCATGAAAGTCCAAACTAATAGGATCTATTGGAAAACTTTCATGTGTCCCATACTTGGGGAAGTAGGCGGATTAGAAGCACTGGAAAAGGTCTTCAGAAATACAACAATCAGCGCATCACCGTAAGTGTTTTTAGCGATTGGGTTAAATTGATTATCAAAATGAGATAATCTACCACGGTCAGCCTCGTTCTCAATGGCCAACATTTATTTGGGATCGTTTGTTAAAAGCGACGGTCACTCCACATTTCTCATTCGCATCTATCAAGGCATTTTTGTACGTCTCACAAACCGTCCATAGGGGTAACCCGGGCTAGGATGTTCCAGAAAACTTGGCTTTTTTTCAATAATAATAGTTTCGTTGGAAAACCCCTTTTAAAGCACGAGTATACCAAGTAAACTGCTGGTTAGTCGTAGTATTTTTCTTGGTACATGTGATTCAATCAGTCTGTGCAGGACGTTTTAATACATGCACCAATTATCATTAACGGACCGTTTATCGAAGTCAACATCAGCTCTGAATAAATCTTATCCGGCTTCTCCGCGAATATGCCAAGAAAAAGCCTAAGTTAACTCTCAGAACTCCCGCTTTGTCCGATTTTGCGGAGAGCCCATAACCATGCACCAATCCCCACTGATCCCCGCCCCCAAAACATTAACGTGCAACTTTCCACTTCCTAGCGTTCGGAGAGCACCCTGGCGAGCGCCGGCCTAGACGACCAGCTTCGTCTGGCACAAAGGGCTGTCGTTGGCGCCCCCCCTCAAGGCATCTGCGACTAAGGGCGCCTCCTTAACTTCAATACAAGCGCATCTTGGTTTGAATAAAGTTTCATTCTGTCGGTCGGTCGGTCGGTCGGTCTGTCTGTCTGTCTGTCTGTCTGTCTGTCTGTCTGTCTGTCTCTGAGATCTGTCTCTCTCTGTTTGGCTTTCTCTCTCTGTCTCTCACTTTTTCTCTCTCTACGAGCCTAAATAGTAGGAAGGCCATTAGTGCTCGAAACGAATATGCAAAGGGAAAAATCCCGGTCAAAAATATATTGTATTTACTCGCATAATGATCGCACTCGTGTAATGATCGCACCCCTGAAGTTTGTCGCAGAAATCCGGTTTTTTATTAATTCCCGCGCTATGATCACACCCTGAACTTGCTTGAGCGATAGGTCGTACATGTGCCAAGTCGATCCAAGTCCGGTCGCGTCTTTTTTTGTCTGCACTCGTTCTGTCACTTTTTTTTCTCTCCCGTCTGTTTGCACAGTATGAAGTTTCAAAATGAGAGGTCGGGATTCAATGAGAAATATTTAATAAAAATGTCTCTGTGCTGTTCACGTGATATTTGCGTTTATTACAAAGGTAAGCCATATTTATCCTTTATTTTATTATGTTCATGACACCTATCGTAAAATTATTGACCCGCAACGTGTTGTGTTTCTTGTGGTCAAATATTTTTATTTGACCACAAGATTTTTTATTTGACCCCGCGTAATCATCGCACCCGTAAATTTCCATCAAGTTTTTTGGAAAAAGAAGAGCGATCATTACGCAAGTAAATACGGTAGATATGAACAAAAAACACCGGGAAATTCTTCGGGAGATCAAGCTGCTGATCTTACCTTATCAACCTCCACGGTGTCCAGCCCCTACCCAGCTCTGACGCCGGGGGTCCTTTTCCGGGCGTTACGGACATAAAATGGAAGAAGTTCAGCAGCTGAGATAACACGAGCGTCGCGCTGGTAACATTGTTGTACACACAAACCTTCCGATATTCATCCTGCAGTACAGCATGTGTGCATGCACGCGTCTGGGCGTGGAATGCCAACGGGAGAAATGTTCCCTTCGTCGCGAACGACGCCTTTCGCCGACTGACGTTATAATGTCCCCGACGCCGTCTGGACTAGTTATTCGAAGCCGAAGATGGAGGGACTGGAGCGATTGTCAGCCCATAGAAAAAAACATCCCGCATCTCCACGAAGCGAATTATAACAAGTGGGCGAAGCAGTGATGATCGTTCCTACCGCAAATCACCCGTGACAAACCCCACTCGCGCATGTAAATCAGCGACAACGTGTGTGTACAATACACACTCCGCGGTAGCTTTGTTTTCCGCGTTGCCGTTGAGCCGCTGCTTCCCGAGCACTCAACTACGGGTCTGCTTGGCGTTTTTGCCTCTTTGCCACCTCTTCCCGAGCTCTCCCCTTGGGGTAGCTCTTGTCTGCGTAGACATTGAGCCGCCGCATGCCACGCCTTTCGTTTGTTTTCTTTTCATCCATGGCAGAAAAAATGTGGGGTTTAGAACGCGCTTATATGCGCATTTCCACCCCAGCGCTGTCTCTTTCCCTCTGTGTCCCTCTCTAACCTCTTGTGAACCTTTTATTTTGTTCTTCTTAACCTTTTGTGAACCTTTTGTTCACACATGTTTCCATTTACGCGCTGCTGTGCGTCTCTCTCCCTCTCCCTCTCTCTCTCTCTGTCTCTAATCTTTTGTGAACCTTTTTTTTTGTTCTTGTGAGCTTTTTGTGAACCTTTTGCTCACGGATGCTTCGATTTACACGGTGCTGTGCCGAGAGCACGGACGCCGGACGAACGCCGGACGGACAAGCCTCGGCCCTGACGTGCTTCGCCCCTAAAACCGAGTGCTTTAGAGTGCTTAAACCGAGCGCGTAGCAGAAGAGAATTGTGGAAAGGAAACCCGTAGAAAGCAAGAAAGAACGCCAGATTAAGAAGGAAAGGGAGAATTGTACACGCGTTGTTCCTTCAAGAACTCACGTTTCTAGAGACGCTCGGTGCTTCAGGTCTGCCCATTGTTTCCCTAGCGCGAGAAAGCCGTGACACAGGAGACGAAATGGCAAAGACACAGACGAGAGGCGTTAGTGGTCGCGCCGTGCTTCCACTCTTGTCGTGCATGTGTTTGTTGTGGTTTAGAGCTAGTGTTCAGGCAGCTTTAATTAGGTGTATGTTTAGTGAGAAACTACCCCATGACTCCGAAATGCGAAGAGAACTGGTGGGTTCAAGAAAGAATGTTCAGCTTAGTGATGAATTATGACTCTACAATTGCATACTGCTTCTTAAAATATTTAATTAGTTAACTAAAGAAATAGAAATTTTTCCTGCGAAATAGGGATGGCTGGAGTAAAGCATCGCCAAAGGAAGCTTGGAGGATTCATAGCCACCTAACTCCAGCGATGTGACTGTGGATATGAACTTGTGCATTCACACTATCAGCTTATCGAATAAACCGACCAAAAAACCAAGTACACTTCGTCTAACAACAAAGCTGAGTGAAACGCAATGCTTTCTACAGCAACATTTCGAGACCAATCAAAGTTCGATCCCTTGAGGGGTTCTCTCGTTGTCGTATCAGTTTGCTGCCCTTGAAGTATTTGACACGTCCCCACTCGGTGTGATTGGCCATAGATAAACTGTTGACTGTGGGCCTACGCTTATGTGGCCTTTGTTGAAACCCGTTGTGCTAGTTGGCTTTTCTGGAAAGCAAATTCGTTGTATGATTTAAATTTTCGACCTTTACTCTGCAGTTTTGAGACGTTGGAAAGCGGGTGCTCGCTATATTGTCACGTTTCCAAAGACTACGCAGTTGTCTTCAAGAACAACAAGTTTATTGGAGCGAACTTCTGCTCCTCTAACAAGTCAAAGAATACAACGCGTCGATACAGCAATCAACAAAGTTGCGTGCGTAACCTGGTGTCGGCGAATGGAATGCCATGGCGTCTGCTCTGCAGGCTTTTATTTCTGGGCGCGAGTGTTTCTGGAACCGTCGATTTACATCCAGAACATGGTAGATCAAAGAAGATCATTCTGGGCTAGTGACGTTAGGGCGAGACAGTCTGCTTATCTGAATAATATAGCCCGTGTGGCATAAAAATAAAGAATGCAAGACGCACTTCGCTTGGGACGCAGATAATACAGCCGGGCATGGCCGGGCAGCGAAAAAAAAACAATAAACTTATACATGGCCCGCGGCATTACCCCCCCCCCCTCTAAGAGTGCATCGAGCCGATGCGAAAAAAAAAGACAGATGAAAAAATAAACAACAACAACAACAAAGTCCGTCATCTTGCTTAGTAAGGTTTCAAGCGAACCACGTGGACGACTTCGGGCCGCGTGCGTTGTCGTGATGTTCCGGAATCATCATCCGGGGATCACCTCGTAGGTAAGTTAGCCGACACGCCGTAGAATCTGGTAAGTTCCGAAAAACCGTCGCAGAAGCATCTCACTTAGTCCGCGTCGTAGAAAGGGAGTCCAAACCCCAACACGATCCCCTGGGTGGTACTCGACGTCTCGGCGTCGGAAGTTGTAGCGCCCGGCATCCACCAGCTGCTGGTCCGTTCTACGACCTCGAGCGAGCTGGCGGATCCTCCGCACGCTGAAGGTATCCTTGGACGTCGGGGTTAAGGTTGTCGTCTTCTACGTGCGGAAGCATCGCGTCAGGCATCGTAGTCGGCAGTCTTGCGTAGACAAGCTCGAACGGTGTCATCTGCGTAGTTTCCTGGATAGCCGTGTTGTACGCAAACTTGACATACGGCAGCACTTTGTCCCAAGCCTTACGTCAACGTCGACGTACATTGACAGCATATCCGCGATCGTCTTGTTCAGACGTTCTGTTAGTCCGCTCATTTGGGGGTGGTACGCCGTCGTTCTTCTGTGATCCCTGTTGCTGTAGCGTAAGATTCCTTGCATAAGCTCCGCAGTGAAGGCCGTTCCGCGGTCCGTGATAAGGACTTCAGGGGCCCCATGCCACAGCACAACTTGGTTTATGAAGAACTTGGCGTCTTCTTGTGCAGTCCCCCTCCGAAGAGCGGTAGTCTCTGCGTAGCGCGTCAAGTAGTCTGTCGCTACAACAATCCACTTGCTCTGTGATCGTGACGTAGGGAACAAGCCTAGAAGGTCCATTCTAAACTGTTGAAATGGCCTCGCCGGGACAGCGATCGGATGCAGAAGTTCGGCGGGTCTTGTCGGTGGCGTTATTCGTCGCTGGCAGTCACGGCAACTCCGAACGTAGTGGGTGACGCCTGATGTAAGGCGGGGCCAGGAGTACTTCGCCTTGATATTTGCTATTGTGCGAGCTGTGCCGAGATGTCCGGAAGACGGCTCGTCGGGGCATGCTTCCAAAATTTCGTCACAGAGGTCAGCCGGGGACGACAAGTAGATAATTCGTTCTCGTTTTGGGGCTGAAATTCTTCTTCACGAGGACGGAGTTTTTGAGTCTGAATGCTGGTAAGTTCCGCTTGAACGCCCTAGGCACGGCGACATTGCGTCCTTCAAGGTAGTCTATCATGACGCGCAAGTCGGGGTCGGCACGCTGCTGGGCTGCTAGGTCGCTCTCAGTCACGACTCCGAAGAACGCGCTGTCTTCATCGGAGTGTTGTGGTGGTGGGTCGACGAGGGGCGCGGGACAGGCTGTCGGCGTCGGAGTGTTTTCTGCCGAATTTGTAGAAGATTTTAACGTCGAACTTTTGGAGGCGCAAGCTCCACCACCCAAGATGGCCAGAGGAGTCTTTCAAATTGGCGAGCCAACACAGCGCATGGTTGTCTGTCACAACCTTGAATGGTCTACCACAAACGTGTGGGCGAAATTTTGAAATGGCCCATACAATAGCGAGGCACTCTTTTTCAGAGGCTGAGTAATTTTTATCCTCCTTCGGCAGACCACGGCTGGCAAAGGCGATACCTTTTTCGCAGCCGCTTTGCTTTTGGACGAGAACGGCTCTCAAGCCTATATCACTGGCGTCGGTGTGCATTTCCGTTTCTGCGTTTTCGTCGAAATGAGCGAGCATAGGAGGGTTTTGCAGATGTTGTTGCAGCTCGAAGAATGCTTTTTCTTGGGCGTTTTCCCAGGCGAAAGGGGTGCTATTTTTTGTCAGGCGCGTGAGCGGCTCTGCCATGCGTGCGAAGTTTACGACGAAGCGCCGGTAGTATGCGCACAGTCCGAGAAATCTTCGCACGGCCTTTTTGTCTTTCAGTCTGGGGAAGTTCGCTACTGCTGATGTTTTCGCCGGATCAGGCAGGACTGCTGCAGTTTTTACGACGTGCCCCAAAAACTTGAGTTCCTCGTAAGCAAGGCGGCACTTTTGAAGCTTCAGCGTTAAACCCGACATGCGAATAGCCCCGAGTACGGACTTCAAACAGGCGAGGTGTTCGTCGAGATTTCGGCGGAATACTACAACGTCGTCGAGGTATACGAGACAGTTGTACCACTTCAGGCCAGCTAAAACAGTGTCCATGACTCTGATAGCATCCTCGATTAACCGCACCGGTGCGCCTTTTCATCCTCGATAAATCGCACCGGTGTGCACCATCTGTCCTCGATAAACTGGGGCGCACCGTCGCGGGGCAGTTTTTCGTTGCCCCGTCGCGCACCGTGAGAGTCGACGGTGCCACGGAGTGCAATCCCGAGATGCATCGCGGACGGCGCCGGCGAAGCGGCTTCCTCCGTTGTCTGCTGCAGCGACGGCGCATCGGTACAGTCGGTGCACTCGTGTGAAGGCGGAACGGGCTGTATATTGTTGCTGACAAGCATGCATTGCTTGCGAATTAATCAGACAGCGATGCGACGGGCTCATAAAGGGCGTTAATAAGGGCCGGAGATTGAAAATGAGGACGCGAACTTCGTGCACTGCAAAGAAGGCTGAGTGCATGGCCAGTCAGTTGGAGCTTTGCATTCGTTTCGTTCAATTGAATTACACGAACAGTACGTTACTGGAGTGCCTAGACCACGAAGACCTACATGCTTTGCTGTGGCGGAAGGGCGGAACATAACAGGCACTCGCGTTATGGCTCCCAGAATGAAGATGAGAAGCAGCTTGTAGGCAGCTGTTTAGTGGAAGCGGTAAAGTACGTTGTCGCTCATGTGTGACTGATATGGCTTGCGTGCACATATAATGATTAGCTTTCAATAAATATCCCTTTGTAGTGACGCTGTGTCATATTACGCTGCTTTTTAGCCACTTGTGAACGTTTTGATGAGTTGCTTTCACAGTTTTTAGAGATGGAGCTAGGGTAGAACCGCTCAGTTTGTCCTCGATCAATGCACCGTGCCGGCGCTCACCGTCGTTGGGCACCGTGCACCGCGCTGGTTTTGGGTGCAACCCCGGTGCGTGTTTATCGAGGATGCTGTGAAACGTTGCTGGCGCCGTGCACACCTTGAACACGTATAGACCATCCGGGGTTATAAATGCAGTCTTCTCTCGGTCTCTCTCGTCAGTTTGCCAGTTGCCGGTCTTCAGATCCATCGATGAGAAGTACTTCGCATGGCAGAGGTGGTTGAGGGCGTCGTCGATTCGTGGCAGCGGGTACACGAACTTTTTGGTGATTTTGTTCAGTCGCCGGTAGTCAACGCAGAACCTTAAAGTGCTATCTTTTTTCTTCACGAGTACGACCGGCGCAACCCACGGACTTTTCGATGGCTGTAAAATGTCGTCGGTGAGCATGTTGTCGACGTGAGTCCGGATGGCTTCGCGCTCGTGTGAAGAGACGCGGTACGGTGACTGTCGGGTAGGTCAGGCTTCATCTTCGGTTATTATCCGGTGCTTCGCCAGAGGTGTGTGACGTAACTTTGAGTTCAACGAAAAACACTCGCTGTAGCGACGCAGCAAATCCAATAATTTCTTCCGTTCTTCTTGCGGTAACGCAGGATTCTCGTGGAAGGGATTCGGAAAATTGAAGGTATCTTCGGGTGAGCGTTCAAAGTCGGCACCCCGATCACGTCACTTGTTTCTTGTATTTCTTCGAGGAACCCAACTGCAGCGCCCCTGTTTAAATGCTGGTATTCCTCGCTGAAATTAGTGAAAAAAACTTGGGATTGGCGTTTCTCAAAGCGCGTAAGGCCTCTTGCGACTGAGACACCGCGCTCTAGGAGCAACCTTTGGTCATCCTCTATGATAGCGTCGACGTCAGGAACAGCATCTTCACAGTAAACCGTGATCATCAAGGTTGCGCGGAGTGGCAGGGTGACATGATCATCGGAGATCCTTACAGCAGCACGGTGTTTGGGGTTCGCTTCCGGCGTCATAGAGTGATCGGAGGAAAAAGTTATGGACTTGCCTGTAGATCACTTATCGCACCGTTGTCCCTCAAAAAGTCCATTCCGAGGATGCCATCGTGAGAGCAGTTAGGCAAAATGACGAACGCAGCAGGGTACGTTGTGCCGTCTATGGTGGCGCGCGATGTGCCCGTTCCACTTGTCATCAAGAGGTGGCCTCCTGCTGTGCGAATGTGCGGACCGTACCATCTGGTCCTAACTTTCCTCAGCTTAGACGCAAATGGTCCGCTCATTACTGAGTAGTCGGCTCCCGTGTCTATGAGGGCGGCTACATCAAAGCCGTCGATAGACACCTTGACGTCAGATGCTGCCTTCCTCGAGTTCCGGGTGCGTCAGGGCTGTCGCATCTCGGCTTGTGCGCGTTGACGGTAACGCACTGTGTGTCGTCGTTGTCGTATTCTTCTCAGAGGCAGATTCGGTCATGTCGGGTACGCTTCGCGCCATGTGGCTGTCGTCGTGTTCGGGAGCTTCGTCAGGGTTAGGTCGAATCGTCGAGATGAGGGCATGTCGTGAATCACTGTCTTCAGCGAGTCGCTGCGTCGTTGGAGGTTTTCATTCTTCCTCCATTGTGTAACTTTCCTCCCCAAGTTGCTGCTTTTAGTTTCCCCTGCGTGGCCTTGGGGACCTTGCACGTGAGAAGTCAGCATTGCTACGGCGGCTCGGCGATTGGTATGGGTAGGGCGACGGCGATCGGTTGAAACGGGTTGTGCCACGGCTGGTTTGAGAAAGGTAGTAGTCGATCTCACGTGGTCGTTGCCCAGGGAGAGGGCCAGTTGCGTCGACGGAGAAACCACGCAGTCCGAGTCTCTTGTATGGGCAACGACGATAGATGTGAACAGCCTCTCGTCAGTCGTAGCACAGCGGACGATTATCGGCAGTTCGCCAAACGTCGGTATTTCTCGGCGTCTGGTTTTGGGTTGTGGACGGCGGTGGCAGTGTGGATGGCGGCGAGAGTGGATGGCGGTACGACGGAGCTTCTTGTACACGGGTTGGAGCAGGGCGGGGTCGACGAACTGCCGTGGAGTAGGTCATTGCCTGTGGCTGGCGGGGTGCGTCGGATGGCATAGAAGTGCCGAAAGCATGTTGAACCTCTTCGCGGATGACGTCAGTCAGGGAAGCCACTTGAGGTGGCGGCGTCGTTGGTAAAAGCTTCCTAAGCTCCTCCCTGACCACTGCTCGGATGGTCTCGAGGAGTGTGTCGGAGCTTGTAGCAACGGCACCGATCGTATCGGAAACCAGCGCGTTGACCGGGCCATCGTACTGCCTCGTTCGAACTTCCAGCTCCATCGAACTCCATGCAGTTCGAACTCCATCGCAGCCACCTATGACGCGAATTCGGCCACCGTCTTAGGGCGGTTGCGGACAAGGCAAGCAAAGAGCTCCTGCTTTACCCCTCGCATGAGAATCATAGTTTCTTTTCATCATGCCATCTCTGGATTCGCACGTTGAAACAATCTCTTCATCTCCTCAACAAAGATCACTACCCATTCGTTGGGGTGTTGCGTGCGCGTTTCTAGCAAAAGTGTGGCTCGTTCCTTTCGCACGACGGTGGCGAACGTTTTAAGGAACTCGTTCTTGAAGAGAGTCCAGTCAGTCAAACAGCTTTCGATGGTTCTCGAACCAAGTTCACGCTGCATCTTCCAAATAGAAGAAGACATGCCACAACGTTTCTTCGTCATCCCACCTGTTAAAGATCCGAACACGCTCCACTTTCTCCAACCAGTCCTCAGGATTTTCCGTTGGTGCTCCACGAAATGATGGTGGTTCCCGGGGTTGCTGCAGAACTACCGGATGGCTCGTGATCATCGTGGATGCGTTGTTCATGGCAACGGATGTGACGTCTTCCGCCTTCAATATATCTGGCAGTAGTCCAAACTCCAGCTCTAGGCCTCGCTGTCGGCGGCTGGCGCGAGTTGGGCTTGCTTGACGACTTTCAGAGGGTTGAGGGTGCATGTACCCAGCACTTGTACCAGATGTCACGTTGCCAAAGATGACGCAGTTGTCTTCAAGAAAAACAAGTTTATTGGAGCGGAACTTGTGCTCCTCTAACAACTCAAAGATACAAGCGGCGATACAGCAATCAACAAAGTGACGTGGGTAAACTGGTGTCGGCGATTCGAATGCCATGGCGTCTGCTCTGCAGGCTTTTATCTCGTGGCGTGAGTGTTTCTGAAACCTTCGATTTACATCCATAACATTGTAGATCAAAGGAGATCATTCTGGGCTAGTGACGTTAGGGCGAGACCGTCTGCTTATCTGAATGTCATAGCCCGTGTGGCATAAAAATAAAGAATGGAAGACGCGCTTCGCTTGGGACGCAGATAACACAGCCGGGCATGGCCGGGCAGCAAAAACAAACATTTAACTTATACATGCTTCACGGCAATATTTACCTTGATGCACGATCAACATCGTCACAGACAGTTGGCTTTCCAGCAGTGCGTTTAGGTGCGACATTGAACCCCATCAGTGAGAAAAAGAAAGCAACGATTTAAAAAGTGGCAGTAAAAAATCATGCATCCATACGTCTAACGACGACGATGATTGAACGGGAATCTTTCTCGTGATGGATCCTTTGGTTTGCCAATGCCACACTGCGAGTTTTTGCGGCTAACAAACCTTTTGCGGATAACAAATGCAGCGCAAGGCCATCCTTCTCGCGACATATTGTAATGTTGTCGTCTGAGTTTTCCAAACCGCTTTGACCTTGCCGAAATGCTATAATCGGGTAAACGCCGGCTTCTCAACGCTGGGGACCCACGTTCGATGCCGGCCAGGGGAAGCGTTTTTCTGGCCGAGGTAAGGACTCGGGCTGTCGGCGTGGCATGTCGTCGTCGTCTCATGTTGTCGTATCTCATGTTGTGTCGCGCTGGAACGCTTCCTGATTAAAAAAGTGAGACTTATAGCAAAGCTGTATACCTCTACTCCACGACGGGTTCATCTCCGTTGGCGAAAACGCCAAGGCGCCAAAAATACACTGGTACTTTGCATGCTTCGCCCCTCCACAAGTTCCACGTCATTGGAGACAGCCCGGCATTTTTAAAGACGATAGTCTTTATTGGGCTACTAAAACGCAGAAATTTTGTTCTGTCTGTAGGTATGTCTGTATGTCTATCTGCTACTCCATTGAGCCACCCGGCCAATATGCAATACAATTTCCGCAATATTCTTACATACTCACAGCCAAATCTAAACATACAAGTCCGATGTCAGTGTTCATACTTGCCAACATTATTGAACAAGAACCAGACATTACGCAGATATAAGGCAGGAAATCAATACATAAGTGCTATTTGCAATGTTCCTTTATTTTAAAAATTTATGGATGCTTATCTTTGCGCAAACAATATACTAAATCAGTGGCAGAAAACCGTCGCCTGGTGTTGACGGCGCTACCTCCTGGCGGCATTAAAAAAATAAAACGGCAATAGCAAAGAAAGCTTCAATTAGATGTGATCCACATTCTGCTTTGAAGGCTCGTGCAGTAGGGCGTAGTGGTTCTATAAATGTTGTAGTACGGTGCCTCAATTCATGCGCGTCTCCATCATACGGCAGCGCTGGCATCGAGACACCCGATTTGGAGCAGTAGGGCTCGGACCATGGCCTGATGCGCGTCTTCAAAAAAGGTTGTTCGTGCCTTGAATGCGTTTTTCATCTCGACAGGAATAGGGTCAAAGTATTAGGCGGCATATTAGCTTTTCACCCTGAATCCGTGATCCAAGGAGCGCATTTTATAGACAACTATTAGAACTCGTGAAATTGTCGTGAGCAGCTGATTTGTATAGCCGGGTCTATGCCCCTTTATTCGTGAAATGGAATAGCCAGGCTCCCATTCCCGCCAACCTCTTCATTCAATTAATCAGTTAAACCACTAAATTTAAATTGTTATCGTTGGATGAGCGAGGCGGGAAAAGAAAAGCATGAGAGGTGAGGACTTTACTTTCCAGGGGCGCCAGGCAACTATCGTCTTTCGGCGATATTTACAACGAAAGGAACAGATACGCGGCCATTTTTTTCTTCTTCACCGTACTTACGATCATTCGTCAACGTCCGAGAAACTTGGCTTTCCTGCAACACGAATGGGCCTGGACGAAGACGAAAGCTACGCTGAGTCAATCGCGACCTCCTCCCTGTGTTATTTTGTCTTATTACACTTGAGTCGAACAAATTACTGGCAATTTGGTGTTTAGAGGTTTAAATATGCTCCCGGTGACGGGCACGGCCGTGTGTTTGCCGCCGCCAACAACATTAATTGGCCAACCGTCGGGTGACCCACCAGGCCCTGTCACGAATCCTGGAATCATCCCCGCCTCCATTGTTGCTGCCTTCTCAGGCCCGCCGGCCGCTAACCGATGATAAAGCCATGACGAGTTCCGACAGGGTGAATGGGTCATCAATAAGGGGCTTTTTGTCGGATGGGCGTCCAATATCAGGGAGCGTAAGTATCGTATGCGACGTTGATGCTAGCCGCAACTTTTCTACAGAACATATCTGCCACGTCTAAGATTGTGAGCTTATTGCGCAGTGAAATCGAATTACATGGGTGGAGACACGTCGGTGGTGAGCAAAGGCTTTTGACCAGGCTCCATATTCTGGTAAGCGGCTTCCTGGGGTCCAACGTTGAGCAGAAGGATGTCCACTCACGCTTATCTAATTTGCACATGTGGCGCTGAGTGCGCTTCTGCAGGTGTCTGGACGCTCGAATGTCCTCAGGTGCCAAAGTTTTGCGCGCTCTTCTATCTGCTCGCCGGCGTATGGCACGAAGCCTTTCAAACTCTGCGTCGGCAACATTGTATGACTTGGTAATATGAAAGTCTTCGTGCTCGTTTTGCGCGCCCTAGCCATCGGGCTTACGAAGTCATCGTAGCACAACACTGAACCCAGGCCCTCTTGGATTGCTGTGGCGAAAACATCCCAGCTGGAGAATCGGACCTGATGCTTTAGATGACCTCCTAGAACACCATGGAGTGTTATGTAAGTAGGCAGGTGGTCGCTGCCATGGGATTCAATGTCCACAGACCAGCTTATTCTGGAAAGCAACACAGAGGAAACTACAGTGATGTTGAGAGCACTTGAAACTCCTTTGAGGAAAAAAGTTGGTTCCCCGGTATTAAGTACAGCCATACCGTGCAGGTAAGCAACATCTAATAAGCGCTGTGCTTTGATTGTTGTTTTATGGCTGCCCCATGACGGGGGATGCGCATTGAAATCACCAGTGAGTATATGCGGAGGCGGCGTAGCACGAAGGATGCCCTCCAAACGGTCGCTATCTAACGCCTTTCGGGGTGGTGTATAGGCGGCAATGACGGTGAAAGACAGGCCTTCGATTTGCACAGTGGCTGCTACGTATTCGTTTGCCGCACTTGGCGTCATATTATGGTGTATCATGGTAAGGTCACTTCTCAGAGCTTGGAGTACTCTGGTTGATGGCAAATCAGTTTTGGAACGGAACACTGTGTATCCTGAAAGTCAAACGTCTTGAGATAGGCGTGATTCTGAGATTGCTATAACAGGGAAGCGATGCCTGTCTACAAATCTGCGGAAATCTGGTAGACGTGAATGCAGGCCACCCGAGTTCCACTGAAAAATTGTGGCTGTATTGCGAATTTGTTGCATTTTAGGAATACTTGCTGGAGTTGTAACCCCTACAGCCATTGAGTGAGGAAGCGAACTGCAGAGTCGATGAGTGTCATAAGTACGGCAGCTTCCGGCGAAGAAAATGAAGCTAGGAATGTACGCATGGCTTCCGCAACAAAGAGAATTATGGAGCTTAGTTTCCCGACCCCTTGTTGATTGGAGGTTTCTGAGGGACTTTTAAGATTCGTACGAGCTGGCGATTTTGAAAGTCCGGCTTCAGTAGTCTCTCCGGGAGTATGAACAGTAGTTAACTTTGCTGTTGGCGAGGGCAGAGCTCCGGCTGGGGTTGGAACCAGGGAGAGTACAACTGGTTATAAATGCGCAGTTGTGTCAGGTGGTGCAGCTATATAGGCGGCTTCAAAAGGAGGCTGTGGTGCTGGAGCTCCCGTATGAAGTTTCTCCGACTTCACGCACTCACGGACAGGTAAAGGTGGAAAATCCTTGTCCACATCAACGGAAGTGTATCCCTCGGGCGTTTCCATATTCCAATTTGGAGTATGTTTTGCTATTGTGCTCCAGTGGTGTTGCAAAATCGCCTTGGCTGACTTGAATCAGTTTTATTGGCCGGTTTGACCCTTTTGATAGCATTTTCCTTACGGCGAACTGGACAGCTACGAGACGTAGACTCGTGCTGCTTAGTACAGTTGGCACATCCAGGATCCTTAACCCCACAGGTGGAGCGATCATGATTTTCCGCACATCGGGCGCAGCGCATGGTAAATGTGCATGCCGCAGCCACATGGCCGAAACGTTGACATTTGGTGTATTGTCTGGGCGTTTCACTGTATTCAAAGAACAATGCCGAAGAGAACAATGCCGAATGCCAAAGAACTGCCGAAGAGAACAATGGAGGAGCTTATCAGCCAACGACTCCAGCTACGTAACGAAGTATCCACAAATATAAGGCAAGTTGAGAAACATCTTTCATCTGTTTCACTTTCGCTAGCAATACTGTCTAGCTGGAATAACACACTGCTAGAGAAAGAACAAGCTTTAAAGAAACTGGACGGCGAAGTCGAAGACCTCATTGCCATAGAGAAGATTGCCGAGGAGATCGAAAGTGGTGGAACATGGGCTAATACCATCGTAACAATGAAGTGGAAAATACAAGATGTTATAAGTGATTTACGGCAGTCTTTAAAAATCTCAGTTCGGCAACGGATCAAACACAACGTGAAATACCTGGACGTAACATCGTTCACCGGTTACGGTTGAAATGGGGAGGGCACTTTTCCCGATATGTTCGATACGTCACTGATGGGCATTACGGACGAAACATATGACAAGCAGATCATAACCGACTTCAGAAACGAGCCAGAAATGAAGCGTAATCAAGACTCCGACATCGGTTATTTTGCGAACAGCACGTCATTGCCTTCAGCACCAACAGAAACTTTTCAATGCAGCCATCCGGAATTTGAGGCAGAAAACGACGGTGACACCCAAAAAAGGCTAATCCGCACGGTCTCTCCTGTGAACGCGAACAAAGCGGCTCCAACGAGTAACAACGTAGAAGAGCGTACGCTGCGAAGAAGTCGGCCATCGGCAGGACGTCTACCCACACCCCGACCAATAAGTCTGTCCCAGCTGCGGAACTCCTAATCTCAGCGATGACTATCAATGCGCACCACATTGCAAGCTGTGTGACCTTCACCACATCACCGCTTCCCAGGACTGCCCCAACGCCTAATTCCTACGCGTCCCATGGTCAAGCGAAAACATCCAGTGCAGCCACCAGTCTCCACCAACAACAGCAAGCTTCCGGAAACAACAAATCAGCCCCAAACTCAAACCTCATACCCACACTACCATCCACACAAGCATCACACCTGTCACCTCATCTTCGTGCGCCAACGATGGCCTCCTTACAGAACTACGCAATCAAAACGCGATACTCCTAGGACACGTAGAATTCGTTGAACAAGAATCACGCACTCGCAGTAGCGATCGCGCTGGCCAGCATGACGATCATGTTTAAGCTGAACAACGTGCGCCCTCATCTTCCCCGTCAGCTCCTCCTGCCGCACACGTCATCACTGCTGAAGAGATTTCGGCGCTCATAGACACGAAAAGACAAGTAGCTTTTGTTGAAGTAAACCAAACACTAATGACAACTTCCAAATCAATCGTCCAGCTCGGAGAAACCATCACAGCCCGAATTGCAGGCCTAAAACAATCCCACTCCTATATCCCCAGGATGCTTCAATCACTTCATCTCCGTCTCCATTGCCTTGAACTCGAACAAACCCACAACCCCAAAAAGCCTAAAATCGTTTAGAGCAGCGACGAGCAACTTGCCTCTATAACCCCCTTCAAGATGACGAACACTTCCACAGTTACAATCTTCCAATGGAGTTGCCGCTCTTTCCTCTGCAAACTGCTTTCAACTTAAGCCATTATACTCAGCAACACCAATCCTGACATTTTGGTCCTACAAGAATTGGGCACCCCTTCACCATAACTCAGAGGCTCCGAAGCGTACACTCAAGATCCGAGTCACCGCACCGCCATGCTCGTATCCAAGACTCTCGCTGCCCAACTACACGATATTGTCTCGCCCATCGCTCATGCCTTTCTGGAAATTCTGCCCTCCCACCCAAAGAGCACAAGCCTCTTCCTTCCTAACATCTACATCCATTGAACACACTCCCTCAGCGCCGTCAACCACCTCATCCACTACCTAATTCGCACCTCTAGCACCGCTCCTCTCACAGTTTTAGGTGATTCAATGCTCCGCACCCCGCATGGGGCTATCATCACGCGAACAAAAAAGGGGCAACCTTGCTCAACGTCACTCAGCAGCATGCTCTCCCTCTCTCCAACGAGCTTACCACACCTACACAGCTGGGCAGCAGTGTATCAACAGATATGAACCCTGACGTCAGCCTTTTCTCATAATATTTTCTACGTGGATTGCAGTGCCTTGAAGACACATTGGGCAGTGATCATCACATTGTCCGTATCACTATACCCCGCTCACACTCTAACCTCGCATAGGTCAAGCCACACTCACCGACTGGGAATCTTTTCGCAAAGATGCTGAACCCTTCCCAGACACTATCACCAACCTGGAAGAATGGGCTTCACAATTATTATCTGCAGTCAAGAAGCATTCCAAGACATTTCCTCTGGCGGTGGAGAATCCTCAGTTGACTCCCATATTCTCCATCTATGGTAGGCTCGCCGGGGCCTCGTTGGTCGATGGCGGAGGCAACACTATAATATATTCCTGAAACGTCGAATTGCTGCCGTGACTCAACAAGCCGCTATTTACGCTGACACCCTTCGGAAAAAACTGAGTACCTTCTGCGACCAGCTCCAAGAAACACTCAGCAGTAAACGCACGCGGCATCTCCTCCGTAGCTCTCATTGGCTCGAAGCCCGCCAAAGCTGCCACTCACAATCACGTCCGCCGTCTTCTTCACAACAATCCTTATTCGAATGATCAGCGACTAAATGAGCCCAAGACCACCCTTTTTGGTACCGACAGCAATAGCTCTCCTTCCTGCCACACCGATTACAGCAGCGCTGCGAATGCTGCCCTTGACGCTCCCTTTACGATACAAGAACTTCACCAAGCTCTCTCCTTGTCTCACTAAAAACACCAATCCTAGCCACGACGGTATAACTAACAAAACTATCTGCAACTTGGGCAATGCCTCTAACCGCTTTACTAGATTTGTTAAAAAACGACCAGACAAACGGCACCCTCCCTCCGCATTGGCGGCACGCAGATATAGCACTAATTGCTAAGCCCAACAAGCCAACCCAGCTCGCCAACCTTCACGCCATCTCCCACACCTCCTGTCTCGGTAAACTCTTTGAACGCATGGCTCACACGTGGCTCACTACTCACCTTGAAGACAACGACCTATTCCCTCACTCAATATTTGGCTTCCGCTCACATCTCTCAACTCAAGATGTTCTCCTACAGATCAAAGAGCAAGTCATCGATCACCTCAGCAGAATTCATACCAGGGCTAACTTAGCCCTCGACGTAAAGGGCGCTTTCGACAACGTCACACATCAGGACATCTTAGAAGGATTTCGAGAAACCCAGTGCGGTGCGGGCCTTCCTTTCCCTGCGGGCCTTTTTACCTGCCGAACTGCCATTCTTGGCATTGGACCGCTTCGATCCGACAAATTTCGCACACCTCCCAAAGGAGGCAAACAAGGATCAGTTATATCACCCCTCCTGTTCAACATCGCTCTCCGCAAGCTCCCACCTCTCCTTCAAACCATTACTGGTCTCCACCATGCCCTACACGCTGATGAATTCGCTCTTTGGACCACCACCGGATCTCCTTGCACACAAGATACCCGACAACAAGCCATCGACACCATTCGCGCTTATCTCCAGCCTTGAAGCCTCAGCTGTGCCCTCCCCCCACCAAGTCAGCACTCCTTATTCTCTGCTCCCGAACTCGTGGATGATCAGTTCCCACACCCGATCCTGCTCCAACCATCGGTTCCCCACCCAATCCTAAAGTTCACACCCTTTCTATACTCGGAGCCGAATCCATCAAAATGGCTCTGGCGCTGCAGTCCTTCCCCAGCTTCAATCGACTGTCACCCAACTCACCAATCTCATCAAACGCATGGCAAACCAACGTCCGGGCATCAACGAGGACGATACAGTACGACTAATTCAAGCAGTTTTAATTATCCGCATCACATATTTCACCCCATACATCACCCGGAAAGTCGGCATACTAATTCGGAAAGCTTTCAAAATTGTACTTGACCTCCCCGCTCAAACCTGTACCTGTCGTTCCTTTCAACTAGGAATCCACAACACCCTCGAGGAACTTCTGAAAGCTCAACGCAACTGCCAACTCACCGCACACCTCCGTACCTTTACTGGCCGACACGTACTCCAGGTACTCGGATACCCGACCCCACCTGCTTCACAAGCCCCTCAGCGCGTGCCACCTTCAACCCGGTCCCACATTACTGTATCCAAGGTTCCTAACAATCTGCACCAGAATTCAACCAAGGTAGAAGACTCTCCCGGGTTAAGCATCTTCGATCACACTTCCACTTTCACCCCGATACACGATACAACGACGCCGCCCTCTACCCCTCACGCCATGCACATGCTCGGACGGTTGTCAAGTCAGAAGGCACCTCCCTCACAACTCTCTCGACGTCAACCACCACAGCCGAAGAAATTACCATAGCCATCGCCGCTACAACTGGCTCCGAATACCTTACAATAATGACACATTTCCAGCAAGCCCACCGTAGCATTCAATGTGGAAGAATCCCACTTTCCGCATTCCGCATAGGCGCATCGATTAATCCCCTCCCCCAGCGGTACATCGTCTGGACCCCTGGCCACTCGTCCCTCGAGGGAAATGAAGCGGCTCACGCCATTGCCTGCGCCCTTCCAAACCGGGCATTTCCCTCAGGAACAGAACCTCCACCACCTCCCGCTGTTCCATTACGCAACCATAAAATCCTGCACCATTATCGCTACCTTCGCTTCACTCTGCCTCAAACTCACCCTCAACTAACCAAGGAGGAAGCAATCATCTGGCGTCGATTACAAACAAACACCTATTACAACGCACCCATCCTCAACGCTATCTGCCCTACCCAATACACCCTCACCTGTAACATCTGCCCCTCTCTTAATTCTACCTACCACAGGGTGTGGGCCTGTCAAAACGCCCCATCGCTTACCCCCAATCCAAAATCTTCCCCTGAGAAGTCGAAGGGCCTGCTGACTAGCTCCCGTCACGCCGACCAGATCTTTCTGGTCACCCGGGCCAGTGCTGCAGCCAAGGTCCAAGGGTATCTGGACTAAGGCGAACCCACCCAACCGAGGGATGGCTCAACCACCACCGTTTGATCTATCAAATGTTTATTCTCTCACTTCCCTGAAAATTGATGAAGCGTTATTTTTACGGGAGCTGCTACACGTGTGTGCCGGAAAATATTTCGCATAACCAATATGTTTTTAGTATTGAATTTATTGTCCTAAAATAAATATGAAATGCGATGACAATTTCCGGGAAATTTGGTCAAAAAAAGGAAAAAGAATGTTCAGTTTGCACACGACCAGCTTTAGAAAATACAAACCCTAACAAAATATATACTCACAATTCACGTCCGTTCTTAATCATTTCAATGTCATGAACCCGGTGTGCTTTATTGCTTTCGACCTATTACGTTGCTAGCAATCTTCTTTGCCATTCAAATTGAAAATCTGAAACACATTTTCACCAAACTAACTAAAAACCATCCCGGCTGGAACTCCCTTAACAGCAACGCTGATTTGTATTTTTCCTCTATTCTACTATTGCGGACCCGTGAATAGAAGGTTTCATTGGTAAATAAGACAACCGGGCATCACGCACCAGGCGGTTCATTCTGCAACCAACACTTTCTCCTTTTTCATGCGGTGTACAGGACGTGGCATGGGTGCTCTTGCCCGGCACTCGTCATGCCTGCATCGTATGGTTGATATGATGTTCTCTGACAATGCTTTTAAAAAAGAGATGGCCATGAAATGGACTATTTGAGTAGCTGCATTTTTGCTCTGCTGGGAAAACGTGTCGTGAAGATGATTGGACTTAGCTAGTTTCATCTGACTGAGCAGACTTTTACGAGTGGATTTGCAAGATACGTTAAAAATTATTTCCTTTTAGAGTTAAGGAGTTAGTTGAAGCGATAGTTTCAGGGTGATTCTCAAGTAACCATGCGATAATGCCACTCGCCAGTGTAACTAGCGGAATGTCACGTTAATTGCTCCAAAGTTCTTCAACTACGTTACCAGTGACAGAACCGCTTCCGCTGTCTGGTAAGCATGGTTAACCTCCAGCCTGGTTGCACAGTTTTCCTGCTTTTATCTGTGCTCTTCCTCTAATGACATTCAGAAGTTTACCCTTCTCATATGAGACGCACAAAACTGCTCAAGACAAAGAAAAGGTAACAGGTTCAAACATGGGGCCTATCTCCGGTGCATCCCTATCATATCCGCCTCCCTATACGCGGCGAAAGTGTACGAAACGGAAAATACTGCATAAAAGCACATTTGCATTTGTAGATTTACAGCTCATTGTAGATTGTATAGGTTCCTATACCCCTAGAGATTCAAAGGGTCATGAAGACAAAACATTTTTGGTTTGTTCGAAATCATACTGTGTAGTTTAGCACGCGCACTGTCCTTTCCTCTTTTCGGTTTGGTCTGCACCTGGAATGCTACGCACGCGCTATTGGACCATCTTGATTGCTTTTGAGGCTGGAGTAGATATGTTGTCCTTCTTTCAGCGGTGTTGTTTTTATTCATTCTAGCCATTTTCAACACCTTCTACATTTTTTACCATGATTATACCTTAGAGATATTTTTGTTGGTTTTCTTTTTGTTGTTGTTGTTGTGGTTGTTTCTGTTTACATAAGTCGTGTATAAATTCCGTGTGGTTTTCTTTAAATAAACAGCTTGAAGTTGGCGCTTGAATATGTCTTACCTTGTTTTCTTCGTCCACGTCTAGTTTGCGCCACGTTTCCTTCTTTCTTTAGGTTGTTCTACTTCCGTACCAGTGGCTTCTTTCGAATGATTCGGTTATTTCTTGTAGTTCTTATCATTATATTAGGACACTTCCTACGTGAGGCAGCGTAAAGCAGCAGCACTAATCATACAGGTTTGCTAACTACAGAATCAATTAAAAACCGGACCTTTGTTAAAGGTACAAATAAAAACGTCGAGAAAATGTTAAACCAAGAGAACGCGAACTTTTCTTTATGCAACAGAGAAACACATCCAAGTGTCTTTACTGCCAGCGAAATAAAAAACATTGGCTTCCAAATTAGAAAGCGGAAAGTGCAGACATTATACAGACTTCATAATGCTGCTCTTTTTTACGGTGGCCGTGGTTTTTTTTTTTTTTTTGTAGCACGGCACTGTTTATGCGATGAAATCACAAAATATATCTTCGGTGAACGTCAACACCATCTCGCGGCTCATGTACCTCCGGACCTTCGAGAGTTATGTTCGTCGGCTCATTCACATGGTTGGCAGGAAAACTGCCCCTTTTTCATGGCAACACTCTGTTCAGGTTAGACAACAAGCGGGCTCGAAACTGGTTGTTGTGATCGGAAGCACCAGGAGACAGCAGAAGATGTCTTCAGAGGACGGGGAACATTGCAGCATGGGGACCCTTAAGAGTGAACATACACTCTTCCTGAAGTTGTCTCAAAATGTTCTACTCTGCGTCCAATTTACACCCAATTTCTGTATCATACGCAAACTGACTGCTGGAGAAACTGCTTTCCAGTGTACAACTTGTTTCTGCTGCGACAAGTACGCTCAAAAACACCTCTGCACAGTAGAGCGGCGTTCAAGTCGTCTGAGATACAGAAAAATCAATTCCCTTCCACTTGGTTATCTGGAATTATAAGCTTGTCTGGTCATGGAATGTTAACGCTTGAATGTGAGCTCCACTTTTTTTATGTCCTGCACCGGTGGGATCACGCCTTCGACCGAAAGAACCGCAGTCACCTGAATTGCAGCATCGACGAGAAGACATTGGTCTACCGCCGCCATCGAAGTTTTTTCCTCTTCATGTCAATGGCTTGAACAGACTGATCCCCAAAATGAAATAGCTGCAATCGTTTTCTCTAAGCGCCGCTGCAGCAGTAGTCCATCAGCTTCACTGTTCGACGTCCCCACCATCTTGAAAAAAATCTCTTATGTCTTCCAGTAAATGCTCACGTAGCCTCAGGATCAAAGACAGCGACTGATGATTTTTGGAGAGCCAGCAAGATTTTCCCGGTCTCGCTAGCTTCAGCTTCACTCCTAAGGCATCCTCTATTTTTTCAGAAATGATAGCCAGACCTCAACTTTATGCAAATTCGCAACTTATTCTTTTACCCTTGTGTGGCTACATTGTTGTGGGCACAAATTATTTACGGAAGTTCTTTCAATAATATTTTGTGTTAAGTTCACTGACTGTCTTGGTGCTTTGTTCTCCTCGTCTCTATTGTGTTTTCAAGGGTTTTTTTTCTGACCAACCTGGTCTCTGGTACATAAAGTTATAGCTTCAGAAAAACTGCCACGATTCGCTCGTTACTCCCATATAAACATTTATTTAGTAATAAAAAACTTGCAAGTAAAAAAAACACAGGTTTAACAACACCTCTCGTTATTATCACGATGGTTTCATAAAAAGTATAAAACTTTTTGTCGAAACTCGACCTCCCTATCTTCATGTTCCGGAAACAAAGATTTAGCACTTTCCGCGAGTAAACAATGTTTTAGATTCGAGATGTTCTGTTCGAAAAAGTGACGCCCGCGTCTATAAAACCTTGCCTCGCATAAACCAATGTTGGAATAAACAATGGCCTCATCCAAGCGGCCCACTGGAGCCGCTCCTTAGCGGCGCCTCTATAATTTCTGCAACAGGTTGCTGCTGGAGGCGCAGTCATAAACCATTTACGCTTCTGCCGTAAATCAGTTTACAAATATGGTCAAACGTATATTGATTGGGAATTGGGTAATTTGGCCCAATGCTTGAGCATAATTGCGTCATTATCACGAACCGTTTTTTTACCTCTTATTTGGAGGCATCGAAAAATTCAGAGTACGCTATAAAAAAAGTTGGTGCCTGGACGATCGAATTTGAAATTGGATCGACAGGGCATATTGACTTTCCTACACAAACGGTTGGGGGTGAGATAGGAAGCATCTGTTCACGCGTTCTTTTTAAGACACCATTTGGATTCTTTGGGAAACACTGTGTATGTAGGGAATTTTCTTGTTGACTTTCGCCCTCCTTCAAACTGTGTACTTGATGGAAGTCATCCGTCATCATCATATTAGATTTTTGTAATGGCGTTTAGCATGACGGCCGACTGGTATGCTTCCGCGCGATGACACGAATGCAAAGTGGCTGATGTCGGCATACGGGTAGACAATGCTGTGCTTTACATGACGGCATTAAGATGATGATACCATCAACAATTTCAGGTTGGATGACGCTGTTGAGGTAGATGTGCAAGAAATAGCACAGAAATGAGGATGACAGACAATACGAGGATGCTTACCTTGTAACGAAAAGCTTTGTACGAAATATGTGGGCTCGCAATCATAACTTTCGTTTTGCCCTGTCAATTTGTGGCGCGATCATTTTTCTGCTTTTAGGCCACACCATTGATGAAGCATCCATTTTACCTGAAGGTGTGTGCTAAGGAGCGGATTATTCGGTATTAGTCGGCCCCCTACAAAGTTGACTTGTCTATATTTATTTTCGACGCCCGTCTGTCACTGCCACTCAATGCCTGCCAAAGTCACTTGTCCGAAGAGTCGTCCAAGGATGACTGCTTCGCACTGTCATCTTCCATGCCATCATATGTGCTCGTGTAACCATGTCTCGCAGCGACTCATAATTTCTTTTTGTTTCGCCGGCACTCATTGTACAGTTCGCAGCCCGCCCGCGCATTTCGTGAGCGAAGTTGACGAGTCCGCCATCCAACTTGCACCGCTTGACGTACTTACACGCGCACAGCTTAGCTTTCTGGCTGTACCGCACACTTTTCTCCGAAACGCCTAACTGGCGTTGCGCCGCCAACGGTGACTCAATCGCCGTCATAAACGCCGCGGGGAACTGGCGTCGACTGCCGCCACTCATCTCGTACAGAAATGTACGCACGCACGCACAATAAACGAGTACGAAAAACTAGAGAAAAGCGTAGGCTGCGAGAGAGCAGTTGGCGATGGCGACGGATTGCGCTTGCACATTGGAGACAACTATTCTGCCAATGACCGCTATATAAGACGAGGGGTGATGCGGATTTTTTTTGAAAAAAACTCCTATATTCCGGTTTATCGGTACTATGTTACTCAACTTCGAATTTGTTGTCATACAAAAGCTATCAAATATGATGAGAATATTTGGACAGGTAGGCAGCTGAAAAGAGTAGACAACGAGTTAACACACCAAAGCTCAAAGCTTTACATGCTTGCCATGCGCATAGCTTCCGACCACTCTCACTGGGACGTAATTCATCCCTTCGTTTCTTTATGGTAGAATACCGCTACGCGAACCACTAGCGGATGTTTTCTCTTTTTCCGTTTTAGGGACCCGAGCCCTAATGCACCGTGGACACAATTCTCCCATACAGCCCCAAAGCGTCCGGAGCAAGCCCGCCTCCCAGATAGCGCGACACGCTGAATAATGTCGTTAGCTCCATCCTTCCCTTCCTGTGTGATTGAGTGAAATATTTATTGACAACAATAGGTGCAGTTGTAAGGGCACCCACCCCGTGGAGGGGATCCCTAGTCCGGGATCTCATTGCTGTAGCTGGCTAGGCAGACTCTTTTAACAAGGTCAAATTCAACGTAGGGTCCTTGCTGGTCAACCGCACTGTCCAGTCTTGTAAGGACGGGTTGGGAATAGGTTGCAGGTCAGGTGTTTCTTGGCACTCCCACACGTGATGGTATAGGGTACCGGGCGCTGGGCAGTAGTTGCAGGTGGCTTAATAGTCTGTTGGATAGATGACATGAAGAAGGGTATGGTGCGGATACGTGTTAGTTTGAAATCATCAGAACGTTGTTGCTTCATCCCCTGTGAGTTGGGGGAGTTGGATAGGAAAAACGTGCCGTCTGTGTCGGTAGTCCGCCAAGATATCTGTGTAGCGCAAGAGAGGTTGCGTGTTAGGTTGGTGAGGAGGTGACTGCCCCGTGAGAGAAACGGCCCGGTGTAGGTAAGCGCGGGCAGCGTCGTGAGCCGCCCCATTTCCGTCAAGGGATTCGTGTCCTGGCACCCAAACTATATTAACTTCGAGAATGCTCGGTCTTTTAAAAGAAAACGAAGTGCCGTTTCAGATATTCTACCTTGTAAGTAATTTCTGCAAGCGGACTGATACTCGGTACCTAGTATGGTTATTGGGTATTGGGTAGTGATGATGGCGTGGGCTATCGCGGCTTCTTCGGCAATCAATCGCTGTGGTATTGACTGTGCGGGATGTGATTTCTTGTCCATTCACTACACAAGTTACGTTGGCGGTGTGGTGGGGATAAGGGGATCCTTCCACATAGCAGGTATTTTGGTCGTCTGCATATCTGGTGAACGTGGCTCATGCTCAGGCAATGCGTCTAGCCTTGTAGTCCTGACGCATATTTCTTGGTATTACGGCCAGTTGTGTGTGCTGTCGAATCTGCAAAGCTATGCATATTTTCTCATCTTTAACCGGTGAAGTCGTATAACATATTCGGTGAAGAGTTGCGCGCCCCGTCGTTGTTTTCTTGAGGCGCTTTATCTCAGAAGTGTGGTGCGCTCCTTTCAATTCCTCCCAACTGTTATCTATGCCTAACGGTAATAATTTCGAAGTCGATGTCTTCGAGGGTACCCCAGTGCAGTCTTGTAGGCTTGGCGAATAATTATATTTAATCTGGCTTTTTCGTTTGTTTTATGGGCGAAGTACGGTTTTCCCAAGGTAATTGTACTTACAAGTACTGCTTGTATTATTTTGAGTGTGTCCGGTTCTTTGAAGCCATATCGACGATGTAAAACGCACTGAAATATGTTTGGCAGCTGGTTGATAGTCTTCTGGGGGGAGCGATTGTGTGGAGCCCAGTTTCATTTTGGGGGTAAAGTCAAAGAATTCCCATGTACGGCATAGTTGTGACGTGTTGCTCATTTATAAATAGGTCCGGTTCTGTTACGGCGGGCTAGTTTTGTTTTGGGGTACTATACTAAGGCACAGAAGTGCCGAATTCTCTGGGTCCGAAGTGCCGAAGTGATAGAAGTGCCGAATTCAAGACCTCGTTCTTGAACGTATGTTTCTGTCTTGTCTATAGCGGCTTGAAGTGCTTCTTGTTGCTCACCCACGGATCCTGTAGAGGTCCATAGGGTGATATCATCTGCGTAAATGGCGTGAGAAAGCTTGAGAATATCTTGAAATAATGTTGGGAGGTGTTTCATGGCAACGTTGAACAAAAGTGGCGAGATGACTGACCCCTGTGGGGTACCACGAGCGATCGTCTTGAAAAGCGAAGACCGCAATTGTCCAATTCCAATTCCAGGAAGGCTGCAACGTAGTGGTACACTCTGCCCACAATAAATTGTTGAAAGAACCTGAAGGATTGAGTGGTGACTGATTTGATCGAAAGCGATTTTATGTCTAGAGCCAGGATGCAGCACTTATGGTTCTTGGGAAGCCAGTCAAGCATGTCCTCTTTAATGTAATGACTACGTCCTCAGTTGATAGGTGTGGGCGAACCCCATTCATAGTGTTGGGAAAATAGTCATGGTCTTCAATTATTGGGGAGGGACGATCTTTCGCCATATGTTCAAATACTTGTACTACGCAGGATGTAAATGAAATGGGTACCAAGTACGCTGTTGTTAACGGCTTTCCAGGTTTAGGTTTCCACTGAAGAGGGATTTGTCCCCTTACCCGATTAATTATTTATATACTCTAAAGGGCTTCTAATACTTCTGAGTCGAGATTGCGGAAGTAGCTTAGTCGAAATTTGTCATTTCCAGGAGTACTATTCCCGGAGAGGTTTAATATGGCGGCTACTATTTTGGTAAGGGTAAAGGGGCATCCACTTCGGGGTTAGGGCGCCATTGTACGGTCGCGAGAGGAAGCGTAGGTGGGCTTTGTTTTTCGCGGCTTTTGTAGCTCCTCGAGGAGTTCCGCCTGTGTTCCCAGATAGTTATGAACAAGTCGCTTTATTGATGGGATATGGTGATTTAGAGTCCTTGTTTCCCATGAGGGATGAAGGAGATGCCTTTACCTACGAGGTACCCAGGGTAACCTGCAATTGCCTACACAATTGAGTCCCAGTTTTGTTAGTTTAGTGTTTTAGCGTAGTGAGCTGCTTCCTTCGTTAATTTAGCTATTATGATACGTATTTTGTTATTTCTTTTATGGTTTCTCCCGCTTCAGGACTCCCACAGATGTAAGAGGTCTACAACTAAAGCGGGACAATTTTTGCTGATAGGCGATTCTTTCGTTTGTTCTTAGACAATTTCTAGAATTATCTGCACCCATTCTTCGATTCCTTGAATGGGACTGGTTGGTGCCAATTTCACGGAATTTCAGACAGTCAGCTATCCGGGAAGTGCCCATCTTTTGTTATTCAGTTCGATAGGTTCGAACAACGTCACCAAAAGCACCAACAGGACCTAGGTAGGAACATCTCCGCCCTCTTTCCCCACTGGCTTCGCTTGTTTGGTTGTGGATAGCCGCTTACGACGCCTGGCCTATTTTGTAAGTTCGTCGCCCAATATCACGGTCCGTATTGCATCATAGAGGGCGCATCATCATGATAATTACATCGACGAGCTGACTCACACCATCGGACGATCTTCGTCGTCATGGCCGGCAAAACAAACCAGGCCGAACCGTTTGAAGCCCTACCACGAGCCCATCGATCTTGCCCTCGCCATAAAGTCCCCAGGATGGCTCCATGGCACCACGAAGTAATTGGACTGAAGAAGAGAGCTCCGCGACGAGGAATTCAAGCCCAGGCCAAAACCTAATCTCAACCCGGAAAACCCGCCGTATCAAGCGCGCAGCATGGCCAGCGCGATCGCCATCAGTTCTGGCTGCCGCACTTCTTCGGCTCCTTGAGAAATAACCGCCTCCGCTGCATGGTCTTTCCCCGTTCCTTGGCCTTCTAATTAAACCCAATACACATCTTTAACTCAAGCAACTGACACACGGAAGCCTCTTAAGCATTGATACAACAGTGCAGGGAATTCAGAGAGGTTTACCAAGAAAGGGTCACTTTGACTTCAATGTAATAAGATATAGCAACGTTGAGACTGGAAGATAAAAAATACCAAAGCAGTTTTAGAGGAGAAACTGTGAACGAGCGGAGAAAAATTACGGGAAGATAATAGAAAAAACATGGGCAAAGAAAATAGCAAAAGAAAGCAGACCCTCCAAATGGGCGAATGTGCGCACGCTTGTCATGTTTCTTCGATTATGAGAACAAGCATTTGACCTTCGAACTCAAGCAAGAAATTTGTGGCGTTTTGTTACTGCGATGGACGACGCCTGTTACATAACATAACCTCCCTGGTAACAGGGTGGTTGGCTGGATACTGGAGGGCCGTAGACCGTTGCTGCTTATGTGTTACAAATTTGGCACAGAGGCAAAAGATGTGTCGGATTCTTTATTTAGTGGCAGACATCTGAAATGGGGCCGTCAGTCACAGTCATAATGACGGAGTGTAGAAACGTTTCCCGAAGGCGACTTCTAGCCACAAGGCGCAAAGAAGGCTGATGTCTAAGTGGGGCATGCTTTTATCTAGGTGGCGCTTCAGATAAGGATTGAGCGAGAACAAGCGAAAGTTCTATAACTCCGGCGTATTCCATTGAGAAAAGATCACTTCGCGTGCGATAGAGTCCGGTGACCATAGTGTCTGGGCAAAATATTGGGAAATCTGTCAGGTTTGCAATAAGTCTTATAATAAAACCACTACATATGGCATCCCAACACACGTATATAGGAGCACATGCTAGTGCACCGCTCCACTTCGCATTGAAATTACTGGTAACTAAAAAGATATTTATTTCATTTAGAAAACTTGAAGATATGGAGTATAAGTAATTTCGGAATATTCCTGTGACCTCAACTCAAGCAATTATTTGCCAAGAGGATTTTTGGAATTTCGTTCGTGTTTTTTCACATCAGTTTACCAACGTCAATTCAGAGCTGTTCTAATTCGCTGTTTCAGAAATTGTGAGTCATCTATTTGAAAAGCGCTCTACAAACACATTAAAGGAAACATTATATGGCTTGTAAACATTATAAAACTATGAATCTCTATCTGCACGCTTTTTTTTGTTCCAACAAGGGATGAGGTAGTGCTGCTTGTAAAAAAGCCGAACCTCAATTTTATGCCAATTACATTGTTGTAACTGGTAGCCATCAGAGCTTGCATTGTAGTGGATGAAAGTATATAAGGCAGTTTATTTAAAAATATGGTTCTAAGTTTATTGAATATTTTTGTACCTTTTCACTTGCACCGAGTGTTTTCAAGGCTTCTTTCCTGGCCATCATAGTCCTGAAAAATAAAGTTGTGGGTTGAGTAAAAACTGTCCGGTCGTTACTCGCAAATGAACATCTTATTTAGATAGAATAAACTTGAAAGAGAAGAACACGATTATTTTTATATCGCAGGTTATTTAAAACCTCTCCTCAAAAATATAAGAAGTTATGTGCATACTCAAACTTCCTTTCCTCATCTTCCGGAAACAAAACAGCTAACACTGTCCGTGCATAAACAACGTTCTGGAGCTGAGATGTTCTTGCTTAAAAAATAGATGCCTGCACTCTACAATTCTTTGCTGGCTATAAGCCATGCGAGAATAAACAATGGCCTCATCCAAACCTCCCACAGCAGTCGCACCTTGCGCCGCCTCTATAAATTCTGCAAGAGCGTGTTGCTTCCGTTGTGTAATATCCTAACACTGAGTAAATCTATTTATCAGAATGGTCATACGGTTTATGTATTGAGGGAATATATTATTTTTGCCCAATGTTTAAGTGTAATTGCATGATTATCTTGTATGGCTTTTTTAACTCTTATCAGGAGTCAGCGAGCAATTCAGGTGCTCGATTAAAATTTTGAACAGACAAACTAATTTGTTCACATACTACTTAAAATAACATATTCAAATTAATAGTGAATGCAGAGCACAACTAAAAATTCTTGGTGCACTAATATGTGATTTTAAATAGCTTGTCGCAATAATCTCGCGCGTACAATTTGTTTACAGTTCCACTTTTCCATAAGCCCCTATTCCAGTTTAACATCATGGACGTATTTCGCCTAAATTTGTGCTATTCCTCCTATTCCGTTTTTATTCAACCTATTTCCGAAAAAAGCGCTGCAGCCTGCCATTTGGCTGCACGTCTAGAGAAAAAAGAGTGCAGACAGGACAAGGCTTGGCTGATGCACCTCATATACATTTCTGAACTCGCCACTGAACATTCTCCAAGACTAGCAGGGTAGGACGGTTTTGCCCGCAGGATGTCGCACGCCCTAAAAAGACGGCGCTTTTTGTTGATAATTAAACGTATGTCACGGAACACCCACGGCTTGTCAGCATGCCTTTTGCGGGAGATTAGTTCGCTAGGAACACATTTTTCTATAAATTGCTGTAGTTTGTACTTGAAATCTTCCCATAAAGTGTTGCATTCAGAGCATTGGCTCATTTCAATAAGCTCCGGTAAAAAGGATTCAAGTTGCCTAGATAAGGAGACATAATCTCCATTAGTTTCAAAGAAAACTTTATGTGGGTTATTGTGCACAGTTTTGAATCTTATTGGTGTTAAATAGGCAAGGACGCAGTCATGATCACTAATTCCAGGGGCAACTACAGTATTTCGGATCAGTGATGGCATATTCGCCAAGATCAAATCTAAAACTGAAGCGCTGGTCTTTTCCTTTCCTTGTAGGTTCGGTTAAAAATTGGAAAAGATTATTTGCTTGTATCAACTAGTGGAAACTAGCAGACAGCGCACACGAGTCGGTGGGAATGCATTTTTGATCCAAGCACTGAACTTCCGGCATGTTAAAATCACCTCTAAGTATGTAATCGTGGTTTAATGTTGACAGGAAGTGTGATAAGGACCGGAAGGCTTCCGGATCAGCGCATGCTGGCGATTGGTAATACGACCCCATAGTAATGACTCGTCCGCTGTTTTGGTGAACGTTACACCAGACCGATTCTGCGCAACCCAAGGAAACGATTACTGAACAAGATTGTAAGCTGGCATCGACAAGAATGAAAACGCCTCCACCTTGGGTATTTCTGTCGCTATGATATATGTCAAAGCCAGACGGGAAAACTTCAGCGTCCCGGACCGAACTATGAAGCCAAGACACTGTGCACCCGCCGCGGTGGCTCAGTGGCTAAGGCGTTGCGCTGCTGAGCACGAGGTCGCGGGTTCGATTCCCGGCCGCGGGGGCCGCTTTTCTGATGGAGGCTAAAAGCAAAAACGCCCGTGTGTACGAGATTTCGGCGCACGATAAAGATCCCCAGGTGGTCAAAATTAATCCGGAGCCCTCCACTACGGCGCGCCTCATCACCTGAGTGCGTCGGCGCGTTAAGCCCCACAGTCAATAAAATCAATCAAGACACTGTGCCAATGATAATGTGGGGCGTAGCTTTGGAAGTGACTGTAGCAAATTCGTCAACTTCATTTTTTCGCTACCGCTGTTTACTACGAGAATAGTGAACTCTGGAATCTGTAATACTGTCTGAACAGAGTTACGACCACATGCACCATGTTGCGCAGACAACTGCATCTCGCTTAGCTATCTTTTTGTTGCGACTGCTTGGTCGAGCTCAGAATCGTAGACCAATGTTTATTTGTTGACAACTAGCTTGTCATGCCTCAGGTTTGTACGGTAAATCTAACGTACGGGCATGTTGTAGAAGTTTTGTATGTGCTAATCTCACAGCAGGGATAAGATCATTGCGAACTGCAAAATAAGCCTAAGCTTAGGCCCACAGGAAAGCATGCGCTCTTTATCTGTGTAGCTAGAAAACTTCACAATAATCGGACGGTTCTTATTCCCGCAGAATTGCCCAATTCGATGCGTTCGCTCAATATTATCGGGAGTAACGCATTCGCACAATTGTGTTTCCAAGAACGAGCGTGCTTTTTCTACCGACTCAGCTCAGTTTTCGTTTCACAGTCTCAGGTTATTCCATGTATGATTAAAATATTTCAGCGAGATCTGTTATTCGCGACTTCTAGTTGTCCATTTAGCTGGGCTATGTACTTGTGTTAGGGAACCAGCAAGATTATTTTCAGATGATGCGCTGTGCGTAGTTTCTTTCTATGAGTTAACGTCGCTCTCAACAACTACCCGGCCAAGCAAAGCTTCTATTGATGTGAGCATTGCAGCTTGTTGGTCCTTCAGTAGTAGTTCGCGTAAAAACTGTACTTGCTCTAATTCCAACAGCTTTACAATTTCAAAAATACCATCAATGCTGGCCTGAGAAGATTGGCTGTCATGAGGGCCGGAAGAGGTGTCACCGGTAGGCCCAGGGTTGCTTTCAACGTCCCCTGACACCATTACAGCGTACGGGCCAGACACTTAAGCCTACGTTCAACACCAGAAAAACACCGTCTCCTGTTAGAATCGGCACACTCAAATACGTTATGGCGAGAGCGATGGCCGCTGATTCCGCTTGTAAGGGGTCGTATCCGGGTAGGGTTAAGCTGCTGACGTTCTTATTGTGCTTGACAACCACGGCTGTCATTTCTCTTATGCCGGGATAGGAAGACGCGTCCGTGTATACTGTGGTTGGTTCCCTCCCGTAGTATGTGTGGATGTCCTTGGCTCTTAGCTTCCCTGCGCCCAGTGTGATGCACGGGGTGCATGTTTCTAGGAAGCGGTGAAACGTACAGCTGTTTCGTGATATTGTGGTAGAGATTTCTCATTTGAGATGTCTGACGCTGTAGAGAAGATGTGAACCACAAACGAGAGAGAAGAGTCCTTCCTGTGCTTTTGACTCCAAGCCTCAGTCTTTGGCTCGAAAGATGGGCTTCTATGAGCTCGTCGGCTTTATTGTGCAGGCCGAGCTCCAATAGCTCGTCGGTGGCCGTGCTGACGGGAAGTGGGAGGGCCTGTTTGTAGTCCTTCCAAATATTAACATCCGGCCATTCCATTTTTGACTTGAAGAGAAGAGCATTGGGTATGGCGTATCTGACTCTTGAGATTATGAATGCTTGGACGAGGCGAAGGGTGTCCTCCTCATGTATCACGTGTATTTTCACCGCTCGGGCCTGACTAGAGAAATTGTGGAAGTGGCTGAAATTGCAAGGTCTGGTGATCAATGCGGCAGCAGGCTGTCTGTAGCCTTATCGAAACTTGAGCTGGATTTCTTGTCATAGGAGGTACGTCATCTGTTTTTCTTGTTTCAATCGGGACTAGAGGGCGCGCTTTTCCCACTCCCTATCTCTTCCTATTCTCCCGCCCTTTTATTACCTGAGCCCCATTCCCCCAGTGCCTTGTAGCAAACCGGGCTCTACACCTGGTTGACCTCCCGGCCTTTCCTTTATTTCTTCTTCTTCTCTCTCTTTTTCTTGTTTCGCCCGTCTTTTTGATGTTTCCCTTTCCTTCCTCTTCTCTTCTTGCTATCCAGACGTGTTTACATGCGCTAGTTCTGCAATAAACTTTTTGTTGAAAGTTAGCGCTTGTCTTGTCTACGCCTCCTCGTATGTTTGTTAGTTACAGCGGGAACATCCTTGTAGCAAGCACACTCTAACAGTCCGCAGCTTCGGCGCTGAGCAAGATAAAGAAGCTCACTATTTGTGAAACCACATAGGCTATTGCGTCGTATGGTATCTCTTAAGAGAAAAGGTTTCGGGCGTGTTTAGTTCATAGTCACACAGAGACGTTTCATGCCTGAATCTTGGGAGAGCTCAGCTTCTCGCAGATACAACACGTACACCCAGACACTATTGAGACACTCTACACATATACAACAAAATATGGCTTTCGGGCAGGTTCCAAGGTCTTATAGGGAGGCCACTGTAGTGGCTTTCCTGAAGTAACAGAAGGCCCCTTCCTCTCCCGCTAGCTATTGACCCATTGCCCTGACCAGCTGCCTGTGCAAGCTTCTCGGGAAGATGATCAACAGGAGACTCATGTACTTCTTAGAGTACAATGGTCTTCTCGAGAGCTGCCAGGCTGGCGTCAGGGTGGGGAGATCTACCAACAATCAACTGGTTGCGTTGGAAACATATATACAGGAGGCCTTCGTTCACAAACAGTTCTGTCTTAGGGTGTTTTTTGACATAGAGAAGGCCTATGACACCGCATGGCGTTACGGCATCCTTAGTGACTTCAAGTCGTTCAGTGTCTCGGGTGACATGTTAAATACCCGTATTAGTTACTTGTAGGAGAGAACCTTTCCCGTGAGATTGGGTAGGGCCCTCTCAAAGGTTCACGTGCAAGAAAATGGCGTGCCGCAAAGTGGAGTTCTAAGCTGCACTCTGTTCACAGTAAAGATGAACTCCCTTGGGAAGGCATTGCCACCAACAATTTCTCATTCAATGTATGTAGATGACGTTCAGATATCCTTTAAGTCATGTAATATGTCAATCTGTGAACGTCAAGTCCAACTTGGCGTCAAGACACTTCCCGGCTGGCAGACAAAAATGGTTTTAGACTGAATCGGGCAAAAAGCTCTTGCGTTGTGTTATCCAGGAAGCGTGGAGTCCAACGGGACCCAGACATTACTCTTAATGGCGTGTCGCTTCCTGTAAACAAGGAGCACAAGTTTCTAGGTGTTGTGTTTGACCAAAAACTCACATTCATTCCACAAATCAAGGAACTTAAGCATAAATGTCTGAAAACAATAAATATCCTTAAGGTTCTCTCCCACCAATCGTATGGGGCTGACAAAGAACTCCTGCTGCGCTTGTATACTGCTTTGGTTGGGTCTCGTTTGGACTATGGCATTGTGGTGTATGGGTCGGTGGCTAAAACAGCATTGCGAATGCTTGACCCAGTGCTACACTTGGGGATACGTCTGGCGTCGGGTGCTTTTCGCACTAGCCCGGTCCAAAGTTTGTTGAGTGTAACACGTGGTCCCTTGAGAACCAACGGACTTACATGGGCTTGCGTTGTGCTTTCAAAATTTCATCGATGAAAAACCATCCTTTTTATCCTCTCTTGATCAGTACATGCACATCTCTGCTCTTTGTAAATCACCCATCCCTTCCTCTGCCCTTCTCGCTTAGAGTGAGAGAGCGAGCCTCGGATCTCAGCGCTTCGTTTTTAGATGTGTAGATATCAACCTTTTCAGACATTTTACTGCATTGGAAAGTTCGTCCTGTGACTTGCGACCTTTCTTTTATGAAACTTGACAAAACTCGGGTACTGCGAGCTGCAATACTGCAGCACTTTCTGTCTTTGCAGTTTAAATACTCATATGCAGAATTTTACAGTGACGCTTCTAAAACATCCACTATGGTGGCCTGCGCTTGTCGTAGTCCGAATTTCAATGCAGCCAGAATTATGAGCGTGCACACAACAATTTTTTCAGCAGAAGCGTATGGAATTTTACTGATAGTACGACACATTCTTGAAAATCAAATTCCCAATTCCATCATCTATACAGATTCCCTGAGTGTTGGTCGTTCATTATCATCGCACAAGCCCCCCAAAAACCACATAGTTATTCTTGTATTCAACACTATCATGTCTGTGTATGCGCAAAAGCATGAGCTTCTCCTCTTCTGGTTCCCAGAACCGGCTGGGGTCGCTGGGAACGAGCTGGCAGACGAGAAGGCCGCTGCTGCAGCACTCAGGAACACTGTCGACATTACAACGGTACCCTACACAGACCTCAAGCCGCACTTACGAGTCACGACAGCACTTGCATAGAACATGGCAAACACACTGGAAGTGAACAGACAGACTAACAAGTTACACGTTATAAAACCACGCTTGGGATCATACACCACTGACACACGCAACAGACACGCGAAAGTCGCCTTAGCTAGGCTACGAATAGGGCACACCCATGCAACGCACTCGTATCTGCTCACAGGATCTTTAAGACCCCAGTGCAGCAGATGCGGAGAGGCCCTATTCGTAGTTCACCCTCATTCAATGCACAGAACTTCTCACAACACGACGCAAACACTTCCCACAACCATACAGACTACCCGTCCCACTACACCTAGCTTTTTTCTTGTCTGACGATCCCATGTTTTCTATCAAGTGTGTTTTTAAATATTTAGAAGAAGTTAAATTTTTAGACCTCATTTCATACCACTGCATGATCACTCCCTGAACCAATACCACCCCCATGCTCGTTGTCATTTTCATGATTTATCTTGTTTTTTCTTACTTATCTTAGGGCTTACGGTTTAACCTCTCATATATAACCATTGTTTTGGCGCTCTTTGTAACAGTTGGCCTTGCGCCATTAACATCCAACCATCATCATCATCATCATCAAGCCGACAATAGCTTCACCTTTATCCGCAGGCCTAATGATAATGTCAGGAATGGAGCTTAGTGTGCTTAACGCAGGCTCTCCTCTTTTTGAGAAGTTCTTTTGGCACGGAACTTCTTCCTTATAAGCGGAAATGATGTCATCTTGCACAGCCTTAATGTATAAGTCAAGATACTTTTCTCGTGAATTGGGGGTGTCCAATGCCGGATTGACGCCAATTTCGGATCTGCGGTTTTACTCTGCGTCCTGTCGTGAAAGTACTCCTTTAGCCATAGTGTGCGAGTAAACTCATCAAGATCTTTGTACAGCTGGAACTCGTTTACGTTGCCAGTCACCGGACAGAAATATAAACCCTTTGACAAAACGCAGCATTCAACCTCCGAGAGTAGGAGGTCTGATAGGTTTACCACACTGTTTCTACTAGAGCTTTTTGAGTCACTTGAAAGTTCTTTTATGCAATGAATTTGGAGCTGACCTTTTGTGGCTGATGGAAAGGGAAAATTTACTCCATCCTGGTTTAGCTTCTTCTGTTTAATATTTATCAATTGATATCTTTTTTGTCCTTCAAGTTATTGCAGCTGGTCTACTTCATGGCGGTCCAAGCCTATACATCTATTGTAAGACCTAAATTGGAGTACGCATGCAAAATCTGGGATCCTTACACAATAACTAACCTTCATGCAGTTGAAATGATTCAGCTTATAGCTGTTCGGTTCATTTACTGAAAATGCCATTCGAGCGATTCACTAACCGAATTCATGAAAGACCATAACACCTATCCTTAGGATTCAGATGGAAAATCCAAAGATTAAAGTTTCTTTCTCTTCTCAAGAATTATAAGTTGTTAATCAGTCCAGGACAATACATCCAACCACTCCCCGCTCGCAGAACACGACACCGGCCCGCCGATTCCCTAACGCCCTTCAATACTACAACGAACATTTTCAAATTCTCCTTTTTCCCGCAGACTGTAACCGAATGGAAACAGTTATCAGCATCATTCATAAATAGCATAGACTCAATTTACCATACTAATTTACCAGATTGTATTTACCATATTGTATTGTACTGGATGTGTTCAATTTCTTTGTAGTTGGTTCTTTAAGTTGTGCGCTAATCTTCGCGCTTTTCATGTCCTTGAAGTTCTGTTCTCCGTGTTACATGGTTCGCAATTACGTCCCTTCTGCTTTGGGCCTTTACTGAGCCTGCAGTATTGTGTAAATAAAAAGCTGTGGTTGATTCCTCTGTCACTGGAATCAGTAAAACACGAAAGTGAAATGCGCAGAGAAATCTGCACCTCAGCATGATTTGCGGGTCGGCGGCTGTCGTGTGGGTGGGCTTGACGAGTGACATCCTGCTGGCGGGTCGCTTCGGCAAAGGTTTACGGGCGTAATTTCCGTGACGGATATGATGTCAGTGAAATGTTGGGGTATCGCGGCATAAAACAATTTCATGTTAAAAATAAAACCTGAAAACAAGCAACCCTAAGTATAACGTACTCTTTAGTACTAAAGGTTGCTTCCCCGCAACAGGACACTATGTGCAGGGGTGCACCTTTACAGACCGCTTGCTTCGTTGTACGGGCGTCGCTTCCGTGACGGATATGACGTGACCAAAATCTTCGTGTATTCGGGAATAAAACACTTCCCTGTTGATAAAATAAATAAATTATTTTGTGGTTTGGGTTCAAGCTAGAGAGCGCGCACATTCCGTGTCGTGGGTTCGTCACGGTTTCACTCCTCCGGAGGTCCTGTCCCGGCGATAGTCGTAAGCAATGGCGCTGTCTCAAAGCGGTTTGTGCACCAGGGCGTGCAAAGTTCGTCCATAGCAACGTCGAAGACCGCCACAGGGGCGTCGCCAATGCCGTCGGCGTACGAGCAGCGCATGCGGTTTTCAAGTTCTCGGGGCCCTGCGTACGCAGCAACAGCCTGCACAGAGAGGAGGGAGGTTGCTCCTTCATGCCAATGTTCACGACCGCTGATCTGCTGAGCTGACCAATGTCTAGATATCGATTTCGGTGCAGTTTTGGCGAACGCAGTCAAAAAATCAACTACACTGAAAATTTATTTACATCCCTTTTTGTTGATAACTAACCTGGTTGCACCTCATCAAAAAACAAAGAAAAACACCTTTTTACAGGGTGTAATTACCAGTGAAACACCCGTTAAAATGGTGTATTGTATTTTGCTAGAGTAAGAGGTTGTTATAAACGACCAAAACCACCCTTGATTTTTGCTCAGGTGAGTGAATGACTGTTATGGGGAGCGATTTCCAGATTTAATTGTGTAAAACATTTTACAGCGTATACCATTGAGGAAACTGCAACGATTTCAGAACGCGAAGCTTTTCAATGTAAAGTCCAGCGCCAAACCAACCAAACTCTACTCTGTAAATAGATTTACACCCTTTCTGTCTGACTAATGCTTTTACATTCTTTAAACAAACAAACACACCATTGCGAAGGGTGTAATACACGCTAACACGCCCTTGACAGGGGCGTATTCTTGTATTTTTTCCAGAGTATAAGGGGGCTATAAACAACTAAACTCCATTAAAGGGTATTTTTCTTTACGTTCCATCTATTGTGTATTGCTGTAGCGTATAGACAGTAATTTACACCCATAAGAGTTTCAATCATAATACAGTGATAGAAGCCAGTGGATCAACATTGTGCCACCTTACTATGCACATCAGGTGTTTCTTATTGTGACGTTTTGCTGCGCTGCGATTTTGCTCTCTAATGGTTCAGTAATTCGGGCATTCTATGGCTTTCCTTAGCGTTCAACCATCGTCATCTTTAGACGGAGGGGTGCATTTCCTGTCTAACTTTGCACGTCCATGCATCCTCGCCAAATCTAAATTGTTTGGAACGTGTTCGAAAGGCGCAATCAGATAAACGTCGGCTTCATAACGTGAGAGACCAGCGTTCATTCCAGCAACAGGAAACATTTTAATTTTCCTTGACTTCCCTCACGATCCTTATCATCATCAGAGAAAGTTGGCTGGAATACACACGACATAAGTGAGGGGCTTTAATCGTCGTATCAAAAAATTAAGCCTCCATTACAGCAGTGCAAAAGTGGATTACCATTGAAGCTTTGTAGCACATGACTTAGAGATGACAGATAATTTAGGTAAAGAGAGAGCCGACTTTCTTGTCATCCTTTTAGGACGAATGCCCAGCGCGGGAATGTCCGGCGTCTTTGTCCCATCAGACGGTGGTCAGGAACGCATGGTCCCTGGCGGCGCCCTCTGCCACTTGTATGACAGCAGCTTGTATCTCGGGAAGAGAGCTGAGCAATGCGGCCTCACACTGCTCACTACTTCTGTTATGTACTATTTGTTCAAAGCGCTGTGGTTTATCGGGGCTTTGCCAGACAATGTGCTGTAGTGTGGCTGCTGATAGGTTGCACCACTTGCATCTGTCCTTCTACCAATTGGCAGTGACACAGGGCGGGGGAAGGAGCATATTGGATTGCAACCTGCGCAACGCAACTGTGTGCTATTTGTTTAGCGCAATGTGGGCAGAAGGAAATCTCCATAGGCTCGGGCTTTGGTGTTCGGTAATCTCTCGGTAAGTTGCCAGTCTGTCCCTTCCCCCCCACCCCCTTCCCAGACGGCAGGTTGTCGGATTCGAAGTCAGCTTGGTTCGTGTATGCTCGGGCTGCTTCATGTGCCATCTCAATCACCGGGAGACACGAGTGAGCTTGCGTCCACACCAGGCGAATGTACCTGGAAACTGGGGTAGCGATGTTCGTTATTGTTTTGGCAGCTGCGGTGCAGATCCTACCTCGCGCATAGCTGCGCAGGACGGCCTGGGAATCGGACACGATGGTGCAGTAAAAAATTGTTTATTCGAACTCCAAGGGTACCATAAAATTGTTCGAATTAAGCGGAGTTCCACTTAGCGGGTGGGTGCTGGAATGAATAGACATCACGCCACACTGCAAGTCCAAAACACAATGAAGCCACCTCTGGACTCTATCACGAATCAGTTGCTACTACACGTCTGTGGGCCCCAGGCCACCGACCGCAGACCAAAGAAGACCTGAAACGGCATGTGCCGGCCCCGCGGCGCCCGCTGCGTAAGCGAAATAAAACTGTCGCAGCTGCGTAGCGCGCGAGCTATGCTGTTTTTTTCGTTGTTTTGTTGTTTTGCATCTCTAGTATATTTGGTTTGATTTGGATTTTTAACAGATTGTAATCACTCTGGGCCGACTTCTTCTGTGAGGTGCGATGGAAACCAGGGGATCTTAGTTCGAATTAACCGTTCCGGATATCGACGTCTTTGAATTATCGGGAGTTTTCCCCCATTGAAATGTACAGGGCCGTGCCGGGACCAAGGCTTCACTTCGAAATAATGGAGTTCGAATTAACAAGCTTTTATTAGTAGCCTGCGTGCCCGTAACTACAAAGGTACGAGGAAATTTTATATTTCTTGTGGCGTTGAGTGTGATCATACCTAATTGTTGAGACGAATACGCTTGAGGCCCAAGTCATGTTTGTAACATCGCGCGACTTTGGCAGTGACAGTAATCTGCACTGTAAAATGATTTCCACCTTTAAGGGTGTACATCACTGCCCATAACTAACAACCTTACACCCTGGCAAAAAAAACAATAGAAAACCCCCTTTTGGCCTCTAACACCCCTACACCCTGGCAAAACACATGAATACACCATCTTAAAAGGTTTTCGTGGTAATTACACCGTTTCTAAAAGTTTTTACAGGGTGTTCGTTACAGACAAAAGGAGTGGAAATCCTTTTACAGTGTAATGACACACACACCGGAACGTTCGCTTTCCAACAGTGCACGTTTGGTGCCTTGTCAGACCTGAACCACGTCACGCACTACGTCACATATTCACAGGCACCCACAGCTCCGACGAGAGTGGTAATATGGGTTTGCCTTCGTTGCTACCACTTTCACTCTTACTTCAAATGAAAGTTTCCGCTCCTATGCGTTTGCACTAGCGATAACATTCGTCCTTGTAAGCTGCCCTTCTGGCATTACGTATTTCGGAGCACGCTCAATGGCGGATTCTAGATTTGCTCAAGGCACATGACACAATAATCGGCTGTGTAGGCGCAAGGGCGCAGTGACCTTGCATGCACCCAGCGCCACCTGGTATAATTTATTGCTGTAACGCTGCCTTGCTATTACCCCCATACCCCTGTCCACACCCATTCCACGAGCACTTACACGCTTTCACTGCGCAACCTAACGAGGCATTAGATTCACCAGGTTAAATTCTCACTACGAGGAAGAAGCCCTTTTGTGAGTTTGTACGAGTAGTAATACAGATTCTGCTCTCAAGAGGGAGAGACTACAATCTAAAATGATTTACACCCGTTTTGTTTATAACTAACGCCATTACACCTTCTCAAAAATGAAAAAAAACGCCATCTGAGAGTGCGTAACTCAAGATAAAACGCCATTTAAAAGGCGTTCGCGCGTTTTTGCTGGGTTGTAATGGTGCTGTTTACTACAAAACACCTCAGTACTTGCTGATGTATATTTGCTCGGGTGTAAGGGCATTATAGACGGAGTCTACACCCTAAAGGGTGCAAATCCTTTTTCAGTGAACACTGCATGCCTCGTGAGCCGCGTTAGTGGTATGGCGCTGGCAACATGGCCCAATCAGGAGGTGTCACATCCTCCAGCCGCTTGAGTAACGGCCGGCGTCCCTTTCTTGAGATTCGAATGCGGAGCAACACACCATATAATGATTTAAGCCCTTTTTTTTCTATAATAAAGGCCCCTTGCCCGATCAAAAAACCGAGACAAACAACTGTTATAAGCGTATGATTAGCGATAAAAACACCCTTTCAAAGGCTGTATTGTGTTTTGGTAGGGTATTAGGGTGTTCGCAACAACAAAGCAGCATTTTCTTCTGTGTTTTTCTGCTATGTGCACGAATGTTAGTTATAGACAGCAATTTACACCTTATACGTGTAAATCATCTTACCGTGAAATAGCTCATTTCACGCACCACCCATTGCCTCCGAAAGCTGGGCAATGTAAATTGATTTACGCCCTTTATGCCCTTAAGGATGTAAATCACTCTATAACTAACTTTCTTACTCTGTTTAAAAAACAAAGAAAAACATCCCTTCAAGGGTTTTTTGCTCTTGATAACACTGTTACTCCAAAAAAGAACACTAGAATACGCCAGTTTAAAGGGTGTTTATGGTTTATTACTCCTATCAAAGAATGTTCTGTTTTTTATGATAGGTGTAATGGTGTTATTTATAGAAAAGAGGCTGTAAATCATTTTATAGTTGCAGGGCAAAGGGGCCGTCCGCTACCTGTGGCTGTGACACGCCGTGTTGCTCCGTTGGGCGCCATCTCATAGGCGATTCGCTAGATGACACGAGCTGGCCTAGGGTGCGTAGCACCGCTGATATCTACATCATTCACTCTAAAATGATTACATCCTTTTTACTTATGTACACTTTATTATTGTATATATTATTATTATTATTATAAAAATTATTATTATTATTATAATTATTGATTGACTGATTGATTGATTGATCGATTGATTGATTGATTGATTGATTGATGGATTGATTGATTGATTGATTGATTGATTGATTGATTGATTGATTGATTGATTGATTGATTGATTGATTGATTGATTGATTGATTGATTGATTGATTACGGGTCAAGTGGCCCACTGCTGTGACAACCCACCGATGGCCGGCTGCAGTTACAGGAAGAGGTCTGTACAGCTCAATCCCGACAATATCGAAGGGAGCTGAAGGGCATGGAAGGGGTTGGAGCGTCCCCACTGGGGCCGAAGTGGGTCGTTTGCGGCATTGGCATGGTTCACACGACGCAACATACTTGGCGACGCTGGTTGAGAGGCCGGGCCAAAAACAACGGCGACGCTGGTTGAGAGGGCGGGCCAAAAACAACGGCTTTTGATGCGGTCGTATGCCTTCTGGAAGGTAAGGTGACCAGCCGTAGCGTTGTTATGAAAACTTCGCAAAATGTGTGACCGAAGACAACGCGGAACGACGGGAACCCACTTGTCGCCGGTAGGGTGGTAATTGTAGTAGTAAAGGCCACCGCCATTCAAGAGTCTAAATTTTTTCAGTTGGCGGCGTGAGCGACTGTTTGGTGGTCGAGCGGAACCGTCCAAAAGATCAATCAGGTTGCGACAGTACGTATCCGAACGCTGAAGAGAGACGAGATCAGATGGGAGTTCCGGGCTGACATGTTCCTCGACGGCAATAGGGATAGCTGCCACTTGCTGAGCAGACGATAAGCAACTGTCCTCCGGTGACGACAGTGGACAACGTGAAAGAGCGTCGGCATCAGCGTGTTTCTTGCCGGTCTTGTATGTCACGGTAAAGTTGTACTCCTGTAGGCGAAGTATCCAGCGGCCAAGGCGTCAAGTTTTTGATGGACGACCACCAGCAGAGTGCGTGGTGGTCGGTTACAACAGTGAAATGACGTCCGTACAAGTAGGGCCGGAACTTTTGAATAAACCAAACGACAGCGAGGCATTCCTGCTCGGTAATGGTATAGTGTTTTTCGGCTTGCGTCAACGTGCGGCTGGCATACGCAACTACTTTTTCCATAGAAGAAGCAGTGCATTGCAAGAGCACAGCCCCGATACCATGGCCACTGGCGTCTGTATGGAGTATTGTTGGGGCATTTTCATCAAAATGGCTGAGTACAGGAGAAGAAGTGAGGGCCTGCTTGAGTGTTGTAAACGCTGTCTCACAATCTTCCGACCAGTGAAATGAAGAATTGGCAGCGAGGAGTTTGTAAGCAATTGTAGAAAAGTTGCGAATGAAACGACGGAAGTACGACGCCAATCCCAGGAAACTCCGCAGCTCTTTCTGACGGAGTGGTCGGGGAAAATTAATGACGGCCGTAATATTGTCGGGATAAAGACGAATTCCATCTTTGCTAACAACATGACCCAACACTTTGATAGATTTACTTGCGAAGTGACATTTTTTTGCGTTGAGTTGCAGGCCGGCATTACTGAGGCAAGTTAAAACTTGATCAAGGCGCTGGAGGTGCTCTTTAAACGTGGACGAAAAGATAACAATGTCGTCGAGGTAGCACAGGCACGTTTTCCATTTCAATCCACGAATGTCGTCGAGGTAGCACAGGCACGTTTTCCATTTCAATCCACGAAGAACATTCTCTATCATACGCTCGAAGGTGACCGGAGCGTTGCAAAGCCCAAACGGCATGACATTAAATTCGTAGAGTCCATCGGGTGTTGCGAAAGCGGTTTTCTCTTTATCGGCCTCATTCATGGGGATCTGTCAGTACCCGGATCGAAGATCAAGACTAGAAAAATATTCTGCTCCTTGCAAGGTGTCTAAAGCATCGTCGATCCGAGGCATCGGGTAACACATCTTTGCGCGTGATTTTGTTGAGTGCCCGATAATCCACACAAAATCTCACGGAGCCGTCTTTCTTTTGAACAAGCACCACGGGTGATGACCAGGAACTCGCAGAAGGACGAACGATGTTTCTCTTTAGCATGTCGTTCGACGTTTTCTTGGATAATTTTACGCTCTTTAGGCGAAACGTGGTACGGGCGTCGGCGAATGATGCAGGAACCATCCGTTACAATCCGATGGGTGGCCGCTGAAGTCTGCCCCAGAACCGAGGTGTGAGAGCCGAATATTGTCTTGTGTTTGGCCAGCATGGTTAACAGTTGTCCGGTTTCCTCTGTAGTAAGGTCAGGGTTGATAACTGCATCAGCAGGAGCAGACTGCAATTTGGAATCCGATGAATTATTCATAGGTGATAAGGAGCTGAGAGGAAGAACAGCTGTAGCGTCATCGCGGGGAACGAAAGCAATAGTGGCGTTTTGAGGTACCAAAATGGTCTCGGTTGTACTATTGAATGCGGCGAGAAAGGCGGACCCATTTGAAAAATGAACAAGGCATGGGGGTATTAGTAGTCCTCGAACGAAGAAATTTCCGGTTGGTGCAATTAACAAATCGCCGTCAACAATGTCATCTGAAGCTACGGAGATTACGGTTTCTTCGCCAGGAGACAGGGTAAAGTCGGAAGTACAGGTAACGCGGAGCTCTGGATCGTAAGCGACACTAGCAAGGTCCGTTTCGGTGATGTCAATCATCGGCTTTCCACAGGAGATAACAGCAGATGTGGATCGCAAAAAGTCCCATCCTAAAATTATTTGATGAGGGCATGGAGAGAGTATCGCAAACTGAATGTGATGACGAATGCCGTTGATGATCACACGCGCTGTACAATGTCCTGAGGGTTGAAGCATAGCGGCGTTCGCACCACGTAAAGCTGGACCAGAGTAAGGAGTTCTCACTTTGCGTAATATAGAGCACAAACTTTCATTAATTATAGATATCCTGGCGCCAGTGTCTACAAGTGCTTCAACCATAATTCCCTCAACTGTAACAGTCAACGTATTCCATGGCCGGTAAGGGGGACTTGCCCTGTTCCTTGGCGACGCAGTTTCACCCCCAGAAACTGCCGCATCTAGTTTTCCGCACGGTTCTCACCAACGTGAGAGGCCGGGCGCAAGGGCGATGTAGAGCGATGGTAGGGTGAAGGACAGCGACGTCTAGCCACGCGCGAGTCAGGAGGGAAGTTGGTAGCATCCCGAGGAGGAAAACGTTGGCGCGGAGGTGGCGAGTAGACGCGTTGACGAGGGGCGTAGCCGAAGTAGGTGTCGCGTTCGTATGGTGCGTAACCTCAGCGCTCGTCCAACTGACGTCGCGGGCAAAAACTGAGGAATGTGCCCTCGTATGCCGCAATAGTAGCACACTGGTCGTTCACTCGTTGGCCGGGTTGCTCGCCACGCAGGAAAGGAAGGTGGTGAAGGCACAGGTGCCGAAATAGCGGTCAAGTGGCCGTGATCAGTCGGAGGAGCGATTGGCTCCATAGGCAGGGTTGGTATTGTGACGGCTTGAGAGTAGGACTGGGCATGTGGAGGAGCAGGACGACCTGGTTGCTCAACGGCGGTCATACATGCCAGCTCCTGCTTGATCAAGTCACGCAGGCCATTAGTGTGGGCGTGGGCGTTCTGGAGGCAGGTTCCGTCACGCTGCTGTAGCTCCTCACGGATGATAGTCCGAATCAAAGTACGGAGCTCTGAATCCGAAAAGGAGCCGGTAGGCAAACAATCTTGTTGAATGCGACTGGACTGCAGGTGGTCCAGGCGCTGACAGATCGTGCGTACGTCAGCAATCGTGCTCGGGTTCTGTAACGCCAGAGCATTAAAGGCGAAAGAGGAGATTCCCTTCATGACGTGAAGTACTTTGTCGGTTTCCGACATATCATTTTCAGCTCGTCGGCAAAGCGCGATGACATCTTCGATGTACCAAGAGAATGTCTCGTACGGGTGCTGCACCCTGGCCGCGAGTTTCTTTTTGGCTGCAGCGGAACCAGTCGACGTGCCGAAAATTTTACGGAGCTCTTCTACAAAGGTGGTCCAATCAGGGATATCTGCCTCGTTGTTCAGAAACCAGGTCTTCACCACTTCATCCAGGGAAACCGACACATTCCTCCGCTTGAAGGTATCGTCCCATCGGTTGAAAGCGCTTACCCGGTTGAATTGATTCAGCCAATCTTCAACATCTTCACCCCGGAGGCCCGAGAACGACGGAGGATCGCGCTGACAGCTGGTGATTATGATGGGAGGCTGGACCGGGGACGCAGCGTTGCTGCCCGAGTGGCCGCTCTCGTGCTGCATGGAGCTGGTGGGCAGTAGCAACCGCCGACCTGATCGGAGCTCCAGTGGTGCGACCGCGAGAGGTAGACGGTGGGATCAAAAGCACCCTCCACCACTTGAGAGAGTCGACGGGAACGCTTGAGGACCGCTTTATTGGCGAGCGCCGAGCATGGACACAAAAGGACAGCAACCGTTCCAGCAGCGGAGATGATGATCAACCGACGAGAAGGAAGATGAAATGAGATGATCCTACGGCAACACTGCTAAGCGTTTCTTGCTCCCTTCGGGGAGTTCAAGTGGCCTTTTTTTGCCCTTTTCGACTCATTTTTTACAGCAGTGTTACGCGCATGGGCGGCAGCAGCCTCTTCAGGGTACCCAGCATTCCTTAGGCCGTCCGCCTGCCTTTCGAAGCTGGCAATCATCTGATGTGGGCAAGATTTCTTTACTGCTGATTACAAAGCAGTTGTCGCAACCGTCCTCCTGACACTCTTGGACTGCCCGTACTTCAACCGGAGGAATGTCTTCGAAGAAAGGGGTTCATTGCTCCATCATGCATGGTCTTCAGGAAAATCAACTAGGATGTCGAGTATCCTCGGTGGACGAGTGTTCAGGCAGCTCGTGGGGGGAGGACAGACCTTGGCAGCAATCCTTGAAAACCTTGAGTATGGCGTTGAGGCATCCGTTCCGTATGAGGGTGACGTTCGAGGGTACTGCGCGTTCATCTTTGTGATCCGTCCACTTTTACTCAATTCATTGGCCTCAATACACACAAAGCAAGGATGCTGTCACGATGCATCAATAAAAAATTTCTGACGGATGAAGTCAAGCAGCTCTCGGGGCTCGTCACCCGTTCATCTGGCCCCGGCAAGATGGTTTCCAAAATCCTGAGATCTGAACTTCGCCAACAAGCACGGCTGCTGGCGGATTTTCTCTGTGCAAAGGCGCGCATTCACGTCACTTTCATACAGCACCTCAACCTGGCAGTTCACACGACAGAGCTTGTGTAGACCAGGTGGATCCTCACTACACTGAAGCTGCTGGCTACTTCTCAGCCGAGGCAAACGTCCAGCTATGAAGAACATGCCGTGCCATGTCTTCGGAGATGTGGAAATGCCTTCCAAAACCAGGCAAGTTTTAGAGCTGGTACCAAAGTTTGCTGTACAGCCAAAGCTTGATGCTGTTGACAAAGAATCGGCCATTCACCTCGTACCTGCAAAAGCGCATACCGAACACGCCCAATTGATTATCAGGGGTGGGATTCAACAGGCTTCGTATGCAAAAGCAAGTATTCGCACGTCCACGTAGCGTTCGGTCAAGTGGTGCGAGAGTGTGTGTAAAGCAGTTGCAGCTGTGCGTCGCCGACAGACTCCGGGTTCGCACTACTCGATTCGACAACTCTCAATGAGAAAATGCTCAGCGCCATGGATAAGAATTTCTGGCGCGTAGATTCTTCTCAGGTCAAGGAGGCGAAACCAGCAGCAGCTGTTAAGCTTGACGCGGCCAACCTGGGGCAGCTCTGCTACAAAGTTGAGGGCACAAAGGAAGGAACCCTGTGCGTTTTCTTTGGGGCAAGAGCCACAAACTGGATGTCCCATCTAGGGTCATCGCCACAGAACCACGTACTTGGCAAGCTTATCCATCTGCCTACCTTGCCAAGCTCCTGGCCTAGGCGCGCGTCCTCGAGCATTTAAAGATACCGAATTCAGATGCCTTGGAAGGACTGAAGCAGGGATTGTCGCCGCCTGCTCCCTCGACGTTCAGGAGTTCAATTTCTCTATCCCTCACGCCAAGGTATTACTTGAAGTACGCTCGGCAAAAGAAGAGCAGGGAGCAACAGGGTTCTCAAATTTCGGTGGAGTTACCTTGGATAGCTTTATCTAATTCGTGCAAACGTATGTGGCGTGCACCATCGTACAGCACGACGATGCGCACTGCGTTCAATGAGACGGCATTTGTATAGAGCCGCGGGTGGCACTATACCTGTCCGACAATTTTTTGGCGTCTTGCGGAAGGCAGTTCGAGTCCACACTCGCTGAAGAGTGCTCTCAGTTTACGAGTCTGGTACTCTGCACCAGGAACGTTACCCTCCCACAGAACACATACCTCAGGGGCGTACTCGAGGATTTCGAGGATTGCTGCCAAGATCTGTTCTTGACCCACGAGCTGCCTGAACACTCGTACACCAGGTTACTCGACATCTCAATAGATTTTCGGGAAGACCATGCTGGAGGTGTGATCCCCGTTCTTCCAAGGAATTCCAACCGTTCGAGTACGGGCACTCCAAGATTGTCAAGATAGCGGCCGGTACAACTGCTTTGTTATCAGCAATAAAGAAATTTTGCCCATATCAGATGATCGCGATCTCCGAAAAGCGGACGGACTGCCAAAGAAGTGCTGGGTACACGAAGAGCCTGATGACGCAATGTGTAACACTGCTGCAGAAAATGAAAGAAAGAGGGCAAAGGAGCCCCCGCGAACTTCTCGAAGGGAGCAGGAAACGATTAGCAGTGAACTTTCCGCCCTTTGAAAACCAGTGGGGGAAAAACATCATGTCACGGTTGGGTTTTCAGCGCCCAACAAGGTCTACGTCATGAACCGACAAGTTAACGATCATGCTCAACCTCCCCTTTGAGACAAAAAAACACTGCGCCAGGTACGCTTATTGGTGCAATAATGTTGTTTATGAAATTCCTCTGTAGTGTGAGCGCGTTTACATCGGCCTGATCGGCCGATGCCTAAACGACAGAGCTTGTGAGCACGCGGGCGTCTCACCAAGCTACCACTACTTCTGGCCACCTCCCCACACTGTCGTGATTGTCATGATCGTACGCGCTAAGCTACCATGCATGACATTGCCATGATCGACAAGAAAAACAACAAACTCGGGCGTGAGATTGCCGAAGCCTTCGCGATGGACGTTGCTGGGGACTTATGCATCAGCGTTCTGTCCGTAGCTTTATCAGACTGTAAAAAAGTGTTTGCACGGGACATTGTTATCATCCATATCAGTAACATTCCGCAACTTGGAGATTCTTTATGTATATATGTATGTTCTATTTTCTCAAAATTTCAGTTGTTTGTCAGTGGCGTACCCTGTGTTTCTTTGTCAATCATTTTGTTTTAAGGTAGTGCTGCTTTTAGCTCAGGTTCTAAAGCTATAATGATATAAAGCGAAAAAAGCTCTACAAAACTCTACAAAAGGAAATATTTTCATAGGGATTGGAAAAATAGTGTAGTTTATCGTTTCGGAGAGCACCAGTTTTGTTAGCTTTCGCAGATCGTGAAGACAATGGCCGATTTTTATGCCATTATATTTGTTACCACGAGCAAGGCTGGCTTCGTCACTAAGCGACTAAATAAAAAGTTGCACAGTGTTTTCACCCGCACTTAGAACAACTTGTAGTTAAGCCGTCAAAGTTTTAGAGAGGTCTTAGGGATGGAGGTGGTGTTGGCCATCCCAAATACAGCACGTATAGCACGTGGCAGTGCAAGTGGTCAAAGATTTATACAAGAATATTTCTTCTGTGACAGAACAGTAGTGGTAAATGTAAATCCTCACATTTCGAGGTATTTTTAATAAACTTATAAAGTTCAAGTAACAAACGTTTTGCTAATTCCAAAAGCGCCGCAAGTGCGTGTATAGTTTGTAGGCTTCTACGCTCTCTTATTGCACAAAAACACTGAATATTTACACCCATTCGCTTAGTTTTAAATCATGCGATGCCGACAACGGTACAGCGTGTATAGAGAAACTCTTGGCGGACGCATCCCTGCGCCCGGCAGTGGACAGTGCCAGTCGTCGGAGAAGCGCGAGCACAGTGGGCAGGTTCCTTATTGCCAGCACAGGCCACTTGGAACTTATTTCAGAGACATTCCGCCAGGTGCAAACGTCACGTCGTCTGCTAAGGAGGTACTTCGAACGCTTGCAGTCAGTTTTGTGTGGGTATCGCGCTGAGAACTTCGATAAGGTGATTTTTAAAGCACAAACAACTCATTTAGATCAAATCTGGACAAAGAAAAATTTCAGTGCAGTTGGCCTTCAAGGGAATGAATCATTTTACGGTGTAGGCGGTAGAACCAAAATCATTGCTTCAAGAGCGCAGACAAAACTTAAGGAATGAACTGCAGACAGCAGTACCCCATGTGCGTGCGTATGCGAGACGGCGATGCACTCGTCCCATGTATCTGAGCAGTTTCCCATCGATGGTGGCCCCGGAAGCACATTCAATGAGCACACGTGTCTGAAGAGCTGCTTGTTCCAGGCTGCCTTTGCCCAGTTGTACCACGAGCTAATCGTGGCATTTGCGAGCAGCTCCGGTGGTACTTCGGGCGGTACTACATAAAGGTCTGCTCCTACCTAGAAAGAGAAGGCAGGCGTACGCAGAGTACAGATTTTATAATTTATTTATTTGCTGTACCTTAGAGTCTCACTGGATAGCATTGAGTAAGAGGGGGGTTACATTTTTGTAAAAACATAAAGTGGACAAAAGGAATACAGAGAAGTAATACACGCAATTAAGAAGACAATACCGACATTAGAAAATACTTTACGCGCTTCTTTTTTTATTAACACCCCAACACATCTTCAAAAAAATAGAAAAAACCCTTCAGGAGGGTAGTATAACGATAAAGCACACGTTAAAGTCATATTCTTGTGTTCAGCTAGGGTTTAAGGGTGCAATAAATGACAAGCCACTCTGCAAGGGCTTGTTTTTCTTGCTAGGGTTGTTTCTGTTTTTCTTGCTAGGGTAAACTGTGTTAGTTTTAAACAGTGATATGTGTATTTACACATTATCAACTCATAAATGTCAATACAACACCTCTTACACATTCCTTTTAAATAATGATTACAAACACACAGATTATTTTTAGTTTTAAAACGAGCAAAATCTCACACACAAGAAAAAACATCCATAAACAATTCATGAGGTCGTGAGAGGAAATATTATATATCCGTGCATGGTAGAAAGCATCACGTTCTCGGCAGCCACACTGGATTTCTTGAAATAAAATAATTCCCCATATACCAGAAGTCCGCTACAAAAAATACATTGAAGACACCGTAGCGGTCAGAAATATGTGAACCAGTGCCATAAGTCAGCAGAACAGAAAGACCTCCCTTAAACTCAATCGCAATTTTTTAGGTGCGGAGCACCTTAGGACCTCACAATGTCCGATGCGTCCGTGCGCATAGCATTCCCAGTCTCACAAAAAATCCCACAGGAACCGGCAGGATTCGAGCCTGTCTCTGGTAGACTAGACAGAGTTAGTGTCCGTCGTTTTACCCACTGGGCTACGACCATGAGTTTGTAACCGAGAGTCAAATGGCTGACTCCCTCGACTGTAACGGAGCGGCGCCTGTAACGGGGACTCGAAAGGACTTCCATGTTCCGCCCCGAGTGACATCCGATTTGTGCCCCGACCATCATTCGATATGACCCGTTAGTTGCAGTCTCATTTAGAGAATAATCAAGGTGCAACTCACGGCTGAATTAGAATGACGGTCGGGGCGCAAATCGGATGTCACTTGGGGCGCAACTTGGATGTCATTTCTTGTCCCCGTACTCCGCACCCTCGCCATCATCCACGGAGAGGAGATGCTGCCATTTTTTACTTCAAGCTGTACTCACTCAAACTCAAAAAGCTCGTCTCTACACAAAATCGGTCGTACTCAGTAGTCACATACTCATTTGTTCTGGTATTCATCTCTACTTACTCATAAGCTCTCACGAGTACTCATACTGAACTAATCTGTACACACTTGTACTCACACTCAATCTGTACCTAAACTCATTAGCCCTCACGAGTACTCGTACTCTCTCTGTACCTACTCGTACTCAAGTCATCTGTGCTCACTTGTACTCAAACTCAATCTGTACTCACACGTACTCAATCTGTGCTCTTTTTTACTAAATTTTCACTCACATTTACTCGTATTCAAAAGTGTCTCTGTAAAGTTGTTCTCGCAATCAACCCCTTCCATTCACGCACTAAACTGCGACTGTTAACCTATAATTTGAACGCATCGAGTTCATTGAAACCACCATGCCCGCCCTTGCTTTCCCTAGGCAACCAACCCCGTGGCGAGCGAGTGCCGAGAGCCACAGAAGAGGGAATGGCAAGGACAGCAGTTTTCCTTCTTATCACCTCATTTTACATTCCGGCATCGTGAAAGTCGCGAGTCTCGTGCACGCAAGTCGCGACTCGTAAACTCACAAGTTTGTACTTGCGAGTACTGTACTCGTGAGTACAATACTCACGAGTACTGCTCGCGAGTGCTTGTAATCGCGACTACAGTACTCATGAGTACTACTCGCGAGTGCGCTACTTTGGAGTACAGTACTCATGAGCACTCCTCGAGAGTGCATGTGCTCACGTCTTTGTTCACTCGTCATTACACTCACAATTTTTTGTTTGGGTATGTACTTACTCATCACCATACTCAATTTTTGTCGGGATCTGTACTCGCTCATCATTGTGCTCACTCGTGAGTTTGAGTGCTAATGAATTCAAGTGAGTGTGCTCACGAGTGAGTACACCGACCTGTGCCCATGTGCGCAGAGTTCGATCAGGTCAAAGAAAATTTATGGGAGGCTGCTATATTGTAAAATGCTTTACACCCTTTTTGTTGGTAACACTCTTGCACCCTAACAAGAAACAAAAGAACAGCCTTTTATAGGGTGTAAATAATGTTGAAACGCCTTTAAAAGCGTGTTTTCTTCTGTTGTTTCTGGGGTATAAGAGTGTTATAAACGGCAAAGGTAAGAAACGGTGTTTTTTGTTTTGTTTTTTGCTAAGATCTAATGATGTTAGTTGCAAGCAGTGATTACAACCTTGAGGATGTAAATCACTTACAGCGTAGCGTGCTTTATCTATTATCTGTTTCTGTAGTCCACGCATCTCCTCCACCATCCAAGGTAAACAAAAGAAAAAACATATTTCCAGTTTTTCAGCACCACATCCCCACTCTAAATTAATTTAAACCATTATGGGTGTAACTCCCGTCAATAATTACACCCCTGCAAACAAACGTTACAAACGACCACTTACACCATAGCAGAAACAAACGCACGCTCCTTTAACGCGCGTCTCATCGATAAATGAACCGTTAAAAAATGTTTCTTTTTTTTTTTCTTTTTCTTGATCGGGTGTAAGGCTGTTACTTATATACCAAAAGGGTGTGAATAATTTTACAGTGCGTCTCTGAGCCGCAGGCATAAAATCCTCCTGAGGCACACTGAAACGCTATCATTCTTCACGCCAAATCTTATGTCCATCGTATATCCAAGGGAATATAAGGATGCTCGCCCCTTCTGGTCACTAGAACGAGCTTTCCACCATCCTTTGGTCATGCCCACATATACCGGCATCACCTGGAAGAACTCACCCCATCCTTCGTAGCCCATAATCCTTCCCAGAGTGGGAGGCTTATGTGGGAGAGTGGGAGGCTGGGAGTGGAAAACACACGACACAAACTTTTTGTGTCGTTTGACACTAATTGGTCAGGTGTCTCTACTTGAATTACAAAGGCGCCCGGCAAGCCGGACTACACAAACCGCACGAGGTGTGCTAAAACATGTGCTCCCATTTTCAGCGGTAAGGCGCACTCAAGCTTCCGGGAACACGGCAATGTAAACACGATGATGGTATGCTGAAAGTCCCTGTTAGGTAAGGCTCGACTGCTGCCGTTTACGCTGTATGCTTTCACCTAAACATTGACCCTAATTTCAAAACGGCTGCGGCGTTCCTTGTTTGCGATTTCATATCCAATGCTCAAAATTCGAATTCTTTGGCGTTGTTTTTGTTACCTTTTACCCTTCCCTCATACAAGTTTTGTCACTTTTGTAAGTAATTGAATCCTCAGACGTTCTCTAAGCGTGTTAAAGTGCGTAGAAACATAGGTAGCATGCAAACGACCTTAACTGCTGATGTAGCACCGCGTATATAAACAGCGACATACACCCTTGGTAGTGTGGATTCGGAGTATGAAGACGACGGCAACGTTGTTAACCTCACATTTCGAGTTTCACCACGCACCACATTCTCGCTCCAAGAGGTTCAGCATCACCGATAATGGTGGCAGATTATTCGGCGGTTTCAGGCGGTTAGCTCAGGTTGAATTGTTCCTTCGAGTGTTTTTGCAACCGCACTGTTTACCTCTTTTTCCGGTATGGCATAACGGCTTTGGAAAAACGCTTGGCGGCCAACGAAGCAGTCAAAAGAAAAAGTCGCCAGAACCAAATGCCCCAAACCTTCAGCAACCAACAAATGCCCCAAACCTCTAGCAACCCGCCCAGCACAATTCCGTCTGATGATGAATGGGAGTCAGGCTAAAATGGGAAACCATAAAGGCACCCCTATTCGACCAACGGTTGTATGGCAGTGGAATTGTCGGTCGTATCGAAGTAAACAAATCACACTATATCATTTCGTATTGCTACACTCACCGATAGTCATCGCGCTTCAAGAGACAAATACAGAACAAGTGACTCTCCGGGGTTACCAAATATACGCTACTGATTAGAGAGCGAGGACAGCGATTCTGGTTCAAGCAAGCCAAACAGCACAGATGCATACCCTACCGACAGACAGACTTGGATTATACATTTGTCGAGATCATCCCGGACAAGAAGATACAAGCCAGCATCTTCATTTTGAATATTTACAGTCCCCCATCATCATCCCTGGGAAAAATCGATCAACTTTTCAAGACGGTTAAGCAGCGCGCCAAAGGACATGCCTTGATAATCGTCGGTGTTTTTAATGCACCCCATACTACGTGGGGGTATCAAAGAGACAACACGAAAGGGCAGAAATTATACGAAGTGATTTGTAATAACAATTTTCATCTGTGTAACAACATAGATGCCCCAACCAGAATTGGCAACAGTGTCTCTCGCGGTACGACACCGGACCTTACGCTGACCCTAGGCATCGAAGATCCAATTTGGGAATGCCTAGACGAAACACGCGGCAGCGATCATTACATCATCCAGCTGCAGCTACCCCATCACAAAGCCCGATCCTCGAAAATAGGCACAGCTCGCATCACAGATTGGCGAAAATTCCGCGAAACGGCACCAGCCTGCCCCCTCCAAGCAATAGAAGGATGGACAGCACAAATGCTTGCACCCGCCAAAAACATACGAAGGAAATTACACTGACCGAAGATTCGGGTCCGTATAGCTCGGCTAACGAAGAAGCAGCTGAATATGCAAAGCAGCTCAGCCAGCAAAATTGGTCCCAATTCTGCACAACACTACAAGGTACACTCCGCACTCGTCGTACGTGGCACCTACATCGGTTTTTATGGGAAACAGAGAGAGTAAAATGCATACAACACATCAACTCAAAAGATTCATACATAACTACCAAGGAAAGACGAAGACCTCATCGAGGAATTGAAGAAACCGTGGGATGATACAAGCAAAACGGAACCGCTCCCTACGGCACCGTACACGGGCGCTCCTAATTTAGAAAGGGACGCACCTTTCATCCTAGTCGAAATAGAGTCAGCAGCGCACCATCTAACCCGAAATACAACGACAGGAAATGACAAAATTCCCAGCAAGTTACTCTGGAGTCTCGATACAGAAGCATTAGAGGTTCTTCCAAATTACATCAACGAACAATGGACGACCGGCAAGCTCCCTCCTTTATGGAAGCATGCAGACATCACACTAATACCCAAACCTGGAAAACCCATCGCTCCCGGTAACCTACGGCCCATTTCCCTCACATCAAGTGTAGGAAAGCTACTGGAACACATGGTGCACAATCGTCTTTCTCCTTATATCGAAGATGGTGCACACTTCCCAGACATCCATCTTGCACAGCGTAAAAAACACACAGGACACGAGCGTTTGTGGTGTCTGTTTCTTACTCGTGTCCCGTGTGGTTTTTACGCTGTGCAAGATGAACGTATTCTGACTCGCCCAAATTTCCGCCTTGATTGAAGCGACTTCCCAGACACTATGTACGGATTTCGGCCACACATATCCACGCAAGATGTACTGCTGCAACTGAAAGAAGAGTTCATTGATCGCCTCACCAATACCCACAAGAGATGGATTTTAACCCTGGACATGAAGGGCGCGATTGATAACATCAGTCATAAGGCCATCCTCCAAGGTCTAGCCTCCATTGAATGTGGACAGCGCATGTACGACAGCGTATGTACGACAGCGTATGTACGACTAACCGACCGTACGGGAACAATTGGCATCGGACACCTCCGTTCAACAAAACTCAATACAATTTCCCGAGGCACTCCCCAAGGCTCAGTTATTTCCCCGCTATTATTCAATATTACTATGAAGGACCTTCCTCCCCAACTGCAAGAGATCCCGCATCTTAGACATGCTCTCTATGCGGACGATCTCACCCTATGGGCACCAACAGGATCAATAGGGGAACAACAAGATGCTCTGCAAGCAGCCATAGACGAATCCCAATGTTACCTTCACGATAAAGGGCTCGAATGTGCTCCGGAGAAGTCGGCTCTCCTCACTCTCTGCATCGGGACGGCGCACCAACGAAAGCGCAGCATTCCCGACCCGGAGCTTACCATCAACGATGAGGAAGTGCCAAATGTATCTAAACTACGCATCCTAGGTCTTACACTACCAAAAAAAGGGATCAGGCCTTCATACAGTTGCACCGCTTCAGCAGACACTCAGTCAGCTAATCCGCCTCATAAGACGCGTGTCAAACCGCCTATTTGGCTTGCAAGAGTCAGACACTGTGCGCATTGTCCAAGCCATACTCATAAGCCGGGTACCTTATGAAACCCCTTATTTGGCCCTGAAAACATCCGAAAAATCCAGGCTCAATGTCATCATTTTTCGAGCATATAAGACAGCCTTAGGACTGCACCAAAAAACATCGACGGAGAGATTATTGCATCTTAGACTACATAACACATGGGAGGAAATACAGGAGCCGCATCATAGCTCTCAACTGGAACGCTTACGCCTAACACCAACGGGACGACCTACACTGCGACGGCTGCGATATGCCATACCGCCACTGCAATACCATAAGGAGCGGGTTCCACTCCAACTCAGACAAGCCATCAGGGTAGCCCCCATCCCAAGAAACACGCACCCACTACACAACAAAGCTCGACACATAGCAAGAGTACGAGCCATGAATAATAAATACGGCGACAATGCAACAGCAAGGTATACGGACGCGTCTTCATACAGAAACAAGCGAGCCCACGTCGTGTGTGTCACCAATGCAGCAGGGCAAGTAACAACCGCCCTCACCGTCCGCACAACATCAACGGAAGCTGCTGAAGAAGCCGCTATTGTCCTGGTCATCATGACGGGAAAAGATACCATTACAATTTTGACGGATTTCCCGCATTTTGGCGGTCTTTTTGTGGCAGTCAACTTATGAGAACTAATACAAGCAACTTGTTTAAAAAAGTTCAGGATTCAGGCCTATCATTCCTGCATCTTTTTCTCAGACTGCTTTTCCATTTTTTTTTTGTATTTTTGCTCACGGACAAGCAATGCGCGAATGCTTTTAACACCGCGTTTTCGTCTGTATTTACTAACGAATTCAGCGTACCTACCCTTCCCGCCATGGTACTGTTAACATCTAGTATGTGCCCCATTGATTTTTGCACAGGCGGTATTTCATCTGTCATCCAACATATGAAACTGTCCTCGTCAGGTGGTGTCGATGAAATTAATTCAAAAGTACTAAAAAACATTCATGACGCTATCGCCCCATTTCTGTGTTTGATGTATGCGCAGTCGCTCTCCACCGGCATTCTTCCAGATGACTGGAAAATGGACAAGGTCGTTCCCATCTACAAGTCAGGTGATAAAAACTGTCCGCTGAACTACAGGCCCATTTCTCTAACAAGCGTCCCCTGCAAAATCATGGAACATGTCATCTACTCTCAGATTGTAAACTTTCTAGACTCTAACAACTTCTTTCATCCTAGCCAACATGGTTTTCGGAAAGGATTCTCTTGCGAAACACAACTAGCAATATTTCTTCACGACCTGCATGCTAACCTTGACAACAACCTACAAACTGACGCTATCTTTCTAGATTACGCAAAGGCATTCGACACAGTTCCCCACCAAAGACTTATGCTAAAATTATCCCAGTTAAACTTAAACACAGATGTACTAAAGTGGATCGAAGCGTTTCTAACTAACCGTTCTCAATTCGTGCATGTCAATAACAAATCTTCAGAGTGTCTCAAAGTAACATCAGGTGTACCTCAAGGTTCGGTTCTTGCCCCCCTTCTATTCCTAATATACATTAACGACTTACCCCTCAGCGTATCTTGCAAAATCCGCATGTTTGCGGATGACTGCGTAATCTATCAAACAGTGACTAACGCTCACGACCAAGTGGTCCTCCAGCAAGACCTTAACCACATTCAAGAATGGTGCGATAAATGGCTTCTATCTCTTAACCCGAACAAATGTAAACTTGTTTCCTTTTCCCGCCGTAAAAATCCCTTTCTTTTTTCATATCACATCGCGAACGTCACTGTACAGTCACAATCATCCTACAAATATCTACGTGCTACTAACGTCATTTCATCCGCAAACAAAACACTTGGCTTCCTAAAACGTCACCTACGCCATGCGCCCCCTCACGTAAAGTTGCTCGCTTACCAGTCCCTCATCAGATCAAAACTTGAATATGCCTCCGCCATATGGAACCCGCCCCAAACATATCTTATAAATGATCTTGAATCTGTCCAAAATCGTGCCGCCCGATTTATTCATTCCCTGTACTCGTGCAACATTAGCGTTTCATCCTTGAAAGCACAATCTGGCTTATCACCACTTTCTGTCCGCCGCGGTATGGCCACCCTTTCCCTCTTTCACAAAATTTTTCACTCTTCACTAAATGTAGCCCCCTACATCCTTCCCCCGACATACATTTCACACCGCACCGGCCATCCACTTCAAGTGTCCCGTTATCGTACCAGAACTGTCACCTTTTCCGCTTCTTTTTTTCCCCGTGCAGCCAAAGATTGGAACGACCTTCCCTGCTCCATTGTTTCAACCACCTGCCCATTAAACTTCATAGCAAATGTCAGTAGTCACCTGTGTTCATAGAACTAATGCGTTCAAATGTGCATTTTTCTGTATATCTACCCCTTATGTAATACCCCCCAGTGGGGTCTTTAAGGAAATAAAAATGAATGAATGAATGAATCAGATTCACCCGTTTATTCATAACTTTTTGCAGCGCGCGGTTGGAAGAGCTTTGCCCAATCCTCGTTGTGACGTCAGCGGATGCTAGACGTTATTCAGCCAGCCTCTTTTAAGTGCAATGAACTTTATAAGGGACCCCAAACCTTCCACCGCCGGCGGCGCCGTCCGTCCGCAGTCCTCCTATCCCCTAGCAACGGCGTGGAGCGGAGAGGAGCGTCGGTAGCAACGGCGCAGTGACGTCACTCACCACGTGACGACACGCCCCTCACCGCTCCTCGCGGCGCGACGGCGTGGGCCGCGCGCGTCCCTCTCCCTTCCCCGCGCCGTGACGTCACATACTCCACCTCCTCTCCCTGGCAGCTGCCGTGCGCCGCTGTGTGTCACTCTCCCTCCCCGCGCCGTGACGTCACGCACCCGCACCTCCTCTCCCCTCGCTCGGCTGCAGCTGCTGTGCGCCGCTGTCCCTCTCCCCTTGCGCTCGCCTCCTCTCTCAGCCACCTGGCTCGGCGCGCTGGGCGCGGCGTACCCCCCTATATATGCAGCGATAAACTGCCAGACCTCCGTGGGTCGGCTCGCGCGCGCTCACGGGCGAATGCCAACGGATTTTAACTTTACTACCCCTCATAGCATCACCCCGTGCATTCGCACTTAACCATGTTCACCCTCGGGGAAATGCTTGGGAGTTTTTTTGAGACAAGTTTTTTTTTATTGTGAAGCCCCTTAGGCGCTCGGTTTGTTGGCGTCTGATGTCGTCGTCGTAACCGTCGTCTCATACTGCCGCCAACCATGCATCGGGTTTGTTTATTTCTGTTTTTCTTTTGCCGCTTAGCTGCGCTGGTCTGTGTTATCGGTGTTGAATGAGCACAAAGGGAGGCGCGTGTTCTGGGGCGGTATTCTCGAGTTTTGTCCCTTTTGCGTCCCTTTCAAAAGTGTCCCTTTTGGCGAGCCCTGATTGGCTAAAAGCAAACAACCGGAAGTGACGTAACGCAAGCGCGGCCACGGCCGGACTGGAGCAGCGGCGAGCGCGCACTTTCATACGGCCTGCGCACCCAAGAAGGAACCAATACAGCAGATTCTTTACAGTGGGGGCGCTTCGAACCAACCCTCTGCCCTTCAAACCCGCCTTTCTGTTAGTCGACGCATCGCCTCTGGCCGAGCAGCTGTGTGTTTTTGACAGTGCGCTTCGCTGCCGGCGGGCCGCTCATCCCGACCGGAGCGTGAATAGCAGAATCACGTTTAGCTAAGCGATAACCCTATCTCCCTCGACGGGAAATCATTCGCGTCACTGGTCGTGCCCTGTGCCTGTGCAAACCAAGACATCATCCGAAAGGAAAAATAAAAAATAAGAAATGATATTTCAGTCACGGAAAGTGCCGTGTTTATTTGCCTGTCTCACCATTTTCATATAATACAGTCGCTGATAAGATATGAAGGCCTCGCATATTTTTCTTCATGTGCCCCGAGTTAAAATGTTGCTTTCAATTTTTTGATTAGGCGCTTCCGAGTGATAATGTTAGGCTGTTTGACCCAATTAGACCGAAAATTCAGAAGGGGCGAGGAGTCGCCTATTTTAATGACGCACATGTAAATTTACACGGACAGGTATCGCGTGTAGCCACGGCAGGGCTAGAGCAGTGGCAAGTGCGCGCGCGCCGCCGCTCTACCTACCCCGCGCGTGCTGTAGGTCAACCGGCGAGGGTTGGTCCGCAGCGACACGAACTAGCGGCGGTCAAAGGTGGGAACTATACCCGAAGCGCAGGCCGTATGAAAGTGCGCGCCCGCCGCTCCTGCAGCCCGGCCGTGGCGCCGCAAACCTACTGCGAACGCTTACTGCTTAACCGGAAGTACGTCACGAGGAAGGGGCGCAAAAGGGACGTTTTCAAAAGGGACAGTTACGATAATACCGCCCCTGTTCTTTCTTTCTGTGGCGCATGTGCTATCTCTTCTGATAGGGAAAGCGTTCCGCACTAACGTGAACAGCCTAGAATAATCTTCGTTGATCTACAGTGTTCTGGATACAATTCGACTATTCGCGAAACCTTCGCGCCGAGTGATAATTTCCCGCAAAGCAGATGCCGCGGCATTCGACTCGCCGCCGCTCGCCTGCGCAAGTCACTGTGTTTCGCTGAAATAAACTTGTTTTTGTTGAAGACAACTGCGTCGTCTTTGGCTGCGTGACAATATAGTCATGGTACTAAAACACCGGACGCTCGTTTACGCCTCGCGCTAAAAAGTAACGTGTACTGAACAACACGGGGACACTAATTTAAGCCTCGCGCTGGAGCACTTCATAACAAGTACTAAAACAACACCGGGACACTCGTTTACGCACCTCCCGCTACAAACGCTTCGTAAGGCGTACTAACAAAACACCGGGACACTGGTTTACGCCTCTCACTAGAATAATCCGTGCCTAAAGACACGAGGCTTTTACAGCAAAGCTGTATCCCTCCACCCCCGAACTTTTTCTTCTCCATTGGCAAAAACGTCAAGGTGCCAAGAATACGCTTTTGCACTGCATGCGTCGCCCCTCCCCAGGTTTCACATTCGTTGAGATGGCCCTAGGTTTTTTTTGTTGACATTATTAATGATGCTTTTTCCTTGAATATTTTTGTCAACTGTGAGCCGTAGAAACTGTCAAATGGCCTGACCGATTGCGTATACCCGGAGACGATGTACCGCTCTTTGTATTAAGTGGGCTCCGGAAACGATGTTCTGCGGAGGTGGAAGAGAATGCCTGTGCCAGAAGCTGCAAAAACGTTATTTTTAAAACAACCTACTAATACGCTTCCAGTCAAAGCGTGGATGTTAGAGAAAGGCGCCCTTTTGCCGTGTGGTGTTTAATGTTTCCTATAAAAAAAACGAAAAACAGGCCGTATTTTTTTTTGGGGGGGGGGGGGGGGGGTGGCGGAGTTGTTTTTCAACGTACCGTGAAAAGACAACTTGCAATTACTGCACGTGGAATTCGCTTACATGATACAATTTGTTCTCGTGCGATTGGTTTTTTTTTTTTTTTTGATTTACATAACACATGGAAGAGTATAATAGCTGTTAGAAATGCAGATGTTAATGCAAAGTCTGTGGGCAACATTTTTGTAGAACACATCTGTAAACTCTGCAAAGGGTTTTCGTTGCTAGAGCCCGAAGGTGAAATTATCTCTGTTATGAATTAACTTGAAATCTTGGAGTTCACAAACCGTAACCGCCGGCTGAAAGCGTCGGTTTTCATGCACAACGTTTTTTTTTTTTCTTTTTCCCTGCCCTTATGGCTGATTTTGATGTATTTCTGTTGTGCCTACAAAATCAACAAAAGATAATATTAAAAAATGTGGTTGCTCCTTGTTTCATAGCAATCGTTAAAACACGAAAGTGAAATATGCTTTCACATGAGCAGTTGAATGTTTATTGTGCATCGATATAAACTTGCACATTGCTATTTACATTTCGTCAGTATGTCACCGTTAGACGCAGCAACATTAGACACTGGATTTCATACGCCGTGGCATTGCGCAAATCCGATTTAAACTCCAGGCGCGCTCAAACCGTGCGAACGGAATCGAACGGATTATCAGCAAATCATTTGGTGAAGTCACGGTCCGCTAAGTGAAAGGAGCATGATTTCCGGGTGGGCAGCACTCTTGTGGGTGTGCTTGGCGAGCGAAGACCTGCTGTAGGGTCACTTCGGCAAATGTGCGACCATATTGGTACTGCTCCGTGGCGTGTACGCCAGACGCTTGCATTAAGACGAACTCAGCTTATGGAACGCGAGAGGCAGAGTTAGTAGCTCGGTTCGCAGAGTTCCGCGGATGGATAAATACAGAAGCTTGCGCTGCTATACGCTGCCCTATCGAGGCGCCACCTATCGGTCTCATTAGCGTCATGACGCACTACTTTGCGTCCCCTCTCCTAGACGGCAGCATCATCTGGATGGAAACGTTAGAGAGAAGGCCATAAAACACGTTCGTACAAGCATGCGGGCTGGAATTCATGGCCCAGTTGGCAGAGCATTTCGCACCTCCCGGTGCGGCCAGAGTGATCGTGGGGTGGAATCCTAGCGCCGCTGGGCCAATGGGACTTTTTCTGGGGATGTCATTTTGGTGGCGGATATGACGTCGGTGAGATTTGTGTACGCCGGCATAAAACACTTTCTTGTTAAAAAGGTGCGGAAACACTACAGTGGTAGCTAATCGGGCTTCTACCGTGTAGACTCGTGTTCAAATTTCTTCGGACCACACATGATTACTTTTATTCACTCTCTACCGCAGAGACCATTTTCTTGATCAGTCAACAGCAAAAAACCGGGTTTTTTTGTTTAGTGGGGCAGAGAAGGCTTTCGTCTTAAAACTCTATTTGGCTGTATGGAGACGCAGACAGAGGATAAAATCAAATTTTTTCTGCGTAAAAAGATGCTTTGTATGCACAGGGCACTCGAGGGTGTCGCTGAAACTTACCGACATGCTGTAGGCAAACTTTCGGAACACCCCGATATCGTCTGGGTCGTACAGGCTCGAGTAGTGGTGTCGGATCTCCCTGAACACAGTAGCCGCAAGAAGACGTTCACCCGTGCAGGCGACGACCCCTTGTCTGCGTAGGGTGTGCGTCGCCACCACGACGTAGTCCAGCATCGGAAGGAGCTCGTAAAGCCCGTAAGGTTCCAGGAAGTCGAAGACAGGAGGCACCGTCAACATGGCATGGAAGCGAGAAGACTTTAGGAGGCGTACAAATCCGAACAGGAGGGCGGATGCGTTCACGGTGCCGATCCCCGGGCTGCAGTCGTCCCCGGGACGGTCCCAGCCGATGTTGACTCCCTACGCGATGCAATGTACGAGCCATTAAAAAGACCATGAAGACGGAACACCACACAGTATTCAAGAAATAGACTTCGGTAACTTCCCCAGCTACATTTCAGACACCAAGGACGTTTTAAACTAAACAGTAAGACATAATAAAAAAATGTGGTTGATGCCTCTTTCATACGAATCGGTAAAACGCGAAAGTGAAATGTGCCTTCACAGGAGCATTTATTGTGCATCCATATGAACTTGCACATCGCTATTTATATTACGTCGGTATGGCATCGTTAGATGCATCAACGTTAGACACTGGATTACACGCGTCGGAACATTACGTACATCCGACTGAAACCGCAGCCCCTTGAACACCGTACGAACAAACCGAACCGAAACCGTAAGAAGAAGGTGACGGAGAGTGCCTCAATTCACCCGCGTCCCGCGTATAAGAAGACGCTGGTATCAACGCGCCAACTGTCGGCGATCATTAGCGTGAGTGCGATCGACTTCGCTTCGCCTCTCTTAGACGGCAGCACCATTTTAATGAACAAGGCAGTGGGAAAGATTTAAGGCGCGTTCGTAGACCTAATTGCGCTTGAATTCATAACGCAGTTAGCATAACGATATATGTACGTCCTGTTGCGGCGAGAGAGTTCGTGGCTCGAATCCAGGCGCAGCCGCGTCAGTGGAACTTTTTCAGGCGGTGTCATTTCCGTGACGGATATGACGTCGGTGAGATCTTGGTGTACCCGGGCATTAAACGCGTTCATGTTAAAAGACTCATATTTGACGCATCAGTGGCGTAAAACGGGCAGGAGTGATGTAATATGGTCCAGCACTAAAAACATAGCAGTGTGTGAAATGCACGTTCGAGTTCAAGTGATACATTAAAACAACTAGAGGACTCACTACCATCTGTCTGTCGTTTTTCTTGGCGGTAGCTTGCGTCGGCAGCCACTAATGGCGCAAATAAGATACAGTGACGTCATGGAAACGTCGCCTTGGAGCCGCAACCACTAAATAGGCTTTCTTCATTACTTCCATTATTTGTTTGAAGTTCACCATAAAATAGGTATTATTCTTCTCCTCACAAAGCAGTCTTCCTTAATGAACCAAACATATATTTCGTCTTTATGGCCCCTTTAACGACCTATTGACATTGAATCTATGGATTCTGCTTAATGACTTGGATTCTGCTTAATGACGAAGTCTGCTTAATGACTTGGTTGTGATAGAATGGTGCCTAATCGGAAGTGTGCACCACTACGCTTTGTTCACGGAGAAAGGATATATATAGGAAGCAAAAACGACCTATTGTGCAATTCCGTAGACGCACAGGAAAATTTAAGCGATAGTGACTACAGAACAGATACCATGAAGGGACTATTTGAAAAGAAGGTACATAATTCAGGTGTAAAATTAAGTGATGATAAATTATAATCTCATTAGGGAGACAGTTTCATTTCTTATAACGCATGAAAAATAGGTTACTCAGGGAGCCATTGTGAAATCTGCACTCTATGAAATGTTTATCATGTTTTGTTATGGTAGAAGTTGTTATAGATGGGTAATAAAGTTGTTACATGGTATTTTCAGGTCAACGTGCATTACTTGAAAAAAGTTTCAGACGTAAAACTTTCGCGCCTAGACTCGTTGTAGATAGTTCAGCTGTTCTCAGTAATTTCGCTGGTTTACAAAGGTTTAGTTAACCCGACAGATTTACCTTTCCTGGCTGGCTGCATGCATATTGTCTGTTGTTGACAAGGCTTTTCTGAAGCATGCTTGCAACATCGACCGCTCAAAATCTAGAAAGTCAGTCATTCATTTAGGAATTACTCTGGAAAAACGTTCGTAGAGAACAAAGTGTCGATAATTTTTGAGCTCTTTGACATGTCCCATTTCACGAATTAGAATTAGGTTCGCATGCTTCTGGGTTTGCATACCTCAGGCACGTTCGACTTCCTAATGTAAAGTGGGAACAATTCCTCGAGTTTTCGCATCCGTACGACTGCATTATAGCGCAACAGGTTGATTACGACGCTAGAGATCATAACTCTTAATTTATCTCGACATGTAGCTTTCTTTGTAGATGCAGGCGCATTTCAAATGGGTCAATTTAGTTCTCGCTAGCCGGTTCAGTGCGCAAAAATAGTGACGAAGATCTGCCATGCACTCTAATGCACTCACGGTGAATGGTTTCAAAGCTGACAAGTACTGCGATGGTGCTGATACAAGGGACGGCGAAGCGTAGGAGGTCCACGATGGCCGCACTGTCAGCACGTGTGCCCCCAACGTGATGTATATTGTCTTGTTTTTGCCGAATCGAGTGGAGGTAGCAGCGTGGAAGACGCGCTCTGCGGGCCCGTTGTTTGTGTTCATAAACTTGTATTTCCATTGCAGCTTCGCTCCGTCAAAGGTAATCGCATCGACGACAACTGCCGCGCAGAGGTGCATCGGAATGGAGCTGGCTTCACAGCTGATGTGGCCACCCGGCGAGTAGAGGAAATACCTAAAAGGGGGAGGGTAAAAATGGAGGGAGAGGGCTCAGGTATTCTATTAGTAAAGCGAGTCTAATGACATGAAAGCAATTTAACGAGAGTAAAATTACGCGGCGCTGGAAATCCCGGCACTACGGCTGGAGACATTTAGCGTAGCAAAACTACATTGTCTCATGGTTTTGGAATATGTGGGGTCCTGTAACGGGCGTTGCCATGGCATACGCTGTTTTCAATCCTTTGGTTGCTGCATCGCTTAATGGCATGCTTTCACGAATGATCCTTGCAATTACCGGGAAGGGATGCTTCTACGTCATCTGGCACCAAGTCAGCCAGAAGCAGCTCTCCAGATTTACGGTGCATAATGGCGGTTCTACTTGTGGATAGGTTCAGTTGGCCGGGCACATTGCCCAAAGGTGGCTTGCCGTAAATACTAGACTAGGCAATGCCGGTTCGTATAAGTGTCTTTATCACTTTGTGGGGCCGCTTCGAACCGCACTAGCCGGACATGCTGATCCGACTAAGTAAACCATGCCGGACAATGTCGGTTTGCTAGCATGCATGCACGGTATTTCACGTAATATCCACTGGTTGAAGAGCTCAGAATGTGGCAACTGATACCGCTCGGGAAGATTTCCCGCGGTGAACACAATTCCCGCGGTAAATAACCAATGCAACCGAAGAACTGCATTTTTAAGACGATAGTCTTTTTTGGGCTACTTATAACCCGAAATTGCCTGTGTGTGTAAGTATGCCTGCCTGCCCACCCACCCGCCCGCTTGCCCGTTTGCAGGCCTGCCCGCCAGCCTGCCTTCCTGCTTGTTGTCTGTCTGTCTGTCTGTCGTCTGTCTGTCTGTCTGTCTGTCTGTCTGTCTGTCTGTCTGTCTGTCTGTCTGTCTGTCTGTCTGTCTGTCTAGTCTGTCTGTCTGTCTGTCCCTCGATTGAGCCTCCCAACCAAAATTAAAAGAATACTGAAGCGAGAGACTAAACGAGAGGTTTACACAGGGACAACTTTTCCCAAAGGGCTAAATCTGGAAACTTAATCCACACTTGTCAAGACTGTTGAGCAAAAGAAAACATCAGGAATAATTTGAAGCAAAACATCAATCCAGAATTGCTACTCGCGGTGTTCTTTTACTACAACATAAATGTGTATGATATTTCCGACAACAAATAAAAATGCGCGTGGAAAACAATGTTTTCACCCAAAAAATCCAACAAGAGCTCCCTCCATCGTTGTCTTCGCAGCAATGTTCTAAGTTCAACAGTAACCAAATGTTCATGTGGAAACGAAGCGCGAAGAAACTACGACAACCAGGAGGAACAAATGCAACGACACGGAGCGCTACTATCAACTGTACTTTTTTTTAATTATGAAAATACATGCAGGAAGAAAAGAGATAACACAGAAAATTAGATCCTGCATAACTTTGGCTAGACACAAGTGAACCATCTGTTTAGTAGTAACATCCAGATAATCAACTGCACAAAATTGGATAACGCATAACTTGGGCGAGACAAAAGCGAACCTTCTGTTAAAGGGACCCAGAAAAGCCTTTTGTAAAAGTTACAAAAGGCCTTCATTGTCGCGTAGTACCAATATAGCGATGCAATGCCGTTGTAATTATTGATCTACATTCAGTATTAGCTGCGCCACAAGCAATTAAGTGCACCTCTCCCCCCTTGACGATCGATTCCTCCTCCCTCTCTGCTTTTTTCAAAGCAGCTGGAAACACTGGGAATAGCCATGTGACATCGCGACGCTCGACTTCCGTTCTCCGCTAGCTAGATTCCTGCGCCTAGGCACGCGTCAATCGCTGCAGACCCGCCTTTGCCCGCCTTGTCAACCCTGAAGACCCGTCTTCGGGGGTTCTGTTCTTTTTGTGCTTTCTTTTATTTCGTATGCTGGAGCTGTTTTGCGTCATTTCGAAGCAGTAATTTCTTTCCAGCGCCTCCGTCATTTCGAAAGCGCCATTTTTTCTTCGCGGTTGCAGCCTTTCTACGGCATTTTGAATGCACCATTTTGTTCTTGCACGGCTGGAGCCTTTCTGCGTCATTTCGAACACGCCATTTTGTTCTTGCGCAGCCGCTTGTTTCGCTTACTATCGTAAAACCCAACCCAACAAGCGTTGCTAACTAAATTACTCGGACGCTGGCGAGTAATTACGTATATTTTTCCTGAAATGTAGCTGCAGTTTCCTTTGCGCTAAACAACGGGAAGATGTATGACAAACGCCGGCAGTTCGTGAGTTTCGAACTGTTATGACTAATTAAACCGCATAGATTAAACGTTTTCGAAGTCTCAGCGTGACTCCCTCACGACGGTACACCAGGCTCTACTTGGGTCTGTTATCTCTCTGCGCCGCCTGATTCCGGCAGTCGCTTAACATCGATCATTAGAGAGCTACGACAAGACGAGCCCATAAAGTGCTCTGCACTTAAAATTGTTTTTTTTTGTTTAATTTGGGTTGTATGAGCATAAGTACCCCTTGGCTATGAGGCGAGCCTAAGGGGAGGGCTCTGGATTAATTTTGATCCCTTGGTGGTCATTAAAGCGCGTGTAAATCTCTACAAATTGGAGTTCTCATTTTTCGCCTGCATCAGAAAAATAGCCGTGGTTGTAGAAATCAAAACAGCGACCTTCGTCTTAGGAACACGATGTTTTATCCACTGAGCCACCTCGGGGGATAGTTTATAAAACAAAACACAACGCAAGCATGAAGCAGCCAAAAGGAGTATGACATGTGATGTAGCACCAAGTGTGTAGCCAGTACGTGGCAAAGCGATATTGTGAACGATATTTGTCACAAGTAATACTGTTTTCTACACCAAGCAACAGATTAGAATACTCAATATGTTGTCCTTGCATCTGGATCTTCGTTCTGGCAGTGCTTTGCAAGCAATAAAAATAGAGTAAAGTTAATTCAGTTCCTGTGAACACAAAACTATAGAAAATGGGCTTGGTCGAACATAACCGGGACACTTTCTAGAGCACCTTATTACACACGTTGCATAAAGAGGTTTCTCTTTCTTGAATCCGCAGAGCTAATTTGCGGCAATTAACGTTAATCTGGCTTAATTTGACCTCGTGCCTATTTAGGGCCACATGAGAAGGAACGAGCTCCTCATCTGAATTTGGCAGAGAGAGTGCCAAGATCCTCACTGCACCATGCATAACTGGCAAGAGAGGACGCATTCCCTGCTACTGTGTTTGTGGACAGAGGCTGTGCACCATAAGCTCAAGCATGATGATGATGGAAACCATGACTGCCGTTACATTATTAAGTCGCACATTGATGGCTCTGAAATACATAGCTTTATAAGCCAAGTGGCCGTTGCACTCGGCAAAAAAAGTGTCCTCAGAGCGTTGCTGTCAATCCACTACGAATGAAAGGTGGGAATAATACAGGTGTGGTGTTGAATTAATATTTCCCCCTGTCACCGTGGGATAACAGGTACGGGTTTACAGTGATTCATGCTATTTGTTCAAAAAAGGCAGAAAAAAGTCTGGGAGGCAACGCGAAATTTCAATCACAAAAACGTGTCGCATGTTAATCTATTTCGCGTGGTGCACCTCCCGAACAAAGCGCTGTTTGCAGGCATGATCTATTTTTGCTTCTATCAAAAAGAAGCAAAAAAAAGCACGGCTGACATCGCAGTTAGTGGTTTTGTTAAACGGTCGTGGATTTTTTAACACCATCGTTTTCCGAACAACTCTCATGCGATAGCTGGGTCTATTGCTAACCTGCTAACCATTCTGCATCACTTTAAAATCAGCGCTCAGTATAGGCGACGTCCGACAGGTTCAGGTGCGTTGATGAATCAGTCAGTCAGTCAGTCAGTTCACCAGTCAGCCAGTGAGTCAGTCAGCCATTCAGTCAGTCAGTCAATTAGACTATTTGGCAATTGTCTTTATATGTATGTATGCACCATCCTGCAACGTTCCGTATAAACATAATTATCGGAAAACAAATTATTACATTTACGGATACAGGGCTGGTATTTAAGCGTTTATGTATGTATGCAACACATAAAAATAGGCTGCGATATTGCGGTATAAAAGTTTCACCGGTTTTATTTCTGTAAAACCACCAGAAACGGTGAGTCATGATCGGCATGAATTCCGTGTATACGGAGCATACGAAAAACATATGGTTTCGTATTTCGCGCTGTAATTAACGCAGAAACACGATAACTATGTTCAGCATTTATATACTGACAAATCACTTGATTATTGCGTATTGCAAAGATTATCTGCATGAGTTACGCCTGGGTGCATAATGCTCCGTATGAATTTTATATCGGGATAATTCCGTATGCACGGAAACTTTCACTAGGATATGTATGTATGTATGCATGTATGTATGTATGTATGTATGTATGTATGTATGTATGTATGTATGTATGTATGTATGTATGTATGTATGTATGTATGTATGTATGTATGTATGCATGCATGTATGTATGTATGTATGTATGTATGTATGTATGTATGTATGTATGTATGTATGTATGCATGCATGTATGTATGTATGTATGTATGTATGTATGTATGTATGTATGTATGTATGTATGTATGTATGTATGTATGTATGTATGCATGCATGCATGCATGCATGTATGTATGTATGTATGTATGTATGTATGTATGTATGTATGTATATAGGTATGTATGTATGTATGTATGTATGTATGTATGTATGTATGTGCAGCCTCCCAAATTTTTAATAACATAGCGGAAGCGACGACCGATCGGCATGTCAGCGCCTTATCACGGTGTTCAGCAGCGAAATAGGCGAGAATACGCGCACGCGCATAGGGCCATCTTCTGCGTGAGTGTCGTCTGCTACGCTGTTTCCTTGAGAGTGGTACACCCCTGCCCCTGCCTCTTAATGACTCCGTTCACGAGAAACCGTGGTTATTTGAAGCGCATGTGCATATCAAATGCGCGCTTGGTTTTTCTTTCGGATCACTTGCCCCCCACAGCGTGAGGAATGCAACTTGAAAGATAAATAATAGCAGAACAGGGCGGGTTTATTGGCCGGAATGGCCTCAGGCCACTGCGCGATATAATGCGATAAATAAAAACGTGATAAAAATAAAAATCGTGTGCCCCACGCTGCTTAGCTGCCTTTGGCAGTAGCGAAACGGCCTTTCAAGAAAAGAAACATAGGGGGTGCATTGCCCTGCGGAGAACAGCCGAGCAGACGACGTGACACACAGCAGATAGTTCTATGCGCGTGCGCGTACTCACCTATTTCGCCGGTGAACACCGTTATAAGGCGCTGACATGCCGACCGGTCTTCGCTCCCGCTATATTATTAAAAATTTCGGAGGCTGTACGTGCGGAAGTACGTATGTATGTTAATCGACCAGATTTAGGTGAAATCCCCAAGGTGGAGGAAGTTTCTGCAAAAGAAAGTTTGACATCTACCTTAATGCAGCCAAACAGGCTACAAAAAAAAGCTGCGCAGCTTGCTAAGAAACTTCGCAGTTGAAGAAAAATTTGTCCTGGTCCAGGATTTGAACCCGAGACTACCGCTTAACCAGAGAGCTCACTCTACTAACTGAGCTAACCGGGAGGCTAGTCATTTGTAGCGCGAGAGCGAATAGATCAACAAGTGATAGACCGGTATTAATCATCCAGATTAACACCTGTTCATCACTTCGAGGTTGTAGCTGTTTGGCTGCATTGAGGTGTATGTAAAACTTTCTTTGGCACGTATGTATGTATGTGTGTATGTACGTACGAAGGTATGCACGTATGTATGTATGTATGTATGTATGCATGTATGCATGTATGCATGTATGCATGTATGTATGTATGTATGCATGTATGCATGCATGCATGTATGTATGTATGTATGTATGTATGTATGTATGTATGTATGTATGCATGTATGTATGTATGTATGTATGTATGTATGTATGGCTGCATATATGTATGTATGTCAGTACGCATGCACGTCTGTATGTGTGTGTATGTATGTGCGTACAGTCATGGACAATTAAAATACGAACCATAGGGCTTAGTGAGGTTAGGAGGACAGGTGAAGTTTTTACGGTACTGACAAATAGACACGTCCTAAGTTACCGTCGTCTAATGGACATAAGAGAACTGGAAGTGGTATTTCTAGTTAACAAAAGCATAGCTGGCAACATAGAAGAATACTATATCGAATACGACAGGGTAGCAGGTCTTGCAATTAGGCTCAATAAGAGGTACAAACTCAAGGTGGTACAGGACTACGCCCTTATATCCAGCCACGACGACCAGCTAGTTGAACGCTTCTATGAAGATGTGGAATCGGCAAGGGCGAAAGTAAAAACACCGTATACCATAGTTATGGGAGACTTCAATGAGAGGCAAGAATCAGCCTGGAGACAAGGCAGTTGGGAACTATCGCCTGGGCTGTAGAAATAGCAGGGGCGACCTACTAGTCGATTTCGCAGAACGGTATAATCTACGCATCGTGAATACCTTCTTTTCCAAATGGGAGAGCCGGGACTGAACGTAAAGGAGCCCGCATGGGAAGCACAAAAATGAAATAGAATTCATAATATGCGACAACCCTCGCGTCGTGCAGGATGTAGAAGTGCTCGGAAGGGTAAGGGGAGAGACCACCGTATGGTAAGATCTCTAATTTGGTTAGATGTGAGGAGGGACCATAATAAGCTAGAACGAAAGAAACGGATTAATGAGCTAACAGTAAGACGTAAAGTTGTAAAATTCAGGATCGCGCTGCAGAATCGATATTCAGCTCTTACCGAGGAAGCAGGGTTTACGACAAAGGAAGCAAGGCGACAATCTTACACGCATTATCATGGAGTGTGCATAGACGTCCGGGCACGATGGCTAGACAGGATACGGGTAAACTTTCCCGGGAAACGAGAGATCTAATTAAGAAACGGCAAACGATGACAACCTCCACCCCAGCTGACAGAAAAGAACTAGCAGAGCTTTAGAAGTTAATCAATGAGTGTAAGACAGCTGACCCACGGAAGTATAATATGGAGCTGGTCGAAAAGCTGTAAACAGAGGTAGCCTGAAAGCAGTGAAGATGCGTCTAGGCATGGAACAAATCAGATGTATGCACATAAAGATAAGCAAGGCAACGTCGCCACAAATATAGATAAAATAGTCATAGTAGCAGAGGAGTTCTATATAGATCGGTACAGTAGCCAGGACATCCAGGATAATGGCGAACGAGAACGCAGTTCAGAGGATATAGATATCCCACCAGTAACGACAAAATAAGTAGGGAAGGCTTTAAAAGAAAGAAAGGGGGCAAAGCACCTGGGGAAGATCAGATAACAGCAGACTATTTGAAGGATGGCGGGCAATTTGTACTAGCAACACTGGCAAAGATGTACACGCGATGCCTAATGACCGGAAGTGTACCAGAATCTTTGAATAACGCGATCATCATCCTAATCCGTAACAAAGGTGACATGAAGGACTTGAAACATTATAGGCCAATCAGCTTACTGTCAGTCGTCTACAAGGTTCTTACCAAGGTAATCATTAACAGAATATCTGCCACCTTAGATTTCAGTCAACCTAAAGAACAAGCAGGGTTCCGTAAAGGTTATTCAACAATGGACCATATTCACACGATAAATCAGGTGATAGAGAAGTTCGCGGAGTACACTGAACTTCTATATATAGCCTTCGTAGATTATGAGAAACCATTTGACTCGGTCGAAACATCAGCAGTGATTCAGGCATTGCGGAATCACGGTGTAGGCGATCATTATTTAAGAATACTGGAGGATATTTACAATGGGTCCACTGCCACCATCATCCTCCATTAGGAGAGCAGTGAGATACCTATAAGGAAGGGCGTCAGGCAAGGAGACACAATCTCTTCAATGTTATTCACAGCATGTTTAGAAGAAGTATTCAGAACATCGGATTGGGAACGCGTGGGAGTAATGGTTAATGGAGAATACCTCAGTAACCTCAGATTTGCTGATTTGCTGATGACGTTGCCGTGCTAAGTAACTTGGGGGACGAATTGCAAAGCATGCTTACGGCAATATACAAACACAGTAGAACCGTGGTACTGTAAATTAATATACAGAAAACTAAAGTAATGATCAATAACCTCGGGACAGCACAGCGGTTTGAGATAGGTTGCGAGGAAGTGGAAGTGGTAAGCGAATATATCTACTTAGGCCAAATTGTGGCCCCAGATCCCAACCATGAGGCAGAGATAATTAGAAGGATCAGAATGGGGTGGAGTGCATTCGGCAGGCATTTTCAGATAATGAATGGCAGCCTACCATTGTCCCCGAAGAAGAAAGTATGACAGCTGCATCTTACCGGTACTCACCTACGGGGCAGAAACTTGGAGGCTCACTAAGAGGGTTCAACTTAAATTAACAACGACTCAACGAGAAATGGGACGGAAAATGATAACTGTAACATTAGAGAGTTTTAGCTGACCGTTTTCGACGTTCCGCTCCGGCATCGGCGGCCCGCTCAGCGCAACCGGAGCCAATGCCGTTCGCGGCCAAGCGCGCCACGCATGCGCAATGGCGCTTCCGCTTGCTATCGGAGCGGAGCGGACCGTGAAAGACGGTCAGCTAAAACTCCCTATTAAGAGACAAGAAGGCAGTGGAGTGGGCCTGGGAACAAATGCGTGTTAAGGAGATATTAGTAGAAATTCAGAAGAAATGGACGTGGACAGGGCATGTAATGCGAAGGCAAGATAACCATTGGTCATTTAGGTTAACAGAGTGGATCCCTAGTGAAGGCAAGCCTGGCAGGGGGCTGCAGAACGTTAGATGGGCCGATGAGATAAATCGGTTTGCGGGTATAAATTGGTCAAGGTTAGCACAGCAGCGGGATAATTGTAGAATATTGGGAGAGGCCTTTGCCGTGCAGTGGGCGTAGATAGGGTGGTGGTGATGATGATGAAACACGAACCGCGGAACGCACGGCCGAAGATACTGGTGTCGCCGCCCAGCAGTGGCCGTGGAAACGACACCGATATGCGCAGTTGAGATGCCGGGAGCGAGGTTGCGTGCCCCACTGCGATATGTTGCTCTTTCCTCGCTCGCATGCTGGCCCTTGTTGCCATGCCGCACGAGTGCTGCAGGCACTGCAATTCCTACCGCCGGCTCACATGAAGGTGTTGGTCGTCCTGAGAGCGATGTGTCGTGTAATTGCTTGCAGCTGCGGCCAGTGCTTGCGTGGAAAACGCGTGCGCGCTGTCGGCAGGCATTCGGTTGAGTTCATCATGCTTTCTTGAAGAAGACCATGAAATGGAAATGACAGAAAAATAATGGCATGACCCCTAATTACTGATGGCACTGCATTGTTCAGCGTTCGTGATTCAGTGGCTGGAGAATTGAACAAAAAGCTGGCCGCCAAAAACAGGCTTTTGAAGCAGTCATGGCTGAGTCGCTTCGCGGATTCTGTACTTGTAGCAAACAATAAACGTACCACCAGAATTTGTCTCCGATGATATATATGAACTGTGAGCTATATGTAGGCTGGTAAAATTACTGGCATAATTCTAATATTAACAAAAATTAAGAATTTAAGCAGCTTCAACCATTCTATAGGACAGTTGCCCTTGCACAACAATGTGGGTGGCCCGATTTTTTTTTTACAGGCACCTCAGTGCTTATAGAGCCCGAGACGGCCGCACTGATCCTGGATTTGGGTGTGACCCAGCTGTCCATCGTTATTTGCTCAAGTAACTGCACCCCGCATGCAAAGATATGTCGGCAATGTGACGCCGGCACAGACGGGAAGTGGGAGCTTGTGTCGCCGAGCCCGCAGTGCCCGTGGTTATCTTGCGCCGCATCGCTGATTTGTTTTCAGTGCTGTTGCGCCATGGCAACAAGGCAAGCATGCATGCGAGGAGAGGCCAACACATCGCAGTGGGACACGCACCCTCGCTCCCGACATCTCAACCGCGCATGCACGTGTCTTTTCCACGGCCGCTGCCAGGTGCCGGCCCCGGTAATTCGGCCCTGCTTTCCGAGGTTCGTATTTCAATTGTCTATAACTGTACGTACGTATGTATGTATGTATGTATGTATGTATGTATGTATGTATGTATGTATGTATGTATGTATGTATGTATGTATGTATGTATGTATGTATGTATGTATGCACGTATGTACGCATGTATGTATGTACGCATGCACGTATGTATGTATGTATGTATGTATGTGTATGTATGTATGTATGAATGTATGTATGTATGTATGTATGTATGTATGTATGCACGTATGTACGCATGTATGTATGTACGCATGCACGTATACGGTTAAATGGTGGTTTATTGGCATGCGTGGTTATATGTATGGTTAATACGGTTTATTGGCATAGCGTGGTTTATTAGTAGGGCGACTCGCGCAGCGTTTCGGTTGTGACCCGAGCCAGCTCTGATCTCCTGGACAAGTCTCGCTCCCAGCACTCTCAATGGGGCTGGCTCGCGCAGGTCCACACACGTACCCACTTGGTGTGAATCATACGTCGTTTTTGCCTTGAGTCGCGTTAAACACATACCCATTTGAGGAAGTCCTTGTTGCCCATCTTATCTTCATTGGAGTCTGTATTTATGTGTGTATTTATGCATGTATGTACGTATGTATATATGCTTTTTAGGCTAAACCTTCAGAGCAGCCTAGCCTGCGTTGTACTCTACTCGTGCAGTCGTTTGCAATACACGTGAAAGACAATCATCAGCTCTCGAGGATCTCGTTACCCGCATCCCATCCGAGTCAGTTGTAGAAGCATTTTTCAGGAGTCAGCGTAATTGCAAGTGCTGTTGACTCACTTCAGGTCGATGACGCAAAGCAGGCGCCGGAACACTTGTGGTACGTTTGTCACTCCATGACCAGTAGCTCTCTTTGTGTTACCGTGTGGTCCATAGCGCTTGAATTGGCAAGTCAGGTTTTCCTCATTTTCCGTGTACACGTCCATCTGAAGTGAGAACAGCATTCGCGAACAGGTTATGCGGTATTTAACGGAGACCAAATAGAAAAAAAAGTCCGCCTATATCGGTAGATTGGCCTGCCGTGATTTACAAAACAAAGCTAGGTTAGGCTAATTGTTGACTAAATCGTGTAAGAATAAACGTGTTGTTAGTTATCTGTGTTAACAGCAGAGTGTACAGAAGTCAACAGAAGTGTAATAAGGCTAGCAATGCGGAGTCGGAATATTAGTACGCACATGTAAACTTTCTAAAATATCGGACCAGACCGCCATCAGCGATGGTTGATGAAACGAGCATTGCGACAGCTGCGTTCAGTGGCATTTGATACGCAGCGCTTCGCGTCAGTGCAGGATATGGTTATGTCAAGATATTTTCAAACTTTATTTTGAAAGCCGAACAAATGCGTTACCGAATACTACGTGGGATTATTGATATTTCCGCACCGCAATCTCTCCGAACTATTCGGTGTAGCACATTTCGGTGTAGCACTCAATTTTTGTTCGTGAGACTTCTAACTAAAAGGGTGCTCGACTTGACGACGTGCTGGTGGAGTGCTCGGGGCTCGCGGCAAATAAACAGCGGGTTCTTTGCGTGGCATTAAGGCCCTGCAGCAATTGGCATCGCCTCCTTTCAGCCGGTAGCTTCCAGAAGACACTGCCATGTCCCTGTGGACTTTTCAAACACCACGGGGATGCACACGGGGATGTACCGTTCTTGGACGCCTTTCCCAGTCCTGACTAGGCCGTGACTCGCCCTTTCAAATAAGCGAATAATATTTAAGAAACCCGGCGTGAAAGAGCATCGTGACACCCTCTTACCACTGGGAACCTGGTCGTTGTTGTGGTCGTTGTGGGTGGTGGTTCCGTAACCACACCTAGCTGGTGTGCCGGGTGCGGCAAGAGCAGCAGGCCGAGAGGGATACCGAACGCCATTCCGGACACTCCAACGCAGACCCAGAAATTCTCCCAAGACATCCACGACGGCAAGCACCTCAATGCTCGCTCTTCCTCATCGGCGTCAACACCTTCCTCTTGGAGGTTCTGGAGAGGAAGAGGGACGTAATGGTCAAGACCATGCAGGCACAAACACATCTCTAATTTACCTTCCCGGATGCGCTGAATGCGATTAGCGTTTTAAAGCGAAGCTTTCTGCGACTCACTGATGGCGTTCGATGGCACGCAACATACACTGCAGGAAGCCATATTTACGAAGTGGGTTCCACAAAATAGTAATGATTATTAGTGAAGTACCGGCGCGGCCCCTGTTTGAGGTAACACGGGGCGCGTAGCCGCGCTCTCAGGACCTCCATGATGGGCACCGCGGGAATATTGCGGCACATTCGCAATCAGTGCCAGAGGCGCAGATAGCTGCGTGTCGCTCTGCAACGGTTTCTCTTTTTTTGTCGCGCGCGCGCTTGTACGAAAAAAGCAGCAGCCATGGTGCTCTGTTAAAGTATTAAAACTAAAAAAAAATGATTTTATTGATTTGATTTGAGTTCAAGGGGCACGCATGCAAGATGCGCCCAAAAATTAAAATGTTTTGTCATTTAGCTTCGACTAAATCTGGAGCATCGATTTGCTAAATCGACATTTTTTCCCAATTATTTCCTCCTATGGAGGGGTAAAAAGGCTAAAATTGATTGTCAGTAACAAAAACAACCCTCGGGAAGGGGATAGAATATTTAATATTTGTTGTGCGCTGGGGAATGCGTGCTTTGATAACTTGGTTGTAATACTTTTTGTTACAGCACCATGTGGCTAGACTTTATAGTGCACCTCTGCCGTAGGCCGGCAAAGTAGGAGGAACCGTAGCAGACGACGCGAAGCTATCTGCTCCTCTGCCAAGGATTGCGCATGTGCCGCAAAATTCGCGCATCTCCCGTCATAGTGCTCCGCGGAGAGCGGCCAGGCCCTCCGTGTTACGTCCAACAGTGACCGCGTCTGCACATCAAACGCCTGAATAAAAAACATACGCTTCCCGTGATCGGAAGCCATCCTGGGTCCCTCGGGTTATGAAGCCGAAGTCTATCCGACTGCGCCACTTCGTGTTTCAACCATCTTTTTTATTTATTTTTTATTTCTCTGTGCCATCCGCAGACCACAGAAATCACGCAGACCCCATCTGCACTGCTGGAAATCGCAATCGTCTGAATTCGGTAACATTGTGACAACGATCAGACCAAAACGGGAAACCAGACGCACCAGCGTGTTGGGCCGTATCTGCAAAGACGAAAATGTAGCGCTGTTAAGGCATAATCGCGCATAACTTAACCAACATTGCATTATGACACTTTGCTAATCAACTGCGAAGAATTTCACTGCTTATTGGGAATGGTAAGGCGACTGTAATTATTGTGTTTCGGTAGTCTACTTGTTCTGGTCAACGTACTGTCCCTGTTTCTATTCTGGAATTGCGAATTTCTTTATTTCATGTTTGTTATCACGTATTACCCTGTCCACACCCACTGCACAGGACACGAATATATTGTGCATGTATACAGCTACTTTCTTTCTGTTCCTTATTTATTATTTCAAAAAATCTAATGCCCCTTTCTGGAACAAAAGTCATCTGAAACGGGAAGCTTGCTCCGTGCAAATGCAAATACCACAATCTAATCAGCCAATTCCAAATCTACCCCACACCGCTGAGCTAAACAAATGGTATTTCTGACTTTGCTATATAATAGGTTGCGATAGGGGTAATCTGAATGGCCTGATTTGCTTAGGTCAGCATTGTCGGTCATTTCGACTTTCGCTGACTTGGATTGTGCGCTTTGTATTTCCGTCGGAAGAAAGCTGCCACGTAACATCATTACGCCCACCATCATCACCATCATCAAATGCCCTCCCAATGTGTCTAGTCGACTTTTTTTGCTTCAAGTTCCATTATCATTGTCATCACGTGCCCTCCCCGAGTTAGTTTGGACTTTGGAATTATACTCAAGTTATATGGGAGAAAGCTTCACGTGTTAACCTCCTCGGACTGTGTAACACCGTCGTTGGTGAACAAGCCTGGAGTCTATGTGTTTTCTCTCCATCTAACTTAAAAGGCGCCTTGCTTCTGCTCAACTAAACACATAATATTGGCCCCTTTATGGCTGTCAATATGCCACAGGAATAGTCACAAAATGCCCAAAACAGCACACGCCCTACTACTCAGTAGCACTATCAGAATTGCTAAGGACTACCATAAGGATGTAACCTTGCAATGTTTTTGCTACGAAGCCTTTAGAATACATCCGTGGTCGCGTTGTGAGGTAGAGAAAATTACAGCGTAAGTCGGGAAAATGAAACAGACGGGTTGCGGGTTATACCTTGCTCAGCTGTTTCGAACAACGGATTTCCCATTTTTTATATCGGTTTTTCTTGTTCCTCATTTTCTGGATTCGTTAACTGAAGCTAACTGTCTGCTCTGTGTATAAATAAATTCCATACTTGGTTGTAGATAGAGCACCATCATGTCGTCTTTAATGTAATTAGGTTTTTCTGTTTACGCACATGGCTGTAGTGAAGAATTCTTTGTAGTCGTTAATGTGCATTTAACGGTGGCCCAGCACACCACACCTATCGTGTGCCTCAAACATCCAACATGCCTTTTTTCTTTCGTGCTAACCAAGGCGAAAAATGAAAGCCTCTTTTAAAATAAAACATGGTTAAAAAGCGACGCTTTCTCCCACGCAACCTGAGTCAATGTCAAAGTCCAAAATCCAGCCTGCTTCGAACGTGTGGGCATAGCACGATGCGATAGACGCCGACTTTATCACGCGAGTGACCCAGATTCAATTCTGACCAGGGGCCCCTGGTCAGAATTGAATCTGGGTCACTCGCGTGATAAAGTGATAAAGTGATAAAAAAAACGCTTCCGGAAGCGTTTTTTTTTTTTTTTTTGAGGCGCTTGATGTGCCTTTGTGGAAACGGGTTGTGTAAGCTGGCTTTCCTGTCGTGCGATTTTCTGAAGAAAACTTCGCGTTCTAGCATCATTGATAACAAAATCTGGAAGCCGCACCACGCTGCCGCCGTTGCATATCATATTTTTCTGCGAAAGTATTTACTTGGGCTACTTTGCAGTACACAGCCCCTACCCTCACACAGATTGATCATGGAAACGTGAATCCATGAATTCGCCCTCTGCCAAACCATTCGTTCCTCGTTTCAGGATCCCAAGAGCTAAGTTTTCACAGGTTGCGTGCTTTGTACAGCAGGCGTGGACTGTTAAGAAACGTTTCACCTGGTGTCACTAGATAAGGTATCAAACTATTTCCACTGAGGCACGCAAGTCAGCAACAGTGGCCATTTTTGTGTTTCGCAGTGTTGTGAGATTCGACCGGGTGGTTTTAACAACGCAGCCGAAGATACAGCAAAACGGCATCTTCAGACATACTTCTGCTGCTGAGATGCTGCTACACGCGTTATCTTTTTCCCTTTTTTTTTCATGAGGCAATATTTTTTAGAAGACACTATTGAATGGATGTGCGAATCAATGCGAGTATTTCGACCGATAGCCAAAGGCTTGTGTCCGGTCCACTTACAGTAATGTCTTATCGGATTGCAAAATAAGGCACACCGGTGAAAAGCAGAGCATAAGAATTATGTAACTACACAAAACTAAGCCTGCTGATTATACTAGTAAAACATTCTACTCGTCAGTTTAAAATTGCTTGAAAAAACTAGTTTCAATTCATAAAACATTCCATACTTCCGCACCAAAGAACACAATAAACGGTTAACCATACACATTTGTACAAACAGGAAGGTTGAAATTTCCATTTGTAGCTTGTCTCGTCGTACGAGCCGGCAAAGAAAACATGCTTAAGGGCAGGGGAGAATTTGAAGCTACTATGCTATTCACCAAAGGCAATTTTGTTGTCACGGAGAAATGTAAAAGAGAGCACTCGAAGTTCGCCAAATAATGTGCTACCTGGGTGGTCAAAGGGCGAGCATGTTATTGTTCTTAATGCTCCTTTTTGTAGTCGCTGAGGAGGAGTTAAATAGCTCGCATACGTTACCCCTCACGTTTCATTACACTTACTGATATAGCAGTTTAATTATGAGAAATATAGGTAGCCGAGAATGTTAAGTGGAAAGTGTTGATGGGCCTTCATTATTGTGTAGAAACTGAAAACAAGTTTCTTACATACGCTATCAATTTGCTCCATCCAGTGCAGGTGTTGATCAAAATAGCTCCGAAATGGTTAATAGAAGACATATATTCAATTTTAAAATTTTATATAGCTAAATATTGAAAATTGAAATATTGAAAATTTAGAAATTTTTTTTCTAAATATTGTAACGGGCATAGCTGTGGGAAATACCACTGAGCGCCATTACAAAGGACCAGCGACGACGACGACGAAAAAGGGGCTGGCGTTCCCTGCGCTGGCTGTGATCTTATTTCTGCTTCAGGTCGTTTGAATTCTGAAGGGTGCTAATTAATGGGTAATTCGGGTTTTATTCATAACTAAGTTTTCTTTTACAGCCTCTTTCCGGAAATACTTTAGTATTTTGAAGTCCCCACGTATTTAACGCCGATTTAGCCCTGGCCAATCCCTCCTTGTGGGTAGGTGAAAAAATCTTTGAGGTCATCATCATCATCATCATCATCTATGTGATCACCATCTTGTAAATACTGTAAATAGACCATTCATCCCTCTTCCCAATAGTTCGTGTCATCTGTCGTGCCGCCACGTTACATTTGGTGGAGCGTGCGGGTCCATCCCCGTCCCGGCCCAAGCTTCGCTCCTCATCGGCATCGGCGCAATCATGAAGCGGGCCTAAACCGCGTCGGGCAGCCGTAGCCCCGCCGCTATAAGCACTCGATGACAACACCCCGCCCCGTGTCCACAGCCCGTGACGAGCCGATCCAGAGCCTCCAAGACCTGACGACATGTGGCCAGACGACGACGACGGGTCGCCAGCCATGTGGCCCGGCGTGGTGACAACCCCTCAGCGGTTTGTCGTTGCATTGTGGACATCGCAGCTACGGGCCGGTGTTTACCAAACCATCACCTTCATGCGTGGCGGCAAGCGGTTCTTTCTCGTATTATCTCACATCAGTCATCTGCATCACTGTCCTCACTGTACCGCAGCTTCGACCGGGATGGTCGCCCTCGACCGGGGTGTAATGTAACGAGGCATAGCTCTGGGCAATACCACTCAGCGCCATTAAAAAGGACCAGCGACGACGACGACGAAAAAGGGGCTGGCGTTCCCTGGGCTGGCTATGTGATCGCCATCTTGTAAATGCTGTAAATAGACCATTCATCCCTCTTCGCCATAGTTCGTGTCATCTGTCGTGCCGCACCGTTACAATATGTCAAAATCGAAGTCGTTTTTTTATCTTGAATGAAAAATTACATGCTTCGATTTATAAGTTAGAACAGTTAATTTGTTGTGCAAAAAACTTTGAAAGGGGTGATAAATTCGCCATGCTTTTATTTTGAATGGTTGGCAAAGCTTCCCAATTGCAACTAAAGCAGTGTCGTCTGCGTACATTAAAACTTCTGAAAAAGTGACAGACTCGGGAAGGTCATATTTGATTCGCGTTGGGAACTACATCAGTCGAGCGCAGCCGCAGAGGAGGGAGGTCAAGCTAAGCCTACCAGAGTCGACCGACTAACACGCATAAGCAACAAAAAGGCGGCGCCCATGAACCGTCGCAGCGTTAGCAAATGTCACGTGATACGAGCTGACCAATGATCATGGCGGCTGCACGGAACAATAGGAGAAAAGGGTGGCGATACTATGTGCCCGTATCTAGTGACACTAGTTTCACTTATTATGGTCTCTCCGTTATGAAGTCCATGGTTTCGTCTCCGTTGCTACTAAATTCGCATCTGCTGCTTTCTGCAATCCCCTCGTGAAATTTCATATCTTGTTTATTTTAGGGGCGAAGCTCCTAAAGCCATGGGTCTGTCCATCCCTTGTGTCTCGTGGTACGTGACCGCCGCATGCTTTCGGAGATGTCGCAAAGTGGGCCGCGTTGCACGCGCAAGAACCGGCTGCAACCGGCAGCGCAAACTCGGCACCAGGAGCGCGAGCTTGTCTGTGTTCGCCAACGGAGGCGCGAGCGCACGGGCACTGCGAGGGGGAGATCACGCAAGAGATCACGCCACGAACGCAGGCAGTCGTTCTCGGAGATCGAACGAGACGCAAGGACCTTTGCTCGTTTCCTCTCGTCTTGTTCGGGCGCAAGTTCACCCTAAATAAAAGTTATTTCTTTACCGTTGTGTCCCATCCTGCGTGACAAATTGTGGTGGAGGTGCGGGGTAGTCCTCGATGGCGTGGGGTCTTTCACTAGGTCTGGGCCTGGGAGCATTGACTCCGAAGCCCCGTAGCCCGAGTTCCCTGTAGGGACACAGACGGTACATGTGTCCTGCCTCGCCACAGTGGTAACAGAGGGGGAGTTGATCGGGCAACGAGTCACCGGATGGAGGAGGTGGTTGTTGACAAGGCTGCGGAGCGGAGGGCGCGCAGGGCGGCGGCAGCGCGCGCTCGCCGACAGGATCCCGCCGTGCGCGAAAGAGAGGCCGAAGCATCGCTTCATTTCACAGATCATAAAGCCGTCGTAATGAAGGGACCTCGCAATCCAGTCATGACAACGACGAAATGAAAAGAACAAACAAAGAAACGAAACAACAAACGAACAAGAACAAAATAAAAGAACAAAATAAAAGTTTATTTGTACAATGTACGCACACAGTCTTACGTCTTTCTTAATGATGTAATGCGCGAACTTTCACGGGAGATTTACGGTTACCGATGATATCCCCCTCTCGAGCTTCGCCCCCACTTATCATTCATTCCGTGGATATGGCGTGATTTTTTTTTCTTACTCGCTGACGGCGATATTACGCGAAAACGCCGAGCAGGAAAGCTAACTTTAAACAACTGGAGGTAACATAATGATGATGATGATGGTAATGACGATACGACGCACTGATTGAAAGCCAACTTTACAAATGGGAGTGCACATGATGACGCTGGTGAAACTGAAGCAGGAAAGACAACTTTACACAATAGGAGGGCAGACGATAAGGGTGAAACAATCACCAGAAACCAATTTCATGCAAAGAGAGGGCTAATGATGATGATTGTGATGTTTATGAAACGCGAAAATTTATCCGATACAAATGCAAAGTCTACAACCCAAGTAGTCAAAGTTAAAATCAGCGACAACGCCGAGATAACCTACTCAGCACATGCCGGTGACTTAATCACGAACTAATCGATAGAAAATCATAACTTCACAATCGGTTAGCTCAAAGTTGTCGTAGTTTTGGACTTTGGTTGATTGGATTTCGGACTATGCGTTTGTGTCGGATGAAGCTTCTTTTCAAAGCCGTTTGCAAAGAGTCCAAGACGAAGGACCGCTGTTTCCTTTACTTTTACTCCGAAGTGAGTTCCCGTCTGGTCTTAAAAGTGTTGTACAACTTGCGATCCCGATCTCTCCAGATCTAACTTGCAATGCATCTCGCGGTACGTTAGACCAGCATATCCGTACCAATTCGGAGTCCAGGTCGCGAGAGTGGACGCTGAGGGGAGCATCCGGGGTCAGGGAGGACGGAACGAACAGGGAAGACGACTCCGCCATGCCCGGCTTGTCGGTCCGCGTCTCGCGAGATATCTGCGGGCCTCGCTTTATCTGGCAAAGAAGAAGAGAGTATAGGAGTTAATTGGGGAGTAAAGGCTGAAGCGACTGCTTACGTTGAGTTTTAATAACAGATCGGGAGCGGCCGCCAAGCTCCGCCGCAAAGCACGCTGCTCCCTCGAAGAGCAGGTGCTCCGACACTGCCTTAGGAACGTACGCGCTCCCACCGGCATGACGGGAACAGGAATTTTCCGACAGCCATAACGTCAGGCCCTTTCAAAAACGTCTGGTTCTCTCCAAGCGTTTTCTCCTTGTCTGTTCTGAACTAAAATTCCTTCATCGGCTTATTTTAAAGACGATAGTCTTTCTTGGGCTGCTTAAACGCAGAAATTTTGGTCTGTCTGTCTGTCTGTCTGTCTGTTACTGACTGGCTGTCTGTCTGAAAGAAAATTTAATAATAACCGATACGAAGACCCGCTGTGCTCAATACTACACGGGTCGCCTAAATAAAACATACTAAAAGGTCTCTCAAGCAGGAAAACATACACACTACACGTATCACTTCACAACTCTATTACACCACTCGCTACAGTTCTCCACAGTTCACTAGTACACGCACTAATACAGCAAGAAATCACTGCAAATCCCAATCTCGACACTTCACGACAAAACTTCACCATCAATAAAAAAATCAAAAGGGTAGAACAGACACTTCTATTTGCTTGTTTTCCACACGGATTGAGCCACCCGGCCAAAGATATACGTATGCTGCGCAATAGTATTATACACTCACAGCCAAATCTAAACGTCTAAGTTCGGTGTCAGTGTTCATACTTGTCACCGTTGTTGAACAAAAGCAAGAAATTACTCAAATATAAAACAGCAAATCAATACATAAGTGCTATTCCCCGAGTTCATTTGATAAAAAATTCATGGTTGCTTCGTTTTTACGATAGCAAATGAAATAGTACTACATCAACGGCAGCAAACCATCGCCTGCTGTTGCCAGCGCTATCTCCTGGCGGCATTTAAGAAATCAAACTGCAGTAACAACGAAAGGTTCCGCTAAGTGGGATACACGGGCCGCTTGGAACGCTCGTGGAGTAGGGCAAATTGATCCTAAAAACATTGTAGTGGCTGCTTCGATTCACGCGCGCCTTTTCCGTCCGGCAGCGCTGGCATCGAGACACCAGACTTGGAGCAGTGGAACGTGGTAAATTTAAATTGTCTTGAGCAAACCTCTACCGCGTTATGTTGGGAAGACCGAAACGGGAAAGTAACAGCATTAGAGGTGAGCGGGAAACAGAAGGGACCCCTGTACTTGGCAGGAGCGCCCATCGACTATCGTCTTTCGGCGACATTTGCAACGAAAGAAGCAGATACGCGGACAATTTTTTGCAATAAAGGGACCTTGTTAGTATCCACGGCGTCCAACGGCGTCCATGACGAAAGCTTCGTCGGTTCTTTCTCACACAGGCGAAAACAAGAGAAAAACAAACGCCGCAGTCGCATTAACACGCCATGTCCATGCCGTCATAATTCGAGCTCGGCTCCTCGCCACTTGATTCCGAGTCTCAGCTGCCGCGCTCGCTTTCGTTAAGTATCAAGTAAATGAACGCGACGCGGCATGCAGCATCTATTTTCCAACTGTGACGGTAGTCGTTGCCCGCATTTGCTGGAGCGGGCGCCATGGGGATTCGGAAAGAGGAGTAGGGTGGGAGCAGGCGGTGATGACGTCCTGAGAGAAGACGAGGGCCCCCCCATGGGTCTCGTCTTCGGGGGCTGATTTGGCTGCCGTTACTTTTCGTACGACGTAACTTCCGCCGATTTCGGGGGCGTAACTTTTCTTGCTCCACGGAGCGATCTCGGCTGCAACGACGCCGCTCCGATCTTCCACTGGAACACGATTTGGTTGCTCTCGATCTGCCTTTGGAACGTGTTTGCTCCAAACGGAGCAAAAAAGGTGCTCCGAAAGTGCTCCGGATCTACCATCTGAATTCAACATTAGGCAAAAAAATGGCCGCGTATCTGCCTACTCCGCTCAAATGTCGTCGAAAGACGACAGTGTTCTGCCGCCCATGTCACCTAAATGTCTCTCTGCTCTTCCCCGCCCACCTCTCACGCTCTGCCCCTACCATATCGTTTCACCTACGGTAAACACAGTGAATGTTTAGTGAAGTCAATTCAATTTCCCCGCGTTCCACTGCGCGCGCGCCATCTAATGAAAAATTTCATTACTGTAACTATAGAAGTGGTAACGCTGTTACGAGGTCCAAACTCATTGCAAGCTCTCTTTTTATTTTCGGATCAAAATATTTTTAAACGTGTATTTTCTACTTGCAGTGGCAAAAATCAATCAGCCTCGTTTTTAATACTAGAAGGACAATGCCAATACCATTTATGTATTCATGTTTTGCCCAAAATATGTGTAATGTTTTCTCTTTTGCTCAACGGGGTTGGAGAGTAGGAAGTGTGTTTCCCTTCCCCAAGTCGGTTTGGGCAAGTTTTGCCTATGCGTACCTCTTCAAGGTTTTATGTAACTTTTACCAAAACGGCTGAATCGAGGGACAGACCGACACAGACTGGAAAATTTTCCCATTTATGTAGGCCAAGAAAGACCATCGTCTTTAAAAAAGCGGTACAAGGCGTACCCGCAAGTCGGCATACAAGCATGCACGCAAGGTAGCGTATCTCCCTGCTTCACTGGCTCGTAAATTGAAGGGCACAACCTTCTCCATCAGAGAAAAATTTTCTTGCAACCAGACAAGCAAGAAAAATATTGCTTGAATTCACCAAGTCGCTAACAACCTCGTGGAAACTGTCGGTCGAAGGCTGCGTGTGATAACAAAACAACATTACGATAGGGCCAAAGACTCTTGTTGTCACCTTAGCTGTTCCTTCCGTTACTCCATCTGCCAGTACATGCACGAGACATACAGTGACCGAACCCATGTACACGCCGATGGTTCGGTAACATCGTCGGGTTCTGTCGGCGCTTGTTATACCACGAATGTCACTCTCTAGCAAATTCAAGATAGCCAATCTTACAACCTCCACGGCTACAGAACTTACGGCCATCCGTAGCGCTCTTCACACCATTGAGAAAAGTTCGTGCCGCAGATGGGCTATCTTCTGTGATTCGAAGCCTGCGCTTCAGTCACTCCAGTCAGCCCTGTGCCGGGGACCTCACTAACACCTCCTGACAGAAATAAGAATGGTGTACGACCGTGCTGCCCCGGCGGGTCACGATGTCACCCTGCAGTGGCTTCCCAGCCACTGCGGCATTGTCGGCAACGAAATTGCGGACGCTTCCACCTGGTTGGCTCATCAAACAGCGACGATTGTACACATTCCATAGTACGTACGCAGCTATGGCCGTCCGCATACATGCCTGGGAAAAAGGCTATCTATCAATTGTCTACAGTAGAATTCACATGTGCACACATTGGTGCCCTTGACCCGCACCTGCAACGTTCCCTTCCACTAAGCCTCCCACGGTCTGACGCAACTCTTTTTTGCCGTCTCTTGCTGCGGGTGGTTTTAACAAATGCTTCTTCATACATAATAGGAATGGCAGCAAGTGAGGATAGCTAAACGTGTGGCGCACCGAAGATGATAGGCCACGTTTTATGCGAGTGCCCACGCTACTCGCCTGAGAGAAAGAAGCTGTCATCAGCACTGAGGAACCTAGACTCTCGGCGGCCATTTTTGGAGGAGAAGATTCTGTGCCACTGGCCTTCTCTCTCATCCACTCAGAAAACGACCAGGGAACGCTTACGCTTTCTACGGGCGACGAACTTAAACACTAGACCATAGACTGAAAGCCTTAAAGTGTGAATCAGTGTCACTGCTTCAGAGCTGAGCATACGTGTCTGGTCCAACTCTTCTTCATTCTTTCCTTTCTTTTTTTTGCCCATTTTCCCTTTCCTACGTGCAGGATAGCAAACTACACTCTAGCCAGGTTAACTTTCCTGCCTTCCTTCTACATCCTTCCTTCCTGCCAGCACAGTATTTCCACCCCCAGTGCACCAGTCCACCCGTCTGTCACTTCCCCTCCCTCATAGCTAAATCGAGCGTCCTCGCACCACACACAGCAGAAAAATATCGCCTGTCTCAGCACACCATTGTCAAATGTTCGCCAACTAGCATTTCACACTTTCGTTTTCCACAACTAGAATTTCCATCGTCCATTTGGACACCATATCAAAAATATTTAATTGACATGATTTAATCCATCAAAAATCGAGCTCCTCGATTTATAACTCGAAATTATAACCAGCATATTAGCACCACGCAAATGAAACGTCAATGCTGTCTCCAGCCATTTTCCACACGTCCCTCTGTCGCAGTCATAAGACTTTCCCAGAAATACATTTATGCCTCGACAACACGACCGTTTTTTCCTCACGCCCATCTATCCCCTCACCTCGGCTGTACAACCACCGCAGCTTTTCACGCATTTACGGTGCCACACATGTTTTGAACTCATCTGCCCTCCCACGTGCTATACGCCTTTGGAAAGATCAGCCCGATCATATAGCATCTGTCATGCCATGTAACCTTTAGCATCTTGTGTCTGACTATTATGCCTCTTAACCTTCCACAGACTCTTAGTCTGTTGGCATTATTTACTAGTTATCTGTTTCTCGCCATCAGCAAGTGTCCGAAATTTAAGAAAGCATTTATAGGCCTATTGCGTCCTGTATGATGCTGTTTATTTTTTATATGTAGACATACGTACGGTGATTCAACAAAATTTTTGTTGACGCGACTGGAAGTTTCGAGGCTTGCGCGAATGTTCGACTTTGTGTGTGGGTGTGTGTGTTTGATACAGTTTAGTTATTATCTGTTAGTTTTTTCTGACGGTGTCTGTTATTTGTGTGCTCCCATTGTTGATACTACGTGCCCCTCCCCCCTTACTCTATGCCCACCCCATCGGTCTGTAAAGTATCTTGAATAAACAAATGTCGTCGAAAGACGATAGTCGTATGCAGCCCAGCAACGTAACTTTTTCTCCGCTCTCCACCCCCACTCCTAGCCCTCTTCCATTCCAATCTCGTTCCTGTCATGATGAATGGAATGGACGTTCGTCCAATGCAATACGATTTTCGCGCCCTCGCACTGCACGTGCTCTATCTTTTGGGTGAGCGCGCATTTTTTTATTTGTCCTTTTGTTGCTTGTTCTGCCTGGAACACCATGACCTCAAGCTGTTCTTTTAATACAAAAGTAGTGCAGCTTGCTGGGCCAGTTGGTACATGTTGATGGAAGGGAAAATCAGCGACAACAAGACGCAAACACAAGGATAGACGATACATCACACACGCTGTGCTTGCTTTCTGCTTGCTTTTATCTCGCTTGCCTTTATCTCGCAAGGGCAATTTTTCACTCTTAGTTTATTTTTAGCAGCGTAGCTGCTTAGGCTTCAGCTTCGTCCGGTGGGTTTAGGAAAAACAACTACCAAAAAAAAGAAATCCTGTGCGAGGGGCCCGGCATGACGTTCCGGCAGCTCCGTAGGTGGAGCCAAAGCTCGCCTAGCTATGACGTCACTCCGTCGATGGGATGACTCAAACGCAGACGCTACTGAGAGCAGTCCCCAGTCTATGCTCGACCTTGGATGCAGCCACCGGCTCCTTAAAGGGACACTAAAGTGATATGTAAACACTGCGGGATAACTAGCGCAAATTGTAGTCCGGAGTCTCCAGGCCATGTTTCGACCACTCTGGGCGCGTTTACGCGATTTTATTTAGTAGAAAAATTCATTCGAAAATGCTGTCCTCCTCTCTTTTACGCTCGCCATTTGTGTGCTGGCGTTTTCATGTGAAGTCGGGAGGAGCCGAGCTCGCAATTGGCAGCGATACTGCACGGCTCCCCGGCCTTCAGACAGAGTCAGTCGGCCCAGCGTTTCGTCCGCCGGCCGCCAACGGGTCGTCGCAATTCGCTCAGTTGAAACGAAGCCAGGACACGTTTGTCAATGGAAGAATGTGCCTTTCTTTACTTGGTTAGCTTGTACACTGTATCTAGCTCCAAGTCAAGGTCGCTTCACACAAGCGCTGCACAAGCGCACATGCGACGCTTCGCTGACTGATACGCCAGTAGGAAAATATAAGGCCTCTTGAAGGCGGGAGAAGAGTCAGCGAAGTCAATATAGGTACTAAGGAAATAAAATCGACTGATATTTTTACCGTACAGCGTAAAACTAGGGTGCGGGAAGCACTTTTTTGCGCTGGGTGAACAAGCACAGCGGCCAGCAGCACGACTACGCATCTGCGAACGCTTTTCCGTCTAAGAAATGCAATTGCTAGACGTGAGATATTGTGGAAACTTGGGGGATGCTTACTGCACGAGCGCAAAACAACAAATGGTCACCTAAGCTCCTTGAAATGCTAAATTTAAATAAAAGTGTAAACTGGTTATACATTATATACCTTATATTTCCAAGTCTCGCTGCACTTGCCCGTGGCCGAGTGGTTTGGAGCACTAGGTATGTAAGCGCAAATGTTTTGAAAGTCACAAGTTCGAATCCCCGCGGGTAAGCACTTTTTTTTTATAGGTTAACTTTTTCGTTTTCCGCCGATATTTTCTATACTGAGTTCACCTTTTTTGGTGCCTCAACGTTCATTGCTCCACGAACTTGTTCACAGAACGCACGCAGGCTGGCACTGGCGCGCTAGCGATTCTCGTTGTCGTGCTGTTGCCATAAGCACGACTGCTTGCGGGCAGTGGGCACAGGCCAGAATCAACAGACCCTTGGCCTGGTCGAACACGCTTTTTACGATTACAGGTATGAGTGAGGCGAGCTCCAAATATAGGGGAAAAGCGCATGGCATTTGAGCGTTCTGCGGGGACGCGGAGGGCGTTCATTGCACCTGCGTAGGCCTCGATTGTGAATGCTACGATTCCAAGCCGTCCTGGGAGGCTTATCTTATGCATTTTTACAGCCGACAACATGGCAGAAGCGCGGTACGATGATTACTGAGATATTGAGAATGCCCACTCCAAACAACGCCATTGGTTGTGTTTTACAGAACCGAAACCGAAACTTGTTTGATTGCTAACCTTGGGCATCGTCCAATCACGGTGCCCCCTCCTCCAAACGTCACAGCCTTAGTCGGTGCGGCCGCCGCAAATCGCGCATGGTAGTTTTTCTTCTTTCGCGCTTTGTAAAATAATTACCAATTTGTCAACCGGATATATAACGATGAAAAGTGTGCTAATTTGAGCCAGTCTACACAGTGCAAGCAAAAATGGGAGCTTGACAAATTCACTTCAGTGTCCCTTTAATTCATTTCGGGTGGGATGCACCCACGTGCCTCCTCCTGTGTGATAAATGCACTTTTGTTAAATCTCGTGGCAGTGCTCAAGAGATCTCTGTATTGTTTGCAGTGAAGTACCCTGATGTTGTTTTGATGTTTCTTAACCTAAACGTGTACACATGTATCTATGTATTAATCACTGTGATACGACACATTTTATTGCGGATGGCAGTATTACTAAATAAAAAAGTATATTAATATACCCCCTCTCCACATGCCTCGACTTGAAAAGTACAAGTGATCAGACACAGCGGCTTGTGACGCCGCGCCAAGTACATCGTTTACACTTGCGCTGCTCAACACGAATTCGCGAGTTCGATTCCCGGCCGCGGCGGCGGCTTTTCTGGTGGAAGCGTAAAGCATGAGATTTCGGGGCGGGTTTAAGATGAACACGTGGTCAAAATTAATCCGTAGCCATCCACTACAGCGCGCCGTATCGCCTGCGTTGCGTCGGCGCGTTAAAGCCTACAATCAATTAATATATACATCATTTACACTCCCCCAAAACCCTTATTCCCCCAACAACTATCTAACCCCCCCCCCCCCCAAAAAAAAAAAAAAAAGCGCAGCGCCGACTCCGTCGGGTTAGTGCTTGAGTACACATGAAAAGGCCACGATCCAACTTCGAGTATCACGACAAAGCCTCGCAGAACCTCAAGACGCTATGTCAACCCCCCCCCCCCTCCTCCGCTGTTTCTCCACCGTTTCACCGCCAGTGCAAGCTGGGCAATTTTTATCACTTGCTCTCTTGAAAACTACCCCTACCTCTATCCTTAGTTAAAAGAACGCCGGAACTACTGGTTCAGTACATAGATTTTGCCTGGAGTGCGCCTGAGGTTTCCATTGCGCTAATAATTGGGACATGATTGACTCATATCAGCAGTAATATATGTTTTGTACTGCTCTGCCTACGCATGGTACTTCTTCTTGACGAATTGTTTAAAATTGTAGCCGGAAGGATGAACGAAGAACAGACAGATAGAGAAAACATTTTGTGTTTAAGTAGCCGAAGAAAGGCTATCTTTAAAAATATTTAATGCGCGGGGTCTTTGTACACACGCCCCTTATTTGCTTTAAGGTCACTGTTGTAAGAGCTCTCCTCTAACTAAAGCCAGATCATATGCTTCAAAAAAGGAGTACCTCATGTTTCAAAATGTTAAGAACTGGGTGATCTGAGGGCGGCTTTGAAGAGCGATAACTGTTTCTGAAGACGACAGTCTTCGAACAACGAAGATTTAAAAAAACTGATGAAGCCGTGGCGACTCCCTAGACAGTTTCAGGAAACTTTTCGACGAAGTCACAGAATCTTGTTTGTTCCATTGGCGTTTATCGACCTAAACCACGGAGCGAGAGGGGAAATGACGCTTCCTTGGGCGGCCAATTAACGTCACAAGCGCTGTGGTAAGGTTATGCTGGTGGCATCTATCGCTGCGTAGAATGGCCACGATCGTTACTTCACTGCACAGCCGCAGAATTAATTGTGGCCGCTATCATTTCGTCCATGAGATGCTGCTACCGTGTACGACGTCGCAGTTACGAAGCTTCGTAGTCCGCACTCATTTTCATTGTGACGTTTTCTGCTCGCTCGCATACCACATCGGAACCAGCCATTTATCATCCTATACATTCTTGCTCCGTGTCCTAACCCACCGCTTACATAACTTGGCACTTGTAGTTGGCACTCTAGTTTCGTTTGATCGCATCACCAAAGTGATAATGGGCAGTTAACACAGCAATTATTTTTAGGGCTGGCCCAAATTACGTCACTCTTGCTCATAACACTTCCCTGTACTTCGAAAAGAGCGAATTTTTATACTTTTTTTGCGTTCAATCAGTTCAAGAAGAAGGCAGCTTACACTAACCCGTAAGTCTTGAAGTTAGCGAAGCTATACGAAACTTTATACGACCATCATGACTGTTTAGGTCCGCGATTGCAGCTGACGTGCGTCTTCTACGCTTCCGCAACTACGTTTAAACCAACAATTTTGAATAAGTGTGAGCTTTCTACATTTTGTTTCGATGGAATAATCAATAGACATCACCTCGGAGGAGCACTGTATGCAACCTTCACGACTTTCACGACGGTTTAAGTGCCCGATTGCAGCCGATTTGCTTCTTCCTCGCTGCCGCAACTCCCTCAATGTTGCTCTAAGCATGAGCTTGCTTCACTTTTTTGGAAGTTATGATCATTGTGCATCACCTTCGAGGGGCGTATGCTATCACGTGTATTGCCGCTACCGAGAAACGGTTGCCACAATTGCGGCGAACGTTGGAGTCTTTCTCGTAGCGAGCAAGTATTACCACAAGCCACAATAACGGCGAACGTTAGAGTCTTTCTCGTATCGAGCAAGTATTACCCCGATTACGGCGAAGGCTGGATTTGTTCTTTCGGCCAATCTTGGCCATTCGCTCCAAGTAGGTATGCTCGTGTTGGCCAATCACCATTAGTGGTTATGCTCGGCACTCTTGGCCAATCTCCCTCATTGTGTATTCTTGGAATTCTCTTGGTATATTTAACTGCGGACACAAAAAATAACGATTTTCTAAACAGTTTCTCTGTTAAAACGACTTTAGTAATAATTTTTTTCGTTTAGTGATACTGAAGCCGAAATATTTCACATTATACAAATTTGTATTTTGTCTCCATGGCCCCCTTAACCGTAACAAGAGTGAGAGAGGAGCTGAAGAATCTGAGAGGTGAAAATGGGAGATAGGAGCGTCTGATACCTTGCAGAACGGGCAAACGACAATTACAGGATACAAGCAGGTTCGTGGCAACTTAGGCAGCGAACCGTTGATGAACTACCATTCCAGTTGAGACTCGCGCCAGCGTATATGCATTTCTTTTTTTGAGGTCCTTAACCTTTGTTGTGCACAGTTTCGTGTGAGCAGTTTGCGTGCAGGAAGCCTCAGGGTTCGACTCTAGTGGTTAGTTTAACTTACCAAGTCAACTTATATCTTACGCTCGACTAGGCACCGAAAGGTGAGATTCTCAACGACATCATGCTGGTACCGATGCTGTTCTTGTGCTTTTTTTTAACTGGGAGTGGCATCCATTCAGAGTGTTTTGCTGTCCTCGTGGAATTTGTAATAAAAAGACTCGACTCTTTTAGTCTAGGCTACTGCCCTATGGTCACTAGGTAGGATCAGTTATTAGTGCGATGGCTTCGGGATGAGGTCGTCCAATTAATTAACCTGGAAGCGGATGGACATTCTCCTCTTTGGTGCAAGAACGTACCTATGCTACACTGGCGGCCACTCATCACATTTCTTATTGAAAAAGTCAAATTTCCTTTCTTAGGGAAAAGCTGGTTAAAACGCGAAGCTTTCTGAATGCAACCTGTATCAAAGCCCAAATTCAAGCTACTTCGACCGCTTCGGAATGCCGCATGAGGATAGACGGCGGCTTCAGAACGCCGGAAACCAGTTTTGATTCCGACACAAGGAAGCGTTTTGTTGTTGGGCGCTCATCATGTTGGCTGGATTTTCTGCAGTTCGCCTTGGCCTAACGACGCAAGGGACCAGATAGGCATCGAGAGCTTCGTTTTAAAAAGATGCACGTTACACATTTCTCGGTACGCCTACCTTGCAAGTAGCATTTATATTGGTCTAATATGGTCTAATATGAAGTAGCATCTCTTTCCCACCTTGATGTTGCTCTTGGCAAATTTTCGTGTCGCGCGGTTACTACGGCTGCTTGGCCCTGCAAATGCCCCGTTGCTGGTATCGGGCCCACCGCCTCGGTGAGGGGGAGTCGTCGAGGCTGGGGAGCTGTCTGCTTCAGGCTGCAAAGCAGTAACCACTTGCAGTGAGGACCAGTTTCGAGTGAAGCGATGTGCGAGCACTTACTCGAACACGCGTTTATGTAGCCATGCAGCCAGGCATTTCTGCAACCCCGCCACCTGCCAATTTCCGAAAATACAGCTGAATTTGGCGAGAAGCATTGGTACCAGCAGGGAGCTTTCCCAAGGTGGACTAATTGACTCTTAAGTGATGCACTCCTGTACTGTGTCTACAACAGCAGTGGTGGTGTCAGCCTGAACACAGGAACACTGTTAACAAAATCGCTGTTTTTCGTCGACACGCTGCGTATTGATAACGAATTATACATTTATGATAGGGCCACAGACCCTGTTGTCATCTTAGCTGTTCCTTCCGTTACTTCATCTGCAGCACAAAATTTCCCCCCTCGTTGCACCAGTCACGCCATCTGTCGTTTCCCCTCCGTCATAGCTATATCCAGCATCATCACACCACAAACAGCAGAAAAGTACGCCCTGTTTCAACGCATCGATGAACAAATGATCACCAACTAGCATTTCAAGCTTTCGTCCTCCCACACTGAAACTTGCTTCATCCATCTGGTCACTATATCAAAGATGTTTAATTGACATGATTGAATCCATACAAAATCGAGCTGCTCGCTTCATAACTCCAAATATATAACCAGCATTATACCACCACACAAATAAACGCCAATGCTGTCTCCAGCCATTTCACACACGTCGCTCTGTCGCAGTCATATGCCTTTTCCAGAAATATATTTATACCTCGAAAACACCACCGTTTAATCTTCAACGCCCATCTATCATGTCACGTCGCCTGCACAACCACTACAGCTTTTCAAGCATTTACAGTGCCACACATTCCTTTAACTCATCTGCTCTCCGACGTGATATACACCTTAGGAACGATCGGCCCGATCATATTGCATGTGTCGTGCCATGTAGCCTTTAGCACCTTGTGTCTGACTATTATGCATCTCAACCCTCCACAGACACTTAGTCTGTCTGTATTATTTACTAGTTATCTGTTTCTCGCAATCGGCAAGTGTCCGAAATTTAAGAATGCATTTAGAGGCTTACTGTGTCCTGTATGGTGCTGTTTATTTTTGATTATATGTAGACGTATGTACGGTGATGAAACCCAATTTTTGTTGACGCGACTGAAAGTTTCGAGGCTTGCGCGAATGTTCGACTTTGTGTGTGGGTGTGTTTGATTCAGTTTACTTATTATCTGTTGTTAGTTTTTCCTATCAGTGTCTATAAGTTGTGCGCCCCCCTTGTTGATATTACGTGCCCCCCCTTACTCTATGCCCACCCCATGGGCCTGTAAGGTATCTTGGACAAACAAATGTCGTCGAACAGTTTTTTGCCGCCCCTCAACATAATTTTTCTCCGCTCTCCACCCCCACCCTCGTCCTCTTCCGTTCCAATTACCTTCTGCAATGATGAATGGAATGGACGTTTGTCCAATGCAATATGATTCTGGCGCCCTCACACTGCACGTGTGCTATCTTTTGGGTCAGTGCTCATTTTTATTATTTATCCTTTGTATCTTGTTCTGCCTGGAACAGCACGACCTCCAGCTGTTTTTTTAATACAGAAGTAGTGCAGCTTTCTGGACCAGTTGGTACATATTGACGGAGGGGAAAATCAGTGAAAAAAAGACGCAAACACAAGGAGAGACGATGCAACACAAACGCTGTGCTTTCTTTGTGCTTGCTTTTATCTCGCTTGTTTTATCTCGCACGGGCCATTTTTCACTCTTTGTTTATTTTTAGTAGCGGAGCTGTTTAAGCTTGAGCTTCGTCCGCTGGCTTTAGCAAAAACAAATACCAAAAAGAGAACTCCCAAGCTGCAAGGCGCCCGGCATGACCTTCGCACAGCTGCATAGGTGAAGCCAAGCCAAAAGTAGCTAGGAAGTCACTGCGCCAACGCGGCGACTCAAACACAGACGCTAATAAAGCGCAGCGGCTGGTCTATGCTCGAAGTTCGATGCATCCACCGGCCCCTTAAATCACTTTCGTGTGGGATGCGCCCGTGTTCTTCCTAGTGTGTGATAAATGCTCTTTTGTTAAATCTCGAGGCAGTGCTCAAAATATCGCTGTATTGTTTCCACTGAAGTACCCTGATGTTGTTTTGATGTTTCTTAACCTAAAATTGCACACATGTACCTATGTATTACCACTCTGCTACAACCCCTTTCATTGGGGTTAGCCGTATTACTGAATAAACAAATATAAGATATACCCCCTCTACACATGCCTCCACTTCAAAAGTACAAGCGATCAGACACAGCGGTTTGTGACTCCGCGCCGAGTACATCATTTACACCTGCGCAGCTCAGCACGAAATCGCCGGTTCGATTCCCGGCCGCGGCGACCGCTTTTCTGATCGAAGAGAGAAGCAAAAACGCCCGTGTGTTCGAGATTTTGGTGCACGTTAAAGATCCCCAGGTGGTCGAAATTTTTGCGTCGCCCTCCACTACGCTGCTCTTAACACCTGCGTTGCGTCGGCGCGTTAAACCCTACGATCAATCAATATTTACATCGTTTACACTTCCGCAAAACATGGGTCGGCCGATGAAGTATGTAACTCCCGATAAAAAAAACCGCAGCGGGCCAACTCCGTCGTGTAACTGCGTGAGGACATATGTGAAGGCTACGATCCAACTTCGAGTATCGCGACAAAGCCTACCAAAACCTACAAAAACCTCAAGACGCTATGTCAACCCCTACCTCCGCTGTTTCTCCACCTTTTGACCACCAATGCAAGCTGGGCACTTTTTTCACCTCTCTCTCTTGAAAACAACCCCAGACTCTATGCTTATCTAAAGAAAGCCGGAAATGGTGGTTCAGTACTTATATTTTGGCTGGAGTATGCCTGATGTTTCCGTAACGCTAAATAATTGGGACATGATTGACTAACATCAGCAGACTTATTTTTTTTATCTGCTCTACCTATGTATAGTACTTCTTCTTGACGAATTGCTTAAAACTTTTTCCCGGAAGGATGAACGAAGAACATACAGATGGACAGACAAAAAATTTTGTGTTAAATAGCCGAAGAAAGGCTATTTTTAAAAATAAAGCGCGGTATATTTGTACACACGCTCCTTATTTGCTTTAGAGTATCATTGTTGTAAGAGCTCTTGAACCAAAGCCAGATCATACGTTCAAGAAAGGAGTACCTCCTCTTTTCAAAATGTTAAGATTGGGTGATCTGACGACTCTTCTGAAGAGCTAAAACTGTTTCTGAAGACGACAGTCTTCGAACAACAATGTTTAAAAAAACCGACGAAGCCATGGCGACTCCCTAGACAGTTTCAGGAAACTTTTCGATGACGTCACAGAATCTTATTTGTTCGATTTGCGTTCGTCGACGTACACCACGGAGCAAGAGCAAGACAGGAAGGGAAAAGGCGCTTCCTTGGACGGCCAATTAACATAACAAGCACTTGGCCAAGGTTATGCTGACGGCATCTATCACTGCGTAGAACGGCCACGATCGTTGTTTCCACTGTACAGCCCCAGAATATATAGTGGCGGCTATCATATCGTCTATTAGATGCTGCTCCCTTCTCCGCCGTCGCATTTACGAAGCTTCGTCGTCCACGCTCGTTTTCATTGTGACGTTTTCTGGTTGCTCGCCCACACCAGCGGCAACGGGCCGTTTCTCCTCCTATATATTCTTGCTTCATGTCCAAACCCACCACTTACATAACTTCGCAATTGTATTGGGCACTCCAGTTTCATTTGATCATATCACTTTAGTGATAATAGGCAGTTAACACTAAACATTTTTAGGGCTGGCCCAAAGGATATCACTCTTGCCCATAACACTTCCTTGTACTGCGAAAAGAGCTAATTTTCATTCTTTTTTGCGTTCAGTCAGCATTAACAAGAAAGAAGCTCACACTAACACGTAGGTCTTGAAGGTAGCGAAGCTGCACGCAATTTTATACGACCATAACGACAGTTTAGGCCCACCATTGCAGCTAATGTGGTTCTCCGCTTCCACACCTACCTTTACTTCAACATTGTTGCAATAAGTGTGAGCTTCCTTCAATTTTTTTTTTTTGATGGGATAATCAATACACATCATCTCGAAGGAGCACTGTATGCAACCTTCAAGACCATCACGACCGTTTAAGTCCCCGATTGCAGACACTTTGCATCTTCTTCGCCACCGCAACTCCATTATTGTTGCTCCAAGCATGAGCTTACTCCATTTTTTTGGAAGTTATGATCTTGTGCATGACCTTCGAGGGGCGTATTCTATGACGTGTATTTCTCGTACCAAGCGAGTGTTGCCACGATTACGGCGATAGTTGGAGTCGTTCTCGTATCGAGCAAGTATTATCACGATTGCGGCGAACGCTGGATTTGTTCTTTCGGCGAATGTTGGCCATTCTCTCCAAGTAGGTGTGCTCGTGTTGGCCAATCTCCCTTAGCGGTTATGCTCGGCACTCTTGGTCAATTTCCGTGACTGTGTATTCATGGTATTCTCTTGGTATTTTGAACTGCGCACACGAAAAATAACAATTTTCTTGAGAGGTGCGCTGTTAAAACGACTTTCGTAATATGTATTTTGCTAAGTGAGGTACTGCAGCCCGGATATTTCATATTATACAAATTTGTATTTTGTCTCCCTCGCCCCCTTAACTGTAGCAAGAGTGAGAGAGGAGCTGAAAAGTCTGAGAGGTTGGAAGGGGAGATATGAGGGACTTATACCTTGCAGAAGCGGCAGACGACAATTGCAGGATACACGCAGGTTCATGGCCATCTCTTCCCCGTATATTTATTTTTTCTTATTAAACTAACGACCTTTCTTCCGCCACAGACCGGAAAGAGCAAGAAGTTGTGAGTGGTTACCTGGCCACTGTTCCTTTTTTTTTTTCAAACCAAACATGTGCAGTTGGAGTAGAAATTCTGCTTGTTATAAGTTCCTTCCGCGACTCTGGGTACTTTTACAGGACCGTCGTTCAACGTACATGATGTTATGCAAATGAGTTGGTTTTGTCGAAAAGAACGGAATGAAATGGATGACTTTATTATAGGAGGCGGCCAATAGGCCCTGCTAGGGAACATGGGAAAAAGGGTAAGGGATGACGGTTCATATAAAGTCTTCACTGCACTGTGAGGGTTCACTTAGCACGGTATGCACAGTTGAAGTTGTGGCGAGGACACTCTAATACGATCGTGATCGGGGTGTCGAAAGAAAAAATTTTTCACAATGGTTGGTGACAGATGTACGCCAGTGCTGAAGATGACTTACGTCTCCAGAAGTTGCTCCTCAGATTTAGCGTTAAAATGAACTCATTGAAGACGACCTGTGCAATTCAGTGCACAGAACTGAGGTCGCTAAGGGCCGTGCAACGCGCCAGGAACTGAAGATTCTCTTACGCGTTTTTATACGTTACGACTGCTCTATGCAGTCCGATCTCGATAATTCAAAGGCGCTAAATTGCAATTTTGGTAAATCAGTCCCGAAAATTTTACATGCAATCCAATGAAAGAACTTGCGCGATAATTTGGAGCTATAACCTATTATATTGGTTCGATGAAAGTTGTTTTCAAATAAAAGCATTGAGCCAGCCTTCATTCTTCGATAAAATTTCAAACTAGCAAGCGCAAAAACGTCACCGCATTGTGTACTGATATCGGTGCCATCGTAACAAAGGCAGCGTACAGTTGATGAAGCAACAGGTAAGTCGAGACTCGCGCCAGCATATAGGCATTTCCTTTTTTTTTTTTGAGGTCCTTAACATTTGATGCGCACAGCGCCGTCTGCCGTTTGCGTGCTGGAAGCCTCAGGGTTCGACTGTAGTGGTTAGTCTCCCTTACCAAGGCAACTCATATCTTACTCTCGACTAGGCACCGAAAGTCTAGATTAGCGTTAAAGCCGCAAAAAACAAAGTCGAGAAAGAAAAAGCTTGTGCTTTTTGTTTAATTGGGAGTTACCTAGGCTACTGCGCAATACCGCGCTAAGTAGGACCAGTTAGTAGTGCGATGGCTTTGGGATGAGGTCGTCCAAAGATCGCACCCTGGTAGCGGATGGACATTATCCTTCGTGGTGCAAGAACGTACATATGCTACACTGGCCACGCGTCATCACATTTCTTATTGAAAAAGTAAAATCTTCTTTCTTAAGGGAATGCTGGTTAAAACGTGAAGCTTTATTTATTTGTACATACTGCCAATCCAATGAGGATTATCGCAGAAGGGCAATACAGTCAAATACATACATCAGTTTGTCAAACAAAACAAACTGCATTGAGCATTATTACAGAACACACTACTTAAGTTGTTTAAAAATCAGGGTATGCAGAATGCGAACAGTAGGCGAACATTAACACATTTCCCATGAGGTAGGGGAGTTCAACAACAAAGTTTTCATAGAAACGTGTAAAAACGTGTCAAATACGTAAAAAGTATATAAAACCTTCGCTGCACTAAGCTCAGGAAGTAGTTCAAAACAGACGCATCTAACATGTTTATGTTTGGTTTAAGTGTATTTCTACTAATTCCAAAAATTGATGAAGTGATGAACTGGTAGTGATCGATGCATCAAGGCTGTTCCACTAATCCTATGCAACCTGAGTCAGTCTAAAATCCAAGCTATTTTGACCGCGTCGGACTGCCTCATGAGGATAGAAACCAGCTTCCTAACACTAGAAACCAGTTTCGATTCCGACAATAGGAGGCGTTTTGTTCGTGTGCGTTCATCATCTTAGCTAGATTTTGTGCAGTTCGCATTGGCCTAAGAAGAGAAGGAACCAGATAGGCATCGCCGGCTTCGCTTTAAAAAGATGCACGCCGGCTTCGCTTTAAAAAGATGCACGCCGGCTTCGCTTTAAAAAGATGCACGTTGCACATTTATCTGTACACCTGCCTTGCAAGTAGCATTTACATTGAAGGCTAATAATGTTGGTTGCCCAGAGAACCACACAGACGAAGTGGCATCCCTTTCCCACCTTGATGTTGCTCTTGGAAAACTTTCGTGTCGCATGGTTACTATGGCTGCTTGGCCCTGGAGATGCCCCGTTGCTGGTGTCGGGCGCGCCGCCTCCGTGAGGGGGATTCGTCGAAGCCTGGGAGCTGTCGGCTTCAGGCTGCAAAGCAGTAACCACTTGCAGTGAGGACCAGTTTCGACTGAAGCGATGTGCGAGCACTTACTCGAACACGCGTTTATGTAGCCATGCAGCCAGGCGTTTCTGCAACCCCGCCACCTGCCAATTGCCGAAAATACAGCTGAATTTGGCGAGAAGCGCTGGTACCAGCAGGGAGCTTTCCCAAAGTGGACTAATTGACTGCTAAGTGATGCAATGCTGTACTGTGTCTACAACAGCAGTGGTGGTGTCAGCCTGAACACAGGAACACTGTTAACAAAATCGCTGTTTTTCGTCGACACGCTGCGTGTTGATAACGAATTGTACATTTACGATAGGGCAACAGACTCTGTTGTCATATTAGCTGTTCTTCCGTTATCTTTATATGCAAAACAAAAATTCCCCCGCTCGTTGCACCAGTCACGCCATCCGTCACTTCCCCTCCGTCAAGCATCATCACACCACACACAGCAGAAAAATACGCCCTGTTTCAACGCATCGTTGATCAAATACTCGTCAACTAGAATTTGAAACTTTTGTTCTCCCACAAATGGAATTTGCTAAGTCCACCTGGTCACCATATCAAAGATATTTACATGATTGAATTCATCATGATTGACATGATTTAATGCATCCAAAATCGAGCTGCTGAATTCATAACTCGAAATTATAACCAGCATTCTAGCATCACACAATTTAAACACCAATGCTGTCTCCAGCCATTGCACACACCTCGCTCTGTCGCAGTCATGTGCCTTTTCCAGAAATATATTTACGCCTCGACAACCCCACCGTTTAATCTTAAACGCCAATCTATCATGTCACGTTGCCTGCACAACCACTACAGCTTTTCAAGCATTTACCGCTGCCACACATGCTCTTACCTCATCTGCTCTCCGACGTGCTATACACCTTAGGAACGATCTGCCTGATCATATTGCAACTGTGTAGTGCCATGTAACCTTGCTAAATCCTTGTGTCTAACTATTATGCATCTCAACCTGCTACAGACACTTAGTCTGTCGGTATTATTTACTAGTTATTTGTTTCTCGCCATCGGCAAGTCTCCAAAACTTAAGAATGCATTTATAGGCTTATTGTGTCCTGTATGAGGCTGTGTATTTTTTATTATTTGTAGAAATATGTGTGGTGTGGTGAAGCCTTTTCGAGGCTTGTGCGTATGTTCGATTTTGTGTGTGAGTGTGTGTGTTTGATTCAGTTTACTTATTTGTTAGTTTTTCCTAACGGTGTCTATAATTTGTGCACCCCCATTGTTGATATTACGTGCTCCCCTTTACTCTATGCCCACCCAATGCGCCTGTAAGGTAGCTTAACAAATAAATGTCGTCGAAAGACGACAGTCATCTGCCACCCCTCACCTTGCCTTTTTCTCCGCTCTCCACCCCCATCCTTCGTCCTCTTGCGTTGCCATGACCTTCTACCACGATGAATTGAATGGGCGTTCGTCCAATGCAATACGATTTTCGCGCCCTCGCACTGCACGTGCGCTATCTTTTGGGCCAGCGCACATTTTTTATTTACCATTTGTTTCTTGTTCTGCCTCGAACAGCACGACCTCAATTTGTTCTTTTCATACAAAAGTACTGCAGCTTGCTTTGCCAGTTGGTACATATTGAAGGATGGGACAATCAGCGAAAAAAGGACGCAAACACGAGGAGAGATGATACAACACACATGCTGTGCTTGCTTTGTGCTTGCTTTTATCTCGCTTTCTTTTATCTCGCAAGAGCCATTTTTCACCCTTTGTTTATTTTTAGCGGCGGATCTGTTTGAGCTTGCGCTTCGTCCGGTGGCTTTAGGAAAAACACTACCAAGAAAAGAACTCCTGTGTGAGGCGCCCGATATGACCTTGGCACAGCTGCCTTGGCGTAGCCTAGAATCGCTTAGCTATGACGTCACTCCACCGATGCGGCGACTCAAACACCCGACGCTACTCAGCGCAGTCGCCAGTTAATGCTGGAACTTGGATGCAGCTACCGGCTCCTTAAATCCCTTTAGGGTGGGATGCGCCCATGTTCCTCGTGCAGTGTGATAAAAACCAACTTTTGTTAAATCGCGCGGCAGTGCTCAAGAGACGGTTGCATTGTTTGCACTGAAGTACTCTGACATTGTTTTGATGTTTCTTAACCTAAACGTGTACACATGTATCTATGTATTAATCACTCTGCTATGACCCATTTTGTTTGGGTTGGCAGTATTACTAAAAAACTATAATAATATACCCCCTCTCCACACGCCTCGACTTGAAAAGTACAACCTATCAGAAACAGCGGCTTGTGACTCCTGGCCAAGTACATCGTTTACACTTGCGGTGCTGAGCACGAATTCCCGGGTTCAGTTTTATATTTTTAGTACTTCAATACTTATAGTTTGCAGTCACTCTCGCCCATAATGACGTCACTCTTGCTCATAACACTTCCCTCTACTGCGAAAAGAGCGAATATTCATACTTTTTTGCGCTCAATCAGTTGAACGACGAAGGAAGCTCACACTAACACGTAAGTCTTGAAGGTAGCGAAGCTGTACGCAATTTTATACGACCGTCACGACAGCTTTTAGGCCCACGATTGCAGCTGATGTCTTTCTCCGCTTGGTCAACTACCTTAACTCTAACATTGTTGCAATAATGTGAGCTTCCTTCATTTCTTTTTGTCGATGGGATAATCAATATGCATCACCTCGGAGGAGCACTGTATGCAACCCTCACGACCATCACGATGGTTTAAGTCCCCGATTGCAGCGTATTTGCTTCTTCTTCGCTGGCGCAACACCATCAATGTTGCTCTAAGCATGAGCTTACTTCACTTTTTTGGAAGTTGTGATCATTGTGCATGACCTTCGAGGGGCGTATGCTATGACGTGTATTTCTCGTATCGAGCAAGTATTAGCACGATTACGGCGAACGCTGCATTTATTCTTTTGGCCAATCTTGGCCATTCTCTCCAAGTAGGTATGCTCGTGTTCGTCAATCTCCATCACTGTGTATTCTTGGCATTCTCTTGGTATTCGTAACGGCGGACAAAAAAATAATAATGTTCTAAGCAGGTTCGCTGTTAAAACGACTTTGGTAATACCAGAGTCCTTCAATGCTTTTCGAAAAGCACTGAAGGACTCTGGTAACACGTATTTCGTTAAGTGAGGCACTGAAGCCGAGACATTTCAAATTATACAAATTTGTATTTTGTCTCCGTGTTCCCTTAACTGTAGCAAGAGTGAGAGAGGAGCTGAAGAGTCTGAGAGGTGGGAAGGGGAGATAGGAGAGTCTGATACCTTGCAGAAGGGGCAGACGACAATTGAAGGATACAACCAGGTTCGTGGCCATTTCTTTGTCCGTACATTTATTTTTTTCTTTTTATACTAATAACCGTTCTCCCGCCATGGACCAGAAAGTTCAGGAAGTTGAGAGTGGTTACCTGCCCCCTACTCCATTTTTTAAAACCAAACATGTACAGTTGGAATAAAAATTCTGTTTGTTATGTCCCTTACGCGACTCTGGGTACTCTTACGAGACCGTCGTTCAACGTGCATAATTTTATGCGAATGGGTTCGTTTTGTCGAGAAGGAAAAATTCTTCACAGTGGTTGATGCCCGGTGTAAGCCAGTGCTGAAGACGACTTACGTCTCCAAAAGATGCTCCTCAGATTTCGCGTTAACATGAACTCATTGAAGGCGTTCTGTGCAAATTCAGTGCACAGAACTGAGGTCGCTAAAGGCCGTGCAACGCCTCAGGAAATGGAGATTCCCTTACAAATTTTTGACACGTTGCGTCTGCTCTATACAGTCGACTCTCTATAAGTTGCTAAATTCCAATTTTGGTAAATCCGTCCTGACAATATTTCATTACATCTAATGAAAGAACTTGCGCGATAATTGGAGCTATAACCAATTATATTGGTTGGATGAAAGTTGTTTTGAACTAAAGGCATTGAGCCGGACATCATTTGTCGATACAATTCAAAACTAGCAAGCGCAAAAATATCGCCTTGTTGTGTACTGATATCGGTGCAATTGTAACTAAGGCACCGAAGAGTTGATGAAGCAACAGGTCAGTTGAGACTCGCGCCAGCCTATATGCATTTCTTTTTTTTTGAGGTGCTTAACCTTTTTTTCCGCACAGCGTCGTGTGAGAAGTTTGCGTTCTGGAAACGTGAAGGTTCGACTGTGGTGGTTAGTCTCATTACCAAGGCAACCCATATCTTACGATCCACTACGCACCGAAAGTCGAGATTCTGAACGACATCGTACTGGTTCCAATGCTGTTCTTGTGCTTTTCGTTTCATTGGGAGTTGCAACTATTCAAGTGTTTTGCTGTCCTCGAGGAATTTATAATAAAGGGAGTCGACTGTGGTGTTTCTCTAAGATACTGCGCTATAGTGACTAGGTAGGACCCGTTAGTAGTGCGATGGCTATGGGATGAGCTCATCCAAACATCGTAACCAGGTAGCAGATGGACATTCTCCTTTGTGGTGCAAGAACGTACCTATGCTACACTGGCAACCCGTCATCATATTTTTATTGAAAAAGTAAAATCCCATTTCTTAAGAGAAAGCTGGTTAAAACGCAACACGAACCTTTCTCCTATGCAACCTGAGTAAAAGTCCAAAATTCAAGCTACTTCGACCAAGTCGGAATGCCGCATGAACATAGACGCCGGCTTCATAACGCTGGAAACCAGTTTCGATTCCGACACTAGGAATCGTTTTGTTCTTGGGCGTTCATCATGTTGGCTGGATTTTCTGCAGTTCGCCTTGGCCTAACGACGGAAGGCACCACATAGGCACCGCAAGCTCCGCTTAAAAGAGATTCAAGTTACATATTTCTCCTTACGCCTGCCTTGCAAGTAGCATTTACATTGAAGTCTAATAATGTTGGCTGCCCAGAGAACCACGGAGACGAAGTGGTATCCCTTTCCCACCTCGATGTTGCTCTTGGCAAAATTTCGTGTTGCACGGTTACTATGGCTGCTTGGCCCTGTAGATGCCCCCGTTGCTGGTGTCCGGGCCCCGCCCGCCTCCATGAGGGGGAGTCGTCGAGGCTGGGGAGATTTCGGCTTCAGGCTGCGAAGCAGTAACCACTTGCAGTGAGGTCCAGTTTCGAGTGAAGCGATGTGCGAGAACACTCGAACACGCGTTTATGTAGCCATTCAGCCACGCGTTTATACAACGCTCCAGCCTGCCAATTGCAGAAAATACAGCTGAATTTGGCGAGAAGCACTGGTACCAGCAAGGAGCTTTCCCAAGGTGGACTACTTGACTGCTAAGTGATTGCACTGCTGTACTGTGTCTACAACAGCACTGGTTGTGTTACCCTAACACAGGAACACGTTAAACAAAATCGCTCTTGTCGGTCGGAAGGCTGCGTGTTGAAAACGAAACATACATTTACGATAGGGCCACGGACTCTCTTATCACCTTAGCTGTTCCTTTCGTTACTGCATCTGCCAGTACAGTATTTCCCCCCTCGTTGCCCGAGTCACGCCATCTGTCACTTCCCCTCCCTCATAGCTATATCGAGCGTCATCACACCACACACAGCAGAAAAATACGCCCTGTTTCAACACATCGTTGACCAAATGCTCGCCAACTAGCACTTCAAACATTCGTTCTCCAACAAATCGAATTTGCTTCGTCCACCTGGTCACCATATCTAAGATGTTTAAATGACATGACTGAATCCATCCAAAAGCGAGCGGCTCCCTTCATAACTCGAAATTATAACCAGCATTCTATTATCACACAAATTAAACAACAATGCTGTCTCCAGCCATTGCACACACGTCGCTCTGCCGCAGTCATGTTTTTTCCATCAACATATTTACGCCCCGACAAAACCACCGTTTAATCTTCAACGTCCATCTATCAAGTCACGTCGGCTGCACAACCCCTACCGCTTTTCACGCATTTACTGGGTTACACATGCTTTTAACTCACTCTGCTCTCCGATGTGCTATGCACCTTAGAAACGATCTGCCCGATCATATTTCATCTGTGTCGTGCCATGTAACCTTTAGCCCCTTATGTCTGACTATTATGCAACTTAACCTTCCACAGACATTAGTCTGTCTGTCATATTTACTAGTTATGTTTCTCGCCATCAGCAAGTGTCCGAAACTTAAGAATGCATTCATAGGCTTATTGTGTCCTGTATGATGCTGTGTATGTTTGATTATATTTAGACATATGTGTGGTGATCAAACCAAATTTTTGTTGACGCGACTGGAAGTTTCAAGGCTTGTGCATATGTTCAATTATGTGTGTGGGTGTGTGTGTTTGATTCAGCTTACTTATTATCTGTTGTTAGTTTTCCCTGGCGGCGTCGCTTATTTGTGCGCTCCCATTGTTGATACTCCATGCTCCCTGTAAGGTAGCTTGAACGAATAAATGTCGCCGAAGGACGACAGTCGTAGGCAGCCCCTCAACGAAACTTTTTCTCCGCTCTCCACCCCCACCCCTCGTCCTCTTTCGTTCCCATTACCTTCTGCCATGATGAATGGAATGGACGTTCGTCCAATGCAATACGATTTCTCGCGCCCTCTTACTGCACGTGCGATATCTTTTTCAGCCAGCGCGCAATTTTTAATTAACCGTTGTTCTTGTTCGGCATCGGAACAGCACGACCTCAAAGCTGCTTCTTTTCATACAACATTCTGCAGCTTGCTGGCCAGCTTGGTAACATATTGAAATATGGGAAAATCAGTCAATAAAAGACGTAAACACAATGAGAGACAATAGAACACACACGCTGTGTTCGCGTTGTGCTTGCTTTTATCATGCTTGCTTTTCTCCCGCACGGGCCATTTTTCACTCTGTTTATTTTTCGCAGCGGCGCTGTTAAGGCTTGAGCTTCGTCCGGTGGCATTAGCAAAAATCTACCAGGAAAAGAACTCTTGTGCGAGGCGCCCGGCATGATCTTTGCTCTGCGGCCAATGCGGAGCCAAGCCTCGCCTAGCTATGACGTCACTCCGCCGACGCGGCGTCTCAAACACAGACGCTACTCAGCGCAGAGGCCGGTCTATGCTAGAACTTCGATGCAGCCACCGGCTCCTTAAATCACTTTCGGGTGGGATCCACCCATGTTCCCCCTGCAGTGTGAAAAATGCACTTTTGTTAAATCTCGCGGCAGTGCTCAAGAGATCGCTGTATTGTTCGCACTGAAGTACTCTGATGTTGTTTTGATGTTTCTTACCCTGAACTTGTACACATGTATCTTAGTGTTAGCCACTCTACTACAACCATTTTCATTGGGTTTAGCTGTATCGCTGAATAAAAAATATAAAATATACTCCCTCTCCACATGCCTCGTCTTAAAAAGTACAAGCGATCAGACTCAGCGGCTTGCGACTCCGCGCCAAGTACATCGTTTACACTTGCTCTGCTCAGCACGAAGTCGCGGGTTCGATTTCCTGCCACGGCAGCGGCTTTTCTGATGGAAGCAAAAAGCAAGAAAGCCCGTGTGTACGATATTTCGGTACACGTTAAAGATCACTAGATGGTCAAAATTAATCCGTAGCCCTCCACTACGGCTCGCTTCATCGCCTGCGTTGCGTCGGCGAGTTAAACCCTACAATCAATAAATATATACATCGTTTACACTCCCGCAAAACATGGGTCGGCCAAAGAAGTATGTAACTCCCGAGGAAAAAGAAGCGCATCGCTGACTCCGTCGGGTTGCTGCTTCAGTACATATGGAAAGGCTACAATCCAACTTCGACTATCGCGACAAACCTAAAAAAACCTCAAGATGCTATGTCAACCCCTACCTCCGCTGTTTCTCCATCTTTTCACCGCCAGTGCATGCTGGACAATTTTTTTCACTTGCTCTGTTGAAAACTACCCTAGACTCTATCCTTAGTTAAAGGATTCCCGAAACTGCTGGTTCAGTACTAATATTTTCCCTGGAGTGTGCCTGAGGTTTCCATTACGCTAAAAAATTGGGACATCATTGACAAAACATCAGCAGTGTTATTTGTTTTGAGCTGCTCTGCCTATGTATAGTACTTCTTCTTGAAGAATAGTTTCAACTTTTAGCCGGAAGGATGAACAAAGAACAGACAGATGGAGAGACAATTTTTTTTTGTTTTAAGTAGCCGAAGAAAGGCGATCTTTAAAAATAAAGCTAGGGGTCTTTGTACGCACGCTCCCAATTTGCTCCTAAGGTCACTGTTGTAAAAGCGCTTCTCTAACGAAAGCCAGATCATACGGTTTAAAAAAGGAGAACCTCCTGTTTCATAATCTAAAGAAGTGGGTGATCTGAGGGCTGTTCGGAAGAGCGATAGCTTTTTCTGAAGACGACAGTCTTCGAACAACGGAGATTTAAAAAAAAAACGGTGAAGGCGTGGCGACTCCCTAGACAGTTTCAGGAAACTTTTCCACGACGTCACAGAATCTTGTTTGTTCGATTGGCGTTCGTCGATCTAAACCACGGAGCAAGAGCAAGACAGAAGGAGAAAAGGCGCTTCCTTGGACGACCAATTAACGTCACAAGCGCTTGGCTAAGGTTATGCTGGCGGCATCTATCGCTGCGTAGAATGGCTTCGATTGTCGTTTCACTGCACAACCGCAGATATAATTGTGGCCGCTATCATTTCGTCCGCCAGATGCTGCTACCGTGTCCGTCGTCGCCGTTACTAAGCTTCGTAGTCAGTACTCATTTTCGTTGTGACGTTTTCTGGTCGCTCGCCCACGCCAGCGGCTACGGTACGTTTATTCTACTACCGTAATTACCCGATTCTAACACGCACCTTTTTTCCGGCAAAATAGGTCTAAAAATCGCATGAGCGTTAGAATCGGATACGAAACCGAAACTGCCGAAACAACAGAAATTTCGTCCCACCCATCGCCATCGCCATCTCAAGATGGCGCCAAAGCTTTTAGCAACGATTTTTCGGACGCAGGAAGCATAGGCGCCCTGGCTTTTTCTATCGGCGTTCACACAAATCACCAAGTCGTTCCACTTGCGTACTTGATAACAGCAATGGCAACAGCGGCTCTCACGCGTTCAAAATGAGTGTTCGGCTGAAGCGTGTGCCTCTGGAGAAGTTCGTAGGATGGGCGTGCGAGGCGTGGGCCACGATCCCATCGATCATGGTTGAACGTTCGTTATGAAGTGTGGCATCGCGAACGCGCTTGACGGCACCAAGGACGAGATCTGGTCAGCGGAGAGCGACGAGGAGTGAGATGAGTGAGATTACTTCGAGAAATAAATCGCTCGTTTCTCTCGCATTCGTTTTTCTTCCTCACAAAGTTCCGTGCGCGTCACAATCGGAAGTGCAAGTTTTTCCGTTTTTTTTTTGCCAGGAAAATAGGGTGCGCGTTAGAATCGGGACGCGTTAGAATCGGGGGCGCGTTAGAATCGGGTAATTACGGTATATAGCCTTGCTCTCTGTCCTAACCCACCGATTACGTATCTTGGCAATTGCAGTGGGCACTCTAGTTTCGTTTGATCGCATAACCTAAGTGATAGTTGGCAGTACTAATTATTTTTAGGGCTGGCCCAAAAGACGTCACTCTTGCCCATAACACTTCCCTGTACTGCGAAAAGAGAGCATTTTTATACTTTTTTGGGTTCAATCAGTTCACGAAGAAGGCAGCTCCCACTATAACACGTAATTCTCGAAGGTAGAGAAGCTGTACGAAATTTTATACGACCATAACGACAGTTTAGGTCCACGATTGCAGCTGATGTCATTCTCCGCTTCCGCAACTACCTTTACTCCAACATTGTTGCAAGAAGTGTGTGCTTGCTTCATTTCTTTTTTTTTATGGGATAATCAATAGACATCACCTTTGAGGAGCACCGTATGCAACCTTCACGACCATCACGACGGTTTAAGTCCCCGATTGCAGCGGACTTGCTTCTTCTTCGCGGCCGGAACTCCATCAATGTCGCTCTAAGCCTGAGCTTACTTCACTTTTTTGGAAGCTATAATCATTGTGCGTCACCTTCCAGGGGCGTATGCTACGACGTGCATTTCTCATATCGAGCAAGTATTACCACGATTACGTCGAACGATGGATTTGCTCTTTTGGCCAATCTTGGCCATTCTCTCCAAATAGGCATGCTCGTGTTGGCCAATCTCCCTCAGTGGTTATGCTCGGCACTCTCGGCCAATCTCTTTCACTGTGTATTCCTGGTATTCTCTTGGTATTTTTAACTGCGTGCACGAATAATAACGATTTTCTTAACAGGTTCGCTGTTGAAACGACTTCCGTAATAAGTATTTCGTTTAGTGAGGTACTGAAGCCCGGATATTTCACATTATACAAATTTGTATTTTGTCTCCCTGGCCCCCTTAACTGTAGCAAGAGTGAGGGAGAAGCAGAAAAGTCTGAGAGGTGGGAAGGGGACAAAGGAGGATCTGATAGTTTGCAGAAGTGGCAGACCACAATTGCAGGATACAAGCAGGTTCGTGGCCAATTTTTGTCCCGTACATTCATATTTATTATTAAACTAATGACCTTTCTCCCTCCACGGACCAGAAAGTTCAGGAAGTTGTGAGTGGTTACCTGCCCACTATTCCTTTTTTTTTTCAAACCACGAGTAGAAATTCTGTTTTTTATAATTCCCTTCAGCGACTCTGAGTACTCTTAGAGGACGGTCGTTCAACATACATGATTTTATGCGAATGGGTTGGTTTTGTCGAAGTAAAAATATTCTTCCCAATGGTTGATGCCCAGTGTAGGCCTGTGCTAAAGACGACTTACGTCTCCAATAGCTGCTCATCAGATTTCGCGTTAAAATGAACTCACTGAAGACGCCCTCTGCAAATTCAGTGCACAGAACTGAGGTCGCTAAGGGCCGTGCAACGTGCCAGGAACTGAAGGTTCCCTTACGCGTTTTTTTATACGTTGCGACTGCTCCATACAGTCGACTCTCGCTAATTCGAAGTCGCTAAATTGCAATTTTAGTAAATTAGTCCCGACAATTTTACATGCAATCAAATGACAGAACTTGTGCGATAATTTGGAGCTATAACTTATTATATTCGTTCGATGAAAGTGCTTTTCAAGTAAAAGCATTGATCCAGCCTTCAGTTGTCGATACAATTGAAAACTAGCACACGCAAAAACATTGCCGTGTTCTGTACTGATATCGGTGCCAGCGCCACTAAGGCAGCGAAGAGTTGATGAAGCAACAGGTCAGTTGATCCTCGCGCCAGCCTGTATGCATTTCTTTTTTCGAGGTGCATAACCTTTGTTGTGCACAGTGCCGTGTGAGCAGTTTGCTTGCGGGAAGCCTCAGGGTTCGATTTTAGTGGTTAGTCTCACTTACCAAGGCAACTCATATCTTACGTCCCACTAGGCACCGAAAGTCGAGATTCTGAACGACATCGTACTGGTGCCAATGCTGTTCTTGTGCTTTTCGTTTAATTGGGAGTTGCATCCATTTGGAGTGTTTTGCTGTCACCGTGGATTTTGTAATAAAGGGAGTCGACTGTGTTAGTCTAGCCTACTGCGCTATAACTACTTGGTAGGACCAGTTTGTAGTGCGATGGCTTCCGTATAAGGTCATCGAAACATCGTAACCAGGTAGCGGATGGACATTCTCCTTTGTGGTGCAAGAACGTACCTATGCTACACTGGCCACCCGTCATCACATTTTTTATTGAGAAAGTCAAATCCCCTTTCTTAGGGAAGTGCTGGTTAAAACGCGAAGCTTTCTCTTCTGAAACCTGAGTGAAACTGCAAAATCCAAATCCGATCTACTTTGCCGCATGAACATAGACGCCGGCTTCACGACTCGGGAAATCAGTTTCGATTCCGACAAAACGAAGCGTTTTGTTCTTGGGCGTTCATCATGTTAGCTGGATTTTCTGCAGTTTGCCTTGGCCTAACAACGGAAGGCACCGGATAGGCATCGCAAGCTCCGCTTTAAAAAGATGCACGTTACCCATTTCTCCGCACGCCTGCCTTGCAAGTAACATTTACATTGAAGTCTAATATGGTTGATCACCCAGAGAACCACAGAGACGAGTTGGCATCCCTTTCTCACCTTGATGTTGCTCTTGGAAAATTTACGTGTCGCGCGGTTACTACGGCTGCTTGGCCCTGTAGATGCCCCGTTGCTGGTGTCGGGCCCGCCGCCTCCATGAGGGGGAGTCTTCGAAGCTGGGGAGCTGTCGGCTTCAGGCTGCGAAGCAGTAACCACTTGCAGTGAGGTCCAGTTTCGAGTGAAGGCGATGTACTAGAACACTCGAACACGCGTTTATGTAGGCATGCAGCCACGCGTTTATGCAACGCTCCAGCCTGTCAATTGCAGAAAATGCGGCTGAATTCGGCGAGAAGCACTGGTACCAGCTTGGAGCTTTCCAAAGGTGGCCTAGTTGACTGCTAAGTGATGCACGGCTGCACTGTGTCTACAACAGCACTGGTGGTATTTGCCGGAACACAGGAGAACGGTTAACGAAATGTCTCTTACGTGCACCGCCTCACCTTTACCCCTGCTCTGAGCAGTTGCGGTATTGACACAAAAACGGGCTAAATACCACCTAAACAAGTCGTGCAGGGACCTGCTTCGAAGTTTCACAAAGGTTCAGCTTGCGCTCATCACTTCTTCGCAACAAAACGATAAACCTACACGCTTAGCATTTCGTTTTATCATTCAGACAGTGCAGGATCATTGGCTATTCGGTGGAAGAGGCACTGTTGAGGCTGGCACTAGAGCTATAAGATAAGCACGTGACTGGCTCGCATAGTGCTATACCAGAAGGTGGAAAATAGAACCGTTACGTAAGGTCTTTTTAATCGTTTATTATGTACGTAAAAGGAGTAACATTCTTGGAAAGGTTGTTCTGGGTGCTGTTTCCTGAAGCAGACACAAAAACGTACTCTTCAAAATGTAAAATAAGGTCCTTACCATGACAGCGCAACATGGAAAGAAAATTTCCCGAGGCGCTTAAGTCCGCTTACGTGCTTTTAGGTCGAGGGCCTGCTCTGCTTATTAACAACTTCTTTGCAGCAACATCGCATTTGCATCGCATTAATCGCATTTTTTTCTTTGCCTTTAGAAGCGAGTCACTTTATCCCCTTCTTTTCTGTTACACCGTACATTCATCTCTCTCATCGCTTTCATTTATTCGCCTTAAGGACAGAATTACGTCAGGCAGCAGAGCGGCACACGCCACAGCTGCCCTAGAATCGGCGTTCTGCGCGGCTGGTGCGAACCTGTTCTTCTCACGTGCCATCACTTTCAGGTGTCACGCGGTACGCACTAATCTACAACTATTACATTCCAAATTCACAGTTTTGTGTATTTTGAGGTACGGGCACAGCGCTCTTCAAAGCTCCCGATTTCTGGTCAACCTCCAAAGTACGTATGTCCCACGCAGCGCAGTTGGGTGCACACCCGGGTTCAAATTCCATCGGATTACACATGTGTATCTACTTATTTCTTCTTTACTGTAGCGGCCTTTTCGTTGACCGGACAACAAGGGTGCGCTGTTCGCATAATAGGGCACTTAAAGGAACCCCGCGACACTTTTAGATGCGACGCATCTCTTTGACTCGCCTTGTCCCTCCATCCATCCGTAGTCCGCACGCCTCTCCCCCATTCTCCTCGCCGCGCCAGCTGCGCGGTAACGCCGCTCTCACCGCAGCGCCATCTTGCGTTAGCTCTCGCTCCCCTCGCCATGCCAGCTGTGCGTCAGCGCGCGTTAGCGCTCGGTTAACACATGTGCATGCGCTACTCTCTCTCATTCCCCTCACCGTTAACGCGCGGTACATATAAACGCGATAACTGCGCCGCTCCGCTCAGTCGCTCCACCGCCGCCGCTCCGATGACATGCGATGACCACCGATGATTTGAATGGAGACTAACAGGTCTGCTACCGCGATGGTCGGCGCCACCGTAACAAGCACCGCCCAGATGCGTCGCATCACCCCATGGTTTCCCCCGCGGAAAGATGTGGTCATTTTTTTTTTTTAACTTTTTTTCGAAATCCTAAATGCTTGCTGAACGTAGTCAAGCAACACATCCAGTACTTAGAGGCGCCAAAAAATAATTCTCTATGCAGTGATCAGATAACTTGGAAACTTGCTCGAAAGATTTTTCTCTTTCCAGGTCTTGGCGTTGTTTGAACGCTCGAATTATGTCATTACAGCATTGTAGCGGCACTTATCCGGCTGTGCTTCAGTTGCAGCAATGAAAGCGTTCGATAGCCAGTTTAAAAAGAAAGCCACAAAAGCAAAGCAGAAACGGAAGGCTTATTTGCTGCGACGAGCAAATCACGCAGTGCCGCTCCGTGCTGGCGATAACTACAGCTTTCACAGCACTTCCAGACGAGATGAGAGGAGAAAAGTGTTTACAGGACGCGTTTCAGAGTTCCTTTAAGGGTGTAGGGTTTACTGGACGGCATACAAGAATCCAGGGACAAAACCAGCGAGCTAAGCGAAGTAGGCCTGACCGCTGAGTGGAGTTAGCCGCAATTTTGAGTCCACAATGCGTCCCCTCCCTCCTGTGCTTGCCATGCTACCACGTACGTTGGCATGTAGTTACGCGAACAATCACGTACAACTCTATCAGCTTTGTAACGATATCCATTATTCCAAATAATTTGTTAATGAGCCCTACGACAGTGAGGGGAACCACACGTGGAAAAGCATATATCTACCATTGTGCGCTCTACTATGTTCACGCCTCTGGCTATGTACAGTAATACAGGGGTGAACAGCCAGATAAATAAACGTATGAGGCTTTCGTGGAAGCTTTCTTACGCGCATCTAAGTCAGGAATATTCGCAAGTTAGGTACGCGCTTATCAGCATGTGAACGCGTTTGAAAATGGCATCAAGCGACATTTCTTTGAGCCCATCCAACGAACACTGATCGTAGTTTTAGCAGTTTCAGGTAGAGCTTTGCTCTGCGATTGTATATTCAAAAACCTGTCAAGAAAAACCTGAATTTTTGGATCTCGGAAACGTATATCCGTAGTGTCGCAATATATACACACAATTTCGCCGCAATTCCGCGCACACAACGGACATCAAATCACTTGCTGGCACAGACAAGGCACCGTGGAGTTTACGCGAGAGACATTCGCTTCTACAAGCAGCGTGAAGTTGTGCCGCCGGTCATCTCCTCACAATAAGCTGGGTTATGCCAAATGACCTGACTAGGATTTAAAGCTCAACAAATGAAATAACCCAAAGCAACTAGAAGAACGTTGCCGGCGCCATTGAGACATTATGGCGTTATTTCATGTGCTTCGGGGGCCAGCGGCCCCACAAATGTTTTAGATGCGACGCATCTCTTGCTCTCGGGCTTGTCCCTCCTGCGTCGTCGTCGCGGCGTCCGTCCGCATCCCTCCTCCGTTCTTCTCTCCCACAGCTGTGTGCAACACACTCACTCCGGCTCATTAGCGTACCACAGCTGGCGCGCTTGTTTGGCGCGCGCTTCGCTGCGTTAACAACTGCTCCGGTGCGCGCAAGTGCGCGCATGCGCGACTCTCCTCCGTTGTCTCCTCTCCTTCAATCGCTGTGCATATAAAGCGGGTATCGCGCCGCGGCGGTTCAGTCAAACGCTCGCTCTCGCAATGACGTGACCTTGCTTTGACTAATTCGTGCTTGACTACTTCGTGCTTGACTTGATTCTTCCGATGAAGACGTGATGGAAGCGACGGTCCCTTCAGTGAGTGGTGTGACACAACAATTACGCCCATCGTCCCGCGTATAGGAACACCCGCATGTGATGGAAATGCATCATACGCGTTCATAATACGTTTCACGCGATTTAGAGAATCAACCCAACGGAAACACCAATTGAACCCCCCGATGCGTCGCATCACACCAGGGTTCCCTCGCGGGAAGATGGGCGTAATTTTTCATTGGTGGAGCGATCACGCCTTCTTTCGCACATACATTATCGCTCCCAGGAGTAGATGCGCCCAAATGCACACCCCTGCAGTCCTCTCGTTCTCCTCGTAAGTGGCCTAGCGGGTTTTCGTCTTTTTATTTTCATCTCATTCGGGCGGCGTCGCTGGTGTTACGTCGAAGCCATCATGAAATGACCGCGTGTCCACGCATGACGGAGACAATCCCGCGCTTGTACACAGCTGCTTTTACTTTGAGGAATCGCTTTCCCGCCGCTATTGCGAACCATTTTCTGTTTAATTAATAAAGTACCGTTTGGTTGTTTGTATCGCAGGGTAACAGCAGTGGAGCCATTTGATAATGGTACAGCTTTGAATGCCATGCTTCGGGACGTCGCCGGCTCGCGGAATTCGAGTTATGTCTTCGTTGTCCGCAAGATGGCGCTGAACATAGCCCACGAGTGGCGAAACCATACCAGCCCACGAAGCCCCTACCACTCTTCGCATGCCTCCGCTTGAAATAAACGAGCGATCAGACACACAGCGTCTCGTGACTCCGACCCGGCCACACGTTTACACTCCCGCAAAACAGGTTGGCAGAAGAAGTGTGTAACTCCTGAGAAAGAAGAAGCGGAGCGCTAATTCCGTCGTGCCGATGCTTGATTACTTGTTTATCGTACATGAAGCTCTAAACAATTACTAACAAATTAATTTTTGGGGGGTTCAATTTTATAATAACAAAACAAATTTCATGAACCTTCTACAGTAATATTGTTGCTTTATTGCAGCCAGAGCCAACTTTTCAGCCTGTTCATGAGCCATGCCATGGACAAGTGGAACGTGCCTGCCCGGTACATGATGGAACGCTCGCTGAAGCGCGGCTCCCCTAGATTGTGGTGCCAGATTTCCCTCCGGTATATATTAGTATGAAACTCTATGGTCTCACTTACCATGTCAACTCGTGTCTTATGCTCGACTTGGCACCGAAAGTGGAGGTTATGAATGACATCGTATACGTTGTTCTTGTGCTTCTTGGTTGATTTGAAGTTCGATTAATTCGAAGTGTTTTGCGGTTCCCGTGGACTCCGTATTAACGGGAGTCGACTGCACTCGTCTAGGCGACTGCACTACACCGATTAGGCCTAGTCGGCAGTTCGATGGCTTTGCGATGAGGTCGTCCAAAGATCGCAACCTGATAGCGAACAGACATTCTCTTTTCTGAGGCAACAAGTTACCTACATGGCACTCGCCACCCGTCATCCAAGATCTTAATGAAAATATCAAAGCTTCAGCGAAGGATAGTTAAAACGCGAAGGATTCTCCAATCCAACATCCAAGCTACTTCGACTCGGAATGCCGCAAGAGGATGGACGTCGGCTTCATAACGCCAGGGACCCAGGTTAGACTCCGACAGCGGGATGCGTTTTCTTCTTGGGGCGTGCATCGTGTTACTTGGATTTCCCACAGTTCGTCTTGGCCTAAACATGGGCGGCACCGGATAGACATCGCAAGGTTCGCTTTAAAAAGATGCACGTTACACATTTCTCTGTACAGCTTCCTTGCTTGCAGCATGTACATTGAAGTACAATATTGGTCTCAGTTAGTTGCCCAGAGAACCACAGAGACACAGTGGCATCCCTTTCCTACCTTGATGTTGCTTTTGGCCGAAGTCCCTGTCCCGTGGTTACTACGGATGCTTGGCCGTCTAGACGCCGTGTTGCTGCTGTCGGGCCCACTGCCTCCGTGAGCTGGAGTCGTCGAAGCTGGGGGGCTGTCGGCGTTAGGCTGCAAAGCAGTAACCACTTGAAATGAGGACCAGTTGCGAGTAAAGCGACGTGCGAGCGCGTACTCGAACAAGCGTTTATGCAGCCATGCGCTGCAGATACACCTAGAGGACGCGAAGCCTGTAAAATGGGGAAAATACAGCTGAATTTGGTGAGAAGCGCTGGTACCAGCGGGGGGCTTCCTCAAGATGGCCTAGTTGACTGTTACGTAATGCACTGTTATACTGTGTCTACAACAGCACTGGTGGTATTTGCCGGAACACAGGAGCACGGTTAACGAAATGTCTCTTACGTGCACCGCCTCACCTTTACTCCTGCTCTGAGCAGTTGCGGTATCGACACAAAAACGGGCTAAATACCACCTAAACCAAGTCGTTTCGAGACCTGCAGCGAAGTTTCACAACGGTTCAGCTTGCACTAGCCACTTGGTCGCAACAATACGATAAACCCATATTGTCGGGCGCTTCAACGCACTAACTGGCGCGGGCCCTAGGAAGAGCAGCGCGGAAATGTAAAAAACGTGTTGCGCGGCGCTTTCGAACGCCGCGCATTCCGAGGAAGGCCGCGCCTGCTCGCACCGTATGTCCTAACGGCCACCACGTGGGATGGACCCCGACGAAGACGACTCGCTTTCCCCCCTTCCCCTTGTCCTCAGCGGCAAGAGGAGAAGATGACAGAGAGACGCGGTCCGGGCGCAGGAGAGCTCGGCCCGTCGTCTTCGGGCTCGCCCGAGTACTGTTTCTTAGGCGCCCGCCGGGCTGTAAATAAATGTAGTTTTTGTATTGGAGGCTGAGTTTGTCGGTTCAAGATACCCGGGGTGAGATCCTCAGCGCTACTGCGGCTTGAAGGAGAAGCCCCGGGGAAAAGAACACCACGAAGATAACTCATATGCTTTAGCATGTCGGTTTATCATTCAGACACTGCCGGATCATTAGCCATTCAGTGGAAGAGGCACCGTTGAGGCTGGCACTGGAGAGATGAGATGTCCCGTGTGACCACGTGACTGGCCCGCATGGTGCTAGACCAGACGGCGGTTAATAGAACCATTACGGAAGGCCTTTTTTTAATCGTTTATTTTGTTCGTAAAAGGAGTAACATTTTTTGAAAGGTTGCACTGGGTGATGTTCACTGAAACTGACACAAAAAAACGTACGCTTTTCAAAATTTAAAATAAGGTCCTTACCATGACTTCGGAACATAGAAAGAAAATTCCTCGAGGCGCTTAAGTCTGCTTACGTACCTTTAGCGCGAAAGCCTGCACTGCTTATATACAGCTTCTTTATTGCAGTATCGCATTTGCATAGCATTCTTCGCTTTTGTATCTTTGCCTTTAGGATTGAGTCACTTTATCCCCCTTTTTTTCTGCTACACCATGTATGCATCTCTCTCCTCGCTTTCATTTATTCGTCTTACGGCCCGAATTACGCCAAGCAGAAGAGTGGCACACGCCACAGCTACTTTAGGATCACCGCTCCACGCTGCTGATGCGCACCTGCTCTACTCACCTGCAATCGCGTGCAGGTGTTACGTGGCACGCACTATTCTACAACTTTTACAATCCGAATTCGCAGTTTCGTGTATTTTGTGATGCGGGCACATCGCTCCTCAAAGCTCCCGATTCCTGGTCAATCTCCTAACTGTGTATGTCCCACGCAGCACAGTTGGTAGAGCAGCGGGTTGCTACTATGCACACCCGGGTGCGAATTTCATCGGATTACAAAAGTGTATTATCTTATTCGTTCTTTACTGCGACGGTCTTTTTCTTGAGCGGACAACTAGTGCGCTGTTTGCAGAATAGGGCACATTAAGGAACCCCCGGCCCTCTTTTCAACTCTTTTTCGAAGTCTTAAATGCTTGCAGAACATAGTCAAGCAACAAAATCCAGTATTTAGATTAGGGAATTGCAAAGTACGGCAACCCAAAATCAGTGCTTCATACAGTACTCAGATAACTTGGAAACTTGCTCGAAAGATTTTTCTCTTTCCAGGTTTTGGCCGGCTCTCGTTCAGTTGCAGCATGAACGCATTTGATAGCCGCCTTTAAAAACTTAAATTCGTTCTACTCAACGTGAAAGCTGACGTAAGTGCAGAGAAAGGGATTCTCCATAATGGGATGTAGCGCCGTTATCCGCTTACTGCTACCACCCAAAGCAATTCAAATATCCGCCTCTGTAGTGCTCGCGCGCTCCCTGCCTGGACTGCTCCAGCGGGAGTTCGGTTCTTTTTGTGCTTGCTTTTCCTCCCGCATGTACCGGCATTGCACTGCCACTTTTTTTTCGCTTGCTATCGTAAGAACCAACCCAACGAGCGTTCTTAACTAAATGAACGCAGGCGCTGCCGGTTACTTGCGTATATTTTGCCTCAAATATGCCTACACTTTTCTTTGCGCTAAATAACTGGGATATTTATTACAAGAGCCAGCGGCTCACGAGTTTTGAACGCGTATGACTGCATAAACCGCTTGTCTTTCGAAGCCTCGGGTTTACGCCGCGATGACAGCTGCTACGACGGAACGCCGCGGCGCTCTACTTGGGTCCAGCAAGCGAGCTACAACGACCAGGCGAGCCCCTAAAGTGCTCTGCACTTAAAAGAAAGCCACAAAAAACAAAGCAGAAATGGAAGGAGTATCTGCTGCGGCGAGCAAACCGCGCAGTGCAGCTCCGTGATGGTGATAACTACAGCTTTCAGAGAGCTTCCAGACTCGAAGTGGAGTGGGAAAGCGTTGCAGAGCCGTTTAAGGCTTCCGCGTTTACTAGGCAGCGTACAAGAAGCCAGTGACAAGGCCAGCGAGCTAAGCGAAGTAGGCCTGACCACCGAGTGGAGTTAGCGGCCCTTTTCAGTCCATAATTTTTCCCTTCCCTCCTGTGCTTGTCCGGCCTTGTATCCGGGAATACGCGCAGGGAACAGTGGTTGACTTCGGTAGCACTAAAGGCACTGCGCATTACCCGAATTCTGGCCGGGGAGCCTTGATGTTTCCAGCGAAGTTGTCATGTTAAATCTCCAAATTCACTCCGTATGAAGTAGCTCAGCCATTGCACTGCGCTCGTTCCTGAGGCTATCCCCATTCCACGTTTTCGCAATCATCCCTTAGCGATGGAGATATCAACACTCGTAACGCCTGACACGGGCGTCGGTAGGGCAGGTCGAGGGACGGTGCCCGCCGCAATCCCGCTCTCAGTTTGGCCGGCGTGCGGGCAGGCGCCACGCTTGCGCAGTGCAACAAGCAATCGCTATATGCGTGACCATTATCATCATCATCATCATCATCATCATCATCACAAGCCTATTTGTTTTCACTGCAGGAAGAAAGTCTCTACCTAAGATCTCCAGCCAGGCCTATCAAGTGCTAGCTGAGTCCATGTTTTTCCTCCAAATTTTCGTAGCCCATCTTTCTAACGAGTTCTCGCTCGACCCCTATTGCGTTTGCAGTTCTCATAATTGCCGCGGTTTCTCATTGGATAAATTTCAAATGTTTCATGTTTCAAGCGTTCCATGACTCCGTTTCATGCTGCAAGGCCCAACGGAGCTAGCGCGATGGTGATTTTTCAAATGGAACCCGCCGCAGTTGCTCAGTGGCTAAGGCGTTGTGCTGCTGAGCACGCGGTCGCGGGTTCGATTCTAGGCCGCGGTGGCCGCTTTTCTGATAAAGCAAAAACGCCCGTGTGCACGAGATTTCGGCGCCCGTTAAAGATCCCCAGGTGGTCAAAATTAATCCGAAGCCCTCCACTACGGCGCGCCTCATCGCCTGCGTTGCGTCGGCGCGTTAAACCCCACAGTCAACAGATTTTTCAAATTGAATTGTTAACACCAAAAATGCCGGTGTATCGAGACTTCGGCGCACGTTGAAGATCCCCAGGTGGTTAAAATTAATCCAGATCTCCCTACTAAGGCGCGCCTCAATATTAGTCAGCAAATTTTAGGCCAGCCAGCTTTTATGGAAACAGCCGTGAGAATTTTCCGGAGATAGTTCTCACGGCGGCCGTGAGATTAGACGCAGGCTAAAATTAATTGACATCTCTCCACTGCGGCGCGCCTCATAATCAAAGTGCGCTAAACCACACAATAGATCAATATATATGCGTGATAAATTGTACGTTACGATACTGTAAAACTCTCCATTGTTTCAAAACTCACCGCTGTCTCTTTCGCCACATTGCCATCAGCGTTTCGCATTCTTGAATTGTCTGGTTCGAGGGCAAGTTCCGGAGGGCTAACGTCTCGTGGACTGTCCGTGTGAGTGTTCGGCAAAAGGTCACCCGTTGAGTGAACAATCCCGTCACCTCGGCTTGCGAGGGAACCTTGTCGTTGACGCGTCCTTTCTTCGCTAGCAGACGTCCTTGTCCTGGTCGATACTCGGTGGTTGGCACGATGATGTCTCGGCTTTCCTGACGACGATGTGGATGTCCTCGCCCTTGTAAATGACATCTCACTGACGATGCTATTGCCGACTAGTGGGTCGTCGTCTCGGAAAAGTCCAGGCTCCCTATGCTCGTCTGAGGCTTCGTGGTCCTTCCTTGAAAGGCTGCCTTTCCGGGGAGTCAGGTCACCTCGCTGGGTCATGCTATACTAAAAGAGAGAGCTGAAACTCTCTGTTCACGCGGAGCTTCGTGATTTGGTAGCGTCCAAGTCAGTAGTTTTTGAGCTTTCGAGGTTGGAAAACCCAATGCCTTCGTTAAGTGGTGCTTTTTCGTCAGAGCAGTGGTCGACACGCCCACTCACACGGTCTCCTGGTGAGGAAGGCTTCCGGATATCTCCAGGCTGGTCTAAGGCGAATTTTCTTCTCCGTTTGTAATAGCACCTACCCACTGAGGGGGATTGGCGAAGGTTTGAGGTTTGTCTAATAATTTAAAAAGTGTTCTTTAGAATTGGAATATAATGATAAAAAAAACTTAAGGGCGGGGCCAGATAAATGATTGGACGAATCCGCTAGCATTTGTGTCTTCCGGTAGCCGTGATGAATTTGCGAAGGAGGAAGTAAATTTCTTTGCTTGCTCTGCCAAGGCAGCTAGCACCGAATGAAAGAAGAAATGAAGTTTTAAGTTCAAGTCTAAGGCGCTCAAATGGGAGAGTAAGTTAACGTTTTCTTTGCTGCGTAAAACGGAGGCATTCAAACAAACAGTGTTCTAGTGATTCGGGTTGATTACAAAGCAAGCATGCGTCTGCTAATGGCAATGCTGATCTGCTCAAATATAAGTTTAAAGTTTGGAAGGCGGAGCATACGGCGCGCCTCATTGCCTGCGTGCGTCGCCGCGTTAAACTCTACAATCAATCAACCAGAGTAAATATAACGGAGTGCCTTATTCTGGTTTTTTTCTAATTTGTGTACAAGATATTTTTGATGTGGGTTCCAAACTATACTGCCATACTCGAGGATGGGTTTTACAAGCGTCTTATATACTGTTAATTTGACGTGAGGCTGTGCTGCCGAAAATTTTCTACGGAGGAAGCACTATTGTTTGAATGCTTTGGTACACGTGTTTTCCATATAAGCATCCCATTTCAACTTGTGCGTGAAAGTTATAATCCTAAATTTTTATAGAATTTGTTCGCGACATTTCGGAGCCATTCAATGTGTAGGTAAATTCTAGGGGTAATCTTACAGGAGTTATGCACATACAGTTTCTTTTGCTAGTGTTAATTTTTAAGTTCCAGGTGTCTGTCACAGAATTGCGCGAGGTAATTTAGGGGCCGATGTCTCGGGCGGGAAGAGCGACAAACAACTCCCCCCTACGTCGGACCCAGCTAACCGGCGATAGGTCCACGCCTGATTGGCCGCTGGCGTGAGGCACGAGACGGGGCACGGGATAGCCGTTTCGAAACAAAGCACATTTACTTCCTCCACACACACAGGAAATACAGACTGACACAGGGGGTAATACAGACAAAGAAAACGAAGCTCGGCTTAGGAAACAGGCGACCGTAACACGATGGGAGGAGTAAGGCAGACAATACTCTAACAATAGGCCCGCTAGACACACACACACCCGTACACACAACACGGTACACTAAGAAGGGGAGGATAATCAAGTCCGAGGAGTCTATGTGAAGGAGGAAGATAATAGAGAGGACGATTTTAGAGTCTGCGGAAGAGTGGGGAAGTGGAGGATGTCTTAGCTCGGTTTGGTCGGTGGTCTCGCCGGGGAAGATGCGCCGGTCCGCCGGTCGTCTGCCGCGAGTCCCGTTGATCGGCGACGCAATTCGGGTACACCTGAGCCGCGCACAGTACCCTCCTCGAGGGGAATTATCGGGGCCCGAAGTCGCCGCTGTCGTCGCACTCGGGACCACAGCGCAACCCTCAGAACCGGCCGCCGGGTCACAACCGCACGACCTTCCACCGCCACTTCCCACTTCCTCCTCCCCGCGAGTCGCGAACCCCGCGCTGCACCGAGCACACAGTCTTTCGGACAGCGCGTCTTCCGAGAACCCAGCGGGTGGGTCCTCTGTTGGCCGCGGCACTCTCGCCCCTCTCTCTCGCCGAAACACATGGCCCACTGACCCGTGGGCCGAAATGGCGGCGAATACATTCCTACTCCGCCGGCATCCCCCCGCCAGGGATTTATACACACCCCCCCTAACACCCCCCAACACCCCCCCCCCAAAAAAAAAGATTCCGCAACCACAAGCACCCTGCCTAGGGATTTATACAAAACCCCCCCAAACATCCCACCGACACCCCCCCTAAATCGAAATTCTGCATAAACCCCTGCCCCCCGCTTGGTCCCAATATGGCGAGCGAAAAAAAAAGGCAGCCATTGAGGGACCCGAATTTCGCGACAGTGCCACACCGACGAGATGTACTACAGAGCAAAGAATTTAGTGTTAATTATTCCGAGGTATCACGCACTATTGAGTAAACAACGCAATCGTCAGCAAACAGTCGAACGGTAACGTAACTAGATAAGGCCAGAGAGGATCGGCACTCTTGTCTTCTATTTTTCCAAGCCGCTGCTGTGATAGTTGGCCAGTTCGCATCACGCGATATTTGTTTACACTGCAACAGTTTATGGGCACCGCAATTTTGTTGCTTATGCGTTTTCTGTCGGTCAACTGCGGTGGTCTCAGCTTGTCCACCTGCTCTGCGGCTGCGCGCGACTGGCCTCGTTCCGAACGCGAATCAAAGATAACACGCTTAGCAGCATTTTAGCTGCATAAGTGTGTCCGAAGATGCAGTGTCCTGCGTGCTTAGCAGTGTTGTTTGCAAATGACCTCGTCAAGGTTAGCGGTGAGGCGGCACCCTGGCAACACTGATGAACACCAAAATGGCTGCCTTTGTTCACTTGCGTGCCTCAGCGACGGTACTCTGTATTTTATTGAGCGACACTAGGTAACTCCATCTCAAATGCAGTAAGCAACTTCATTAAACATTCAAGAAAAAGTAAGGGGCCCAAGACGGAAACCTGTGGAACACCTGAAAAAAAATGTCAAGACGGTCAGATCCCGATTTGTTGATGGCTAGGTACTGACTGCGGTTGGATAAATAGGCTGTTTCCCGCGGAATTCTATTTGATAATTTATGCTAATTGATATCAATTTTCCAAAATTTGCTATGCTGTACACTGTCAAAGGCTTTAGTAAAGTCAAGAAGTATTGTATCAACTTGGAGATTGGAATCTATTGGTGATGCAGAATCATGAGTCTTTCTTCATCACAACTAGGTTGTTCCGACGACTATGATTATTTAAATCATCGATTTTTTTTTTAAATTCATCTCCTTGACCTCACAATGAACTGCAGGTATTGCTTCAACACAGTCATCAACATCCTTCTAGTGGTACTGTTTAAGTGTGGCGAGAGTGGCCTCTATGGACGCAATTTTGGTCTGTGCACTCTGTAGACCAGTCAGCAGAGTTTGTTGCGAAGATTTGATCGGTGACAACTAAGAGTATCTCTTCCAGCTTAGTGCTAGGACCAGGGTTTTCCTCGGTGTCAGCACTAAGCTGCGACTGCAACCCAATAATGCGCGATGAGTCAGAGCAACAAACAATGATATACTGATTCAGCCACGTTTAGAGGGTTCAAACACATGTTCAGGCGGCACCATCGCTTGCTCACAAAGACCTCTCCACGTTTTCCGCAAGCACGGCTGTAACCAGAGTACTATTCTTGAAACAAGCTAGGTACCCAATGTCAACGCCCCTGTATGATGAGCGCTTCAAACAAATGCAGGTCGCGCTTTCACAACCCACAATCCACCATCCTAAATTCCAAAATACAAAATGTAAAAGTCCGAAGCCAAAAACTACGCCAAAGTCCAGAGCCAACACATGCGCTGTGACCGCAAAGGAAGTGCGTTGCGACCCATGTGCGATATGGTAACGCAATCTGATAGACGCCGCTTCCATAGCACGAAAGTCCCTGGTTCGATTCCGTCTACAGGAGGCGTTTTTTTTTTCTTTCCATTGGCTGCACATGTTATTCTTTCCTGCCGCAAGTAACCCCATGCCCTCCGGGCCTCTGGGATGGCCCAGTGGTAAGGGTGCCGGTTTGAGGGCGCGAAGGTCCCGGGTTCGATTTCCCGGATATCCCCAACAGCACTTTTTTCTTGAAGCGCGCACTCCCAACAACTGCTCGTGGGCTCCTTGCCTCCTCACCACATCTGCACGAACAGAAGAATGCTTCTACAACTCCGCTGTTAGAAAGTAGAAGCGAACAGACGGCATACCCGCTTTTTACGTCAAACGGTAAATGCCTAAATCTAGCGTGGGGAACCAGGCCAATGATTTATTATCACAAACTTTTGGCGAGTGTTGTAACGTAATTGTGTCGCCCTGCTGGTCTGTGACCGTATTATTAAATGAATGTGGAACGCTCATGCGATAATAAAGCCTCACTAGAGCCGCTAATTCTGCGGAGGCACGTGTATGTGAGGATATCAAGAAAGAGTTGCAGAGGACATTTCGCTTCTTGAGATCTATGACGCGATAGCGTTTTATTGACGCCCAGGAAGCGTTTTGGAACAGAGTTATTACTGCATTTAAGACCTGCGCTTCAGAGCACTGGGTTGTTCAACCACACGACACCGCTTGGCGTTACGCCATTCTTAGTGACCTCAAGTCATTCGGTGTCTCGGGTAACATATGTTACCTGTCGGAGCGAACTTTTCGCGTTAGAGTTGGTAGTGCGCTCTCAAGTGTTCACGTTCAAGAAAACCGCGTGCCCCAGGGTGGAGTGTTGAGCTGCACTCTTTTAATTGTTAAGATGAACTCCCTTGGGAAGGCATTCCATGTATGTAGACGACGTGCAGATATCTTCTAAATAATATGTAACATGTCAATCTGCGAACATCAAGTCAAGCTTGGGGTCACGAAACTTACCCGGTGGGCGGACAAGAGTGGTTTTAAATTTAATCCTGCAAAAAGCTCTTGTGTTGTGTTCTCCAGGCAGCGTGGGGTCCATCCGGACCCAGACATTACTCTTAATGGCGTGTCGCTTCCTGTGAAAAAGAGCAAAAGTTTTTGGGTGTTGTGTTTGACCACAAACCCACATTCATTCCTCAAGTCAAGCAACTCAAGCATAAACATGTCTCAAAACAATGAATATCCGTAAGGTCCTCTCACACCAATCGTATGGTGCTAACAAAGAACATCTTCTGCGCCTGTATACTGCTTTGGTTGGGTCTCGTTTGGACTACGACAGTGTGGTGTATGGGTCAACGACTAAACCAGCATTACGAATTCTTGACCCAGTGCTTGGGGCTTCGTCTTGCGTCGATTGGTGCTTTCCGTACTAGCCCGGTCCAGAGTCTGTATGTGGAATGTAACAAGTGGAACCTTGAGAACCAACGGACATACATGGACTTTCTTTACGCTTTTGAAATTTCATCGCTGAATAACCATCCTTTCAATCCTGTCTTTAATGATACATCCCCATATCCACTATTTGTAAATCGCCCGTCCGTTCCTCTGTCCTTCTCGCTTAGAGTGAGAGAGCAAGAGTCGGATCTCGGCGTTGCGTTTTAGATAGGTACAGAGCATCTTCTTCTGTCATTTTACCCACTTGGCAAGTTCGTTCTGTTTCTTGTGACTTTTCTTTTATGAAATATGACAAAAATCGGGTACCACGAGCTGCAATACTGCAGCACTTTCTGTCTCTGCAGTTTCAATAACCATGTGCAGAATTTTACAGTGATGCTTCTAAAACCTCCACTATTGTGTCTTGTGTTGGTCGTGGTCCGAACTTTATTACCTCCAGAACCATGAGTGTGCACACCAGCATTTTCTCAGAAGAAGCATATAATTTTACTCGTTGTACAGCACATTCTTGAAAATCAAATTCCCAATTCCATCATCTATACAGATTTCTTGAGTATTGTCCGTGCACTATCATCCCATAAGCACCCAAAAAAACCACATAGTTAATCTCGTTTTTAACACCATTATGTCTCTCTACGTACAAAAGCATGGACTGGTCCTGTGCTGGGTCCCAGGGCACGCTGGGATCGCTGGCAACGAGTTGGCAGACGAGAGAACCGCTGCTGCTGCATTCAGGAACACTGTAGACATAACAACGGTACCCTGTACAGACCTCAAACCCCACATAAGACAGCACTTGCGTAAAACATGGCAAACACACTGGAGTGAACAGACAGACACCCAGGTGAAAAAGTTTTCCATTTCCAGCTGGATTATGGAACCGGAAATCTCTTCTAGCTGGGAAATATTCCAGCTAGAAATTCGCTTTCCAGCTGCAATGTTTCCCAGCTGGAAGAGATTTCCAGTTCCATAATACAGCTGGAAACTGCGGCTGGAAATTTCGCATTCCCAGCTGAAAATCTAGGACTTCCTGGCTGCATTTCCAGCGGGAAATATGTGATTCCCTGCTGCATTTCCTGCTAGTATTTTTCAGGGCTCGGGGTATACGTACCCAGATGGGACGCACAGTACAGTGCAAAAAAAGAACATTGTACTAAGGCAAAATGCTTCCGCGTGAAGATAATGAACAGTGCATCCACATTTAGAAAATTAGGCAGAACAAACATTCTTACCAAAATTACTGCGAAACAATTTATACTCAACAATGGCCATGCTAGCAGCAAGAAAACCAACACGAGTGGAAAGTAGAGGAAAAGATTTTATTATGCATTAGGCAACTTAAAACAGGCAAATGTGCTGTTGGGCTAGTTGGTGCATGGCAGCTTACAAAATAGGAGGAGGAGGAGATAGCCTTTATTACATCAGGAAGACGCTAGGTAAAGTGGGGCAAGTGGGAGTAGAGGGTGGGATATTCGTAGCTTGGGACATCTTGAAAATAAACCGTTCAACTTGAAGCTGGTTGGCTCCTTACGAAGGCGGAAGAGGCCACGTGGGGTGAAGAGCGCAGGCTCACGGCTCTAAACTGCTCGCGCTAGACCGCTTTATAGAGAGTAGTGCGCAATTAAAGTCAGCGTGGAGGGTTCCAGTGTTCGAGGGTCGATGTATGAGGAGGGGGCATTTGGAGGAGGCTTGAAGTTTCTGTAACGCGTAAATTTCGGACAGTGCCAAGTCAGGTGCTGGAGATTGGCGGGTGTGAGGGAGGCGCAGAAGGGACTTACAAAATAGAGAGCTGTAGCTGTAAGTGGACGCAAACAAAAGCACAGTTGTTTGTCTACCTTTCTGTGTGTGTGTGCACAGTTTACAGTGCTTCATTTTGTATACAGGCCCTGATCTGTTCTTACAAGCAGTAAAAATAGAGGTAATGAACAAGTCCTACCTTCGCGGTAACGGGAACAGTACACGCCGAAACTCGATGCGAGATAAACGCACAGTGAAACCATCGCGATGATTGCACTTCAATCGTCTTACAACAAAGACGGTGCGGAGCGCAAAGCGACCTCTTTATTGTCCACCACGGCTGTTTCCTAATTTCCGGGAAGCCTGCACGCCTTTCCGGAAATTAGGAGCCCTGCAGACCTCCATCCACATTACCGGGCTACACAATGTGCGCACTCCCTCAATTAAAAAGCCGCCTAGATGCAGCACACTTTCTAAAGATGTAATTAATCTTGTTTACTCGTTTCTTAGCGCGCGTGGTGCTTACAGCTAGCTAACTTAACCGCCATTTTACACGAACTTTGATTGGCTTGGCGTGTCTTGACTTGGCTTGAAAAAAGACTTCGAATGAGCAATGTTGCCAGCGCCTTTTCTTAAAAATATATATATATTTTTTTGTATTGGGGGTCCTTACCGGCTTCGCGATTTTGAGGTACCCATAAAAGAATAAATTTGTTTTAACGAGTACCACTAACTTGTTAACCCCCTGCTAATAAAGAAATAATGTGGTCGACGCTTTGAGGATTTTTGTGTGAAAAAAGAGCTGCTGTGCATGGCAATTTCCACATCGTATATCTTTCACTGAAATCACACAAAAGAGAAATAATTAAATGATTGGCCGTTTCAAAGCCCAAAAGTGGAATTGCCCTTTCCAACTGACATATTGGCAACTTCCTGCCCAAGATGAATACAGTTGGAACTGAAATTTTTGTCCAGCTGGAATGCAACATGTGCTGCTAGGCTGGAAATTCTCGCCAGCTGGAAAATGCTATTTTCAGCTGGAAGCCAACGAGTGCTGCTTGGCTGGAAATTCTTTCCAGCTGGAAACTCCAAGTTCCAGCGGGAAGGCAACATTTCCAGCCTAGCCAGGAAATCTTCTCCAGCTGGGAATGAGTAACCCGCTGGAATGCAACATTCCCAGTTAGACTGGAAATTCTTTCCAGCTGGGAACTACCATTTGCAGATAGGACCGTATATACCAGCGGAATATAACACTGGAAAGAACCAAGAAGTGTGGTTTTATATAAAGCCACACTTGTGACAATGCACAACTGACTCACACAACAGACACACCGAAGTGACCTTAGCAAGGTTACGGATAGGCCACACACATGTAACACACTCCCACCTGCTCACTGGATCGCCAAAACCCATGTGCAGCGGGTGTGGAGAGGGCCTATCCGTAATCCACATGCTCATCCAATGCAAGGCACTTGACACAACACGACGCAAACACTTCCCACAACTATATACAGACAACACATCCTGTTTCACCCGTCATACTTTGTAGGAGACGAGCCTATGTTTTCCATCAAGCGTAATTTTAAGTTTCTTACTGATGTCTAGTTTTTACATCTCATTTCTTATCATGCATCATGACAACCTGGCCCTTTACACCAGTAATCTTCATTTTACCTTGTGTTTTACTTCGTTTATTTTTACTGAAGTGCTTTACTTTTACTTCCATGTCACTCAGATCAGCTAACCATCCTTTGGTGCTCTTTGCCCTCAGTCGGCCTTGCGCCATAAAAATCCAAACATCATCATCATCATCATCATCATCAACACTCGTTACATGGGCATCTTAATCACGGCATGCGCATAAGGTTCTGTCCTTTTTATCCATCTGTATTTCGTACAGATGGATCATGTGAAGATCACAGAAAGCGAAAGACCATTCCTTGATTTTTTTGTATTATATTTGTTACCCGTCGCCCGTGGTAAAATAAAAGCGCTGTCTGTCTTACAGCTCTAAATGTTTCACGAAATAAAAAGAAAAAACTTTGCCTAGGGGGGTTTGAACCCAGGTTTTCCGCGCAAGAAATGAGTACGGTACCGATTGCGCCACGACGGAGGGGTTGGATTCAAGGCGTTTACTATAGACGGTTCGACTACTTTTTCTTTAATACATGGGCTGAGTGGTGTGTTTGAACCACTCTATTTTCTAGTTCACTCTACTATAACCAATTACAACGCATTTTACGGGCTACCAGTCATGTCCCAGATGGTTTGGTGGAACGTGCTGTACGTTCACAGTAAATTTGAGTGCAGTTGGCATGAAAATAAAGGACTGTGTGGAAAGCCGACAAACGTGCAGCAGCGTTCAATAGATGTGTCGCACACGTGTGGATGTCACCCGCGTCCAAAATGCTACACGCACATACGCTTGCAGCTGTGAAGTCTTACAATAGCCGGTTTTTCTACCATCAACGCGACGCCACGCCCTCTGCAGTTGCAAACGATCGCAGAAATCTCTTCCCAGGGTTATTTGCAATTATTTCTCTGTATCTTCTTTAAATTTGGTTACCCACGTAGTACGGCAAACGGCAGGATAAATTAAAAGTTATTGAGTAATTTGTTTTATGGTTTATACTAGTGTAACAATTATTTCAATATTGCCAAAGTGCACCCATATTTTGATGTACTGGCCTTAGGATACCGGTACCACACGTCATGTTGCCCTGGGTGGGGTACCGAAGCGCGACGTTGTCTTAGCATACTTACCTGGTGCCGGGGTATCCGTGATCTTCAAGGCGGAGCCTCCAGGGAGAGACGCGAGCATTGCACTGCGCTTGTGTTGACCCCTGCCACTACCCCAAACTGGGGCAGATGGGGCATGCAATTTTTGGTAGTGGGGGACTGCGTTCGCGCTATCCCCCTTCCTATGAAATATAAAATCAGATCATTGCACAACTCTGCATTGTGCCCTTCTCGGCTCGCTACAATTTGGTATGTGGGAGAAAACCCTGTCAACTGAACGTAGCGGTCGAAGTTATTTACGCAAGAGTCGGTAATTAACTGCGTTTTCATGAATACGCGAAATACTATATCTCTCTATGCTATATAGTATATCCTAGTGCGATGACGGGGATTATAGAATTAGTATTATTGATCTTAATTAGTATATTTCAATTACTATAATAACTGCTATGTTCCCATAATTACATATGTTGCAATTGTAATTACTTGCCCCTTAAACACCGTCGCTCGCAGCTCACCGATTCTATGTAGCCACTCGCACAAGCTTAGCGTACAGCTCGCAGCACAACTTTTATAGAGCAGGCTCACCCGACTGCTACTCACAGCTGATTGAAAGAATGCGGTGAAAATTACGTAACGTTGTACTGCTGATCCCAACGTCACGGGTTCGATTCCCGGCCGCGGCGGCCGCTTTTCTGGTGGAAGCGACGTCCGTATGTTCGAGATTTCGGCGCAAGATCCCCAGCTGGTCAGAATGAACCCAGAGCCTTCCACTACGGCGCGCCCTGAGTACGCCGGCGCGTTAAAACTTAATCGCTCAAACCAAAATTACGCAACTGGCGAGCGACGCCTGCTACAGCGTGTAAGGGCGCCTTCCCAACCCGCCGAAATAGCTCAGTTGGGAGAGCGTTAGACTGAAGATCTAAAGGTCCCTGGTTCGATCCCGGGTTTCGGCAAACTTTTTTTTTTTTACAATACAGCTTTGTCCTTTATCGTGTCTTGTTTTGTTTCCCATTTCCCATAGCCCCAGCCCATGTCCGCAAAAGCAATGGCATCTGCAAAGTGGCAGGAACATGACATGTATTGGCAGAGTGGCAAAAATTAAGCTCATCGCATATGCCCCCGCTGTCAGGCGTAACGCCTGTGCGGGTCCATGACATATCAGCGCGCACTTATCCATTAGCGTATAGCAATTTCCGGTGGGACTTCACTACGTAGTACATATAACATCGTCCTTTCGATTAACGGATTTGTTGCTTGCTTGTGTAAAAAAAAATGTGCGGCGTATTTCGATTGGCGCAGATCATATTTTGTAAACTACGAAAATTGCGCTAACTGACATTCAGAGGAAGGAAGACAAACAGTTAATGCGCAACTCACAACTATATTTATTTGCAGGAAAAGAATTAAGTTGCCTTAAATTAATAGGCTTCTACACAACATAAAACTGCAGATATAGCAACAGCGATAAGAACAGGGCCCGCCTACTGCATATGATAAAAAACGAAATTCATTACTAAAAATGACGGCTTAATTACTGATGCACCCCTCGCGATTTTTTTTAATGAAGCATGTTCTGAAAGCTCACGCGGCACAGTGTCACGGCAGTTCTGTCAATGATAAGTACAGTTTCTTTGAGGCGCGGCGTACGTACAATTCTACAGAAGCCGTTAATTGACAGAAAAGAGCGCAGACGACGGGATTACATAGCGCCTGTGCTGTGTGCTTCTTTAGCCCCAACGTCTGCGCTGTTTTCTTCAAGTTACAGTGTACCAACAAGCCGTTCAGCTCACCCTTTTGCGTTTGAGGAGTGGTACGTGGATGGAATGCGCTTCAGCACTTCAATGCTTTGCAACAATATATCAAGACAATCGCCGAGTACGCCATGCGCTTATAATTGCGAGGCACGAACGCGCTAGTGGAAAGAGTGTTGATTTTCCTTGATGAATAACATGCATGGACTGCAGAGAAGACGCACCTTTATTTGATCGCACTGAAAGCACAGTAAAGAAATGAGGGTAATTCATTCAAGGAAAAAGTATACCAGGAAAAAACCTGGAGGACTGCATGGTGAATTAGTGCATGCAGTAATGCAAAGTGTAATTTCTTCCTTACACCCCTCCTACTCCCCCACCCCCCTTTCTCCGTCCCGCTTTGTGGTCCGACGAGTATGATCCCTCCCATGGCCAGCCTGGGGAACATGGATCCAGCTGGGGAAGCATTCGTGAGTTGTTGCCATAACAACGCCGCAGCCATTATCTTTTCTTGGAGGCGTTATCATTTTCATGGCAACAATGAGAAGAGGGATACCTTGGAACCGTCCGCGGACTGCTAGGGATGCGATCCGGTGCTTTTCATGTATTGCTACAAAACCTGCAGTTCGAGTGAAATCCTCGGCACTGGCGTACTGCCGAGAATAAGCATCTGGGGGCAGTCCTCGGACTGTCCACAGGCTACTGAGGGCTGGTTAATTGATTTTACATGAGGTGCCTTCAATCCCGCCGGCAATTTCTTCACGAGTAGTTCAGCGCACAGGTGCCGCCACTGCAGAATCAGGGGCCCTATTCTCGACTGCACAAATTGCCGGCATTTCGCCCATGTTTTTTTGCGTAAGCACGACGTAAGCAATCAGTGACGTACTGCACCTATAGCTATGACGACATGCAGTGTAATTTGACGAGTCACTCATAAAAATCGCTACCAAGGTATCACATATTGTGCAAGAAAGATATAAAACACTAGGCATGTACTATAAAAATTAAAACGGTAGCTAAGGCTGACAAGAAAAACACATTTCTGGAGGTCAAATTTGGCGCCAACACCACAAGGCGATCGAGTAACGTTGATCCAAAAGCGAGCGAAAGGCGGATGTCGAGCTAAAGAACATCACACAATTTTTTTACCGTGTCTATTTATTTCTTTCAATCGCTTTTATTAACACAGCTGGGCTCTCTGCTTCGATGCAAGCTTTGTTGCGTTATCACCTTCCCTGCCGCCACCACCGCCACGCCATCGTCTGCTGCTATGTTACAAGTTTATGGCGTGATCACAGAAAAAGACGGCCGCGACCATCGCTTCTATGACACATAAGAGCAGCGAAGCGCTACGCCTGATAACCGCGGAGCGCACCGATGTCGCCGATTCACTCATTCGTCAAGCTCGACTGCAATCAGCGCTGTCATGGAGGAAAAAAAAGCTTTTCTTTCCTCCATGGTTTTGCCCTATTTTGCTTGTATTTTGTGACAAAAACCGCCGCCATTTTCAAGCTGTTACGTAGCGTTACGTCACTTTTACGCAGGCTAAAGTTGCCAATGCATGACGTAATCGTTCCCGCCAACTGTTTAAATTACGTCACGCCTTCTGAGCCAATCACAGAGGGGGTGTGTATTACAAGCAGTATTGTTGTTGAATAGCAAAGACAGGCTTACGTTGTCATGTACGCTGCATTTAGTCTGGTTTTTCATTGCCAGCCAAGAATTATGCGCCTTTAGTAACGAGAAATAAGGCAAACTTTAGAATTGGTGTCCGTAAACGACATGAAACGTCAAAATGACGACAACACACACAACCGTTTTGTCAACCGGAAGCACGTGACCAAAATTGAAAGCCAATCAGAAAAGACTTCCGGCAAATTGCCTGAATTGCCGGCAATTTGTGCAGTCGAGAATAGGGCCCCAGTCCTGCACTTTTGTCGTCTGCTTCTACACCTCCTCCCTGGGAAGTACAGGAAAAGTCATGAACTAATCCTGCACTATCCGCACCCTCCGTTTATCGAAGAGAAAAGTGCAGGCGCCGCACGCTGCACTTTAAAATCGAAGAGTCGAGCGCTGCTGCTGCACTACCTAAAAGAATTCCGCTAGAGCTAGAGTAACTCTGAGCTAGAGTGTACTAGTTTCGCTAGTTTCGCCAAGTTCAGCGAGTGCAGCCAAATTGAAGGCAACAGACCGGCTTCGATTTGGCTTTGGCTGGCCCATGGAGGAAAAAAAAAGTTAGGAGACGGCATGACGTCACGCAGCTAGCCTTCGCAAGCCCAGGTCCGTTGAAGCCGCTCCCTCCGCCGTTTCCCTTTCTCAAGCCGCCGCAGTCGGCCCTCCAAGGTCGGGTGGGCCGGCGGCGGCGGCGGTCTCCGACTCCGGGGCATCTCTCGTGTTTCGTTGGCGGTAGCTGTTCCCCGTCCTTCCTGCATTTGTCTGCTCGGCGATCTCATGCCCGTGTGCGGGCAGGAGTGCCGCGTACGTGCGGAAGACAAAAGCCGTGGGAAAAAAACCAACATATAGCAGGCTTCGCGACAACGGGCCGCAGAGCAGTTTCGAGCAGACGAAATTGAAGAGCGCGGCGGCCCATACAGAGGCGGTGCGGTGGGGTCACGTGGTGCAGTGACGCCTGGGCCGACTTCGATTTTACTTTTTATGTATAGGCTTCACGTTTCTCCGGCGGCGCCGTCTCCTAACTTTTTCTTCCTCCATGGGCTGGCCGTATTGCGTTTCCTTTTCCGGCATGCGCAAAATGGCGCCTACGTAAGCGATGCGTTGCGAGTTAAAAAGTATTTTGTGAGTGGTTGTGATCCCGTACACAGTGAACAACAATACCGCGAAGCCTTCATTATAGTTACGCGCGTTCAACCTCTGTTTTTCAGCTATGACTTGAGTGTTCTGTGCCCAAGAAACGCTTCTCTCTCAGCTCGCGTCGTCGAGTGAAGTGGGCTAGATACCGTGCGTTTGTGTCGTAGTGTCCCGTGTCGTGTGATAAGTGATCAAGCATGGCCCGTGACAAAAAGAGACGCCGATCGCATTCGCGAAGTTCGTCCAGCTCGCCCGAGAGGAGCAGCCGACGTAGACGAAACCGTTCGCGTAGCCGCGACCGCCGCCGTCGGAGCACCGAGCGACACCGTCGTTCCCGGTCGCGGGACCGTCGCCGTTCGAAAGAAAGGCACCGTCGATCTCGGTCGCGCGGCCATCGTACCCATTCAGCATCGCGATCCCGTTCCCGGTCCCGTGACAAGCGCTCTCGAAGCCGTGATGGCAAACGTTCGCGAAGCCACGAGAAGAAGACGGACGAGAAACAGGCTGCGCCTGCAATGACGCCACTGGCAGCCGCGGCGGCGGCGGCCGCTGCCGCCGCGGGTGCCATCGCCGCCGCCGAGAACAGCGCAGTCATCAACAAGAACGTGCAGCAGCAGCAGCTCGACCTGGAAATGCAGAAGCGACGCGAGCGAATCGAAAAGTGGCGCCAGTCCCGCAAGAAGACCGAAGAGGCGGCCGCCATGATTGTCCTGCCTATCCCGGGTAAGAAGTGGAGCCTCGAAGACGACGAGGAGGATGACGCGGGGCCGCCTGCTTTGCATGTTAAGGACGAGCCGGACGACAAGGAATTCGTGCCGCCGGTGAAGTCGGAGCCAACCGAAGACGCCGCCGCCGCAACCAAAGCCGAAGACACTGGCGGCGAAGGCGACAAGCAGGTAAAGCAGGAAGTCCAGGAGGTTAAGAAGGAAGAGGAGGAAGACGACATCGATCCTTTGGGACGCCTACATGATGGGAATCCAGAAGGAAGTGAGGCAGCTCAAGGACAAGGCCCTCAAGGCAGATGGCGTAGCCGTAGCCGCTGCGGAGAAAAGCAACAAGGTTACGGTTATCGTTGGCATCGCCAAGAAGAAGGAAGACAAGAATAAGGGCGAGCTTATGGAACAGAACATCGATGCTCTGGAGTACTCGTCTGAAGAGGAGGCTGAGGATCTGCAGACCACCATGAACAACTTGCAGAACAACAAGGCCAAGAAGCCAGCCACCGTCTGCCTAGAGGACATATCCTATGCCCCGTTCCGCAAGAACTTTTACATAGAGGTGCCCGAGCTCGCTAAAATGACGCCCGGAGAAGTAGAAGCGCTTCGCGCCGAGCTGGAAGGCATCAAGGTGGCGCGGCAAGGGATGCCCCAAGCCGATCCGGAACTGGGCGCAGTGTGGGGTGAGCAAAAAGGTGCTTGAACTGCTGAAGAAACACGGGTTCGAAAAGCCCACCCCGATCCAGATGCAGGCCATACCGGCCGTGATGTCGGGCAGGGACATCATCGGCATCGCCAAGACGGGGTCGGGCAAGACACTCGCTTTCCTTCTGCCCATGTTCAGGCACATCATGGACCAGCAGCCGCTCGAAGACGACGACGGCCCCATCGCTGTCATCATGACCCCGACTCGGGAACTGGCAATGCAGATAACGAAGGACTGCAAAAAGTTCACCAAGTCCCTGGGGATTCGTGTCGTCTGTGTGTACGGTGGCACGGGCATCTCGGAACAGATTGCGGACCTCAAGAGGGGTGCAGAGATCATTGTCTGCACGCCGGGGCGCATGATTGACATGCTCGCCGCCAACAACGGCCGGGTGACCAATTTTCCGACGGACCACTTACGTTGTGCTTGATGAGGCCGACCGCATGTTCGACATGGGTTTCGAGCCTCAAGTGATGCGCATCGTTGACTCGATTCGACCTGACCGGCAGACGGTCATGTTTTCGGCTACCTTCCCCCGGCAAATGGAGGCCCTTGCCAGGCGGATACTGATCAAGCCGATCGAAATCCTCGTGGGCGGAAGGAGTGTCGTCTGCAAGGAGGTAGAACAGAACATTGTCATCATCAACCAGGAAGACAAGTTCTTCAAGCTCCTGGAGCTCTTGGACTGTTTCAAGACAAGGGCAGTGCCATTGTGTTTGTGGACAAGCAGGAGCACGCCGACATCCTCTTGAAGGACCTCATGAAGGCCTCGCACAACGCCATGGCACTGCACGGCGGAATCGACCAGTTTGACCGCGACTCCACGATTGTGACTTCAAGGCGGGCAGGTGGGCGTCCTCATCGCCACGTCGGTGGCGGCGAGAGGACTCGACGTCAAGCATCTGATTCTCGTGGTCAACTTTGACTGCCAAACCACTACGAAGATTACGTCCATCGCTGTGTCGCACGGTCGCGCGGGAAACAAGGGGTACGCCTACACGTTCATCACGGAAGACCAGGGGCGCTATGCCGCGGATGTCATCAAGGCGCTGGAATTGAGCGGAAACCCGGTTCCGGAGGATCTGCAAAGGCTTTTCGACGACTACAAGGCGAAGCAGGAAGCGGAGGGAAAGAAGGTCAGAGGAGGCAGTGGCTTCTCCGGCAAGGGCTTCAAATTCGACGAGGCTGAGTCTCATCTCAAGAGTGAGAAGAAGAAGTTCCAGAGAGCGGCGCTCGGCATGCAAGACTCCGATGACGAGGACGCCGAAGGCGACATCGATCGCGAGATCGAGTCCATGCTCGCTCCAAAGAAGCGCATCAAGGAGCTCATGCCCGGTCCTTCCGTGACCGGCCAGGGAGCAGTGGGACAGAACGTGGTCGGCGCCTCTGGCCTGCCTCCTGGTGCAGTACCACTGGGAGGCATCGCTGGTGCCGCTGCTCCCAGCGGAACAGTATCAGAGAAGCTGGAGATGGCCCGCATGTTGGCGTGCCGAATCAACATGACACGCACATTCAGCGCGCCTTCCACGCCGGCACCAGAGATCCTGATGACGCCGCAGTCGGCGACGGAGGCCATGATGCGTGGACAGTATGTGCCCGAGCTTCCGACACCGGTCGTGTCGGCCAAGACGATTGCCGAGCAGCGAGCGGAGAAGCTGCACCTCAAGCTCAACTACCAACCGAAGATCATCGAAGAGGAACCACCAGAGCCGCCGCCGCAGAGAGAGCGGTTCCAGAAGTTCGAGGAAGAGCTCGAGATCAACGACTTCCCACAGCAGGCCAGGTGGAAGGTCACCTCCAAGGAGGCCATGGCACAGATCAGCGAGTACTCCGAGGCGGGCATCACGGTCCGTGGCACCTACTACCCGCCGGGCAAGGAGCCCAAGACCGGCATGGACCGCAAGCTGTACCTTGCCATCGAGAGCACCAGCGAGCTTGCTGTCAGCAAGGCACGGGCCGAGATCATTCGACTCATCAAGGAAGAGATGGTCAAGATGCAGCACTCGTACCAACCCATCAACAGGGGACGCTACAAAGTGCTGTGAAAAACTTGGGGAGGAACTCGTGTGTTTCGCCGTGTTTCTCGTTTTTGTCGCACAGCGCTGCCGTTGCACGACCGTTGTGGTCACGATTACGCCAATAAAAGCGTTGGGGCTGGCATTGCCTAGCCCTGCACTGTAGTGGATTTGTGTCGCAGATGCGTGATGAAACTGGCGTTTGTGATTTCGGAACACTTGTCACATTTTGATGACTGCCTCACCTCGGAGCTGACATAATATCGAGCACCACCGTGTTCACTGTAATAGAGAGCACTGCATCGCTGTATGGCCCTGCAATTCTTTAGTGTGCACCCATTTGCAAGCAGTCCTTGTCGCTTTCGACAGCACAGCCAAGCGAGACGAAGTCAAACTCGTCTTTGCACTTGTGGTTATTGAATCGTTTCTGGTGTTAGCAACTTTTAGTGAGGGTTTTATGCATCACAGCAGCAGTGCTTGGAAATTTTTAAGTTGTATTCACTACAATGGCTCAGTGGCTAAGGCGTGCTGCTGAGCCCAAGAACGTGGGTTCGATCTTGACCGCAGCAGCCGTTTTTCAAATGAGCGCAAAAAAAAAATGGTAGCGTGTTGAGATTTCGGCCCACGTTATTAAAGATCCTCAGGTGGTCAAAACCAAACTAACCCATCACTATGGTGTGCCTCATAGCTTGGACGTAGCTTCGGCACGTTAAACCTCCACGATTTGAAAGTTTGACTTCGTAAGTTGTAATTTCTTTGCATGCATTGACAAGCACTAATGTTTAAAATGACACAGAAGTCGGAAAGCAAACTGTTTGACATCAGCAAATTGCTGCACCTCGTTTAGAAACGTACCACGATTTGTAGAAACTGCTTTTGTAACCTTGGAAAACTAGATAAAAACTAGCGTTGCCACTGCCGGTCATTTCGTATACTACCATTTGCAACGTCACAAGTATGAGAATACACACAAGGCTTGCCATCTTCCTGAAAATTCCTGTGGAAAGCTTGAAATGAACACCTCGTGCAACTGGTGCTATGTTATGGCCTGCCATACGTATTGCTAGGTCGGAAAATGTCGCAAAGAGTATGTAGATATTGAAAGATGGTCCTGTTTCAAATTTTTAATTACTATGCCGGATATCTTTTGCAGCTTACAGTTTGGTTGCCGGGGCAAACATGTTCAATTGTGCTTCAAGAAGTACCGTTAATTGACTCCGAAGGCACAATTATTGTGGGGACTGCCCAAAATACATTGCTTGCCTGCACATGAGCTAGGGACAAAGCAAGCTGTTATCACCTTTTCTAGGGACAAAAGCAACCTGTTGTCACCTGTGCTAGGGACAAAGCAAGCTGCTGTCATCTGCACTGGGTGTTCGTTTGCCTGGCTGAAAGCACAACCAACATTCTGGTTAAGTTAAAAGTGAGGTGCTGGCCAAATTTGTTGAGCTTACAGGCGACACATAGTCTAAGTTTGCAGTGTTGCTGTCCAAGAACTAGTACTTACTGGCACGAATTTCACCACCCATGTCAAGTTTTCTGATAAACAACATGTAAAGTAACAATGTGGCAAGATACAATTACCAGCTTTCATAGCGGAGGACTTTCAGTGCACACCACAGATGGTGCCGATCAAATTTTACAGTGCAAGATACAGTGGCACCAGCGTCGATACTGACGGCAGCCAACAAAACGATGACTGAAAATGTGCAGGCATTCCGCAAGTGAATGCCTACAGCTTCAACACGGATTATGTCTGTATAGTTGCACGTCTGTACCAACTGACAGCTAAAGCCAAGTGGTTTCAGTAGAGGCACTCATCATTAATTTTTATACATGCAAATTTTTACAGCTGGAAAGATCGTGATGCCATTGTGTCGTGATGATACCAAACGAGCGCGGGGAAATTTAATTACGATCATTTTAAAGTGAAGCTTCCTAAGCCTCACTGATGGTGTTTTACGTCGTGCTAAATGCACTCCAGGAAAACCAGAAGACGATGATGATGATAAGTAACAACATATCAAGCCCTCCCCCCCCCCCCCCCCCCCCCCCAAGAAATAAAAACGCTTATCGTGGTTGGAATCAAACCTGGCTCCCTCATGTTGTGAAGCTGACGTACTGCTCCATATCAACAATATCAACACGGTAGAAGAAGATTGGATTTTAACACAAAAGTGTTTTATGCCCAAGTCGGACCGGCGTCATATGCATCACGGAAATGACGTCGCCAAGAAAAAGTTCCATTGACGCGACTACGCCCGGGAATTCGAGCCACGAACTCTCTCGGCGCAACGGGAGGTACACGGCACTCTGCCCACTGCGCTACAAATTCAAGCGGAAGTAGGTCTACAAACGCGTTATAGCTTTCCCACTATTTTCTTCATTCAGATACCATCTAGGAGATGCTGCCGCCCAGGAGAAGTGAAGCGAAGTAGTTTATCGGGACACTAACGAGTGCCGACAGTTGGCGCCTCGATGCCAAAGTCTTCGTGTACGCAGGACGCGGGTGAAGTGAGGCGCCCCCTGCCACCTACTGTTTTCAGTTTCGGTTCAGGGTTCTGTTACCTTCGCACGGTTTTCAAGGAGCTGCGGCTTCAGTCGGATGTACGTAATGTTCCGACGCGTGTAATCCAGTGTCTAACGTTGATGCATATAACAATGCCATATTGACGTAATATAAATAGCGATGTGCAAGTTCATATGGATGCGCAATAAATGCTCCTGCGAAGGCACATTTCACTTTCGCGTTTTACCGATTCCTATGACAGAGGCATCAACCACATTTTTTATTTTCACTTTGACTCAAGTTGCAAGGGAGAAAGCTTCGCGTTTTAACCATCTTTCCCTTCAAAAAGGGGGCCTTGATTTTTCAGTTTGTTATTAGCTTATTTCTGAGTGAATAAGCTTAATGGCTGCAGACATAGGCATTACAATGGGAATTACAGAGCTTTCACTGTAAGTTGGCTTAGCTACGAAGTGTATCCTACGGACGACGGACCTGGACAAAATCTGAAAAGGACCACTTTACAGCTGTGCTGTCAAAGCGTTGCGATGGCAGGAGAAATTTACCCAACACCAATTTGCAACACTGCAGTAACCACACATAAAACGTCGCAGCAGTTGGCACCATCGTATGTACACGCTTTATTCCTTTCCAAAACACCACTGCTCCTTCATCTACTTTTGCAAGACACATGCAATGAAAAAAAACTGCAGCTACATTTCAAAGACAAATGTCCTACCTTACAAGCTTCACTGACCAGCCAACATCAAAGTGCCAAACATAAAAAGGGTACAGTAGAAAAGCTGAAATACTACTACAGGCCCATGCAAACTTTTGCTAGCCCTAACGATTGGGCATTGGACTCGCGTGGGCAGCATGATATGGGCAACTTTTTCTGCGCATTCTAAAGTCAAAAGTCTCCACGCAGATGGAGAATGGGTGTTTGTCTCTTGTTTGTTTGCAGACAGTTGACGGAGGGCTGTACACGATGGGGAGCTGAGACAGCAAGGCACATTCGGCACTTGAAGCTACGCACACATACGCCATAACTGTTTGTCCAAAAAGTTGTGCGATTTTAACATTCATCCACGGTGCATACAGCGTCATGTGCAGACAGCAACCTTAAAGAGGAGGCGAAAGTTCTAAAATGTTCTTTCTTTAACAAATCGATTGTAAATATAGAACGGTCAGCACTCAAATTTGCTGCTCGCAAAGCTACATCAATAAAGCTGTGTCACAAACGTACTTGCAAAAAACAGAAAGGCGAAAAATGTTGGAGAAACACTAAGGAGGTGTAAATGGTACAACGAAAGGCACACCAAAGGTTCGCTGTAGACAGGCAACTACACAGAGACAATGTTTAACCCCTTCCGCATGTAACAAGATGTACAAAACATCTACAGTGGAACAGATCGGAACAACGGGTACAAAACGGTTAATCAACGGGTTCACAAAGCCTTACGCTCTGTAAAAAAATATCCTCTAGCTCAGAACAGTGCAAAACAGGGGTGCGGTACACTTGCAAACAAAAATATCCTACAAAAATATCAACCACTGATACAGTGTTGACTTAGTTGATGCAAACAGCCACTTAAAAGAAGGAATGCAGCAAGCTCAACATTCACGACGCAAAATACTGCTTTTTTCCATAAACCCATAGCTCTGTGCCATTTCGCTGAAACACTATTGACGGTGGGATAATGTGACACTAATGTTTCCCGCCCAACTTCAAGAACCGAGAAGGAAAAAAAGTGCGTTTGCTTCGAACTCCGCACAAATGACTGGTGGGCTGTCTGCAGTAGATTATTCTACGCTAAAAAGCTTGCGACAACACACAGAAAGTTGAGGACTGCCGCCCAGTCAACCGTGCAGAGTTACTGTGGTCAATGGTTCGTTGACAACGTCATCAGATACGCCAAACATCCATTCTCAATCAACCTTGGCACAAATGCCAAACACACTGACTGCATAGAGAACACAAGACACACCGCAAACATGTAAACTAGCACCCATGTGTAGGTTCACAAAGTACAAAAATAAAGTACAGCCAGGCTTTGCGTTAGCTTAAACTTTTACAAACTACTCCTCAAGAACTGCCCAGTAATGTGTGAAACTTCGACACGATTGAGCGTTTTCCCATGAAGCATTTCGTGTCGATGCTCCGGCAATGGAAGAATTTTCTGTTTGTCGGCAGACTACAGTGCCGCTTACACTCTATTCAAGTTTGACCATTTCATGCACAAATTCGCACGCGCAAATTTCGTTTGTAATTTACTGCGTACACACAGAACACTACAACGCTTCGCAAATGCTTACTTTCAACAATAGTCGTGGCATTTCACCCAACCTTCCGCGTAAGGCCCATTCAGGTACACCCAAAAGTGACGCCACTGACAACAAAAGGTATCCACAACTTGCATGCAAGCTAAGGAAATGACGCGGCATACACGCACCACACACAGTGGCTGAACAGTCCACCGCACATCGTAGGAACATGACCGGACGATAACAACAGGAACTTGCACAAGTGCCAGTTTCACGGATGATTCTTTCAATGTTGTAGTATTACAAAATGCTTGCATATTTCGTGTCTGCGTGACGAGTGCACTAAACAACTCGCTTTGTGAAATTCGGTGCCGTTATTGAACAAATGCACGTACGCAGACGAACATAGGTTGGCCTTTCTCGTTAATAAAAATGGAACACACTAAATGCCACAAAACCGAAGCATATAGTTGGCCTTTTTAAACTCTCAATGTAAGAGATTAACATCTCACAGTCGAAACATGCATGTTTGACGACACACCTCTGCGAACAACACAAGACAAATGTGCACATGAAGAGCCATGGTCTCAAGTTAGAAGGAATAAATTCCTCGCATTCGAGGCACGAACAGTGTACAATAAAAAATAATAATATAACTCGGGTTGTCAGGCTTTGGTTTGCCTCCCACACAAGCAATTGGGCTTTGTCATTCCATGTGGCACCTCAAGAAAATTCACCGCTTGACACTCGCTTAATGGTTGCTGCTTAATAAAAGCTGCATGTGGGTTCAACAAATGTAATCTCGGCAATAAAGAAACAAAAAGAAAATAAAGAGGACGAAAGAAAAACCAGCAGCATATAAGTAAACGCAAACTTGACCATCCAAACCTTCAGTGATGGCGCATAGATTTGCAAACTAGCAATGCGGATGCTAAAAACAACTTACTAAGCTAGTATTTCTGAATATAAATAAACTTCGAAAAATAGTAGAGTTTCAAATGTAAAAGAAGCGGACAACTTTACTAAGTGAACAATGCCACTGAGCTGCACGGCACTAGAAAAGCATGATGGATGTTTAAGCCGCACCTAAAAAATATAAAAAACTAAGCAACTGGCTTTTTGCAGCACTGGTGAAGAGCTTTTTCAGTAAGCAGCCATCAGAATACGGCATCACTAAACACATTTCGTCTACGCAACAAGGCCTTGTACCAAAAGGGCACTACGTTTGCTTGAAATATTGACCTCGGGACATACACATCACGTGTGACATCTTAAGGCGTGCAACTCACGTGACAACTTGCACCGGCGATTCACGGACCTGATCACACTCGGTGCAAAGTGCACACGGCGCGGCATTCTCGTCACAAGGGTTTCTACAGCTCAGACAGTGCTCGCGAAAAGGCGAGCCTTCGAAGCAACTCGCACATTCACAGTCGGGAAGTTACACCAGTAGTAAGGACTCAAAACAGTCTTCACCAGGCTACGCCGAAAGGTAGAACCAAACTTGGCAGCACGGAGCTACGAGCAACAACAAAAAATTGGTATCGCTCGAAGCTTCTTGCCTGATTGCTCTTGTTCCCGTCATGCTTCCAGGAGCACGCCACTTCCTCTTTCTCTGCGTGCTTGGCTCGGCTTGGATGTGGCTCGGCTTCTTCCCCGTCGGCTTGGGCAATGTGGAAGGCTGATCACTCGTGCTTGACCTCCACACAGTTGAACATGTCATCCACACCACGCGTCCTCTTCAACCGTGAATCATCGTCCTCAATGACTTCGTCTTGGTCCAATTCCATCCCGAGCTCCGCGGCTTCGGGTGACGACAGCTCGGTGAGCAGCGCCGTCGCTTCGGCAAGTGTATCCTAGAATCACAAAGGGAGGAGAATACATTCAGTGAAAAGGATAACCTTCGATGCGATAGCCAGAAGGGAATGTTTGAAAATGCGCCTGAAAAGGCGCCACTTTCAGAAAGGCGATGCTAATAAGTACCTTTTGATTACCCTTGCAGAAAAAAAAGCAGAAATTCCGAGACTTAGAAAATTGTATTACAAATTTTATTCATTTACTGTGGCACGGAAAAGTGACAGTGGTTGACTACTGTCTAAAAAAAAGTGAGAATATGCAGGCTTAGGTGAAGCATTCAAAGAATGACTTGGAATGGGCGTTTGCTGCACACCATGTTTAACCACTTTTGCAGCCTCTTTACATTCTCGTGTATATTATATAATGTGATGCACACTTCACCCCATACTGCACGACATCTTAAGCTCCCGTAAAGTACTGAGGCATTACACTTTAAACTGATGGCGTTGCTTGAAGGCTCTACACAAGTCCTACTTCATGTGCAGGATATTAAAAAGAGCAAAGCAAATTTCGATTTCTTCCGTTAAGTAGCGCTGTAGGGAGGTGTGTTTTAGTGACTGAATTGCCGAGACCTCTTCTAGACTTTGCCAGATAACAGCCATCTGCCTAAAAGTTGGTTCTGTTTGTCTCAACGGCTGAAATGCAAAGAAAGGTTGCACAAGGCCTTCTTCGTGGGAAGTGGGGCATCGGAAGGACCCGGACTCGGAAGCAAGGACTCGGAAGCCTGACAGTAGCCAGGTCGCCAAACTGGAATTTTTGTAGCCACAAGTCTAAAAAAAGTTGCCAGTTTGGCGAGAAACTGCTAGACCTGGCAACCGTGCTCGCTAAACCAGCACACAGCGTGGCCACAAGGAATGTAGCTCTAGAGTTTTACGGCATGCCTTCCTTTCCAGCCTTTTCTAAGAATACAGTGTAGACCATTTATAACGTAACCGCTTATAGTGTGGGACCGGATGTAACGTGGGTTTTTCTGACTACCATTTTTCCTCCCATAGAACTCAGTGCATAAGCATACCGCTTAAAATGCGGTTGGCCGAACCACAATACCGTTTATGGTGCGGTTTTTCGGCGGGTCTGCTGATCGACCGGCGCAGCTGCGGCTTCGTTTCAGGGACGCGAGGAAGAGAAAAAAAGCGCTCTCCCTTGCTCTCCCCTAACTTCAAAAAGAGAAAAATTAGGCACCCTTCCGTTCGCGTGTTCGTTCATTCGTTTGTACTCACGTGGTAACTACAAATGACCTTGCCTGGCGCATGATCAGAAAACAGCGGGCCAGCCCGCGCGCGGTAAGTTCTTTCTGTTTAAAACAACGTTGTGCATATAAGCAACCCCTGTTCCCTTTAATAAGAAACACCCGGAGATAGGGAGCTGCAGCACTAGATGTTTCCTTTACCTGTATGTTGTGCTGACAAGCAACCGCCTTCGGCATCGCGTACACAAGGTGGGGTGAAAAAAAAATCCCCCTTGCGTTCTTATCACAATGTCCCGTGGCATCCACACACCTGTGCTCCCTCAGACCGCAAACACGAAGTTAAAGCCGCGCTCACGGTTTATAAGACCGTGCAACAGCTCGTAAGACTCTGCAGCAGCGGCTGATGGGGGAAAAAAATAAGACAAAATGAAGACCGCGCCTGTTTTTAAGATGCCTTCGTTTGCATGGTGATAAACAAAGAATTATCGCAAGGTAGATTGCGATGCGGTTGGATTCGCGCAGGCATACGTTATAAAGCGGTCTACACTGTATCTGAGAAGTACCTTTCTCGCAAATCTCCCGTGGCAGCTAGACTGCCACACAAAACAACGACAATTTGTTGCTTCGCATCTGAAATCAGCGCCAAAGGTAGCACACCAACCATCAACAAGTGACGATATCGAACAAGCAGCACAAAACAGATGGGACAAAAAGAAGGATAAACGACGACACAGCGCTGATGCGTCGTGGCAGTGTCGTCACAGCGCTGCGTCATCGTTCAGCCTTCTTTTAAGAGCAGAGCACTTTAGGGGCTCGCTTTGTCATCGTAGCTCGCTCGCCGGACCCAAGTAGAGCCACACGGCGTTCCGTCATAGCGACTGTCATCGCGGCGTAACCCAAGGACTTCGAAAGCCAAGCAAGCGGTTTATATACATAAGCGTTCGAAACTCATGAACTGCTGGTGCTTGCCCCATTGTTTAGTGCAAAGAAAACTGCTGGTACATTTGAGGCAAAATACACGTAATTAACCGGCAGTGCCCGCATTCATTTAGTTCGGAACGCTCGTTGGGATGGTTTTTACGATAGTAAGCGAAAAAAAGTGGCAGTGCAACACCAGCACGTGCGGGAGCAAAAGCAAGCACAGAAAGACAAAAACTCCCGTTGGCAGTTTCAGGCCAGGGGCACGCGAGCACTGCAAAGGCGGGAAATTTGAATTGCATTGGGTGGTAGCAGTGAGTGGATAATGGCGCTGCAGCCCATTATGGCAAATAATGCTCTGCACTTCTGACAGCTTTCACATTGAGTGGAACGGCCCATCTCTTTTGCACTACTTGTTCGATATGGTCACTGTGAACCAACTAGCCCAACTTTCCATCCTTCTGCGTCACCAAACAAGGGTAAATCAGCTTCGGACAACCCGCTGCCCCTTGCTCCCCCCCGTTCACCTGTGCGCTGATGGTCCGCTGGAAGGTCTTGGTGTTGGAGTCCTCGTTGGAGGCGTTGCTGCTCCACTGGGTGTTGAACTCGGACATGGTCTGCTTGAGCCAGTTCACCGACCACTGCCACGTCGGCGGCGCCTGCAGCAGGTACTCCTTGGCGTGCGGGCACCTGCACCCCAGGACAGGAACAATCGCCCCATTATTCACCCACCAGTTCTCTCTTTGGCAAAACTTCGAGTGCGATTCAACAAGGACGACAGAAAGACGACAGGAAGGCGACAGAAAGACGACCAGAAAGTTATCCTTGTTGAACCGCGCTCTAAGTTTTACCACATATGCACCAACTTGCTCAACAGTGTGTTCTACTGTAGTTCTCTCTTATTTCACACTTTTTAAGCGAAGCTTCTACGGCTAGGATTTGGGAGTACCTGTGCGCCATGGTCACCAGGAATTTGACGCCCTGGTAGGACCGTCTGCTGTCGTTGCTGTGGTTGGCCTTGATGATCTCTGCACAGAGAAAACGCAGGTGTCAGGTTCAGTTTGCAATAACAGTATTGGTGTCTTCTTTTGTCATTGTTCCTTCATGGCAAGCTACTTTATCACTGAACAGGAGGTTCCTGAGTAGGAATACAAAGCCATAGGGTAACATCCATGTTCGAATGTGACTTTTTTTGAAATTTTTTTTTCTTAAGTAAAGAGAAGGTGGTTGCTTGTAATCGAGAAAATACGGCCCGTGTTGTTGCGTAGCCTTCCTCCCTGTCCAAAAACGTGTCACAACACTAGGCAGCCTCACCCAGCAGCCCGTCAAACTCCTCCCTGGGCTCCCGGGAGCCGTCAATCACCAGCTTGATCCGGCTGTACTGGAGGGGGTCGTCCACTTTCTGCAAGTCAAGGAAACACGAGCGACGGCATGCTGACCCACCACACAAGCACTCCGGAGTTTCACTTGTCTTAAACTTGTGCCACTCAGTGCAAGAAACGCGATTCCATTGTGAAAACTGTTGGGATGGCAACAAAGGTTTGGTGTGAAGTGAACGTTGGATGGCTTCTTAGTGCCTACTTGGAAACCAGTCGAAAGTAAAGCGCAACTTGAGGGAAGATGTACAAGTTCCCTAGTGAAGCGCACGACCCTACTGCATTTCTGGCCAAAATGTTTCACCCCATTCCAAAATGCCTGTACTTCTAAAAAGAAAAACAAGTTCTTTAAGCTGTGGCACAACGACAATATTTTCAAAACAAAAGGGGGGTGGGGGGTGGGGGACTGGAAGCCTTATGAATACCAGATTGCACAATGTGACCACAAGATATACAAGTTTTCGATCCCCTCAACCCAAGTTGGTCATTTGTGAACCAGCATACTAAATTATAAATAATTTAGACTTTGTGATATTCCTTGAGACACTCTTAAAGTAACAGTGTTTCTGCATTTTGTTTTCTCAAGCAACAGCTCAGGCCGGAAATCAGACGCGATATCTTTCTGGACTGCATTAACTCTTGGTCCGAGTACATCAGCCATCAGCTAGCCGAGCAGGGCTTTCAACTTTTGACCCCTGGTGCATACTGGTGACCAATGCTACATAAGCACATTGTGATTAGTTTGCATTCCTGAAAGCACCACAGATTCTTTATAGCAAAACTAGGGAAATTCAACTTCTAGCAATTTCACTCCGGCTCAAATGATGTTGAAGAGTTCTGTTCAAATGGGGTTCTAACAATTATTCTCAGACTTGTTTCAAGCAGGGTCTCAAAGATATAAAAACTTATGCTCACCAGCAGCTCCAGCAACAGCTGCGAAAGATTCTTGAGCTCATTTGACGGGACCATCGAGTACTGCGTCTGGAATAAGACACGCAAAAGGCACAACGTTAACTTCAAATGCCCTAGATAAAATATCGCTCCACAACACCAGCACGAATTTACATTGCTGAGGCCCCTAAACTCAATCTAAAAAACTGGGGGGGTTACACAGCTTAGCAATGATTTAACGATTCACAGAATAAATCAAACGTAATACGAAAGGAGAGTGTGCAGTTTGCAAAACAAGATGCCGATTCAAAACACTAACCACAAAGGAAAGTTGCAGAAAGCTGGAGGAGAAGACACAAGTTCAAAGCAGCACTGAGGATCATGTGAGGGTCAAAGTAAAGCACGCCGCTTTAACCATGAAGTGTGGTGGTTTTCCCACTCTGTGACAAACGAGGCAGCAACCGTGAACGACCTTTTCCTTTCCAGTAGCGTTGCTGGTTGTGTTCAGGCACAAACAAAGGTCACATGACCACTTGGTTTCTGGCCACAACAAACAAACGCAAAGCAACACGGGTGTGGCGACGTTCCAACACAACATCCCAATGGTTACAGTTAGGTTGATTAGCTGGGAGTCCATTTGACAGGCATCCAATCGAGATTCAAAAACCTGCTGGCTTAGTTATCTCAACGCAGGTGAACAACGAATGCGCTGTCATCGGAAGAGGCCACCATCCCGTTCATACTCACTCCAACCCAAACATATTTCTGCGTGGGTACAGACCAATGATCACACAATCTTTCACAAGTGTGCACTCACATACTGAGTCTATGCTCTTTTTTGGAGGAGGGGAACAGTAAAAATTGCAGAAAATTCTGAATATATAAGTAAAGACACATAGGTACGGGATCTCTCTTGTGACACATTGCAAGAACTCATGAGTACTTGAGTACTCATAAGCACTTAGAGCTCAATCTCCAGACTTGGGCTTTGGCCAGGCGTGTGACAGCACTGAACATCGCACGCCGACACACAGCTCAGATGAGTGACCCGTCGGGCCATCAGAGGTGCAACGCCACTCACCATGATGAGCCTGATGATGAGCTTGGAGAAGGGCTCGTTTGCAGATACTTGCACTGCACCACCATTTGCACCAGGGTGTCATGAAGCCCGTGGTCTCTCGGCACGCCGACACCACCTGGGACGAAAGTTAACGGCAGCAGAAGCAGACGTTTGTGAACAGTGCTGGAGCAAAACTTCCAATCCAGTTGTGACACCATAAACTTTGGTGCTCTACGTAAAGACTGAAGGAGTTCGCTGGGGCTTGACAAGATTGGACTTACATTATGAATAGCCCCCCCTGCATTGTTTACGGGCTCAATTAGAGGCTATATTAAAGCTATCTGTGATACGCTTGTTTGAATCTTTTTGTTCATTGACGTCAGCGTCATCCACATATGGAGAAAAAGTAAAAAGGAACTGCTAAGTCAGACATTTGCTAAATCAAATTAGTACTGACACTAAATTACCGTGGTACGTTTTTTTTTTTTTCGCGGTTATGGGTGCCTACCAGTGCACTCATCATAGAATGGCTCATTAGACAGTCAATCACAGCGGAAATAATTATTTTGGGCCTTGTTTATTTCCTTCAGTTTAGGTTTCGACAAAACGGACACTGAGGCGGCCACCATGATAGGAGGCTGCTCGTGACGTCCCCATTTTTGTTGCACCACTGCCAGTCCAGACGGGCGTGCAAGCACGCATCCACACCGGCTGTGGTCTTCACCATTTCCACATGCCCAGGAAGCATGACGTCAGTGCCAAAACCAAGATGATATGCACGCCAAAGCAGTGCGTGCCAACTGCAGCCAGCACGTTGGCCACGTCACGGGGGCCCTCACGTCGGCAGTTTGGGCCAGGAGGACCAGATGGCGTCATGCTGATGCCGATTGCGAAAGGGTATCTGTTCCGAGCTTTCTCGTACACGTGAAGATTAAAATGGATTTAAAATATGTTATACTGAACAGTAGCTGGTGAAACTTGCTGGGAGATATGTCCATATACAAGGGAGGCCTTTCACGTAGTTACCTCAGCTTTGAAATCCCGTGTTGGTACTCCTCTGAGCTAATGGCCTGCTTGCTGCAAGCTGTACGTACCTCTCGCAAGTAGCGGGAGGCCCCCGGCCCGGACAGTGCCTTTCGCACCACCTCTGGCATCGGGAGTATGTCCGAAGGCTGGGGGAAGGCATCCGCGGGCTCTGAAAAGCAGAGGCAGAGGACGGATGAAAAACCTCCGCCTCCTATAACTTCAGGTGTATTGTTATGCCTTGATGACTAAATGGGGGTGACCAGGCATTCTACAGTGGCCCTTAACTCACATGGTTAGGATAAAGACGTCAAACAAAAGAAGACAAAACAACTGGTATTTTTATAAACTCAAATCTTAATTCAATGGAGTCAATGGGGCCCACAAATTATCTTCTTAAATACGGAAACTTCATAAAATTGAGAAAGCATTGAGCCCGTGGGCATGTGTAGGGGAATCCAAACTTGTTAACCCAGGAAAGGTGTAGAATCGGGTTTCTACGACCGAGCTTTTACTGTGTCTACGCTTATGTCATTCCATTAACTAAGGTGTGCTCAACTGTGTCTTACTCAAAAATGGGTTCCAAAAACAAGGACAATCTAAGAGCTACCATGCTAGGAAAGCCTGGACTAGTATTTCATGGGTGTCTTGCAGACAGACTTAGGAGACCCATCAAGCCAGATTCAGCAATGGCCACACCGGTATGTTGCCAGCAAGCCACAGTAATGCATGCCACCTGCCACCCAACAAATTTTTCCAAAGTGTCCCTACATGTACACTAAAAAAAAAATTGGGCAATGTGGTGGCAGTTTCTAATTGAAAAAATAAATATTTAAAAGCGTGAAAGTACAAACTGCAACCCCCCCCCCCCCAAAAAAAAAAACAAAAAAAAAACAGAAAAGAAATAAAGGCCCATCACAGCCCATCGGTACTGTACTCCACCTTTCCGCAGTCTTTTTCAATTACTCAGGCTCAATGATAGCAAAAGTGGGTGATGGCACTGGGCATTTGTTGCCAGATCCCCGCAACAACTGCGCCTTCAACTGAGCTACTCCTACAAGAACCCTGACGAAAAGGTACAGTTCTCATCACCTCGGAGCAGCACAGCTCGCGTCCAAAAGCGCACACAGGAGGTACTACTCACCGCAGCTGTGCAGGCAGGTGAGGTTGCAGGCGAGGACCAGGTGTATGAGCGTGCTGTGCAGGTAGCCAAACTCGTGGATCTGCGTGTGGCTCCACCTCCTGCTGAAGGACTCCTGGGAACGACGATGGCACGAGGGTCGGCCCCAAGAAGGATTCGACATTCATTCCCCACTTTGAACTCGTTCTTCAATGCGTTTCTGCCAGCAGTTCGCTAGCTCCAGTCTTTGAGATAAAACAGCCACACAGAATGCCGTTTTCTGTCACAGACACACGTCAGAAAAACGTGCAAGTTTTGTTACTTCCCTATACGAGTGTGCTCAGTTAGGCTTGGTTAGGTCAGGCCGGTGGAGTAGGCTAGATTACGGACCACCTTAAACCACCATGAAACAGGATGCCTATAAGTATTATTGCCCCCAGAAACAAACAAAATAAAAACAAAAACAGGAAGGGACCAGTCCAGTCTGCAAACGTAGCTTAATAACCATTTGGTTGACATTAACGCTTGTAACACATTCAAATAATAGCTGGCAGAACAAACTTTATACCCACACTACTAATAAAGTATAGTTAGCAAGATACAACAAGGAGTGGAATACCACCTTGGGGCATCCCTCTGACTCCCTAACTGCCCACAACGAATCAAAATTAGAATTTCCTGACAAGAAAACTTGTCATCCGCAGCCCAAGCAGCACTTTTGGTATAAACGGATACAATGAGATTTCACTGTGCAGCCCAACCTTGCCACTAAACTACAGTAAGAATTAACTGATTGCCATACAGTCAAATCTGGTTATATTGAACTTCAAGTTCAATATAGGCCCCAATTCGAGATCAGCTGGCTAAGGAACTGGATGGCATAAAAGCACAAGCCATTTATAAATGATGAACTGCTTATTTGATGAACTGCTTATGAATTTGATGAACTACTTTGATGAATTGATGAACTGTTTATTTTCGCACAAAATAGTCCTGTATCTTCCGCTCAAACAACTTCCCTGCCTGCAATAGTTCAGTCAAACACCGAAATAACAAAACCGCCGGGGAAAGCCAAAAAATTGCTTTTGTGGGAATTTCGTTGCATTAAATGAAATAAAAACGTCAGGAAAAGCACCCACAAAACGGAGATTTATTCCCGAAGATCGGTTATATATTACTTTGCAAGCCTTCCCTTGCAGTAACTTCACAACTTCACAGCTCAGCTCTCGCATTGCAAGAAGTGCTTCATTGCTAGTCATGCACGCCTAAGAACGACCAAATGGTGTCAAACGCATCCAAAACATCCCGCAGGTTCGCCTTCTCTGCACGTTTTTCTCCCTGGTCCCTGGCCCCTGGTTTCTCCCTGGCACAGAGTACATCCAACGAACATGCACGCGAAGTCCGGCTTCTTCTTTTGACGAACTTTGCCAGACAGTGGCACCTCGTTGTTCCAATGCTGTCCACAAAACTAAGTGAGCACCGCTTTGTTGACGTCCGGAAAGGCCATAGCCATCACTGTTTTGTTTTGCCATCAACGGTTTTGTGCACGTGCACCAATAAAAAGTGGCGTCCTTGCTTTTCAATATGGTAGAGCAAACTACAGGTGGTTTAATACTCGTCGGCGCTGTCCACCCTTTTTTCACTCGGGCCACCGAGTTGGGCAGTGATGGCTGCCTTATCTTGTACCAATAAAAACGTCCACTTTTGATTGAGAGAAAACGTGCCAATTGCCGCACACGCAAGGAACGCACGGACGCTGTACAGCGGTAGCCAGCTAGTGTAGCCAAAGCCAAAGCTGTGCCTTGAGTCACCACGTCTCGCCCCCTGGTGGTGCTACAGCGAGGCTGCCTCCACGGCTGTCTGTTGCACGATCTTTTACGTAACAAATATGGCGGCGGCCATGCAAGTGCACTGTGGCAAGAAGTTTACGCACTTTGAATCCGGAAAAAATGCATTTGAGCACTTTTTGGACACTTAGCCTCAAATGGGTAGATAAAATGTCGACCGGACATGCAGCGAATTCCGTTAATGCGCGATCACTTTCCGAAAACATTTCGCTGCTGCGAGATATGAAACACACGAGCTTCGATGGACGTTCACCGGGGATACGAAAATATTTCGTTGCCGCGGGAATTTTGTAATTGCAGGTTCTGCTGTGAGTCCCGCGCATTGGAAACAGTTACAGAAAGTGTTCGGCATCACGTCACTCCACGCGAGGCTCAACATCTCAATCACGGCCAACCAACATCTCAATCGTTGCTCTGAGACCATGCATTTCGGTGCCAATGCCGAAGGCGGCTGCTTATCAGGGCAACGGAAATCTTCGGCTTCGCGCGGCTCGAATGTTCGGAAAGGGAAAGAGCGGTGGCTTATCAGCAACAACGTTCTAAAGCGTGAACCGCGTGGTAGATTTGATATCGCGAAAACGTGCAGTGCACGCCAGCGCGGATACAACTGGCGTGGTGTGGGCGGCGCGGTAAAAGGCGGCAACATGGCGTCAGCACTGGCCGTGAAGCGGTGCAGGCAGTTCCAGTAAGTTCCAGCGACCGTTTCTAACCGCTCGCTAAAATGCCGCACGGGGCGCAAGCGAAGATGCTAATGCAAGAAAAGAGCTAATAATGTGGGCAAAAAGTGGAATATAAACTGCCATCCACGCTGCTTGTGAAAGCGCCCATCAAAAAATACCGCGGTGGTAAGCCTAAACATCTCTGGCGCGGCTAGCCGGCTCGGAGCGCTTCGAATCTCCCGCCATTAGGTGCGCGTCTCCCCATTGGTGCAAGTCGTCAGGCTCCTCCCACTGCCACCCGAAGAAGCCACCGCGAGCGCGGAATCGTCGACACGAACACGAAAAAAAAAAAAAAAAAAAAAAAAAACTCATGCGCAACGCTGATGTGGACGATTCGTGCGCGAAAACGGGCCATGCGGTTCACGATTAATAAAATCAACTTGCCGCGCGTGGATGGGGAGACTGTCGCTATCTTCCGAGATGCATCAAGCAAGGTCAGTTGTGGTTATCAGGTGCGCACGAACTAAAGGGTGCCTATTTTTTTCTTTGGGTGTCTACGTTAGAGGAGGGCAAGGGGTGCACGCTGCGTTAGATGGCCGATTTCATCCGTTCTTTTTTCTTTTGCTACCCTAAAACGATGCCTCAGCTGTGCCAGTCGATCAGCAGACCCGCCGAAAAACCGCACTATAAACGGTATTGAGCTTCGGCCAACCGCATCTTAAGCGGTATGCTTATGCATTGAGTTCTATGGGAGGCAAACCGGTGGTCGCAAAAACCCGCGTTATATCCGGTCCCGCACTATAAGCGGTTACGTTATAAATGGTCTACACTGTATAAGGAATATGTTTCGCATGTATTTTTGTAACTGAGTTGTTTTTGTTTGATATGCAGCATAATTCGCTCTAACCTGGTTCATTGTAATTGGGTTTGACTGTATTCTCATTCCACATATGCTGCGCTCAGAGATAGTTCACTATATAGGATAATTTGATGTAAATTGGTTCGATATAGTCAGGTTCGACTGTATGGCGAAGAATTGCATTGCAACGAGTAAAGATACTTTTTTTGGAAAATGCAAGCTTGGAGGAAAAAATTGGTGAAATCGTATCCCACCTCCGAATCCATGTTGGCACTGAGGGGTCCCAGAAGGAAGGCCATCAACTTCTCAAACGCACCCAGCTTGAACAGGTGCTGGCAGGCCTTGGAACCCTACACGGGGAGAGAGTCGCCACACATTTCTTCATCACCAAATTTACACACACAAGAGAACTTTTTTTTTTTCTGCAAAACTGCACAAAATGTGCTGTACCAGTTTGCGTAAATGTCAGCAGCTCAATTTCCCCAATAGGTGGTACCTTGCCCTGTGAGCTTTTTGTTACTTGGTCGGCAATTCTTCCCGGCCCTTTGCAGTGAATCTGAATTTACATTCTGTTTTGACATATGCATTTCATATACCTATACACAGATGACATATACATAATACATATGTTGGAATTGGACATGCTAGGTTCCCGTCCTGCCAAAATACTCGACAACGTAGAAAGCCAAAGAACAGGCCGGAGGGAGCGGCTATGGCCTCACCAGCTGTGCGTAGTTGTTCAGGAGGCAGAAGTACTGCGACGAGTGCCAGCAGTTGTCCGCCACGTCCTGGTCCAGCAGGTTGATCAGGCACGCGCCCACCACGTCCAAATCCACCTGGCTCTGCAAGCAAAAGCCAAGCCAAGCCAAGTCAAGCTATAAAGTCGGCTCTAAAGCAAGAACGACTGCTTCTACAGAAAAATCCGACACATCCTGGCAAAGCTGAAAATCCACGTCAAAACAGATATGAATCAAGTGGAAAAAAAAAACAAAAAAAAAAACAGCAAAAGTTAAGAACTGAAAAAACAGCATAAGTTAAGAACTGCAATTGCTCGTGTGAGGTCCCACTCTGCCGAAGGGGCAGAACGGTGACGTCAGCGCACGCACGCAATTTGAAAAAAAGATTGCATTTAATGCGTGACATCATCCACTTTTTCTCACATAGCTCATCTGTCACTGCTTATGTAATTTATAACCAGATTTAAGCCCAGGAGGTCGCAAAAACAACTCGTGTCACATTCAAAATACTTGCAGTAACACACTCTTGGCACTGCATGGAGGCACAGCAGGGTGCAGTGATAAGGCAACTTCCGTTGTCGTTCGCAAGTTTTAGCCAAGTTTGTAATATACAGTGGAATCTCGGTCATACGAATCTCTAGGGGCGGCAAAAATATTCGTATCACCCGAAAATTCGTATCATCAGAAAACTAGAAAAAATGGAAATGTGCTGCGCATGCCACAGGCGTCGGCAATATGGCGTCGGCTCTTGCTGCGAAGAGGTGCAGGTAGCTTCAGCAACCGCTTCTAAACTTTTGTTAAAACGGAGCTCAAGGTGTAAATTAAATTGCTCATGCGGGAAAGGAGCTGGCAGTATGGGAGAAGCACTATTGGCGGTGAGATCTTTGGGTGGCGCCCCCTGGCTCTGACGTCGGCTTAGGGATTCGCGCCGCTGTCGTCTGCTACACTCCGCTTGTGAGGGGCAACAGTGCCTGGGCTAGAAACCGCCCGCTTCGTTGCTGTAGTGCGTTAAAAAGCGTATTTCTAGCGACTCAGTTATTTTGCCAGTTTCTGACGCATTTGAATAATTTGAAGCTGTATCCCCCCACAAGTTTGCAACACACGAAGTGATAGAGAACAACTTTCTTCAGAGTATCGGTCAGAAGATTGTGTGTAACTCGTCCTTTCTTGCTTATTCGCGAGGATCAGCGATCAGAGCTTCTCGATAAGTATTCAAAATGCGTAGGCTTCCCTGCAATATTTTTGAGATGCTCCTATGAAGACTCAACAGTCTAATACTACGTACCAAGCAGCGGCCTCTACACGCTCATCGCACAGCAGGAAATAAAGCAACTTTCTTCTGTTTCTTTCGTTGTTGTCTTGTATCGGATTAATGTTTCTTGCTTTTTTTTCTGCCCAACGCATTACTTTTTCTGCGCCGTCACCAACTTCTTATTAGGAGGTTTCGGGATGTTTGGGAGCCTCACAAATGGTCGTGTGGATATTTCCTTCATTTTGTATGGCATACATGCCCTTCTTTACAAATTGGCTTTCATTACGGCTGCGTGCAAGAAGGTGCATATCCGCAGCGTGCTTTGTTTATTCACATGCAAATACAATGAGAAGGTTTGTGCTACGCCACCGCGATCGCGCCCTAAACAACGTGGTCCACAGTACTCGAAGGCGGATTTTGTGCTCCGAATTGCTATCGTAATTATATCGTTATCATAACGAACTGACTCTCAACTAGAACAATGATGACACGATTACGGTGTTGAAGGCATGATATACTCGCTAACTAACGTAATAAATAGTATACCTGCATATATTACAAGTCTCGAAACCAAAGAATAGCTCTTTATTGCTTTTCAACCCTTCCAGGCGCGAAGAACAAATCCTATTCTACTCGGGATGGCGTTCTATGATTTGAAGAAAATCACTTTTACTCTCTTGTCCTGGACTGAGGACCCGGCCCGCTAGCCAGATCGATCTAATTGTTAAACAAAGTTTTTCCCTCCTCCCCTTACTCCTCCTCCTCCTCTTGAGTGCAGTTTTCCTGTAACGCATATCCGAATATCGGGGAGATATGGCTGTGCAAAATGTTCCGAAATATCCCTCCAGGTCTTAACAAACATATATGTGTTAATATAAATCTAACGAAGACGTGACTCGTTTTGCTCAATAAACCTCCATTGGTTAGATGCCTGGTATAGAATCAGCACGCGCGTATATACACACTGGGTTATTTGGAATTCAATTTACAGTTTTTGCAGTCTATAGTGCATGTCGGCAAACTTTCATGCCTTGAAACGTAAAGTGATGTGACAAAACGCGTTCGAGCGTTCGACAAGGTTGCAAAAACTGTTTTACCTTACATATGATTACCGGGAGTCGTGATGCCTTCTGCCAAAGCCGACAGCCCTGAAGGCCCAGAATTTGTTTTGGTCTTCCATTTTCGCTGTTGTCGGTTATTAGCAGCTGACTGTTCCTTTTGTTCGAATGCTTACATGAGAAGCTGACGCCTAGCTCCCACTCTTCGCGCTCCGCACAGGACCGGCTTCGCAAGGAATGGGGTGGCGCCGGCAATGTTTCTCCCGTAGCGGTATCCAAAATCCAAAACTATACTTTAATTGACACCATGAGCTAGTGTATGCGATTTGAAGCCTATTATTATGATAAAAAGTTACCCACACGCCAATTCTGGTGCGGACAAGCATCAGACGTTGACCGAGCGCAAAGAAACAGCAGGGAGAGCGATCCTGAGTGAAGCAGACGACAAATGCGAGAATCCCTAGCTGACGTCACGGAGGCGCCCTTCGCAGCGCCGCCTGTGTTCGCGCTCACCGCCAATAAAATGCCATCTACGCCAAATATCCACCGCGGAGGTGGCCCAGCCAGCTGCTGCTAGCGCTCCGAAATTGCCGCAATCACAATGAGGCGCGCGTCTCCCCATTGGCGCAAGTCGTGAGGCTCCTCCCAATGCCGTTAGCGGTAACCGAGGCAGAGGCTGGCGCCTGGGTGCCGGGCTGAAATCGTCAGCGCGGGGCGTCAAAAGAACGCGCGCTTCATCGCCGACGCGACGCGCGCACACGAACTCAAGCGTGAAACCGCATGCGATTCGGGCGCGTCGGCGTTTGCGCGCGCGTTCTTTTGACGCCCGCGTCGACGATTTCGCCCCACGTCAGATTTTACCTCGCTCGTAAAATGACGCGCGACACGCGCGGCAGTGGGAGGAGCCTGCCGACTTGCGCCAACGGGGAGGCACACTCTTCATGGCGCCAGTTTGAAAGCGCTCCGGACAGCCCGCTGGCTCCGCCGGAGATGTTTAGGCTTACCACGGTGGCGGATATTTGATAGGCGCTTTCCCTAGCCGCGCGGACGATGCTTTACAGTGTCGTTTTCGGACACATTATCAGCTCCCTTACTTCATAAGAAACTTCTTTTGTTACTTTTAAGAGCGGTCAGAAGCGGTCGGTCGAGCTACCCGCCCTACTTCGCGGCTGTTGACGCCGCCATGTTGCCGCGGCTTACTGCGCCGCACGCCGCATGCGAGTGGTATTCGCGGTGGCGTCAGCGCGCCTGTGGCGTGCGCGGCGCGTTTTCATGAGCAGAAAACGCTTCATGTGGTTCACGCTTAATGATTTTGTGCCTCCGTGCGACCAAGGCCACGCGGCCGCACAAACACTCCCGCCTCCCATCCACGCCGCAGTCATCTGCTCGCGGCTCGCGTGTTCATATCACCCGCACCGGGTGATAAATGCGAACGGATCATCCGAATTTTTTACATTGCGTACAATGCATTTGGCCGGGAATTTTGAAAATTCGTATCACAACGAAATTCGTATCAACCGAATTCGTATCACCGAGATTCCATTGTACTTGTGTATGACAGCTGCATCTTACCAGTACTCACCTACAGGGCAGAAACTTGGGGGCTCACTAAGAGGGTTCAACCTAAATTGAGGACAACTCAGCGCGCAATGGAACAGAAGATGATAGGTGTAACATTAAGGGACAAGAGAGCAGAGTGGGTCAGGGAACAAACACGTGTTAAGGACATATTACCGTATAAACCGGAATATAGGTCGAGTTTTTTTCCAAAAAAATCCGCACAAAAGTCACCCCTCGTCTTATATAGCGGTCATTGGCAGAATCGTTGTCTGGCAACAATGTGCAAGCGTTGTCCGTCGCCATCGCCATTCGTGTCGGTCTGCTCTCTCGCACTATCAGGCCTTTATTTGATTTCGCTTTTCTCTAGTTTTTCGTCTTTTACTCGTCTATTGTGCCTGCGTGCGTACATTTCTGTATGTCTCTGTTCCGAGATGAGTGGCGGCAGTCGACGCCAGTTCACCGCGGCATTTAAGCTGACGGCGATTGAGTCACCGAGCAGAATCGCCAGTTAGGCGTTTCGGAGAAAAGTGTGCAGTACTGGCGGAGCCAGAAAGCTAAGCTGTGCGCGTGCAACTCCCGAAACCGATCGTTCCGTGGACGTCAAGCGGTGCACCCCGAGTTGGAGAACAAGTGGCGGGACTTTGTCCGGGAAACTTCGTCCGGGAACTTCACTCACGATCACTCCGGAGGCCATTGCGTGGACCGGCTCCGCGAACTGTAACAATGAGTGGATAGTCGGCGACAAACAAAAAGACCTATACGGGCCGGTTGCGACCGGTGGTCAAGCTGGGTGTCCTTCTCTGGGCAGTCGCTGCCCGACGACATGGTTACACAAGCGTTCAGAAGTGCTCCATCAGCAACGCGCCTGATGGCATGGAAGATGACAGTGCGAAGCAGTCATCCTCGGACGACTCTGAGAGCTCGGACGAGTGACTTCGGCAGGCATAGTGAGTGGCAGTGACGGACGGGCGTCGAAAATAAATATAGACATTGTGAGTGCGCTTCTGTGCCGAAGTTATTTTTGTCAACTTTTTCCCACCTCAAGGTAGGGGGTCGACCTATATAACCGGGTCGGGCCTATAAGCCGGTTTATACAGTAGTAGAAATTAAGAAGAAGAAATGGATGTGGGCAGGGCATGTAATGCGAAGGCCAGATAACCGTTGGTCATTAAGGGTAATAGAGTGGATTCCTAGAGAAGGCAAGCATTGCAGGGGGCGGCAGAAAGTTAGATGGACAGATGAAATCAAGAAGTTTGCGGGGATAAATTGGTCACAGTTAGCACAGGACCGGGGTACAGTGTAGACCGCTTATAACGTATGTCGCGGGAGCCGCGAAAATCCGCACTATAAGCGGTACCGCACTATAACCAAAACGTGCGCGAATTCAACCAAATAGCCACATACCTCTCAAGTCATCCTAAATTTTTGTATCACCCAAACGCACAGCGCCTAAAAAACGAAGGAAGGGTCCTTATTTCGTATTATTTTTAACATCAGCCGCTGCTGCCGGGTCTCACACATTGCAAAAGCGTGGTCTTACAAACGGCGAGTGCGGCTTTAACTTCCGTTGTGTTTGTGTTTTGAAAGACCATGGCTGCGTTTTTTGCGTCTATGAAGATGCTGCAGGACATGATAAGAAAGGCCAGCGGGATTTTTTTTTTTTTTACCCCACCTTGCGTTCACGATGCCGAAGGCGGCTGCTTATCAGCGCAACGTACTGGTGGTGGAAATCTTCGCGCGGCTCGCTTGTTCGGGAAGAGCGGTGGCTTATCTGCACAACGTTCTAAGCGTGGAACCGCATGGAGCGATTTCTTGCGAAAACGTGCAGCGCACGCCGCAAGCGCGGCGACGACCGGCGCGTAAACTGACGTAATGTGTGCGGGCGCGGTAAGAGGCGGCAACATGGAGTCGGCACTGGCCGTGAAGCGGTGCAGGTCAGCTCCAGCGAGCACTTCTAACCGCTCGCTGAAATGCCGCACGAGGCGCAAGCGAAGATACTCATGCAAGAAAAGAGCTGCTAATGTGACCGCAAAGTGGAATATAGATTGCCATCCACGCTGCTTGTGAAAGCGCCCATCAAAAAAATACCGCGGGCAGGTAAGCTTAAACTAAAGTCCCTTCATCTGATCGAGGGACTTTAGCCTAAACACCTTTGGCGCGGCTAGCCGGCTCGGAGCGCTTCGAATCTCCCGCCATTAGGTGCGCGTCTTTCCATTGGTGCAAGTCGTCAGGCTCCTCCCACTGCCACGCGAAGAAGCCACCGCGAGCGCGGAATCGTAGACACGAGCATGAAAAAAACGCACGCGCAACGCCGATGTGCGAAAACGGCCAATGCGTTCACGATTAATAGAATAACTTTGCCACACGCGCAAACGGGAGCCGGTCCGCTATATTCCGAGGTGCATCAAGCAGGACAGCGTGGGTTATCACGACGCGCGAACTAAAGGGTGCCTATTTTTTGCTTCTGTGTCGAAGTTAGAGAGCAAGGGGTGCACGCTGCGTCAGATGGCCGAAGTTTAATCATTTCTTTTTTTCTTTTGCTACCCCAAAACGATGCCCCCTGCGCCGATCGATGAGCAGACCCGCCGAAAAACCGCACTATAAACGGGTATGGTGCTTCGGCCAACCGCATCTTAAGCGGTATGCTTATGCATTGAGTTCTATGGGAGCCAAACCGGTGGTCACGAAAACCCGCGTTATATCCGGTCCCGCACTATAAGCGGTTACGTTATAAATGGTCTACACTGTAATTGGAGATTAATGGGAGAGGCCTTTGCCCTGCACTGGGCATAGACAGGCTTGTGGTGTTGGTGGTGGTGGTGGTGGTGGTGGTGATGATGCTAATGATGATGATGTAATATACTTATCTAACAGCATGACACCATGTAACGATGGTGCCACTGCCAGCCCTGACAGACAGAACCCAGCTCGTTCAGCTTTAGAGGGGGCAGGGGGGCTCAACACACTCACCCCTTCCAGTTTGTGGCAGAAGACCAACGCCTTCTCCAGGATCTGGGCAAAAGTGTGTCTGACTTCCTTGTTGAGGCACTCAAGAAGGTACAGCCTGAAACGGGAAGATAGCCGGATTAGTGAGAGATTTAGCCAAGACAAGCACTTCGGGATGAAAATTGATTCGTTGAACGCTGGGTGACAGTTTGACAAGAATCACTGAACACTCGCCGCAAGGCAGGGGTCTGGGTTCTCTCATGTTGTGTACGCATGCGTCTCTCGCAGTGTGAAATTCATAAAGTTGGCGTTTGCTGCTCACACGCAATCGACGTTGGTGCCAAGCTGGAGCGTAATGATTAATCTTCTAAGTGGTGAAATCTTCGTGGCAAAAAATCACCATTCGCACACCCTTATCAATCATCGCTGCCTCTGAGCTGCCATGACTGTCCTCCTCAGAAATACTCTCCGATTACCTGCGATCTTAATTTGTCAGATCAGCCGAAGGATGTACATAAGTAGGCTGTTGAAAATTTAAATGCTTACTTTGGCCTCTGAACAACTGAAAAATTGAACGGCAGTTTATACACTAAACGCACTAAAAAAGGTCTCAGATCTACGATGCCGTTACAATCCCCGTACAAGGGCCCCTTCCACATCTTGTGCGCCGGTGCAGCATTTTTGACATGCTGCACCATCTGTTTACGATAATACTACTATTCATTTGAAGGAGCCGCCCATGCAGACATCCAAATCTCAGTCAAGTGAACCATGTACCGTATTTTCCAGTGTATAAGTCGCGTTTTTTTCTGAAATGTTTGTTCATGCATCTTATCCGCCAGTGGGTGCGACTTATATGTGGAATAAATCCGGTACATGGTGGCCACGCGTGGTCTGCGCCTGAAAAGGTGCTAGTGTGCTGCGTGGTGTCAGCGCACGTTAAGAGGCACAGCTGTATGGTGTAAATGAACGAATTATTTGTTAGCGAGTCGGAGGAAGAAGGCTCCGATAGTTTTGCTTTAACGCCGTCTGTAAGTACATGCGATCTATGTGTATCAATAGACCATTTTTGAGAAGTTAGTTCTTTCTGGACTTTAGACGGTAAATGCACGTGTCTAGCACTGCTTACCCGGGGATGCGTTCAGAGGCGGCGGCCGCCACAACCATGTACTTTCGCCTCACTTTTAACGAACTGATCTTCTATGAGTTTGCCTGATTAACAAGTGTGTTTTGTACACCGGTGCATCTTGAACACCAGCGCGACCAATATACGTTTTTTTTTTTTTTTTTCCCGGAAAAACTCATTTTGAGGGGGGTGTGACTGACACAAAAGTGCGACTTATAGACCAGAAAATACGGGAATACTCCCAGAACCTAACAGAAGACGCAAGAGTGAGGAAAGCCACAGGCGCTCGCTCTGAACAGAGGGAGGTGTGGTGCAGGGAGAGGGGGGTTCCAGCAGGACTCACTTGACAACACTTGGTCCGGCGTTGGCAATGTACTTGAGAAGCCACGACGCGGCCGCCTCGCTCAGCGACATGATGGTCTCGATGCACTTGACCCACTCACCAATGACCGAGCTGGGGAATGGAGGGGGCAGAGAAGCAGAAGTGAGGGGAAGTTTGAGAGAACCAAGAGGAGCCCAACAGCAACAAGGGGGGGAAATATTTTGCCAGCTTTTTCTTTGCATGCAGTACTGCAGACATTGTGTATAGAGGATGGTTCACTAAACTATGCATGGGATCCAAGGTTCCGGACTAAGTGCAGTACGCTATTTTTATCCCATCACGCCACTTTGATATACGAGCATGAATTATAGGTTATTAAGGGCCTTTATGGTATTCTTATAGTGCCTATTTTGGCAATCGTGCCTAAATGCCTATAAATTAGGGGTGTGCGAATATCACATTTTTCGAATACGAATCGAATACGAATATCTAGCTTCGAATATCGAATCGAATAATCAAAAATAGAAGCTCTTTTTCACTAATAAACTTTTATTTCACCATAATTGTGATGAAAACAATGTATTATAAGAACAAAATATGTGATTGCACAAGAATATCAATATCTGCAATATAGTTACCGTTATGACAGACTGCTGAAACTTAGCTTTTCAAATCACAAGTGTATTGCAGAAAAAAATTCACAGTTTAAAACAACTGGCAACAAACATTAAAAGTTGTCGTGCAGAAAGATGAGTTGTTCCACGTGATCAGGAAGCAGGCGCTCCCTTTTTGCAGACACAACTTCACCTGCCACAGAAAACGCTCTTTCGCTCGGCACCGAAGTGGCTGGTATTGCCAGGTATTTGAGGCAAAGCTTAGCAAGACTGGGGTACCTGAAGGAGCCCACCGTCTGCCACCAGCTACATGGATCACTCTCTTTTCCTAGTAACGCCTCCTCGGAATATGCAGCAATTTCCCATTCCGATGAAGAAAGGGCTTTATTTCCCGCTTGGCTGTTTGCCAGATCATCAAAAGCATCCCAGACGTCACAGGAATGCTGCGCAGACTGTTTTGGCTCTTGCTTCCTAGCTTCTGAGTCAGTCGTATCCACTCTAGGACATAAGGCCAGATCTTGAAGCACCAGATCTTTTAACCACATCATGTTCTGTTTGTTCGGTTTGAATATTGTCGACTTGAAACGTGGATCCAGAAACATGGCCAAGCATGCTTCCTTGTCCTCTGCATACAAGGGAATCTTGTTTTGATGGAAGCAGCCAGTTCTTTATGGAATTCAGTTATGCCACTGAAGTTGCTAAGACAGTTGAGCATTCCAAAAATAATTGGCACTTGAGCAGAAAGTGAAGGATATCTTTCTGCACTAGCAATCACAGTAGCATCATAGAATGGCTTCAGTACTTTGACATATTCAGAGGCCTCCTTCCATTCTTGTGAGCTAAGGCCATCAATGCTGCTGTTCGATGTGGCCAGCTCAACAGTGACTGCTTCCTTCATATCCAAGAGGCGGGACAGCATCAAGTATTGGCTGTTCCATCTGGTTTCCACATCTTGCACTAGACGAAGGGGATCTTTGCCAGTTCTTTTTTGGTATTCCTCTAGCCGCCTTTGTGCTGATGAACTGTGCTTATAGTGGCCAACAATGTGCCTAGCCTTCTTTGCACAAACGATCAATAGAAGGTGTGCAGGATATTGCGTCATTGATAGCTAGCTGCAGGGTGTGAGCGAAGCAGGGGCGCTCAGTCCAGGGGAGCCTCCTGACCGCGGCACGGATGTTACGTCCATTATCTGTCACGATGTACTTTTGGCAGTCGTCGGGTATCTCCCATTCATCGCACATGTCACCAAGCAATTCTGCTATGTTACCGGCGCTGTGGCTGGCAGCCATGTGACGAGTGTTGAGCGTGAATCGTTTCATTTGAAAAGTCGGTGTTAAAAAGTGGCAAGTGAAGCTCACATAGCTTTCGTTGGCGCGCGATGTCCACATGTCGCTGGTAAAGGCAACAGCTGCTGTTCCTCCTTCAAAAGCACTGCTCAGTTCGGCCTTCACCTTCTTCCGTGTGTCGTCATACAAGCGCGGAACGAGCGCGCGTGAAAGTGTAGTGCGCGATGGTAGGCGATAGTTTGGGACAGCCTCAGCCATAAGTTCTTTAAACCCGCGGTCTTCAACAACACTGTAGGGCTGTAAATCAAGCGCTACCATGGCAGCCACCTTGTTATGTAGAGCTTGAGTCTTTTTTTCTGACAGTGGCTCCGCGCGGCGCACAAAGTCACTTAACGTTGATTGATCTTTCCCAGGCGCACCTGCAGCAATCTTCCGGTACTCCTTAACAGCGGCCGGATGCTGTTTCAGATGGTTGGGCAAGCGTAGTAGTCGTGCCTGTAGGCGTCTGAAGTGTTGCGCCGCATGTCGTGCACTGCGCCGTCGATGACGTTGTCTTCACAAAGTACTTCCAAATAGCACTTTTTTCTCTCCGCTTCGGCGTGGTCTCCGAATTGTTGCTCCGTTTCGCGGACGGCTCACCATAATCCTCCTCGTCTGCCATGGCACGCGTCAGCAAACGTGCACAATATCGGGTCGTTGTATGTAAGCTTAGCCACAAAGAAAGTTAAAACATCGACGCACAAAGAAGCATGCCAACAAGCCTACGGCGCCAACGACGCGATGGCGATGACGATTTGTACCCATGCGCCCATGCTGCTATGCCAATGTCGATGAGCCTTGCCGGGCCTCACGGTCGGCGGCCGATTTTTCCTGTTCGATCTACGAACCGCTTCACGATGGCACCGTGAGGGGCCCCATAAAGCCCATGTAAACGTGCACTGAAATGTTGGATGCCATACGACGCCTCGCTCGGTTTCCCTGTCTCGGCCTGCCCGCGCGAGACGGCGAATTTCGCGGTGCAATTTCTGAAGTCGCTTGCACGTAAGCACTTCGGCCGAAAGAGCGGCGTGATGCGTGCTTTTGTGCGTGATCGATCGTTTGATTTTGGGGAGGCGTCCTTCGTCGGATTACGCAGTATTTTCCGTGACTCAGGGACCGAACGCTCTTGGTGTTGTCCATGAGCGCCTTTAATCAATCCGAATATTCGATAATAGCCACATATTCGAACAATTTCGAATATTCGAAATTTTTCGAATACATAGTTTTCGAAGCGAATACGAATATGACGTATTTAATATTCGAGTAATATTCGAAATTTTCGAATATTCGCACACCCCTACTATAAATACCTATTTCGTTTCCTTTTCACTTCATTTCACATTTCATCCCATTTCATTTCATTCACTTTTGGGTGTGGTTTTATATTATTATTCATGTTGCCGGGCAGCACTGACTGTTCCTATTCCTCCAGTTCAACCAACTCCCACAAAACAACCGCTATCAGCAGTGGAATGGGACACTCACATTCTCAGTGGCAAGAGGCACAGTCTAGAACCCAAAATTTCTGAAATGGTGGTAGTTTGCTATTGTTTTCACAACTTCCACGGTTATTCTTTGACTATGTTCCGCGCACCCTCCAAACAGATTTCTCGAAACATGTGTCATAGCATCCTCATTTAGAGAAGCACAGTCGAATACAACTCAATTTCCACGCAACGGTTCAGCATCAAACACGCCTTGGTTAGCAGATCATTCATATGTTGAAGAGCCAATGGTGAACATCACTATGCAGCTGCATTTCCTAACCCCTTAAAATTCACACTGCCAACGGGCTCTAAAGCCCGCTTTTACATCAAAACTCTGTTCACCTGCTGCACACCTTTTGAAAAATGCTCTTCAATTGTATGGAAGTGTGTTTCGCAGTGTTCGGACATCTCACCTGAATGATTCGGATAATATCATTATACATGAGAAAATTGCCGTAGTTGCACCCAACAGTCCTCATGTAAGGGCGTGATATTTTTTGATGAATCGTCGTCTCTCTTAAGTTGACTGTTTTTATTGGCTTTTGTTGTATCGTAATTAAATTTGGTCAGGCAGGTACAAAGTAGCACTTGTTTTAATCAGCATTCCAAACTCTCAAGTACTGCTTTTCATGCAGTGTGTTTGTGGAATAAAGCCAATGGATCGCCACTAGTCCAGCAGTTTATAAGACAACTGAACAGGTACATTCAACTGTTGGTGCCTTTGTGCCATCATAAGCAATAACAGTTTTGGTTTTCCTGTCCTAGATACAGGTCACGCATGTCTTCGTTTGAGATTATTTGCATTTATGTAAAAATTTATGCTGCCTATATTTACGACGTTGAAGGCCTACAGAGCTGTTTTTCCTGCCCTTTTTTGGCTCCTAAAACACCGTTTTTAATGCCTAACAATCCGCACTCTACTTACTGTGCGGCTCTGAAGCAGAGAACAAACATTCTAGCCAAAGCAACCATGAAAAAAAAAAATGCTTCGGGACACTTTCGTTGCGTGACTGCCTTTTCAGGACAGTTGCTTCTGAAAAATAAAGCGAGCAATTATTATTTTAGCAATTAAATAAAACGAGCTGCTACATACATGGTTAGCTCAGCAAAGGCCAACTGCTTTGCTGAGCTAACCATGTATGTAGCAGCGTCACAGATGCAACTTTATTCTCATCCCCATAACACTTTTTCTCCTTACATGTCCCAATTGTCCGGGATGAGATAAGCCACATGGGGGGGACATTTACTGCACACAATTATGGCGGCACCCTCTGCATGCCGCCATGTACCGCCTTGCCCCCATCCTGTGCCAGATGTGTGAAAAAGGGAATTGCACGCCTTCATGTGCATGCGCAGAAGTTCGTGTTTGAATTTTACGCCAAATCCAATGTGGTGTTGAGCATAGCATTCAGCACAGCCACAGAGAACCCATAAAGAGAGAGTTCAAAATGTAGGCTTGCATACAAAGCCAGCAGCGCTGTACCTGTCTTTCTTCTTGTACTTGAGGTACGTGTTGAGGAAGAAGTTGACCGCCAGGTTGAGGCTCTGCACCATTAGCTGCTCGTACTCTGGGTGCTGGATGTTGTCCTGCAAGGGGGGACACAAATCGTGGTATTAGTCCTCAGTGCCTAAGTTTGCAGGCACTAAGACTGTCCAACTGTCTCGACGTCAACACATCTTACCGCCTCACTTACTCTTCCACATCAAGACGTCTTGAAGACGTCTTGTAAAGACGTCTAAAAGACGTCCTTACAAGACACCTTTACTTAAGATGTCTTTACTCGACGTCAAGAAGTCTTTGCCTTACCACCGCACAATAAGGCGAAGTAGGTTCAGTTCAAGCGCTCACGCACCATGTTGACGGAGGTGAGGGCAGCAACGAAGTCGAAGTAGTGCGTGTTGTAGACGTCCCGGTTGCGGGCGAACAGCAGGTTCTGCTCGCGCACCTGCTGGCCGATGTGCGGGGGCATGTGTGAGGGGAACCAGCCCTGCCGCTCCCCGTGGTCCACCAGACGCGTCAGCTGGCTCAGGCTGTCCCCCCGCTGGCGGCTGCTGGCCGTGGCTGCGGCCGCCGACGAGGCGCTGGGCGTCCGGCGCACCGCTGACCTGCGCAGCGTGTCAACCCCTCTTTGATGCATCATCGTATCATCACCCCTACCACCATCATCATCATCGTCATCATCATCGTCATCATCAGCCTATCCCTGCCAATTGCGGAGGATGAAGGCCCCTACCATGTTCCTCCAACCATTCCCGTCTTGACATGCTCTAGTCCTTTTCTTTGCCTCCAAACTGTATGGTTTCATCCCTCAATCGAGTAGTTGGTGGTCTACAGCTACTTTTAGTCCGACCTCTCGGTAGCCACTCTGTTAACTTAGGGAGACTGCCTTTTGAGGCGGCCTTTCTATTTTAAAGAGTGCAGCGAACTGGGTGATCCGAGGGACAATACCGGTGTGTTCTAATTACTTTACTACCTTATTAAAATCTAGAATGACTTCGGTAGAGTTTTGTGCATTTGGTGGCATTCCTTGTGACAACAGCCTTCTGAGGGGTCCACAGGGCAGGACTGAACATTCATAAACCATTCGGGAATACACTAGAAGTCAATACTAAAGGGAAAACAGGTGAAAATCTAAATTTTTTCGACTGAGATAGCGTCAAACCAGACTGAAAACTAGTGTGACATCATTGAGGCAACTTGTAAGGCGGATGGAAATGGTGCAAGGGTGCTTTCTGTTTGTTCAAGACTTACCATCACAAATCAGTTTTTAAAAAAATTCAATGCGGCACACCTTTCAAAGCCCGTACTTCTATTTAAAAAAAATAACAGGCAGGAAGAGATGGTCAAAGTTCCTCATTCAACGGCATGCAAGAATGCGGACAACAGAAGGAGTGAACAATGCAAGCGCTGTTTTTTTATTTAAACTTGGAAGTAAGATTTGTAATCATCTAATCAAACCATTCAGAAACTCTACATTTCCTCTGCATACATAAACTTCATGTGTCCCCACACCCCCAGGCACGTTACGCAACACATATTTTAAGTTCGTAACAGCCAAGTTCGAAGTGCTAGTGAAGTCACACAGCCTACCTTACTGCAGCATATCCATAAAAAAATGTTAGCAACAAAACGAACGCAAGACCAAAGAAGCACTTTGTATGTTTCCGTGCTGCCTTTTTGCCTAAATTTGCACACATTTCTGCAGTTACCAACTGGCCCCAACTCCAGCACTGTAGTAGGTAGCCAGGGGGAAAAAAAAAATTCTCCACCACCCACTTGATCGGCGGCGAGTCCTTGGGGTCCCGGCGAAACGAGAATCGGCCGGGCGTCTTGTGCGGGGTGCGGGGTGTTCGCGTGGGCTCCTGCTTCTCGTAGAACAGCAGGTACGCGTTCCAGTGACGCTGCCGTGTCTCCGGGTAACAAGACGCTGTAAGGGGTAATACGGCCATCACATGATGTCACAGCCTCCTCAGCCCTTTGATGCCCAATGTTTATCAGGAGCAACAAATCAAACAATATTTTGTTCTCTTACACTTTGTGGTGTTTTTTGACATTTAAAACCATTGTTGACAGACGAAGGTTCCAAAACCTTCAAAAATTCAAAAAAAAAAGGGGGGGGGGGGGGGCAGCATGTACTTCTGTGTGCTAAAAAAAAGTCTTGTTGATGCGTGTCAACTCATATAGAGCCAAGGGGCTCGATGGGATAGTAACAGGTAAGTGAAATTGCGCATGTATGTAGTTAATACAAATGATAGCAATACAAACTTTACGTAATTGTCTTCACTTGAACCATGAATCATGGTGATCAAGGTAGCTCTCTTGTTCAAGTGATATGTGGGCAGCCAATGCCCAGTGTTTCCCAGTGTGTCCTAGTGTCCATCCTAATGAACCAATTTTTTTTCTGACTTCATATTTGTGATGTCGGAAGTTCTTTTAGATCATGAAAATGTTTTCACGACCCTAAGCAAAAAATTAAAGTTTTGGGCATCAAAGGGTTAAGCAGCCTAAATTGCTGCAGCAGGATGCCCACACTGGCTATGTAATCAAACCACTAACACCACGAAAACACACCGCGAAAACCCAAAATTAAACCTTGCTGGCACCAGTGGCAAGGAACCATTTTGAATGCCCATTTCAAACACCAAAGTTTAATAAGCTGTAAAATTAGTCCCAAGCAGTGCATCAAGAAACCGAATCTCTTACTGCACTCCCCAGGGTTCATAGCATTGGAAAACATAGAAACCACAGTTCTATGACTAACACTGTTTTGTACATTCTTCCTCCAAAAATGGCTAACTATCTCTAATTAACCTGGCAACTAATTGACTTACACAAAAAATAATGGCATATTTGAAATCAGTGGGTGAAAAGCAGCAAGACTGGCAAGTTTCACACAGTTCCCTTAGCAATTAAAGGAAGCTGTTTTAAGAGCAGTGTCCCCCACTTAAGAAACATCTTTTAATGACGATAATGACATCGACATGCTGCCAACGTAGCTTCGGCGTCAACACCTGACTCTACCGTGTCATTTTTTGCCTCACTGGAAAAATATTGCACACCCCAAATGAAGGAATGTGGGACACCTTCGGTGAACAAAAGTTGCACAAACGTTGGCACCACTTGACACCTGGCATCTATGCGAGCTCACCAGAGTCTGACACCTTGGCCTTGTAAGTGCCGCCAAAGCACTCGGTCTCGAGCGTCGAGTCGTTGAGGTCAAACTGCTCGACGGTCGTGTCGTTGAACTTGTACCATTGCCCTTGGCGCGCCACGTACCGCGGGTCACTCCTGCAGAAACGGAGAAAACACGCCACGGCCACGCTCAAAATCAAATTCCGACCTGGAGTTAAGGGGGGAAGCTGGCCTTAAACCAAAAAAACACATCATTGTAGTTTTTTGTTCTGACTGTAGATATAGATTTTGTTTTTTTGCACGAACTATTTTCGAATTTGCTCAGATTTTTAGATGTAATTTTCTGTTTAAACTGCCACAGTGTGCTTGCATGGCCCCCGCCATATTTGTTTACAAAAAAGACGTGCAGCAGGCAGCTATAGAGGCAGCCTTGCAGCGACACCTCCGGGGTGCAACACATGGTGACTCACGGCAAGCTCGTACTCACGCCACATGTTTGGCTTGGGCAACGCTAGCTGCCTACCACCACTACCGCTACAGTGGACTAGAATATTTCCCAAGTGTTCTAATTAACTGTACTATTACTGAACAGCATGCGTGCGTTCATTGCGTGTGTACGGCAATCAGCACGTTTGCTCTCGGTCAAAAGTGGAAGTTTTTATCGCTATAGGATAAGGCACCCATCACTGTCTAAGTCAGTGGCACAAGTGGAAGAAGTGGAGGATAGCGCCAACAAATTTGGGACCACCTGCAGCTCGCTCCACCATTTTGAAAAGCAAGGACGCCACTCTTTAATCGCGCACGTGCACAAAACAAAACACCGGCGGCAGTGGCCTTTCTGGATGTCAACTGGAACAACGAGGTGCCACTGTCACGCAAAGTTCATCAACAGAAGAAGCTGAACTTCGCTTGAATGCTCGTCACACATACTCGGCTCCGAAGACCAAAGAGAAAAAATGTGCTGGGAAGGCGAACCCGCGGGATGTTTGGGATGCGTTTGACATGACTCAGTCGTTCTTAGGCGCGCACGACTAGCAATGAAGCCCTTCTTGTAGTGTGAGAGCTGAGCTGTGAAGTTGGTGCAAGGTAAGGCTCGCAAAGTGATACAACCGACTTTCGGGAACAAATTTTCGGTTTGCGAACGATTTTCCTGTCGTTCGTGTTTCATTCTCGCAGCAACGAAATTCCCGCAAAAGCATTTTTTGGCTTTCCCCAATAGTTTTGTTATTGCGGGGTTGACTCGGCCTGTGCGAGAAATTTGCCCGCTTCTGAAACGCTCTCAAGGAATACCCTTATGCTACGGTGCTACCATCCCTGCCTTGAAACCAATTGCTCGCGTGTGCCTTTTCTGGCACTAACAATGCACGAAATGTATTTCAAAACAAGACACTTGCGGAGCGCACCTGCGCTCGCGGATGTACGAGTAGTAGTGGCCCGCGCTGGCCTGTCCGTTGTGCACGACGACCCCAGTGAGGTCGTAGGTCGCCGGTGCGGGTCGTCGGAACACCTCGTCCGGGTTGTCGCCGCTCCCCGTCGCCAGGGAGCCCTCCTGCTCCATGACTTCCGTGAAGGTGTACGGCGACATGGTCCAGGGACCACGGGAACTGCACGAGAAAACGCAGTGGCAGACCCACCCCATTTCTTGCTTCGATGGTAGAGACTGAGCAGATTCCCATCCACAAAGTGTCAGCCCCTTCGCAGACATGTTCAATTTTTTTCCGAGAAGACATAGTACCAATCTATTTCTTCGGGACGACATGCTTCCTTGGTCACTGTATATATGCTCCCGCCATCACGGTCAACTCCGTAAGGAATGGGATGATAGCACAAAAAATAAAAAGAAAACTGTCCCACGTGCGACCCATTTGCTGAGGTAACCGTGGTAACGACGATTTTTCAAACGAATTTGGGCTGGAGTGTCGCCGTCAAAAATGGCAGACACGCAGGCAAATTCAGGCGGCCAACCACGAAATGCGTGCTTCGCCTACGTCATCACAAGTCGCCGAGGCAGCAAATAGTCCTGTCTTTTTGGAGTCATATCCTTTGTTAGTGTGAGTGAACATGCCTACTATTTCTTTGACTTACCTCCACGAGAGCCACATTTCTGACACAAACAAAACCGCTTTGAAATGCAACTCACAGGCCCTTTAAGACTCACTTAGTACCATGAAAAGTACAGCATCCTGGGGGTGCGTGTGGTAACCTGCCCTGCTTACTCACGTAGTGACGTCGCTTGTGTAGTGATTGCCGCATACGGTTACCGCTTTACTGTCCCCACATAGCCCCCTGCGCCGGTGATGTGTACCCTCCCGTCTTGATTACAGCAAATGCACTGCCCAATTTCTGGTACTTGGTACTTGGCTTCGCACTCGGTACAGCCGATAAAAGTAGTCTTAGTTGATGTTGCTTATTACGTTATTCTTGCTAAATGATGCTCAGGAGTACGACAAATGACAATTTTTTTCAGCCGGGAGAGCAAAATTTCCACCTTTACTCATGCTGAGCCTTGTCCGCCTCAAACGGTTCATATTCCTTTATGAACTCGCAAAGCTCTCTTATGCATTTAAAATTGTGCTGGGCAAGGTAATACAGGTTACTGCGTAACTATTACAACATATTTTACTCATTTTATGCCAAAATATTTAGTGGATACGTCAATTCTGGCTAATGCGTTATTTGGTCGTAATTGTTCTCATTAGATGGCGGCATCGACATCACGTTTTTTTTTTAAACCTCTACGGGAGATGCCTACAACTATTTTAGAAGAATATTATTGCATTGCAAGAGTCTAACCTAAAACATTCAAGATTCAAGCTATGTCAAGCGTAAGCAAATAATTCTGGACAACAAACTTTTGTGTCATCTGCTTTGAGACCAATTCACCAGATGTCACTGCTCGCATTACAGCAGCCGTTAACCTGCAATACAGAAACTGCAAACGGAGTGCTAAAACGTGTCCTTTCATTTTCAGCGGCAAACGGAAACTCTTTGTTTCCGGTAACACGGTAAATGGTAAAGGGCGCAGAGGATGCTAGGCCCCACGGTTCGCTCAGAAGGCTGAGTGCATCCAACCACAATTTCCTACGATCATGACTTGTCAGGTAGCAACGAAATGAAACACCTCGGCAGGAGTTGTAGTTGGCCAAAACCACGAGCTGTACACGCTTTCTACCTCAAACAGAAACAACGTTGATGCTACGTTCAAAACGGTGAATCCCATTAGAGAGTGCAAAGAATAAGTTTGGGTACAGCATCCAAGAAAGCATAAATGAAACCAATAAAAACTCTTGTACTGGAAACAGAGCGCTGATTGCTCGCGCCGCTTGCGTCGTTTCTCCAGTACTCACTGCATCCTTCAGCCAAGAACAGGTGAGCGTCAAGCTGAGCGTGTAATTGCCTTAGACTCCGGTGTAACACAAATATCTGCCGCTGTATAAACGCAGTCACACACGAAAGATGTTTTCTGTAGCTTTCTGGTGTTTCCACGCTCTTGAAAAAAATTGCTTAAACCTAGTTCAGACTAGTAGGTCATTGATTAGTTCAATAAATAGCCGTTGAAGTGTGATACCATCGACCCCCCAAAAAACCCCAGCTTTGGTAGCACCAGTACCAAGGAATCAATTTGAGTGCCCATTTCCAACACCGAAGTTTAATGAGCTGTAAAATTAGTTCCAAGCTTCGCATAAAAAAAAAAAAACGGTTCTCTTATTGCACTCATTAGGGTTCGTAGTGTTGGAAAAATCTCTCATTATCTTGGGAACTAATGGACCAGCTGAAAAAATAATGGCATATTTAAAAGAAGTGGAAAAAAAGCAGCAAGACTGACAAGTTTCAGAGAGTTTACCTTAACATTAAAAGAAGTTGGTTTAGAATCACTTTCCCCCGTTAAAGACTCCCCACAGTGGTGTTAAACACGAAGTGTTGCAAAGAGAAGATCAAGGAGACAATAATCAGACTTTTCAGGGTTCACAGCACTCGGCTCAACTTTAACAAAAATTGTACGATTCACGTTAAAGGAGCAGCGACTGACTGAGAAGGAAGGGCAGTGTGGCAGCACTCACCTTGAAGTGGTAGTCAAACTTGACCGCCCGGTTGGCCTCCCAGTCGAAGCCGAACCGCTTCAGCTGGATGACCAGAACCTGGGGCAGCCGCTTGATGCACGTCCGCTTGACTGTGTTGCGCTGCGGACAAAGGTGACCAGCTCGCACCCTTTCTGCTCAAACAAACTGAGAGAAGGGCATGCAAACTCAAAGCATTTTAATTTTAAAGGCCATCAGCCCGAGCTGAAAATGTAAGGAATGGAGAAATCTGTGGTTTTACTTTGCCAGATAGGCATGTCATGCCTACAAAATAAACCAACAAATGAGTGGAAAAAATTAAAGCTGTTTCACTCAATGTGAAAGCTGTTGAAAGTGCAGAGCAGTGATTCCCCATAATGGGCTGTGGCGCCGTTATCCGCTCACTGCTGCCACCCCATGCAATGCAAATTTCCCGACTTCGCAGTGCTCGCACGCCCCCCGCCTGAAACTGCGCCGGCGGGAGTTCTGTTCTTTTTGTGCTTGCTTTTCCTCCCACACGTGCTGGCGTTGCACTGTCACTTCTTTTCGCTTACTATCGTAAAAACCAACCCAACCGGCGTTCCTAACTGAGTAAACGCGGGCGCTGCTGGTTAGTTACGTATATTTTGCCTCAAACGTACCGGCAGTTTTCTTTGCGCTGAACAATAGGGAGATGTATGAAGAGCGCCAGCAGCTCACAAGTTTCAAACGCTTATCACTATACAAACCGCTTGGCTTTCGAAGCCTCTGGGTTATGCCACGATGACGGAATTCCATGTGGCTCTACTTGGGTCCAGCGAGCGAGCTACGACGACAAGGCGAGCGCCTAAAGTGCTCTGCACTTAATACTCAGCCCTCCTTTCCTTGTTGTGTGGGAAGGGGGGGGGGGGTTGTAACGTGTAGAAAGACAAACAATTGGCACCATGTTGTTCCCAGCTCTCACTTTGTGGATGGCCTTCACAGAGGAGCCACATTATGAAACACATTCCTTTCATTTCTCACACCTGAGCACTGGAGACCTCCAAAGATGCAATCACCCCGAGTCTTTCTGTCTCTCTGAATCTCTCATTGGCGTTCCCTCCAGAAGAGCTTTGTACGTATCTAAACAGACACATAGAGCTCTTAAATTGCAAGGCGTGCAGCCACATTACTAAATAACACACTTTTGCAAGAGTACAAGGATAGGCTTCTTCCTAACATTCAAGAGCACTGACAGCGTTTCGAAGTTTCAGTAATTAGCAGGAGTGCGAAAAGGCTTGGCACAAATCGGGCTTCATACAAGTACTTAAATCGTACTTAAATCCGCACCTGAATTATGAAAAAAAAAAAAGTGCCAGCCTTACATGTTTATACATTAGAAAGATCACTAAATCAGTTCCATATAATTTACCCACGCTCGTATAAACACATAATCCACATCGAGCATGACTTTGGATTTGTGCTGAGTGCTGAGCAGTGTGTGGAATTTTTTGCTGATTTTTTATTCCTCAACTGTGCATAAACAGAACGTCTAGTCTAGCCTCTCCTAGCAAGGGGGCAGACATGCTACACCATCTATCTCCCCCTCACCTTTTGGCCGCACTTTTCGCAGAGGTAGGCGTTGTCCCCCTCGAGCAGTTCCCCCTTGACAAACTGGTCCAGGGACTCCTTGAGGCTCTGGCTCTTCACTGGCAGGTTCAGGGCCAGGAAGGTCTCTTCACGCTCGTATCTGGTGACGAGAATATCGCAGCCTTTACAGCCTTGCTTGAGAGATTTGGCATGTTATTTAAATCCACAACTTAAAGGAACAACGCAAACAAAAGATTGGTATCATTAAACCAGCATGAAAAGAGGAAAAATCTGTAAAAAGAAATCGCAATAATTAGGTAGTTTTGGTGGTTTAAATTATTTCTTTGTGTGCGTTAGGTTAGCTTATGTTATGTTTAGGTTAGGTTTCCTAGCTTTACGTTATCTAGAGCGATGTATTCCCAGACGAGGCAATTTTGTCATAAAACGCCGGTGGACGTCGATATAGTGGGGAGCTTATAAAACCGCCGGACAGCACTCTAGACACGACCTAACAACTATGACGGAGTAAAGGTCATTGCGGCAGCGAAGAAGAAGCAAACCAGCTTCAATCGTGGACTTCAACCGTCGTGAAGGTTGCGTAGAGCTTCGCTACCTTCAAGCCTTACGCGTTAGTGTGAGCTCCCTTCATTACTTTTTTATGTTCTTGCTGAATCCTTCAGTGATTATGAACCAACTGGCCATATCCCGAGCAATTCTAGCAATGCAAAAGTCCATTGCAAATATTCTAGGCGAGGGAGAACCGCGCTGCGAAATGTTTTTCGAGTCCCTGGGGAGACATCACACCAGGTTAGCACCGCTCCGTACGTTATTATTATTGTCTAAAAACGCGGAAATATACCCGTTGTGTTTCATTGATTGATCTTCCGGGTATACCTATACAGTCGACGAGCAGAAATTTTCTCTTAAAAGTATATGTGTGCGGATATTACGAACTACAAATAATTCTCGAATAATATTTGATTCGATTCGCAGCGCAGTTTTGCCGTTCGAAAATAGTCGCAGAGCAATAACAGTTGGCTATGCCGCACAACACGCAAGTTTTGGTGCTTCACCGCAAGACAAGTTTTTCTAAGGTTGGCTTTTCTGCATGTCGTCAATGCTGAGCAAAAACAAAATGCCAAAATAGTGTAAGCCATGCGTGAAAGAAATGTATCATACTTGAGGTGCCTGTCAGCTGAAGTAGAACGCGAGTTAATTAGCACGCGCAGCTAAAGGTTTTATGCCTTTACTGGTGACATGTCCGTTGTGTTGGCGCGAGGTTTAAACCAGGGTGTCGAACCGGAACCGGAACCGAACCGAAAACCGGAACCGAACCCGAATTTTTGCCCGGAACCGGAACTGAACCGGAACCGTATTTTTTCCGCCATTTTGGAACTGAACCCGAACCGGAACGAATCGAAGGAACCGTTCCGAACCGGTTCCGGGGCCTCATAAATGTGATTTCTAGTTTTCCATTCCGGTACCCTACCTTGCGTCTGAAGATATTATGCCACTCGCCAGACAGAATCATGAAATATTTTGCGTGTCTGCAGTTCCCAAGGCCCATCATGTTCTCTTCTAACTATTGCCCTCAATTTAATGTAAAGTTGTCCGTATATACTATCAGTTTGCGCTAGGTACTGCCCATCTCTCCCAATTATCTTTTACATTTAGCATAACTTAAGTTATAACGCATATTACGAGGCAACATATCATGAAATATTCTTCATGGTTTCTATCTACATGGTGTTTAAAATTGTGTAAAGTTTTCAATGTGTTGTTAATTCGTATGCATCACTGCCCGCTTGTGAAGGCCTTCAGGGACACCATCAACAATAAATCCATATCTTTCACTTATTCTAGTTTGAATGGGCAGTTATATACAAACAGCACTCAGACACAAACACTCGCAGTTCTAAAAATTAACGTCAGTTTTTCTTGTATACACTGCCGTTGTGTCCTTTGGTTACTGCTCTAAGAGAACATGAGATATAAAAAAATGGGGAATCCTAATTTACACTTTTAAAGTATATTTGATAGCATTTTCATGTTATTTTGAATTTGCTCAACCGTAAACTTAAGAGGCGAATGGATTGAAGTCGATTAGTGCGGGTTAGCGAGTAGACTGTGGTGAATTAGTTAGGTGAGTGAATGAGCTAATGTGAATTAGTGGGACTGGTGTGTTGATTAATTTGGATTAAAGGAATTAGCGGGTAAGTTAAGGCGGATTCGACGGTCGGACCAAACATGATATCTTTGGTGTCCTTGGCATTTGGAAATTTTGCAGCGATCTCCTTCTCGACCAATCAGAAAATTTTGTCACGCACAAAGTAGCCGCAGAATTATGTGACGACCGCCTGAATGCTATAAAAGGTCTTTCTTTATGCCCGTATTGCGCTATTATGTTGTTGCTATATTAAAATTGACATCTCGCACTAAAGTTAATAACTGATTGCCTAATGCATATTTTATATTCATCAAAGGGTTTTCAAAACGTGTGTATATATACGAGGGGAGACAGTTGGAAAGAAACTAAACTCCAAGAAAAAAAGGGAGGAACGATCAACTGGTTTGATGCAAGAGACGCCCGATAGCATTCTTCAATACCTTCTCTTTATTTGTGTTACTGTTCTGCAGGCTCCCACAGGTGTAGCATATCAACCCCCGAACACAGCCCCCTCTAAGCTGAGGAAGCGGCGATAGCACGTGCGCTTAGCCAAAGCGGTGGCAAAACTCTCATAACAGACTCTTAGCAGGCGTGGTCCAACTTTGCCAACGGTCAATTGTATGTTACAACACTTCCGATGATCAATCAGAGACCACCAACGAGGCCAGTCACGATTGTATGGGCACCAGCTCATACTGGCATCCCCGGCAAACAAGATCACCAACCTCGTGGGTCGAGATTTGACTCGCTTAGCCAGCGCTGATGAAGCCCGGCCCGAGTGCATGCATCCTGCACTCACAGACCAGGAAGTTACTCAGCACTATGGCCTCTTCTGTAGAGCGTATTCCTCCCCGCACAAATCACTACCGATTAACCAGAAAAGATTACTCCTCACCCTGTGGGCATACACCTTCCCACACTACACCAGACTTCACCTCTTTGACGGAACACAACTCTCTCCATTTCGTTGCTTCTGTGGAGAGACTGGGAACCTCATACACATAGTAGGCGGCTGCGACAAGTGTGCCGTAGATACATCCAACCTGCACGTTTCCATAGAGAATTGGGAGACAGCCATGGCCAGCTCCGGCCTGGAAGATCAGTTGCTCTTGATGGAAACGGCTGTCGATTCGGCCCCCTCGAATGAGGACGCCTCTCTGAAACTTTGACTCGATTGAATTAAACTTCATTTTCTCTCTCCTCTCACCTCTCATCTCTCTCTCTCTTCTCTCTCTCCTTCTCCTCTCTCTCTCTCTCTCTCTCTCCAAGTGATCATTACTGCTGCTTGTGACTTCACTTGGCTATCATCTTTCCTAGAGCCAAATCGCTGTCACCAGTCGCTGAAGGGCCATTAGCAAGTTCCTATCTCCGGTGGTTACCTATCCAATGCCGTCCTATACACGCCGTCCAATGAGTCTTTAGAGCCATTCTTTCTTTCGAACAGCTCTGTTAGCAGATAAAAGATGAGCAGAAGGAAATTTCTCTAAATGCCACCTGCTACGCTTGGCAGTCGGCGCCACATACTCGTCACACTACCATAGAAAACATTTTGCAGGTACAGTTAAAGGAGCTCTTCAACACTTTAGATAAACTCGCCGCTGTGGCTCAGTGGCTAAGGCGTTGAGCTGCTGAGCACACAGACGCGGTTTAGATTCCCGGCCGCGGCGGCCGCATTCTGATGGAAGCGAAAAGCGAAAACGTCCATATGTCCGAAATTTCGGCGCACGTAAAGATCCCCAGGTGGTCAAAATTAATCCGGAGCCCTCCACTATGGCGCGCCTCGTCGTCGTCGTTGCGCCGGCGCGTTAAACCCAAGAATAATAAATAATAAATAAATAAATAAATAAATAATAAATAATAAATAAATAAATAAATAAAAATGACTAACTAAATAAATCAACACTTTCGATAAACGCTTTCACTCCTCTTCGCATCTGGAAGCATTGCGAAAACTATAGCTATTGCCAGCACAGAGCAACACTGCGTGATTTGCTCGTCGCTGTGAATACACCTTCCGTTTCTGCTTCGCTTTTGTGGCTTTTTTTAAGTGGCTATCAAATGCGTTCTATTCTGCAACTTAAGGAAAGCCGGCAAACAGCCGCTACACCGCTGTAATGACGTCATTCAGCGGTCGAAGAACGCGAAGACCGGGAAGGAGAGAAAAATATTTTGAGCAAGTTTCTATGTTATCTGACGAGGAGAGAGCAGTAATTTTTGGCTGAGGCACATTGCGACCCCCTAATCTAATGTGTTGGTTGACTACTTTCTGCAAGGACTCAATATTTAGCAAAAAGTTGAAAAAAGTGTTGCAGGGTCGCTTTAGTTTGGCGAAGACAAAATATTTGGACAAAGAAACCTTCATTATGACTTTGTTGTTATGCCGACTGGATAAGGAAACGAAAAACGAGCGCAAAAAATTAACAGAAAAAAACACGCCTGCTTTTTTTCTTCGAACCCGCTTGAACCCGTTTGAACCCGTTTGAACCGGTTCGAACCGGAACGGAATGGTGCTCTGGAACTGAACCCGAACCGAACCCGAAAGGCTTGAACCCGAACCCGAACCGAACCCGAAAAAATTCCGGTTCGACACCCTGGTTTAAACATGGCCGTCAAACAGCCCAATGCGACCGGTTCCGTGTCCTCAGCGGTAGAGTGACTTGGGCTGGCGTGTTACACAAGCAGTACGTATAGCCTACGACGCGGCAAGGAAAGAGACAGCTGTACGTTTTTCCGCTAGAATAAAGCTCGGATCTTTCCAATTTTCATTCAGGTGAAAGGAAGCATGCTCTGTCGTAATTTACAAATGAACGCGTTTTGTTTCGTGCACTCTGTGGACTGCGTTCAGCTTCGCAGGTCATCCGTTTTCGCAGAGTGGAAGGGCACTAATGTTTTATTCACTGCGTTATTAGTATTGTTGCTTCTTTTATAGTTCACCTTATTAACATTGCTCCCTGACAAGCTATTTTACTGATAAGGTTGTAACTTCATTAGGTATCCCCCATTATGTGATGCCTTCTTGGCTCTAAGGTATTTAGATAAATAAATAAATAAATAAATAAATTGCTAGGCTTTATAAATTGCTAGGTTTTATAGGCTAGTTGACATTCGTCAACTAGCCTATAAAACTTATGTACTACCACAGTTAGAGTTCACTTCTTCCGTTTGGTCCCCCTACCAAAATTACTTAATTGAAAAAATAGAAGCAGTGCAGAATCGGGCTGCACGGTTTATAACCAAGTCATATAACTTCGGCTCTAGCATAACAAAAATAAAACACGATCTTTCACTAGAAACACTGCATCTGCGCCGGCAAATCGCTCGCCTGTGCATTTCTCACAAATACATTCATAGCACCAGATATTCCCCTTTGCGCATTATAACCCCTGTTTCCACATCACACAGATTATTTAACCAACGTAGCTTCGCACGCATGTACGGCACCACCAACGCATTTAATTCATCCGCTCTTCCACGAGCTATCCGCTTGTGGAATGATCTTCCTGATACCATCGCGTCGCTGACTAACCCGGAAACATTCCGTCATCACTTGCAGATCCATTTTTCAGATTGAACAGGAATGATTCCGTTCGCATCGGTTTTTTCTTAGTTTCGCATTGTGTTTTACTTGCTGGTGTTATTTTTTGTATAATTCTCTTGCCGTTGTGACGATGATGTGATGAAGTTCTTTTTTTTTTACTGCTTACTTGACTTGTTGATATCTGTATATGACATGACTAATTATTGTATAACTTTTGTTCGTTATTTTGGTGTGATTTCCTCCACAAGCCCCCCTTACTCAATGCCCTGCTGGGCCTGTAAGGTACCTTGAATGAATGAATGAATGAATGAATGAATGAATGAATGAATGAATGAATGAATGAATGAATGAATAAATAAATAAATAAATAATCTTAGCCGAACCAAAAATAAGGTAGGGGGGACCACCAGCTTTCCTGCTTTCCCAGTCTTCGCGCCACTAGTGCGAACCTGCTCCAATTTTTTTTTTTCATTTGAGCGCGAAAATCAAGCATCCATGTATTTTTCAATAAAAGAAGACTGCAAGCATCACTTATCTAGGAATTTTTTGCCTGAGATATGCGTGATGTTTTGTTGTTGCTCAACAATGTTGACAAGTATGAACATTGCTACCAGATTTAGATCTATAGAAATAACTTTGTGCATGTAAATGTCTCGTTCAACATCTGCGTTAAGTTTGGCCGGGCGGCTAAGTCGAGGGACAGACAGACAGACAGACAGACAGACAGACAGACAGACAGGCAGACAGACAGACAGACAGGCAGACAGACAGACAGGCAGACAGACAGACAACCGGATGGACGGACGGTCAAAATTTCGGCGTTTAAGTAGCCCGGGAAAGACTTATGCAGATGAGAAACTCCCGGTCGTGTTGTCCCAGGTAGAACAGGAAACAGAAGGCACCGAAAAAGATACGCGCTGTACCAACATATGGAGCGTCAGCAGTGCGAAGTAGGCTTCTTGGGCTCTGTTCACCAGCCAACGCTGGTCGTCTGCAGGGTCCGAGCTGGACCGTGTTCTCGTCCAGTGCTTAGGTTACGGGAATGGCAGGGAGAGGAGGGGAAGGGCATGGGGCGCAGGTGAGGCTTCTTGTCACAGCACCACATGACATAGTAGAGGGTGCCCGGAGCCTCGCAATAACGGCATTGCGAGGATTACACGGTGGAGGCCAGAATTTGTGCTCTGTTGGGGTGGAAAAATGTGTTCGTTTGGATGCTCCGGAGGTGGCGTTCTTGTTTTTTAGAGAGGCCAGAGTCCTTCAATGCTTTTTAAGGACTCTGGTTAGGCTCTTGTGAGCCGGTGGACATAGTGTAGTGTTCGTTCCAGGCTGTGGTAATTGAGGTAAAGAGAATTTATTATAACCCACATATCAGGGCGCAGCGACTAGTGATAACAGCGCTGCCCTAAGAACAGAAAATTGGGTGATTTCGTGGAGCGACAATAGGGGACAGGCCTGCACTGCTCGCCGGACGCTTGGCTTGCCCGGTGGGTCAACTCTCGGGCGCGCTGGTGGGCAGCTGCGTTGTCAGACATGGCCGAATGGGCTGGGGCCCAATTAATCCTTAAGGGATGTCGCGGAGGATGCAGTATCACTGATCTTCCACCGCTTTTTAAAGCAAAGCTTTTTGTGCTCCAGTGATGGCGACCTTACGCGAAAACTCACTGCAGGAAAGCAAACTTCAGACAATGGGCGGGCACGGATGATGGTGATGGTGTTCCACAAACGCCCATCAAGCACATCAAAAGAAAAAGACGCTTTCCCCCATTTGAATCGAACCTGGCCCGAACGCGTTATGAAGCCGACGTCTATCCGACTGGGCCATTTCGGCACGGCCGACGCAGTTTGTATTTTAGGGGCGAAGCCCCTTAGGGGCTGGGGCTTCTGGCTTCTCTGTCGTCGTCGTTATTGTCGTCTCATGTAGTCACGGTACTAAAACACCGGGGAAATCGTTTACGCCTCACGCTAGAACGTAACTCGTACTAAAAAAACACCTGGACACTCGTTTACGCCTCGCGCTGGAGCGCTTCGTAACGCGTACTAAAAAAAAATCTGGGAGGGAGGAGCTAGGTGACCTATATATGCTGCCGAATATTATGTTTTTACTATCAACGCCGAAACACGAATTCTCTATTTCTACCCACACCGATTCGCAGTCTTGTACTTCGAGATGAAGGTCGTGTCTACGCTTATATCTAATACTTGATAACACAAAAATAGCTGAACCACCATAAGTTGATGTTTGACGGTGACAAAATTCAGGAGTATATGATTGAAAACTGTAAATATTCTTATCGGTGTCGTTGAGCCACGTTTCTGATACACAGACAACCGAAAAAGAAGAAACATCCCCCTCGCGAGGGGCACGATCAAATGCAGAGTCATTTCTGCGGGGGGAGGGGGGGGGGGGCGCGCCTGCAAGTCGTATGGATTATGTATGGTTGTTTGTGGTGTAATTGTTGTCTTCCCAGCGTAGACATTTTCGATGAAGTCGATGGTGGAACGTGCCGTGAACCCCCTGCCGCAGCTATGACGCAACGTGGCGCGGCTATGACGCAACACAATCCAACACAATCCACTTTAATCCAATCCAATCCAAATCCAAGCCAATCCAAGCCAATCCAATCGAATCCAATCAATGCCCCTCTCGAGGAGGTGTTTATAGCGCCGAAATCGCCACCACAGCGAACGCGTGATGCTGACGTCACGATCACGCCACAGATGTTAGCGACCGCAGCGCGCGCGAACGACATATGTGGTTTAAGCGCGAACCGACCACGGCGAGAGAGCGCGATGCGAGCGCCCCACCTGTTCTTGCGCGCGATCCTAACGCGGCGAGAGAGGGTGTTGCGCACGTCCCCACCTGTTGTGCGCCCGAACCGAACGCGGCGAGAGAGGGCGTTGCGAGCGGAGAGAAGGCGAGGAGGACGCGGGGGAGAGGGCGCACCTCTGGCCGACGGTTGAATGAGTCAAGGATATAAGGCACGTTCGTAACCTTCCGTTCTGTGTCGGCTTTGTGGCTCAGTTGGTAGAGTACCGTGCACCTTGCGTTCCGCCCGCAGAGTCGTAGGATCGAAACCTGGCGCCGGCAAGTATTTATATAGTGTAGGGGGAGCGATGCGGACGCGGACTACGGACGCCAACGCGGGTGACATCGTGAGTTACTGAAATGCTCTGCATTTAAAATGCAAAGAGAGACCATTCAGAGCTCATGCATACTGACATTGGGAATCCTTCGAAGAACTACCTCAGTAAAATATTGTGTGCTATAAATATTTTTTTGTCAATGGCAACACGACATTGGCAACACGGCAACAGGAGCCTGTGGGAATCGTGGAGAACCGCGACCTGCGATCCCGAGCCAGCGCGCACTTCGGGAGAGACGCTTGTGCGCTGAAACCGGTCCGGCGCTCCGCTGGTTCGTCGGCGTCCCCCGAGAGATGGCGCCACCGATGTGTGCGGGGATAGGCGCGCGGGCGGCGCGGGAGACGGGAGAGTCTCGTCGGAGACCCGGTTGGGGCGAGATCGGCGGAACGCGGCGGTGATGGATACATGCATCTCAGGTGGGAGTTTTGTTTGTCGCGCGCCGTGAGTGCCTACCTCCCGTTCGCGGTCACGACCCGGACGGCGTGATTCGTGAACGCCGTCGAGCCTTGTGCTCGCATGCTTTGGGATTCCCCAAATAAACGGCTGTGCTTCGGCACTACTGTCTACTGTGTTCTCGTATCGGCGAACCTCGCTGGGCTGCCGTAGCCATGGGAGCCCGCGTGGTTGACACGCCGGGAGCTAGCGTGGGGGCCTACCCCAGAGAGCTGGCAAGGCCCCCGAGGAACCTCACACATATCCCACAAGCCTTTCGCACTCAAAATCAGTAAGCACACAACTTTGGCGCGTGATTCATATTTTACTTCCATTAATCCAAAAACAAACCAGAAAATCTCAGGAAAATCATCGCACTCAAAATCAGTAAGCACACAACTTTGGCGCGAGATTCATATTTTACTTCCATTAATCCAAAAACAAACAAGAAAATCTCAGGAAAATCATTCATGCTCGCGAAATTACCCTACAGTAAACCCAATATTAACTTGTACATCTCTAGATTCGTTTCGTGTTGTCTTGGGCCATGTTGAAAAAAGAACCCAAGGACTAGTCAGGAGTTTTTAGGAGGCAAGCGGAACAAGAATGTAGCAACAATGAAAGGGGTCAGGAAGACAAATTATGTTTGGTTTATTAAGTACACCGCTTTGTCCCCGTAACAACAACACCGAGTATACAAAAAACTTCAAACAAATACAGACGAGTTCATAACAATACCATTTATAACAATATATCAGATATAACATGAACAACTATGGCACTATCCACTTTTGTATGCGTTCTATGATAAAATAAACCACTAATTACAATGCTCCAGTGAAACAGTATCAAATATGATGATTGAATACAGTTGTAGTGCCCACCAAATATTCGAGCTGTTATTGGCTCTCCGCCCTGATTGCATGTGCCGCGAGCCACGATGCGCCTCGCGTTCCCTTCCACTCCTCAAAAAACACATCAACAGCGCCGCTTACGAGAAAGCGAGAAAAAAGACGTTTTCCTTCCAAACCCCCCTACTGACGCCGCCACTTTGGCATCGTCCTCACGCCAGCTCGTGAGCGGCGCCGGTGCTGGCGCCGCTCGCTCGCACGTTTGCCGACGTTTGCCAGTAGTGTCACGTGCGCGCCGCTTTGAATTTGACTCGGTGCCTCTTCAACTGCCTCCGTTTTTCTGCGGGAGGGACATCAAGCGTGATGTTTGGGAAATGTCAGAGTGCCTCAGTGAAGAGGCGATCGTTGCGTGGATACGTGCTGCGGACAGCGCTGATAGCGATGACTCTGACGACGCGGTTGCACAGCCTACTCAGGTAGGGTCTTCGCAATAGGCTGAATGCCTGCTACAGTCCCTCAGGGACTTCGTTTCCGCCAAGGACCTCTCGCCGCTTTCCCTCAGCTAGGCGAAGCACTTATAGACGCTCTTGGAAAAGGTGTGCGCCAGCCTCGCGTAAAACAAAGCCCATTGACTGTGGCATCTTTTTTGCGAATACCGTATTTACCCGATTCTAACGTGCACTTTTTTTCCGGAAAAATAGGTTGAAAAATCGGATGCGCGTTAAAATCGGATACGAAACCGAAACTGGCCGAAACAGCTGAAATTTTGTCCCATCCATCGCTATCCCATCTCAAAATGGCGCCAAAGCTTTTAGCAACGATTTTTCGGACGCAGGAAGCACAGGCGCCTAGGCTTTTCTATCAGCGTTCACACAAATCGTCAAATCGTTCCACTTGCACACTTGATAACAGCAATGGCAGCAGCGGCTCTCACACGTTCAAAACGAGCGGTCGGCTGAAGCGTGCGCCTCTAGAGAAGCTCGCGGGATTGGCGTGCAAGGCGTGGGCACGATCCCATCGACCATGGTTGAACGTTCGTTCAGAAGTGTGGCATCGCGAACGCGCTTGACGGCACCAAGGACGAGATGTTGCGGTCAGCGGAGAGCGACGAGGAGTGAGATAAGTGAGATTACTTCGGGAAATAAATCGCCCGTTTCTCTCGCATTCGTTTTTCTTGCTCACTAAGTACCGTGCGCGTTACAATCGGAGGTGCAAGTTTTTTCGTTTTTTTTTCCCCAGGAAAATCGGGTGCACATTAGAACCGGGGGCGCGTTAGAATCAGGTAATTACGGTAAGTAGTAGCACGACCTTGCTTGCATGAAAATAAAATGTTTTGATTTCTATTTTGTCTTCTTTTTTGCACAACCCGCTTTCAACAATTATCGGTTTTAACGATGGGATTGCCTTGGCATTTTAATATTGTTATAAGTGGACTAGAATGTAATGGGAATATCAAAGAAAACATCTGAAGAAGTGGCGACCCTGCAGCCACTTTCTGGTGACCTCTCTATGACATAGCAGAATCTTGTATGTTCGATTGGCAGCTGTCGACCTATTACCCCTGTCAAACGGGCACTTTCAGTCGCGACTGAGTCGATCCGGATCGAGCTCAATCCAGATCGGGCGCTGCTACACAGCAGTTTCAATCGCGATCGAGCCCGATCTCGCTCGAACTCAATCCTGGATCCTCAAGCGTGATCGAGGCTTCCAAGTGCGATCGAACAAAAGCGGCGATACTTCCATCCCCGCTGAGTAATGGCACAGAAGGTGACAACTTCAACTAATGCCACAAATCGTGTCAAATAACTTGACCCAAATAAGCATGCGGTAACATTTACATAGTTATGTATACCAACGACCATGTGAAGTTACCAGACGCCGGCCATGAAGTACGTTTTTAGCGCCATCTGGCGTACATGAGTGCAACCGGTGCAACTTCTCAATCGGGATTTAAACATGCCGTGTAGCAACGGCGGTGCGTCGAGCGCGCTCAAAAAGTCAATTGAAATTCGCATCAATCCGGATTGAAAGTACTCGTGTGACAGCGGTACTAAGCCGCCACTAAAACACATAACTGAACAATTGTAGTGTGGTCTCTAGTTCCGTTTGATCGTATCACTCAAATGCTAATGTGCAATCAGCACGCTGATAGCTACGTTTTTAATAGTAACCCGTGCTTTGTCACACCTGCCCATAACTTGTCACTGTACCACAAATTTCAAAAGTGTTTCGGAATTCTTCATGTTTATTTCGGTAAAAAAAAAAGATAATGTCCTTTGTAGATGGAGGGGAGCTGAGTGAGTTCTTTCGAATTGAACCAAGAGGGCAGGATGAGAGGCACAGGTGCTGCAAACAGCCACCTTATCCACAAGTCAATGATTAAAAAAGCCATAAAGACAAAATACAAGTTGGGTTTATTAGAAAGACTGCTTAGCCCCGATAACAATGATACCAATATCATCGCAATCTTCGAACAAATAACGGAGATAATAAAGAAAACGTGTGAAGCAGTCGCGACCCCCTAGCTAATTTCCCGCAACTTTTCTATGATGTCATGGAACCATGTTTGTGCGATCAGCGGCCGCCTAACTGACCCGTCGCGACAACACATGACTGGACGTCTGTAATGGGGCCTCTAGTTCTATTTGACCGCATCACTTGCATGCTAACGTGCAGTTAACGCACTGAAAATTATGTTTTACTGTTGGCCCGTATGATGTCATTCTTGCTCATAACACGTCACTGTGGCGCAAAATTTGAAAGTTTTTTATACTTGTTGCTTTTTTTTTTTCGTTAAAAAATTTTTTTTGTGGCTGTAATGGAGCTGAGTGAGATACTGAATTCTAGTTCTTTCAAATTAAACGAAGTTAAATTTTCTCTTCATGGCTCCTTAAAGACCCACCGGTGCGGGCAGCCCTGGCAGATCTTCTGGTCGGAGAAGGTGCCCTCGTAGAAGGGCTTGAAGAGCGGGTCGCAGCCAATGCGGAGCAGGTACTCGTCCACCTGGTCCAGGAGGTGGTTGAAGAACTCGAAGGCGTCCTGCTGCTCGCGCACGTTCACGGGGGCCCCCCACAGGCGGAAGCAGGACCAGAACTGCTCCGGCACGTGGTACTCCAGCTGGGACTCCAGCAGGTGCCCAAACACCGACTGCGTCTGGTACAGCAGGCTGCAAACCCGGGGGGACACGTGCTACAATACCGCCCTTGTAACTCCTTCAGTGTCTTTGCCCTTATGCAGCAGTAACCGACCAGGCCGGTAAGTGATGGATGGGATGGCACACATACCCATCCTTTGCATTTTCCGGTCCTTCCACAACTTACAGGCTTCTGACTACCTCTCCGGAAAAGCGTCCCGTTCGCCACGTGCATGTTCCACATCATACTGAGTGCGACTGTACTTACTGACACAGCCATCAGCATTTAAATCTATTCCTCTCATTTTCTGGCCACCTCAGTCACTTACTGCTGGGAAAACACTCTGCTCGTTCCACATCACATCGAGCGCGACTGTACTAACTAGCATGACCACCCACCTCTCCTCCCCAACCTTGTCCACACGTTCCACATGACGAGCACGACAGTGCTAACCAGCACGACCACCCACCTCTCCTCCTCGACCTTGTCCGAGTCGATGGCCAGCACGGCCTCCTGCAGCCCGGGCTGCATGAACAGCTGCTGCAGCACCGAATTCATGTAGCAGGTGGCGCCGGCGTTCTTCAGCCCCACGTAGCCACTCTCGGCGCGGCCCGCAATCAGCGGCTCGTACTCAAACTCCTTGACCAGCTCCGACTTGAGCCGGTGGTGCCGGTCCACGAGCCAGCGGACGATGCGTTCCAGGTTGGTCGGGCAGCACTTGGCCAGCTCCACGAGCACGCTGAAGGCGGCCGCCCGGGGCTCGGCCGCCGAGCACTTGGGCTTGACGGTCGGCTCGGGCGTGTCCTCCTTGGCGCCCTTCTCGATGAGGCTCGACGCCGGGAAGAGGTAGCACTCGAGCAGCAGCAGCACCAGGCTGCGGCCCGTGTCGGCCTTGCGCTCGCCGTCCCCGTTGCAGGCGACCAGCGTGCGCACCAGGTGCAGGTGGCCCGTCATGAGCGTCGCGTCCGTCTCCCGGTCGTGGGCGCTCTCCGACGGCGAGAAGCTGTGCAGCCAGGCGATCTCATCCTCCAGCATCTGGACCGTGTCCACCGGCGCCGCCCCTGCGGGAGGACAATAGCAAGAGACATTTGATTTGATTGTTGGGTTTAACGCGCCAACGCAGCGCAGGCGATGAGGCGCGCCATAGTGGAGGGCTCCGGATTTAATTTTGACCACCTCGGGATCTTTGACGTGCGCCGATATCTCGCCCACACGGGCATTTTTGCTTTTCGCCTCCATCAGAAAAGCGGCCGCTGCAGCCAAGAATCGAACCCGCGTCCTCGTGAGCAAGAGACATTTTAACAGCAAAGCTCTTTAGCAAATCGTAATTTTTCATGTCCGCAGTTAAAAATACCAAGAAAATGCCTAGCACTCGTATCAACGACTGCCCAGCGTCCCCTGCGCACGTTTGTCAAGCCAATTGTATGCCCGCTTAGGGAGATTGGCCAAGATTGGGGCGACCTTCCGGCAGTTAAAAAACGAAGAAAATGCCTAGCGCTCATGTGTGCGTGGCTTGCGGCAATCGCCCAGCATCCCCAACGCGCATTTGTCAAGCCAAGCATACCCACTTAGGAAGATTGGCCAAGATTGGCCAAAAAAAACCTCAGCGTTTGTCGTAATCGTGGCAATGCTCGCTCCGAACGAGGAACACACGTCATAGCGTATGCCCCTCTAAGGTGATGTCCAATGATTATCACTTCCAAAAAAAAAAAGGAAAGAAGCTCGCACTTATAGTAACAATGACTGAGTAAAAAGTAAATTGCTAGAACTAAGAAGAAAGAAGTTGCGGTTAAAGTTATTTTATAATATTTACTACAATCAAGCTAGGATACCCCGCGAGAAGTATTTACTTTCACCACACTACATATCGCAGCGACACAACCACAACCATAAAGTACGTGAATATCGCAGCAAAACTGAGTTGTTTAAGTTATCTTTCTTTCCCAAGACTATCCGGGAATGGAACACCCTGCCTTCTGCAACAATCAGTATTGTTGATAATGAAGCGTTTGCGAAGGCTTCGTGAAAATGTGTGTGCGCATGTATTAGTGTAAATTGGACGTTGTTCCATTGTTTGTTTTTTGCTTGCATTGTGATTTTTCATGTATGTACCCCTCCATTGTAATGCCAGTAATGGCGATGTGGATAAATGAATAAATAAATAAATAAATGGGGCAGCGAAGAAGAAGCAAATCGGCTGCAATCGTGAACTTACACCTTCATGATGGTTGTGAAGGTTGTGTACAGCTTCGCTACCTTCAAGTCTTACGCGTTGGAGCGAGCTTCCATAATTTTTTTGTTTTCTGCAGCTACACTAAAAGGTACCATAAAGACAAAATACAGTTTTGGTTCACTAAGAATATTGCACTGTCCTAATAATATTGACACCAATGTTATCGCAAACTTTGATCTACACATTACGTGGAAAAAGACTAAGCTACAACCCCAAAACATCACTGAACAATTGTACTGCAGCCTCTTGTTCTGTATAATTGTATCCCTTCAAAGCTAACATGCAGTCCGCATGCTCGTAGCTATATTTTCTAGGCTTGTGCGAATATTTGAGCGTTTTGAATATTCGAACGAATACTACGGTATTCGAATTCGCTTCGACCCAAATTTAAAATTTCCGATATTTCGAAGTATTCGGGGTGAACGAATATCAAAACTGGTTTCAAGTACTATCAGGAGTTTTATTTTCGTTAGGCAGGCTGCAGTGCCATTGACATCAGGCCTACATCTTGTCTACATGTGGAGCCAAGACAAGTTAACCAGAGCTTGAAATGGGGCTAGTTGGTTTCTTACTCGGAACATTGCTGGCGCTAGGCGGGACAAGGACGACGAATTACGCACTCCAGTTGTGTGTAATTCGTCGTCCTTGTCCCGCCTAGCGCCAGCAATGTTCCGGCCAAGACAAGTGTTCCACATTCAGAGCATTGTCATAGCCATCTTACGCGCGCACGTTTGTCAAGGTAGCCAAGGTTCCCGTTTCATTGTTTCAAACAATGAAATGGTAACGAAACAACAATTTGTTTGGTTACCATGTGGCCCACGTGCAGTGAGCAGGTGTTGATTGCACTCAGCGCTTGAACTTCAGTGGACATCATGTGTTTCAACCAGTCAAGTGACATGGCCAATGTGCCCATGGGTGCCAACCCAATATAGAAGATTTTTTTGAGGGTCCCGCCAGGCCTGTAAGCTCAGAGTCTCAGTGACAGGAAGCTCAGTGACACCTGACAGCTATTCGAATTCGCTTCGAAAGTATTCAACCCCAAGGACTATTCGCTTCGAACTATTCAGACAAGCCTAATATTTTCATTGTTCTTTATCGTGTTCCTGCTGATGTCCTGTAGCGCAAAGTTTGAAAGCTTTCAGCATTTCTCGTGTTCTTCAGGTTAAGAAAAGGTCTTTTGTGGCTGGAGCAGGCTGGGTGAGTTTTCAAAGGATCGTACGTTCAAACTAAACAAAGTTGTATCTTGTCTTTGCAGCCTCTTTGAAACAGATTCCGTATAAAAGAACAAGAAAAATGGAGGAGGCCCAGCATGTTCAAACTTAGGAACGTGCAAACAGCAATTCTTAAGAATACGAGACCAATAACGATTTTCTGCGAATAATTTCAATATGAATAATTTAAATAGGTGCAAAAAAAAAAAAGAGAAAGGAAAAAGAGAGAAAGGTTACCTGCCATTACAAACACTGCAATGAGAACTCAATCAGCCAATTATTTTCACGCAGCACAGGCAACTTTTGACAAATTTTCACGATGCGAAGCAATTCTCACGAGCCCAGCTCGAGTTTGTATTTCGGATAACACAAGTTGGTAACATGTTTTCAGGACTTGCCTTTGGAGTCGGTCAGGAGGTTGCAGGCAAGGTCAAAGTACTCGACGCATTGTCCGAGTAACCTGCAACAGTTCCACCTTGTTAGCGGACAAGCAGAGTTGAATTGAATTTGAATTGAAGTATTATTTCTCACAACTTGTACCGGTGTTGTACAGCAGCTGCTGCGAGGAGAAAGTGGGGAAAAAGCTGCTTTACGGCAGCCTGACACAGCCCCACCCTCCAATAGCAACAACAAAAAAGCATACCGTACTTACCCGATTCTAACGCGCACTGTTTTTCCAGAAAAATAGGTCGAAAAATCGCATGCGCGTTAGAATCGGATACAAAACCGAAACTGCCGAAGCAGCGGAAATTACATCCCACCCAACACCATCGCCATCTCAAGATGGCGCCAAAGCTTTTAGCAACGATTTTTCGGATGCAGGAAGCATAGGCGTGTAGGCTTTTTCATCGGCGTCCACATAAATCGTCAAATCATTCCACTTGCGTGCTTGATAGCAGCAATGGCAGCAGCGGCTCTCACGCGTTCAAAACGAGCGGTTGGCTGAAGTGTGCGCCTCTGGAGAAGCTTGCGGGATGAGCGTGCGAGGCGTGGGCCACGATCCCAGCGACCATGGTTGAACGTTCGTTCAGAAGTGTGGCATCGCGAATGCGCTTGACGGCACCGAGGACGAGATGCTGTGGTCAGCGGAGAGCGACGAGGAGTGAGATGAGCGAGATTACTTTGGGAAATAAATCGCCCGTTTCTCTCGCATTCGTTTTTCTTGCTCACAAAGTTCCGTGCGTGTTACAATCGAAGGTGCAAGGTTTTTCGGTTTTTTCGCCAGGAAAATCAGGTGCGCGTTAGAATCGGGGGTGCGTTAGAATCGGGTAATTACGGTAACGACAAAAAAAAAGGCAGTAGACGACAAATATACACAGTTGACACATTTTGCTGCCCATATCAAAGCATAATCAGTCCATGAACTTCACTAGACACCAATGCAAATAATTAACTTTGCAAATATAAATGGAAATAATATGGGTTGCAACATAGCAGCGTTAAACACAGTACACCATACAGAAAAAGGAACGATTGGAAAGAGAGAGAGAGAAAGCAGTGAAAGAGGCCAGCCAATGGAGTCCATTACACACAGAGGTGCGATGTGATCCCATAATTTGCAGACATATTGTTTTTTTCCAAGCAGCATCCTACTAAGACAAACGGAAAGGTCAAAGCTGTTGTGTTATAGGAGACCCTTGGGGCAGGGCTTCCTCAAAACTCCCTACACTCTTCTTTTTTCTTTTCTCTCCTTGAGGTGTTCCAACAGCGCCCCCGACTTCCCCCTCACCTCTGGTTGGATCCGCGCGTGTGGCTGGAGGAGACCCAGAGGGGCAGGTGTGCCTTGAGCAGCAGCTGCAGCAGGAACGGCCGCAGCGGGGTCTGTCCCGTGCGGCTCAGGCGGTGCAGGCCGTCCCGCGCTGCGCACCGCACCTCCTCGCTGCTCGAACCCAGCAGCACGTCCAGCACAAAGTCCCGCACGCAGGGCAGCTCGCAGAACCACGCTGCACGCACAAAGGAAAACAAGGAATAGCTGGGTCAGCCAGAAGGGTTCACGATGAGAGTAGAAATTATGAACTAATTAGGAGTATGTGAATGCCGAATAGTAACTTTTGAATCGAATATCGAATCGAATTCAGCTAAAAAAAAGCCAAATATTGAATCGAACATTTAATATCATTTTTTTTTTACAGGCCTCAATTTTTTATGGGTTTTTGTGCAAAAGCAGAAGCTACTTCGCATGTTTGGGAGACACGAAGTTCTTTTTCAACCCGGAGAACGCACTTTTCAACTCACATCAGCGGTACTCCAGAAATCCACAGCGGGCACGATATGCTTTAAAAAAAAAAAACGACTTGCACTGGAGTTGCTGTACTGCAATTACACGCAACGACCATACAGCACCTCGTAACACAGAAACAAGCACTTTGCAGGCATAAACAATAGGACGCGAAAACACGGTACAACCACATTCATGGACCACGATGAGGCACTTCTTCGGAAGCACATGGTCAGCATGAAGCATGAAGAATACGTAGCAAAAAGAAAGCCCACACTACAGTTGCTGTGGACAAGCCTGCGCTATCTATCTCCTGCGGTCTCAAAAACAAGTAAACACACAGTAACCATACACCAACTGCGTTAAAAACAGCTACAACCGCTTTTAATTTTCAATTAACAAAAGCACCGTCAAAACGGTGGTGGTCTTTACCAGAAGCTGCCCTAACATGTGAACATCGGGTCACAGAATTAAATATGGCGGCCAGAGCCAACAGCGACAACTCAAAAAAAGGGTCTTATCGGCGCAATCGCAGGTTACTCCGTGCAGCGGGATAAAATTTATGGCCTCTGCAAGGCACGCTCCTCGAAAGCGCGATTTGGATGAAACTTGCCAAACAGACGGTGTAGCAGCAGTGCATTAGCGTGTGCCGACATCACTCACTTTCGCGAAGCCACGGAACGTTTGGAAACTCCACCCCACAATTCGATTTTATTCGAAAAATCGAATAATGAATATTTGATTTTGAATTGAATTGTTTGCGGGGGTACTATTCGATTGGAATTCAAATATTCGAGTATTCGCATACCCTTAGAAGTAATGGATAATCGTACGCAGTAAACCTTCATTATAATGAAGCCGTCAGGATGGAAAATTGACTTCCTTACATTACAAGCAGTACTTTCTTAAAAATTGAGGTGATTTGCTGTCCCTGCACTGTAGTTGGAACTGAATGCAAAGAACTTCAACTAAAGTGATTTTGTTGTAACAATGGTTTAGTGTAATTTTATAAACCCAAAGCTTCACATACTTTGCACATAGAACTTGCTGGCGCAGTTTTGACAAACAAAAGTGTTCAGATTTTTCGAGTAGTAAAATCTGTAAGTAATGATGGCGCAAAAGTCGACTTTGCTGCAAGACACACCCTCCTAATGAAAGCTTCCCAGCAAGCCTTTCCGTACGACACCAAAGCTGTGCAAAAGTGCCTAGCTCGCACAGAACGAGCGTGCTAAGGTTCACATAAGCTAGAATGGACACGCTGCTCTCAGGTAATACGTATAAGCGAAAAAAGGAAAAGCTCTGTCGCCAGATGTCATCAGTGAGGAAGCAATAACTGAACAGTGAGGCACGGTAGTCAGCAGGCAACAACAATGCACTCTCACGAACAAATATTTCAGCCAACGAGCTGAGTGTGGAAAACATGACCTGAGGCAGAGAAAACAAGCACGTGATTATGTTGCCTAGTGTTCTTTTTCCCATCGCCCAATGACAGTATTGCCCCCGCTCCAAAACCCCCAGCAGACAGACAGGTGGCTTATGGAAACATTCGTTGCCCACCCCATCCCAAAATACAGTCGAATCCCACTACAACAAAATTGACGGGATGTGCGAAGAAGTTTTAGGTGCGGAGTACCTTAGGACTGTACAATGTCCGTCCGCGTCTATGCACATAGCATTTACAATCACAAGAAATCACAGAAGCACCGGCGGGATTCAAGCCTGTGTCTGGTAGACCAGACAGAGTTAGTGTCAGTCGTCTTACCCATTGGGCTACGACCGTGAGTTTGTGCCCGGGAGTCAAACGACTTACTCCCTTGCCTGTAACGGTGCGGAGTACCTTAGGATTTCCCAATGTCCGTCCGCGTCCATCCGTGCGCACACCACCATCGAGCGAAAATCACGCGAAATTCTTTGAGCCATGTGTTGCAGCTTTATTTAGGGAATAATCAAGGTGTCACTCTCGGCTCAAATCGAATGACGGTCAGGGCGCAAATCGGATGTCACTCGGTGTGCAACGTGGATGTCATTTCGAGTCCCCGTACTCCACACCCTCGCCATCATCCACGGAGTGGAGATTGCTGCCATTTCTGAAGAGGAAATTCGTTGAGGCAAAATCTGCCCACACATACCATGGAAGGGCAACAAAAAATGCCCTGTATATTATCTGGATCATTGACCTCACAATGCAATGTCTACATGCAGTTACGCCGTGTTTATTTGATAACCAACATACCAACGGTTCTGTTTTTTTACCTGCCTGTAAAGAGCACTGTGGCATCTCACCTTGGCTGGCAGGCCATGTGTGCTTGAATTTATCACGACCACGTGCTCACGGTTAAGATGGGGTGACGCGGGTTAAAGACTAAATATGAAAACAATATTTTTGGTTTTGACTTAGTCAGGTGTCACTGACAGCTGTCGCTGAGGCGGGACTGTCATAAAAAAGTTCTACAGTAAAATTTCGATGATACGAATTTTGTGGGACCGCGAAAAATGTTCGTACCATCCGAAATTCATATGAACCAGCACAGACCAAAAAATTGAGCACTAGAAAAAGTTATTTATTTCTTTTCTTACTTTCGCGTGGAGAAATCCTTGACGTTTTTCCACACTTTTTTAACCTCCATGTCACCGAGTGGTAAATTCTGGACTTTCGTCTCCTCACTCGCGGTGCCCAAGCTCACTACAGGAGTGTTTTTGCACGCTATTCGTGCGCATCGGCGTTGCCCGCACGATATTTTCACACCCGCGTCGGCGATTCCACGCTCGCGGTCGCCTGTGCCTCGGTCAGAAAATGACGCGCGTGGCAGTGAGAGGAGCTTGACGATTTGCGCCAATGGGAAGGCGTGCGCCTCAGGGTGGCAGTTTCGAAGCGCTCGAGACAGCTGACTGGGTCCGCCGGAGATGTTTAGGTTTAGCACCCTGGCAGATATTTCATGGACGCTTTCTCTAGCGGCGCGGATGATGTTTTATATCACCGTTTTCACCCACATTATCAGCTCATTTACCGCACAAATAACTTCGTGTGTGCTTTGAGCGGCATTTTAAATAGCAGTTAGAAGCGCGGCTCCAGCGCCCCGCACCACTCGCGACCGAAGCTGCCGCCTGGTTGCCGCGGCCGGCCGCGCCCTGCACAGCGTTCGGGTGGTTCCACGGAGGCGCCAGTGCGCCTGTGGAGGTGCGCGGCGCGTTTTCGCGAACAGAAAACAACAGCCCGGCCGTTCCTGGAGAAAGAGCGACAAAGATGGGAGAAAGAGCCCGTACGTCGCCGGCTTAGCTTGTCTTGGCTCCACATGTAGTCAAGATGTAGACTGATGTCAATGGCACTGCGCCTTGCCTATCGAAACCGAAACTTGAACGAAATTTTGATATTCGTTCCACCCCGAATACTCGAAATATCGGAAATTTTAAATTCGAGTCAGAAGCGAATTCGAATACTGTAATACAGTAGAATCATCGATGATACGATTCTGGGTGATACGAATTTCGGGATGATACGAATTTCTGAAAGTCCCGGCAATATTGCATTGTTTGCAATGGGCAAAAATTTCGGCTGTTATGAACGGACCTGCGCGGCCCGGCGGATGATACGAACGAGCCGGCGAGGCGCCCGACTGCCGAACAAGCAAGTTACGGCTCTCTCTCCCCATTTGTCACTCTTCTTTCTCCAGAAACGGCCAGGCTGTTGTTTTCTGCTCGCGAAAAACGCGCCCCGCACGCCCCATGCGCGCCACGAAACCTCTCGCACGCTGCGCGCGCCGCGGCCGGCGGCGGCAACATGGTGGTGGCTTCGGCCGCGAAGTGGCACGGCCGCTTGAGCGACTGCTTCTAGCCGCACTTTAAAATGCCGCTCAAGGCAGACACGAAGTTTCCTGTGCAGTAAAGGAGCTGATAACGTTGGCGAAAACGGTACTATAAAACACCATCCGCGCCGCTAGTGAAAGCGCCCATAAAATATCTGCCGGAGTGCTAAGCCTAAACATCTCGGGCGGAGCCAGCGGGCTGTCTCGAGCATTTCGCAAGTCGTCAGCGTCTTTTTTCTGACCGAGGTAGGAGATACCGCGGGCGCGAAATCGTCAATGCGGCCTTGAAAATACAGCGCGCGCAACGCCGAGACGTGCGAATCGCGTGCAAAAACGCACCATGCGGTTCACGCTTGACTGTTGCGGCGTGTAGCGAGCTTGGACACCGGGAGTGAGGAGACAAGCGCGAAGCTAGGCGAAGAAGCGTTACGCGCTCCAGAAAGGACTGCTTTGTGACGTGGGGGTTTAAAAAAAAGCAAGAAAAAATCATGGATTGTCACAACGAAAGTAAGAAAGAAATAAACGAAAACTTTTTTCCGCGCTCAATTTTTTGGTCTGTGTTGGTTCATACGAATTTCGGATTATACGAATATTTTTCGCGGTCCCGCGAGATTCGTATCATCGAGATTCTACTGTATTCGTTCAAATATTTGAAGCGTCCGAATATTCGCACAAGCCTATGAACCGGGCCTGCGCCTCGTGTAAAGAAGACCAGCCACATGATCACCAGCAAAAAAATGGCGTCCATCTACGAGTTTGTTTTTGTTCATGGGTGCAGTGTGGGCCCAGGGCAAACCTTTTTGGTGAAACTAATCGCCAGGAGTGTATAAAAAGTTACAGATGGCTGGCGTTATGCTTATCTTACCGTAAAGTAAATGTTCAACCCCAGCCACACTGAGCAAAAATTTCGTTGCAGCGAAAAGCAAGTCAGACAAATGGTTCGTTGCGGCGAGGACTTTGTGGCACTGACTTCTATGCCTAGCCGACAAGGAATTGATAATATTTCGTTGAAGCGGAAATTTCGTTGAAGCGGATTTTGTTGTAGCGAGGTTCGACTGTATATACCACATGCAAAAGAATACAAAAGGAGCAACATACAAAAAGAATGTGATACAAGAAAAGAATCTAATACAAAAGGGAACAAAAGCAAGGGGAGAGCGTGCAGCACAGGGAAGCTCACCCGAGGCGTCCTCCCTGAGCTCGAGGCAGGAGAAGAGGAAGCTGAGGGCCTCCTGGGCCAGCAGCGCATCCCTGCGATCGACCACGTCCTGGCTCACGCAGATCCCCCCGTGGAGCCCCGATGAATTCTCGCCATCGCTACCACTGCTGGTTGCACTGCCTGCGTGAGAAGAAGGAAAGGAAAGGTAATGGTCCGTTATGTGTCCGTTACTTTGTCCGTTATTTTGTAGTAATTTCCAGTTCAATGCCCTGCTGGGCCTGTAAGGTACTTTTAATAAATGAATAAACAAACAAATGCCATATGCATATACGCTCGCATTCCTGTAGTTATAAGCGGCTGCGAAATCTAGGCGTGTGCAGTTTTTCTCACATCTCTGTTACTGTTACTAACAGGGGCATTATATTAACTTAGAATGAAATGAGAAGTTGAAATTGCAAACTATTCAACTATCAGCAAGATCTTTTTGTCAACCCCTTTCGTCAGACAAAGGTACAAGTAACAGGCGTTCCGCCCTATCAACGCTCCACCTCCATGAGATGCCATTGAGCCCCAGCAGTGCAAAGATTTTTGCAAGACCCCGCGATTTTTTTTTGTACTGCAAAATGTTCTTTCGGCCCAATTCGGCGCATTCTTTTTTCTAAATAAGGGTGGCTTGGTATTTTTGAGGTCCACTTATGGGTGGCGTGCGGCATCTCAACATGTTTAATCAACTAGAAGAAAAAAAGGAGCACACGAAACACTGGAACGAGAAAGGAGACTATGTTTGTCTCCTTTTTTGTCCCAGTCTTTTTTTCTTTCCCAGTATGAATGCGTGCCAACTCTCTCTGCTTGCCATGTTTGTGCAATACGTTTAATCAACGTTCCGCATCGCATAAAAAGTGCCACGCTTGTACCTATCTTGGAACAAAAAAATTGCTCGACAAACCACCTGTAATTCCCCCCTCCTGTTGTCTTCCTCCTGTAAGATACAGTAGAAAAGAAGGAGATTACAATAGCCACAAACCTGGTACGAAAGAAGAGAAGAAGTTTGGAGAAGGGGGGAGTTACTGCACCAAACTGACAGAGTGCAGGGACACAATCCCCCGTCCACCCCTTTGCCGTCCTTGTCGTACCTGTGCTGCTCTGGCGGCTGCGGCGTCCACCCACGGTGGCCCGAGAACTGGGTGCCCTCCCGGGTGGGCAGCGGCGAGTTGGCCAGGCGCAGCTGCCCGGCCGCGGCCGCCCAGGCCACCCGCACCAGCGAGTCCACCACTTCCTCCAGCAGGGCACGGCTCATCGTCTGCGAGGGTGGGGGGCATGCGGCGTGAATTCCACCATCAAGGAGATCAGAAAGAATGCGAAATACAACGATACGACATGGGTTGCATTAATAAGCATGCAACATTCATTGTGGCACAAGCATTTCCTGTAGCAGGCATACATACTATCCTGTAATAAGAGAAAAAATATTTGTTGGTACAATGAAGCCCCAACTATATACCGTAAAAACCCGCGTATAATACGAGGTTTTTTTCCAAATTTTACTCTGTTAATTTGTGCCTCGTATTATATGTGGATCCCAAAGTTTTCCCCCGAGAATTTGTACTTTCGGTTTCAGCGGAGGGAGCGCCATCTTGCTGTGGCGTTAGCTGGCTGCTGCTTCTCTCAGCCGGCGCCATTTTGATTGTTTTGACTACGCGAAGGATCTCGGCACGTTCACCGCAAGTCTATCAAGATGTCGGGTGCACTAAAACAGTATTCGGCTGCAATTAAAAGAAAAGTTATTTTATGTGCCGAGACCATCAGAAATTGCGCTGCAGGACGGCAGTTCGGCGTTACCGAAGGCAGCATTCGTGGGTGGAGAAAGCAACTGGTGCTTGACTGGATAAAGTTTGTGTGGTGTCGGCGGCCTGGAGCACTGTTGGGATTCCCGTCAGTGCTCGTGTTGGACCCTTTCGCTGCCACCTGGGCCGATTCCGTGAAGAAGTTGTTGCACGAACCCCGCACCGAACTCATTGTCATGCCAGGAGGAATGACATCCCAGCAGCTGCAACCGCTAGACATTTGCATCAACAAGCCTCTCAAAGACTGCATCGGGTCCTGCTACCAGAGTGGATGAGGACCAGGATACCCGTAAGTGACAGCTACCGAATGGCTGACGCGGGTTTTCTCCAGCGGTGCTTTGGTGGCTGGATCGCGGATGCGTGGGCCAGCATTCCAGAGGAGCTCGTCAGTCGCTCTTTTAAGAAATGCGGCATCTCGAACGCCCTTGATAGCACTGAGGACCACTTTCTGTGGGAAGACATTTCCGACAAGGCGACTGCAGCAGACAGCGGCAGCGGACCCTGACGATGACTAAACGGACGTCGGGAGACGGTGCCAGCGGAAAACTGACAAAGACTGAACGGTAACTGCAGTGCAAATAAATGTTTTATGTGCTCTTTACCTCGCATTATATGCGGATGAAAACTTTTTTCTGATTTTGAGGTCCCCGAATTACACCTCGTATTATACGCGGGTTCGTATTATACGCGGGTTTTTACGGTATGCGTCCTCCCATTATGCAACCAATTCACTGTTCACAATGAATTACCATAGTCCCACGTCCCACATTCAGACATCTGTGAATCATTGTTTTAATGTGTAGAATTCTTCACCAAGTACACTCCCCAGCCAGGACTGTGTAATGCCCTGCAATTGCATAGAAATGCATAGTTAGCAGAGTCCAATGCAATTAATCACTATAATAGTGTAAATGTAGATAACTGGGGCGGTGTTCTCGAGTTTTGCCCCTTTTGCGTCCCTTTCAAAAGTGTCCCTTTTGGCGAGCCCTGATTGGCTAAAAGCAAACAACCGGAAGTGACGTAACGCAAGCGCAACAAACCTACTGCCAACGCCCCACTGCATAACCGGAAGTACGTCACGATGAAAGGGACTCAAAGGGACGTTTTCAAAAGGGACAGTTACGAGAATACCACCCCTGGTCAGACAGAACCTTGGGAAAAAAGAATACACAGGTAAAAACAAATAAAATTACAAAAACAAACAAAGAAAATAAAATATGCATCTCGTACATCTCCAAAAAAAAAACAGACTACAATAAACAGCCTGGAAAACAAGCATTTAAAACACAAATAAAAAAAACGAAAAAAGGACCTACCCGCCCTACACTTAAAGGGGAGGGGAAAAATACCTTATTTTCATCAAGTAAAGGCACTTAATCACTATAATGGTGTAAATTTGCATCATTGGTGGGAAGGAAACTTAAAAACAATAAACAACCCAAAGCATTTAACTACTCACACCAATATCTGGCTATAAAGAACTCATGATGCAGACAAGTAGCATGAGAATGCTACACATTAGTGACAATTCTCTGAATTTCTGCAGATTTTTTTTTTCTTATGAACTAATGTTTCACTCCAGGAGAAAAACTTCAAATTAAAATTTTGGGTGTTCAATACGCCAAAGCTAGACCAGGGCAATGAGGTGCACTGTAGTGGAGGACTTGGGATTAATTCTTACTGCCTGAGGATTTTTAATGCACGCCTAAATCTCGAACACACGGGCGTTTCCGCTTTCGCTTCCGCCAGAAAAGCAGCCACCACAGCCGGGATCGAACCCACATCCTAGGGCTCAGCAGCTCAACGCCATAGCCACTGAGCCACCACGGTGAGTTAGGAAAAAAAAAATTTCGTGGTGAACCACATGGATGCATCAAAGCGCCAGCACCATGATAAAAAAGAACAACTTTGCGCTGGTTTTCGAACAAAAGCACGAAATGATCGCACGTGTGTTTAAATTTTTGATTTCGAAGAGTGCCCCCCCCCCCGCACTAAATGAATAACCGCAACAAAAAGGAATTGAAAAGGGCCACCTTAATGATTGGCGTCGCCATCGAAATGGACGTCATCCGCACCAGGTCCACTTGCAGCTTCTTTGGTGTGGTCGGCTTGACCGGCGACGGTGCTCCGCAGGTCCCCGACATGGACGACGTGGAGGAGCTCTGGAGGAGGGCGTGCGGAACGTTTTGCCCGCAGATGAGGTACCTGAAACGAGCAGTCCCCCGAATTACGATGAGCACTTGTTGGCTCCATTTTTCTTACAAGGCTATTATTAAAATGAAATCAATCAATGACTTTGTCGTTGAGAAACCAAAACAAAATCAACTACCCTCCTGCCGAAACCACAACAACAAGAGAACGCGAAGCTTTAAGAAATCAAGTCCAACACCAAATGAACCAACCCCGATGCGATTGTGGTCCCATACCGATACTGGAACTTCATGGGTGCCTAATTTTACACGTCCATGCACCCCTCTCCGAATCCAAACTGCTCAGAGCGTGCCGTAATGGAAGAATCGGATAGATGTCGGCTTCATAATGAGAAGAACCCGGGTTCGATTCCGACCACGGGAAGCGTTTTATTTTGCTTCACTTAGCCCATGATCAGCCGCATAATCAACAGAAAAAGATGGCTTTCTCCTGTGCGTCTGGGGTGGAATGACATCAGAGAGCGGCAGAAAGCTTTGCTTCAAAAAACTACAATTTAAAACTTTACACTTCATTGCTCACACAAAAAAAGGGCATTCACCAAAAAACTGTCGCTGGTTTTGATTGATTGTGGGGTTTTAACGCGCCGACGCAACGCAGGCGATGAGGCGCGCCGTAGTGGACGGCTCCGGATTAATTTTGACCACCTGGGGATCTTTAACGTGCGCCGAAATCTCGTACACACGGGCGTTTTTGCTTTTTGCCTCCATCAGAAAAGCGGCCACCGCGGCCGGGAATCGAACCCGCGACCTCGTGCTCAGCAGCGCAGTGCAACTGTCGCTGGTACAGTCTTTGTCAAAGTTTTGTGGGCCACGGCGACCGTGGCCGGAGCAGGCGCGCGGCTGAGCAGGCGCGCTGCGCTTGCCACTGCCAGCTGGTTACGCGGCTAAAGAGAATGAGGGAAGCTTTCTCGCTTCCTTTTTTTGCACGATAAGTGCAGCGAGGCCGGTTTCTCAGAGCAGGCGCACTTCGCTTCAGCGCAGGCACTTTGCGCAGCTCTTGTCGCGCCGGACGCACTACAAAAGCAAGATCAAAAGTTCCCCTCGCTCTCTTTAGCCGCGCAACCAGCCGACAGCAGCAAGCTCAGCGCCCCTATTTGGGCGCGCGCCTGCTCCGGCCACGGTCGCCGTGGCCCACAAAACTTTGACAATGACTGTACATCATGTATATCGTGGCTGGTGACGCACATTCAGGTTGGCACTATGCCATCAAAAAATATCACCATATAGGTCCCAACAAGTTATTTAGGCACAAATTTTTGCTTTGCTGCCCTTTCTCGTAACTCTACCATGCTCTATGATCCCTCGCTCTTAAGGGGAGACGCGGGTCTTGGAATCCCGAAATTCGGCCAAAAAATCGATTTTTAGAAATCGCCCTTTTCGGAAAGTAGAGCTATTTTTCTACCGGTTAGCAAAATATCCAGACCCAGGAGTACGTATTTGAGCCATAATATCAATTTATAGCACCGACGCCCGCTAAAATCGGCCAAGATTCGACGCGAAAATAGCATTTTTTCGACTCGCCCCTCGGGTTCTACATGCGCCACGGCGTCCATCTTGGTCTCATTCGAAAGCGCGTCTTTTCGTTTTCAATTGCCCGCCAGAAACATTCCGTTTCGTCCGTTGGTTGCGAGTAAAACTGGGGTAGAAAAGAGACGGATCGCACCGCCTAATTGGTTAATGACTGCACGTGACCGCAGGGCGCAACCTCATTGGCTGGGCGCCGTGGATCGTCTGCTCGGCACTCTCATCACAGGGCAACGGCTCATGTATTCGTCTATGCGAGGACCGGCAAAAGCCCCGCATGGCGTAAAAATAAAGTAAAGATGTCTATCGATAACCGAAAGGAAGAACAGGCATAATTAAAAGCGCCTGAAATACGATTTTCTGCTCCTGTGACGACGACTTATCGTGAGAACGGCGCCGAGACGGAGGTAGGCTTAGCGCCCGCGCGGGCTGCCGTCTCGATAGCGTAGCGATATGATTACGCCTGCGGGGGGGACTAAGGTGCGTCTATCTTTCGATAAGCAGCAAATATAAAGAAAAGAAATGATAAAGTGGAGGATGCCTCATGCCGACGTCGCAAGGGAAGTGTGTTCATTCAGTTATCAACGATGCTGCGGCGGTTCGGCCCGCACTCCAGCGCGCGCTTCCTCGTCGGCAGTTACCGTATAGATAAGCGATTTGAGAATTATAAATGTTCGCACTGTGCACAATGTGTGTTTGTGACGTGATATACGAGTAGATTAAACCGAAAACGTGGTTATCCCTCCTAGCCAAGCGCATGCACGTTACAGAACAGTGGCGGGCATTCCGTTACCAGCCCCTTCGCTGCAACTCATTTCATGCGATGCAAATCCGATTTGATTGGTACAACTGAAGCAGTAACATAACAAAATAAACGTTTACAACTGTGGTGCACGCTCGGCACCTCAGCCCTAGTCGCCTAAGAGAGACGGCGCGCTGCCAACAGCATAAAAATTGAAGCAACGTTCTGGCTTTGCTTTTGTTCAGTTTTTCTGCCAGGTGCCATCTGTAGACAGAGGATTTCATAATTTTCCCACCAACTGATTTCAGCAAACTTGGTATGCTCGTGTTGAGCGAAACCCGAGCTACCTTCTAGAACCTTTCTTTTTTTCATATGCTCAATAGATAAAACTGTCACTTGTAGTAAAACTTCAACTGCGATTTTCTCAGCTTCCCTTTTTTTGCATATGTGCCTAGCCTTACAGGGGTTTTCAGGTAGTTTTTTTCAAAGGATTTCTACAAGTGTTATACCGCCGAATTCAGGATAAAATGAACTGCATGCTGATGCTATTTTAATTGGCTCATTTTGCCTGAAATAAATGTTATGAGTAATAATTAGAGGTCATTAAGTTTTCAGAAAACTGTACTTGGCATAATTAGACTAATTCTATCCAATCAACTATCTTTACAGGAATATAAATAGCTTCAGCATGCATGGCAGGTCTTAAGCTACACATCCATACCTTTTATTTAAAAAAAAATTGAATGCAAAGTTCCTTAAAGGCCCGTAAGAAATTACTTAATTAGGCTCCAGTGTTTTCTTTATAACTCAAAAAATAATTATACCACTTGAAAACTAATTACATATTTGAAATGAGGAAGACAAAACACATATGCACAGTGATTTTCATTATCACAGACCAATTAATAAAAAAGTTCATTTCAAGACCCACGTCTCCCCTAAGTTGGCGCACCAAACTTTACCCAAATCACTGTAAACTTGCCGTAAAACATCCTTCATTTTGTCAAAACAGCATTTTTCGTAGCACCACAATTTCGGAGGAAAGATATCTCGTGTTACACGTGCTATTTCTATCACTGTTCTTTTCATCGAAAGATAAACATCCGGAATATGCAATGGGGCGAAGATACATCTGTCCTTTAAACACTTTGCGAAACTTCTCCGTAGACAAAGCAAACACGAAGCTTATTCCCATAAGCTAGTACTTAGCTCACCTCCAACTAGTGAACATAAACTCAATATCACATCAAAAGCTACTTGCCCTAAAAGAAAACCAACAACACATGAAATAATCATCATCATCGTTGTCGTCACCATCATCATCAGCCTGCTTCCGCCCACTGCTGGGCAAAGGCCCCTCCCATAAATCTCCAATTATCCTGGCACTGTGCTAACTGCGACCAATTTATCCCCGCAAACTTCTTGATCATATGAAATCGCATGAAATGGGCACCTGGTAATCTGCAGTGCCGTGAAGTAGCAGCCCTGACGAACGGCGTAGTCCACGTCCTGCGGGAGGGCGTCCCTGTGCAGCACTCGGAGCACGTGGGAAAGCCCGCCTGCCTGAAGGAAGTTCTCGCAGAACACATTGGAGCAGGCATCCTGGTTGGTGGGCATCAGCCGAGCACTCAGCACCTGGGGGGTTGAAAGAACGGCGACAGAAGATGTGGGCATCCAGGCTATGCAACACGCTGATCACAGCCTCAAAAGCGCCGATTTACGACCCTTTACAATTTCCGGTGTAGTAACCACCTATAAAGTGACCATTTAGTGTGATCACCTAAGACGTAGCACATTACAAGGACCAAAAAATTCGAAGGCCAAGAATAGACTTGGGCAGTGCACGATGGGAACAGCTGGCAGAACTTGGTAGATGCCTTCGTCCTATGAGGAACACAAGCGGGCTGATGATCTATGATGGTGATGATAGTGGCAGTGGCGGTGGTGATGGTGGTGTTGGTAGTGGTGGTGATGATGATGTACCACAGAAGTTTTCACAATATACAGCAGCAACAGCAAAAGCTGTACAGCTTCGCAACTCGAACCAAGCATTTTCTCTCTTAGATTTTCAAGTGAAAAAGTTATCATAGTGCGCTCAAAATAATGAGACAGATCTCTCGACAGGTGCCACCTAATATTACTTGACAGGCTGCTTGGCATGTACGCAGAATCCCAAAAGCGACAGTCTTCTAAAACCTTCCCTTCAAACCTAATTCAGGGGGTTTTTAGGACAAGGCTAGACCTGAAAAATGAGGTGCGTTGCAAATGAGGGCTACACTAACTTAGGCCACCTGGAGTTCTTTCAGGTGCACTGAAAACATACGCACACCAGCGCTTCTGGTGGTTGCCTCCATCAGAAAAACAGTTGGGGACAGCCAGGAATCAAACTGGCAACTTCAGGCTCACAAGCTCCCAGTATTGACACTTCCGTCTCATATATATATTCAACCATTCGAAAACTACTCATTTTATCGCGGCGAATATCTAAATCAAATTGCCAAAACATCGGCTCTGTGACAATCCACCCCAAAGCAAACGAATATTAGTAATCAGTTCAAACAAAATCACCTCCCACTTCTTTTCTGGGTGCAAGTTAGATAAACACCTTCCATGTGTGTACATGCACACTTTTAGGGCATGTAACTACTTCCCACTCCATATAATGAACATAAATTCAACACTACATTAATGTGTGTACGTAAATATGTATGAATGTGTGCATGTAACACAGGAGACACAGCAGCCAGATGAACAAAGCCATGCCTTCATCGTTAATTAACTTCATTTTCCATGTTCACCGCTTTCACACATTACAGTCGAATCCCGCTACAACGAAACTGACGAGACGTGCAAAAAATTTCGTTGAAGCGAAAATTCGTTGAGGCAAAATTTGCCCCAGCACAGCACGGAAGGACAAGAAAAACAGCCCCGGATATTTCCGCATCATTGGCAGCATAATGCGACGTTTAGAAAAAGGAGTGACGCGCAGTGACGTGTTGTTTATTCAGATAATAAACATGCCAATGATTGTTTTTTTACCAGCACGCAAAGAGCGCAATACTGAGGAGGAGGGGAGAGGTGAAATGAAGAAATGCTGGCGCAAAGCGTATTGCTGTACAACAAGGCGTTTCCACCGAGCTGATGACTTGCAGATAGCTGCTAGGCGGTTGGAAACCCCCCTCTCGCTTGTGGCAGGAACGGCGCCGTTATCTTATCGTCTGAGTAGGCACGGCAGCAACTGACCTTGGCGGGCGGGCAAGCCGCACGCGCTAGCATTTAAAGCGACCGCGCGCTCGCTACTAAGATACGATGACGCGGGATCAAGACTAAAGAAGAAAACATTATTTTTGCTTTTGACTTTGAAGAATTGTAGAAGGAAAACTGCAAGTACAGCTGCTCAGAACACGTACATGACGGCGCTGCGCCAGCTGCGGATCACATCGCGCAATTTCAACTGGATACGGATTGGCTATAGCTCTGGCTTGGCGAACCGGTGCTGTGCTGTGCCTCGCGCAGAGATAGCCAGCAACATCGTTATCACCAGCAAACAATGGCGTCAGCCTGTGAGTTTGTTTTTGTTTTGGGTGGCAGTGTCGGCGCACTGCGCATGTTTTTGGTGAAACTAAGCGCCCAGAATGTATAAAAAGTTACAGATAGCTGGCGCTATGCTTATTTTATTATAAAATAATTGTTTAAACCCAGCCCAAATCATCGAAAATTTCGTTGAAGCGAAAGCAAGCCAGACAAATGGTTCGTTGTGGCGAGGACTTTGTTGCATTGACTTCTATGGCTAGCTGACGGGGAATTGGAAATATTTCGTTAAAGCGGAAATTTCGTTTAGGCGGCGTTCGCTGTAGCGGGGTTCAACTGTATCATCTCTTGGTGGCTAACCTCCCCCTTCAGCTAGCTGTACCACACCCTCCCTCAGTGAAACATAATGTATGTACAGCCACGATCGAAAGTTTACGGACCAGAGAAATGGCAATTTTAGATTATTTCTCTTCTTATGGCAGCACGACAAACTGTCAAATGCATGCAAGAGGTCGTATAAGTACTGAACTAATGAAAATTACCGCACATGGTACTCCGGGCTGCCGTGCGGCGGAGAAATAACTCAAAATTGCTGCTTTGATGGTCCGTAAACTTCTGCTCTTGACTGTACATGTGTCTGTGTGTGTGCACGCCTACGTGCAAGTTATAAGCAGAGCTTCCCTTCTTAGGGCACACTGCAGGAACTCTCGGTGCCTCTACTCTTGAAGCATGTTTAGGATCAGCAGAAAGTGGCGCCAATTCCTACTTCTCCAAAATAATAACCAAAACTCCTCTCACCCCCTTTTTCCCGCGAGGCTCGTACTTTTTTTTTTCTTTCATTAGTCAAGTTTACCGTCTCATTACAGGACAAAAGAAGCAACACACGCACCTGCAGGTTGTACAGCAGGCGGAAAGGGTTCCTGCCGCTGGGATCCAGCAGCCGCCGGAGGACCACGTCGGGGCCCTCGACCGCTGCTTTCTCCCTGGGCTCGGGGAGCGCTCTTTCTTGGGGCTGACTCCCGCAAGCCAGCGGACGGCGGGGTGGGGGCTACGGAAGGCAGGACTCTCCGGCGGTGACGACTGTACCATGACAAGGAGGGGCGCATTGCAGTTTTAGCACAAGACAGACAGGCCAGTGGATGTTTGAATTACACTATAGACAGCATGCAACGCCTGAAAAGGGCATGCTGCTCCACCGTGGCACTGCCACCACCGGACCGGCTACATTGTTGTACCGTAACAGGATAGGTGGGCCACAGGCACCTACTAGACAGGTGTTTGCGAAGGGAAACAATGTAATCCAGCGAGCTTAATTTCGCCGTATTGACAACTGCGGATTCATTCATTGGCGAAAATGAGCACAAGGGCAAAAAACTTCCCACGAAAACATTCCCGTGTTTTTGATGCACCTGAGCAGTGCGGTGACGGACAGAATTGCCCTGTGAGAGCAGTTGAGCAAACATAAACGTCGTAAACGATGAGTATTACACCGCCGCAGTTCAAGTTTTTAACCGTATGCATTTAACTTTAGCGCTGTCTACTTGTAAATGTCAGTGCAGCTGCTTGAAGCAAGAGCCCGTCTGACATTAAATCTGGACAAAAAGGAAGCATTAACGCACACTGGTTTTTCCTTGCTTCCCGTACATTTGCAAACAAATACATGCTTACTTTCGAAAAAAAAAAGAACTTCCAATATTTTATTATCAAACTGACAGTTGATACCAATGAAATTGTCAGGGGGAAAAGTGCTTACTATGTTTACTACATGTGGAAGTAACCTTCAAAGAGGTGGGTAAAGTATCTTTTGTGCTACTGCATCTGCTGTATGCACAGTGCATTAAAATGACATCAGCTTTTATTTACCACTGTTCCTATGTTTGTTAAGAAATGTGCACTTGAGCTGTGTTTGCTATTTTTCTTACCGCACTGCCCATAGGCAAGACAAAAGGCAATCAACAGATGCCAAGACCAGAGACAAGTGCTGCGATCGAAGGCTTTTCATTTTTTTGAAATTTTTTCACACGAATAATTTTGAGCGGCAACTTCGTTGGAGTGAGCTGTCGATACTGCTGATCAACAAGCAGTTGTAAACCAATTAACAAGTTTGGCAGCCGCAGCATGTCATGAAAAAACGTGGCAGGTCCAAAAAAACACCGCTGTGCAGATCCAGCACAGCTCTAATTCGACCACACACAAAAAAAAAATCCCAAGGTGAGGAAACAATTTCCAATCGTAGAAAGAAAAGGAAAGAAAACATCCTCCTTAACACGTATATCTTACACTCAACGCAACTGCTCAAACGAATCACCACTGTGCATGACAAAAGAAGGCAGCATTAATGTTCGTAGTCATCAACAGAATGTTCTCTCATTCCAAGACACGAAAAAGATGGCAAATAGAGGAAACAGACCGGCAGTTGATAACCACAGCTATCTGAGACGTTTGTCGGGGCAATGGTCTTAATAGCGTCGCATAACGGCGGCCATATTATTATACGGGTATCTCGATTTTTACCCGACTGACCAGGCTGCTTCCGCTCACTCACCAGCCAGAGTCACTGTTAACTACAGAGCTTCATTTCCAGAGGAGAATTAGTATAATTATTTGCACAGTTCGTAGTGTAACACTTCGTGCGCACATTACAAGGTTACCGTCTCTGTGTAACTTCCCAAGCGTTGCCTGTTTTACTACCCATTGTATAGTTTGGAAAGCACCCACGAGATGGCACAACAGTCCTGTAGCACAGCGTGCCCTACAGAGGACACGCCAAGTCTAGGAGGCAGTTTGAAGGCTACCTTGTTGATGCACATTTGGTCGAGTGAGTCAATGACTGCCGGGTCAGGAGGAATCAGGTGCAGCAGCGTCTGAACCTGCTCGGCAATCCTGCACAAGGAAAAAGTAAGAAAGGACAAACTGAAATATTGATATTATAACTATAGACCTTTTCAACTTATTCGTCCTGGGAGAGGCCATTTTGTCACTGGGCTCTACTAGTGCTGATTAATTGATGCTGCCGACAGGAACATCTAACCGCACATACTCAGCACAGTCCTGAACAATACCAGGTGTTGTTCAATACGAATATGAACAATACGAATATGAACGATACGAGGCTTATGGGGTCTTTTGATCATTTCATCAGAAACCAATGAAAAAGTAAAAAGTCCTAGTGTGTGCTGTATTCCTGGCATCAAGCATGGCACAAACATTATGACAGACAAGAATTCACGACAGAATGCAGTGGTGGTCAAGACAGTTTAGGATTTGTAACAAAGAAAAATTGTTTTGGTGTGCCAAAGCTTTTGTTGCAGCAAAATTACAACTTTCGATCAGCATTGGAGCTGCACAAAAGTAAATCTCCCTGCATAACAGACCACACAATGTTACCCTTCAGTGTTCATAACAAACGGTAGCCACTCAATTACTTCACATTTCTCTGATTAGAAACAAATGCACACTAGTGTCACTACACCTCTCAACTTATTTTAATCAGCACGTAAGAGGTGCATTACCTCCTTTTAAGAATCCACAAAGCAAATGCAGCCACAAAACATCCCAAACACGGAAAATGCCGCAATAGGTCCAACGAACCTGGGATCGTCCATGCTGGCCAATTGGTAGAAGCATTTCGAAAGACATTCCCTCCGCTCGAATGACCACTCCCGGAAGCTGCTTCTCCTGCGAGAATCAAAAAACAACACAATGCAGTTGCACTCACTCATGACGGCAAGGTTAAGGAGTTATTACCGCCTAACACTCATTCTACACTCGTTCAGAGTACTGCAAGCGAATTGTGACAGAGAACTGCGGACAGATTTACACTTTTTCTGCACTGCTTGCACTGGAATGGTTGCATCAGGGCAGCCGGTGTCACCAAAAAATTACCCTCGCCTTACACTGTGACGCACTGTTCGTTTTACTGTCCTAAAAAGCTGTTAATGGAACACAAAACAAAATTAGCAAGAAGGCACACACACATATCGCTCCCACACTTTTACTTTTCGGGACAACTGTCACGCCCTCAAATCAGCCAGCCGACACACTCATTTAAAACGCACAAGAAAAGGTCAGATAAACTTTTATCCTTCCTCTGATAAACTAAATCCGTCTGTCAAAGCCTTCTCAAAACCCACATTGTACGAGCAAAATAAGCTGCCAACTTTCCTGGTATCTCGTCAAAACAGGCATAATATGCTCCGGTTTGCAGATGATAAACCGTTATGAATTTGCACCATCAAAAAAACATGGGCCAAGAAACAAGGGTTGCGGTATTTCAGAAGTTTTCAGGCGGTGCCTTGATTAACTACAGCTTTTTAATAGGGATGGGCGAATATAGATTTTGAGGTTCGAAGCGAATTCGAAGCGAATAGTGATTTGGTCGAATAATTTCGAATCGAATAGTTCGAATAGTGCACATTGCAAATCACAAAGACAAATGAGCAACTTGTGACCTGACTAATGTACACATTTTTTTCTAATAATTAGAACTCACGTAGGCACAGCATTGCGTAAAACCATTACCAGTTGAACATTTATTGCGAAATCTTACACACAGCTTTCCTTTGCTGTATTCACAAGTTTTCATGAAGAAATGCCTGTTGCGCCACATGCTCTAGGTGCAGCAGTTTCCGCCGGCTGCTCATTCACAAGTTTAAGCGCCACCTAGAAACTCGCAGAGTTAAGCGCCGCCAGAGTCCTTCAATGTTTTACTGGTCACGAAACTGCTCCGTAACTCAATGGGAGAGCTTCATATGCTGCCTTTGGCCGCCGCGCGGTGGCGCCACCCTCTCACTGAGGTCACTCCACGGGCGGCGTTGCGCTGGCTCGAACGGCGGAGCCGCGGCGAGTTGTGTTTGTTTTGTGCGGGAAAAAAAATGTAACGTGCATATCGCGCTCTCGTGATGCGACTTAAGTAGTGCAATGACGATGCCGAATATGTGTTGCGTCCCGGGATGTCGTTCTTTGTACAACGATACCACAGAAAATGTTTCCTTGTTTTGTTGACCGAGCGACGGGGAGCTGCGTGTGAATTGGAGGCGCGCCATTCCAAGGCAAGCAACGGGAGATTTCAGCTTCGATAATAAGTGTGCGACAGTGTGTGGAAATGCACTGTGTGTGAGAATGGAAAAAGCTATGTACCATTTTGAGAGCATCGTGGACCTAGAATTGTACAAGGCTAACTTAAAGCCGGATTTTTGTCATATAAGTCAGATTGTAGCGGTGGTTCATTACCTGTTTGCAAACTTGTATTACCTTGCGCTCAGGCTCGCGTGTAAAAAAGCTTTGGGACGTCCTTGGGCTTTTACTTTTCATATTTCCGCGAATTATCTCTTAGGGTTCGTTTTGTTTGTTCTGTAACCGCGCGTGGGCGATTCCGGTTTCTTGTCTGGTGTTTCAACCGGAGCGCCCGTTTGCTCTTTTTGTCGTACGTCCCGTCGGGCAATATTGTTTGATATGGAAAGGGTGCCACCTTGTCGCTAACTTGATTTTTTTGTTTCTTCGACAATGTTCTCGATCCTATTTCCATGGATCTGAAATTAAGTAACGTTCCGAGAGTAATGCATGCATAGCAAACGCCGCGCAACTCACTTTATCGACGTTCATCTGTGCACGTCACAGTGCGGACTGCTTCTTCGACGTTTGTGTTTCATTCTAGTCTCTTGTAGTGCAGGAGATCGCTAGCTCGCTGCGTTCAGAAAAGCTTTGCCTTGTTCTTGGCTACGTGAAAATATTGTTTCCTCCGTGTGCTGCACATCGCAGCGCGAAAAAATAAATTTTTGTACGCTGGACCACGCTCTTTTGTCTCCCTTCGTAACATTGAATTTTTTTGTTGCGTGTGATAAAATCAGTTTTATTGTTCTTTTTCGCTTCCTTTTTTTGCAAGTATTGCAAAGCGTGGATGCAGAAAGACACATGGTGCAACATATATCTCTTCGTGTTTTGATCCTTCGCGTTTCTGCAGCGTTTTTAGATGTTCTCAAGTATGTACCCACTCATCGAAACGACAATACTATTGGGCTATCTCTTTTATCGTTCTGTGCATACCAGAGCAATCGACGGATTCATTAAGCGTAGTCTGAACGACGCGTACTTGGTTTCTTTCAGTTTTTTATTGTATTATCGATAGGCCCGCAGCAGTCCGTGACTAAACAGCTACCGCATATGTGGTAATTACAACTTTGCTTTAAGAAAAGAAACAATATAGATTTAAAATCCGTAAACACGACGGCGCAGCGCTTGTGCCAGAGTACACAGAAGCTGTTGCCGTTCGCAGCCGAAGTCTACGGTAATTTACTTCGAAAAATAAAACCCCATTGAAGGCAGGTGATATGCGCAATGACTGGACTATTCATTGCTAACTACTACGAAAAAAACACACTTAATCAGCGCGCAGACACCAAAAGCAGCAAGCGTTTGCACGCCAAGAGCTGGCCAATACGCCGCACGCGCGGCGGCTGGATGACCTTCGTGCGGCGGTGGCGCCTGTAGTGGCGCGCGCGGTCCCTATATGAAACGAGCGCCGAAGTTTCGGGACCAGTAAAGCATTGAAGGACTCTGGCGCCGCCTAGAAGTAAGGGGGCACAAGGGTCTTTGATCAAAAACTTTATTTTTGCAGTTATGATGATGAAAATTGGGGGGGGGGGGGGCACATGTAGTTTCTCATTCTAATTGTAGATATCAAATTTGTTTTTGTGTAAAATGATTATGTTCAAATTTATTTGGATTTTTATATTCAATTTTTTGACAGCCTTTGTAAAAGAACTGCTGGAGGGATGCAGCTAAACAGGGAACCAGTAAACTGCGCACAAATCAAAGAGTGCAATAAGACTAACATTATCATTATATCTGGTCTGTAGCAGAAGTTACGACCACTTGAAGTTTGGGTCTGGAAGGCAAAACCGGTTTTTCTGGTTGCCATCTTCCAGGCCCAAACTTCAAATGGTCGTACCTTCTGCTACAGACCAGATAGAATGATAATGTTAGTCTTATTGCACTCTTTGATTTGTGCGCAGTTCACTGGTTCCGTTTAGCTGCATCCCTCCAGCAGTTTTTTTACAAAGGCTGTCATAAAATTGAATATAAAAATCCAAATAAATTTGAATATAATCATTTTACTCAAAAACAAGCTTGATATCTACAATCAGAAGGAGAAACTACATGTGCCCCCCCCCCCCCAATTTTCATCATCATAACTGCAAAAATAAACTTTTTTGGTTTAAGACCAGTGAGCCCCCTTAAAAAAAGAAGTATTGTAGCCACTAGTATCCTCGGCCGTAGCCAAGCAAAGCGCAAGTGGCTGGCCGCCATTTTGAGCCACTGTAGCTTAGTGCGGCGTACTGCCGCGCTGTGCGAGCCTATTCAAAATGGCGGCATGCCTATTCAAAATGGCGGCCTGTACAAGTCTGCTGGCTTGGTGCCGCGATGTTCGGAGCGGTGTCGTTTCAGTGCCGCCTTTTTTTTTTAACCTAAAGTGTGCTGGCGGCCGAGAGCTTCGTCGAACCTCTAGGCAAGGCAGCAACTCGGCAGTGCCGGCACTGATAATAGAAATGTCCGCGTCGGTGGGTCTTGAGCCAAGCCTGGGGTAACTCTCGGAAAGCTTGACCGAAAAGCTTGGCTTTCAGCTGCCTATTCGGGAGCATCGAATAATTCGAAAATATCGAATACCTGCATTCGGATCGAAGCGAATAACGAATAGAGAGCTATTCGATCGAATATTCGACAATACCGAATATTCGCCCATCCCTACTTTTTAAGCATGTTTCAGCCAAGTCCAAGTAACTAAATGTTTAATCACCCTACTGCGACAGAAAAACCTGCCGGTAAAAAAAAAAGAAAAGTAGACTTTCTGCGCTAAAATTTTTTTGAAATACCGTATTTTTGTGCATGTAACCCACCCGTCCATATAATCTGCGCTAAAATGTTTAAGAAATGCTGTATTTTCGCACATATAATTCGCCCCAGCATATAATCTGCGCTAAAATTTCGTAAAAATACCATATTTTTGTGCATATAACCCGCCCCTGCATATATTCCGCACCCCCACTTTCAGCCCGCTGGAAAAGTAAAAAGAAATCCTCATGTATTGCCTGCACAATTGATACAAGAAAGGCTGCGCCAAAGCTACTGCTCAAGCAACACATCACATACTAGGTAGACGGAAAAAGCAAAATATTTAGCAAGTACAATACACTGACCGCAAGGTGAAAGTCACAATTCACCAGTAAAATTCAGTTTTACAGTGCACTTGTCCTTGTTTTTTTTTTTTTCCTTGTCCTTGTATGTTTTGCGCAATCGCTGCCATGGAAGGCTTAGTCAGTGTTACTGCATAGCAGTTTAGTGGCACCGCGCATTGCTGTGAAGCTGCACTGAAGGAAAAACCCCACGTAATATCCGCACCCTCACTTTGCCACTGAAATTTTCGCATTTTTGGTGCGGGTTATACACGCGAAAATACGGTAACTCGGCCCTACCTGCTCGAGGTAAAACGATGGCTGCTGGCCAGCAGAGGGCGAGGCTGTGGCTGCAGACATGGTTGACACTTGGGTGGATGGTGGTGGCACGGCCGTGTCCTCTTCCTGTGATTTGGAGAGACGTTACGATAAAAGGACGCTCGTGTTAAGACATAAAAACGTCCTAGGAAATAGGTTTCCCTGCACAAAGAAAATCAGAAAATAAAAGGTTTGCGGAAACTTCAAAGCGGGAATATTGGGATAAATGCATAAACTTTGCTCATACACACTGCACCTCTACAAAGTTGGCCTCATTACTATTTTTGTACGCATTGCCGGGAGTGCATTTTTCTATGTGCCATATAGGCAGCCCAATACTAAAGCATCAAGGCCCTGGATCCTTTATTAGATACCTCCAAAGACCCCCATGCATCCCTATGAATCAGTATACACCAACCCCTTGTAAAGTCCCGTCCACAACCATACACAAACGTTTTTCTGGGAAGACATTTTTGTGAGGTTAATGCAAGATTAACATGAAGATATGATGGCCCCGGGGCCTTCTTCACATACTTCTGTGGTAGTCCATGTATCCCTACAGAGCCACCTTCAAGCTGGCTTTACTACCATACACAAATGCACGGGGAAAATTCTTTAAGGGCAGTATAAATAATCTTTTATAAAAATATGAAGTTCCCAGAGCCTTCTATTGATAGAATCATGGAAATGCTGAATTTAAATTTTAAAAAAATGACAAAAAAAGGTAAGGCCACACAATGTCACGAGAATTAAGCATGGGTGTTTGGTAAGAAAGGAAGGTGCTCACAATCTCCGAAGGCAGGACCATCCCACTGCCGATGACCTTGACGTGGATCTTCTGGTTCTCCTTGAGCTTGTACTGCGACAGCCTCTTCTGGTCCTCAGTGAAAGGAAGCTGCAAAGGATCGCACGCTAGGACCACACTCCTCTTTTCGACACCGGCCTCGTGTTGCCACTCACAAACTCTGAACTATGCAATGGCATGCCTTCAGGTAAGTTCAGGTTAAACTTGAACCACTTTGATATAGAACCTCGGTACGCAGGAATCACCGCCTATTCATTGATAAAGCTTGAGCTCTAGAGCAGCAGTGATGACATGTCGCACAAAGTTCAATCATGTCATTAAAACTTCCCAATGCTTCAAATTAATACTTGAGTGTACTCGAGATTGCGACTGTACCGAGAAAGGAGCAGCGCACGCCTTAGCCCTGCAGTACTATGCAACTGCTGACAAACTTCTTCAGTGTTTTTTTTTTTCTTCAGAAACCTTTAAAAGGATAAAAATGTTTTGATTTCCCTACCACTTTCACACAGTCCTTGAAAGTGTAGCCTCGTATGAACCAAGCGTAGCGTTGTTATTACACACTAATTGCTTTAATACTAAACACGTTTTCGCTGTGCTGATGGTGTCACTGTAGTCATCGTTCGCCAAACAAATTGTACGAACAAATTGTGCAATGTTTTTGCGTAGTGTTTGAAAAATTGTAGTGCACTAACTGAAATTTTGCTGCAAACTGTATGCAAACGCTCTAGGATCAACAGCTAGAAAAGAGGGGGGGGGGTTAGAAAACGAACCGGAATGTCATCCATGGAGATCTGGAGGTTGCCAGGAATCTGCTTGAATAGCCGGGCCACCTTTTCTTTCATAGAGCCGATTGTAGCGTTGCTGTGACACTAGAGCGTAAAAAAAGAAAAGGCAAACAAGTAAGTTTTGAAGAAGTGGTTCAAAATAAAACCCCAAACCAGTTCTGCATCCCCCAAGCTGCCAAAAAAAAGTATTGTTGTAAGAAAATTACAACTTTTTAAAGCACAATTAATGTGCAAGAATGAAGGGCGAAGAGTGGTGACTTGTCTGCATCACCACTCTTCGTCCTTAGTCCTTTTTTTCACACTGGGAACCTTTGCTGAAAAAAGAAGAAGTGTTCCACCCTTATCTTACAGTGTGAATGGCACTCACTCTGAGAAACGCGCGTTACGAGTCACCTACTATAAGAAGGCATTCGAAAAGTTAATCATAACCAAGAGAAAATATGCTGCCCTGAAACCTCCCCACATAAAGGAAAAGGAAGGTAACACCCCACCACACAATCCAGTTAAAAGTCACTTCGGCACTCCCCTGTGTGAAAAGCCCCACTGCACAACCACATTTAAAAAGATGCCGAAAGAAGTCTACATCCGAAAGTTTCATTTACAGTCCCCATGACCACTTTGAGCTGTTAGAAAGATAAATAAGTTATTTCTCTATCCAAATTACCTCAACTTGACTTCGAACTCTGCAAGTCCCATTCACCAATGACCCAAGGCAATGGGGCATCAACCCGAACAAGACTCAGGAGGAGTATTAGGAACAGACAACTTCAAACTTTACAGACCTCTTGACCACGAGAACTTTCAGAATGATTAAAAGGTGTTTTTTTTATCCCTACTTAGATTAGGCCTGACGACATCCGACCCTGTGGGTCCCATTCACCAACAACCGAGGGAACGGGGAGGAGAGACGACACCAACCCGTATCTTGACGCGATCCTTGAGGCTGTCGCTGACGATGCATAGCGTGACAGGAAATCCGTAGAAGGAGGCCCCATGAGGCAGGATAACCCGAGGCACTGAGTGCTGGTCCTCAATGGAGGAAATGTACCGCTCCGCAAGGTGCAGCAGGCGGCAGATGTTCTGGGACCGGTTGGTCCTGGAAGGCAGAGAGAACCGAGCACGCACAGAGGGCGCTTGTAGCAACACCACTCAGGCAATTACATACATTACAGAAAAATTAAAGCCGTTCCGCTCAATGTGAAGGCTGTCGGAAGTGCGAAGCAGTGATCCGCCATAACGGGCTGTAGCACCGTTATCCGCTCACTGCTACCACCCATCACGCTGTTTGCCGCCCTATCTCACTCCTCTCTTGATGAATATGCAATTCAAATTTCCCGCCTTCGCAGTGCTCGCGCGCCCCCCGCCTGAAACTGCGCCAGCAGGAGTTCTGTTCCTTTTGTGCTTGCTTTTCCTCCCACACATGCTGGCGTTGCACCGCCACTTTTTTTCGCTTACTATCGCAAAAACCAACCCAGCGAGTGTTTCTAACTAAATGAACACGCGCGCTGCCGGTTAATTACATATATTTTGCCTCAAATGTACCTACAGTTATGTTTGCGCTAAACAATGGGGAGATGTATGACAAGCGGCAGCAGTTCACGAGTTTCCAACGCTTATGACTATACAAACCCCTTGGCTTTCAAAGCCTCTGGGTGACGACGGAACGCCGTGTGGACCTACTTGGGTCCAGCGAGCGAGCTACGACGACAAGGACAACCCCTAAAGTGTTCTGCACTTAAAATGCAATAACGCATAATATGCAATCAGTTTTAAGTGCGGAGTACTTTAGGGGGCCGGCTTGTTGTCATAGCCCGTCCGAATAACGGCATCATGCACCCGAACAGAAACTTCAAAAAGATCACCGCTTCCCCTGGGTCAGGACTGAACCTGGGTCCCTCATGTTGCGAAGCCAAATGCGGCACACCGGCACACATTACTCATATGCAAAGTGTTGGAGGTGATCTTTGCCCTGCACCACTGCCACGTAGGCTGCCATTGCTAGGTCGCAAACAAGTACACAATAATATAGAATAAGGAAAAGTCATGAATTAATATTACCCCGAAATAATGAAAACTCAATACACTGTCTCCTTAGAGGCCCTTTCAGGGGCTGCGGTGCACTCTCTTGACTACTTTCGGTATCAACGCCACGCTGATATTGAAACTAGTCAAGAGAGGGTACCACAGCCCCTCTGGTGAACCACTGCTCTGCACTTTGACAGCTTTCACTATGACTGGAACTGCTATAATTTTTTTGAAAAAACAACCCCCTGGGGCAGCGAGTCATAGAAGCTCACCTTTTAGGCAGAGACAGGGAGATAGCCTCCGACACCGCCATCGCTGTCAGTGTCTTGGTGGCGTTTGACACCGCGGTGGTCATGGCAGTGTCGCCAATGGTTTCAGCCACTACCTGCGTGCACAGAGTAGGGTGCGACAATTTTTTTCCACTTTTTTTCTTAAAAAGAGGGCACACTGGTCTCAGAAACTTACTTTTTTGCTTTCCAACAAATTTTGATGAAACCAAACAGGTTTATTCAGTTTTTTTTAGCTGATTTCAAATATACAATTTCTTTTGATGTGAGGTAATTAGTTTCCGGGTAAATTAAAAATCTTCCTTGATTGTTCTTGAGAACACAAAGTAAAAAACTATCCAACAAAAAATTACTAGCAAAGCATGAATGGAGAACGAAAGGTGGGGACCAGTTTTTTTGTTTTGCAATCACATACAAGTTTCCATCTGCTTCTGCTGCCTAATTCAAAATAACGCTAACTAAACTATGTACTCAAACACAAAATGCAAAATCTGCTCCCCTATTGGATGGTTTAACGATTCAGCTTCACAGCGCAAAAGAAATGATCTTCCTAGCTGCTCTAAATGCTGGGATGTACCTCTCGAGAATTTCGTATCACTGCGATTCCACTTGTGGCGAAGAAGTGGATAATTATAGAGAAATTGTTACTATTTTGTTGTTGAAATCAGGCCTCTACGGCTAAGTATCTGGTACTGTTCAAAGTACTGAATTTTTTGGAGGAAATACTGTAGAAATAAACAGAAAAGTGATGCCTAAAGAAATGCTTTCTTTGTGCACTTTTTCGGTCCCAAAAACCCATGTGCCCCCTCAAACAGAAATAGGCAGGTTTTTTTTCATTCAACAGGTAATACTGTATGCATTCTTGAAGTTCTCAGTGTGTTCAGGTTTCGCAAGCCATCTCGTTTTTTGTTTTTTGTTTTTCCTCCTGAAAAATGTGTCACACAATAGAATGAACAAGCCGTGGAGAGCAGTTTAAATAACGGGCAGCAAATTTTTAACGGTTCTCGCATGACGTCCACAAACACTACAACCTGCAACTGGCAACATCTGTGCAAAAACATTCTTTCTTTCTTTTTTTTTTTCCACTGAGGAAAAACTGAGTTGAGTAAAGACAGTTTTCTGGACAAACTTCTTTCTTGTATTCACGCCAGCCATCCCTAGATGATTTGGCTTCAACTTCTACAAGCAAAATAAATGCCTCCTTTGGTATTTTTTTTTAATAAAACCACCAAGCGTGGTGTGTTCTGGCATCAAATTTCCAGAGAAAAAGTAATAGTGCCCAAGAAATGGTGGAAATATTACATTGCACCTTTTTTTAACATCACTAATACCCCTGCTACATTGGCGTCCAGATGTCATTCGAATCGAATGACATTTGACTCAAATAAGGGGCTTCGAATGCCATTGAGAATCCTCCATGCTCCATCCACTACAATTTCGATGGCGTGTGAGAGATTTAACAATCGCTCGCCGTGGTGCGTGGCGCTGCTACTGCTGAGTTCTGTTTCAACGCAATAATGCAACAATCAAATTTAGCAGCCGTCTTTGGCAGTGAAATTTAATCAATAACGCAAGCTTCGACACAGTTTTTCTTAATTCTAAATCGCAATCGCTGTTTTTTTATACTTTTAGGTGCACGTTTTGCACTGTCTGGCCCCACTGGTTTGTCAGTTTCTCGCACTGGTGCTCAGAGTATGGAATTATTACACCTTGATGTCATGATTTTAGTGAACAAAAAGTAAACAAAATCCCCAAATTAGGAATATTTTGTTTTAAGCATGCCAGTAATGTATTTGTGAATGCTGATGTGGAACACTGTGCGTGAGAGTGCAATAATGGCATTCGAGAGCCCCGAATGTCTCTCAGGGTGCTCATTCGATTTGAATGTCACTTGAGCTGAGTGCCATTTCAAAACCCAGTGGAACATGATTGATTGTGGGGTTTTACGCGCCGACGCAACGCAGGCGATGAGGCGCGCCGTAGTGGAGG
>CM023449.1:55553477-55653247 GCA_013339765.2 Haemaphysalis longicornis | reverse complement strand
CATATCGCGCTCTCGTGATGCGACTTAAGTAGTGCAATGACGATGCCGAAGATGTGTTGCGTCCCGGGATGTCGTTCCTTGTACAACGATACCACAGAAAATGTTTCCTTGTTTTGTTGACCGAGCGACGGGGAGCTGCGTGTGAATTGGAGGCGCGCCATTCCAAGGAAGCAACGGGAGATTTCAGCTTCGATAATAGTGTGCGACAGTGTGGAAATGCACTGTGTGTGAGATGGAAAAAGCAATGTACCCTTTTGAGAGCATCGTGGACCTAGAATTGTACAAGGCTAACTTAAAGCCGGATTTTTGTCATATAAGTCAGGTTGTAGCGGTGGTTCATTACCTGTTTGCAAACTTGTATTACCTTGCGCTCAGGCTCGCGTGTAAAAAAGCTTTGGACGTCCTGGGTCCTTTACTTTTCAATTTTCCGCGATTATCTCTCTTTGGGTTCGTTTTGTTTGTTCTGTACCCGCGTGTGGGCGATTCCGGTTTCTTGTCTGGTGTTTCAACCGGAGCGCCCGCCCCTTTGCTCTTTTGTCGTACGTCCCGTCGGGCAATATTGTTTGATATGGAAAGGGTGCCACCTTGTCGCTAACTTGAATTTTTTTGTTTCTTCGACAATGTTCTCGACTATTTCCATGGATCTGAAATTAGTAACGTTCCGAGAGTAGTGCATACATAGCAAACGCCGCGCAACTCACTTTATCGACGTTCATCTGTGCACGTCACACTGCGGACGCTTCTACGACGTTTGTTTCATTCTAGTCTCTTGTAGAGCAGGAGCTCGCTAGCTCGCTGCGTTCAGAAAAGCTTTGCCTTGTTTTGGCTACGTGAAAATTGTTTCCCTGTCCGTGTGCTGCACATCGCAGCGCGAAAAAATAAATTTGTACGCTGGACCACGCTCTTTTGTCTCCCTTCGTAACATTGAATTTTTTTGGGTGCGGTGATAAAATCAGTTTTATGGTTTTTCGCTTCCTTTTTTTGCAAGTATTGCAAAGCGTGGATGCAGAAAGACACATGGTGCAACATATATCTCTTCGTGTTTTGATCCTTCGCGTTTCTGCAGCGTTTTTTAGATGTTCTCAAGTATGTACCCACTCATCGAAACGACAATACTATTGGGCTATCTCTTTTATCGTTCTGTGCATTCCAGAGCAATCAACGGATTCATTAAGCGTAGTCTGAACGACGCGTACTGGTTTCTTTCAGTTTTTTATTGTATTATCGATAGGCCCGCAGCAGTCCGTGACTACACAGCTACCGTATAATGTGGTAATTACAACTTTGCTTTAAGAAAAGAAACAATATAGATTTAAAATCCGTAAACACGACGGCGCAGCGCTTGTGCCAGAGTACACAGAAGCTGTTGCCGTTCGCAGCCGAAGTCTACGGTAATTTACTTCGAAAAATAAAAACCCATTGAAGGCAGGTGATATGCGCAATGACTGGGACTTCATTTTGCTAACTACTACGAAAAAAACACACTAAATCAGCGCGCAGACACCAAAAGCAGCAAGCGTTTGCACGCCAAGAGCTGGCCAATACGCCGCACGCGCGGCTGGATGACCTTCCTTAGTGCGGCGGTGGCGCCTGTAGTGGCGCGCGCGGTCCCTATATGAAACGAGCGCCGAAGTTTCGGGACCAGTAAAGCATTGAAGGACTCTGGCGCCGCTAGAAGTAAGGGGGCACAGGGGTCTTTGATCAAAAACCTATTTTTGCAGTTATGATGATGAAAATTGGGGGGGGGGGGGGGGCACATGTAGTTTCTCTCATTGTAATTGTAGATATCAAATTGTTTTGTGTAAAATGATTATGTTCAAATTTATTTGGATTTTTATATTCAATTTTTTGACAGCCTTTGTAAAAGAACTGCTGGAGGGATGCAGCTAAACAGGGAACCAGTAAACTGCGCACAAATCAAAGAGTGCAATAAGACTAACATTATCATTATATCTGGTCTGTAGCAGAAGTTACGACCACTTGAAGTTTGGGTCTGGAAGGCAAAACCGGGTTTTCTGGTTGCCATCTTCCAGGCCCAAACTTCAAATGGTCGTAACTTCTGCTACAGACCAGATAGAATGATAATGTTAGTCTTATTGCACTCTTGATTTGTGCGCAGTTCACTGGTTCCGTTTAGCTGCATCCCTCCAGCAGTTTTTTTTACAAAGGCTGTCATAAAATTGAATATAAAAATCCAAATAAATTTGAATATAATCATTTTACTCAAAAACAAGCTTGATATCTACAATCAGAAGGAGAAACTACATGTGCCCCCCCCCCCCCAATTTTCATCATCATAACTGCAAAAATAAACTTTTTTGGTTTAAGACCAGTGAGCCCCCTTAAAAAAAGAAGTATTGTAGCCACTAGTATCCTCGGCCGTAGCCAGCAAAGCGCAAGTGGCTGGCCGCCATTTTGAGCCACTGTAGCTTAGTGCGGCGTACTGCCGCGCTGTGCGAGCCTATTCAAAATGGCGGCATGCCTATTCAAAATGGCGGCCTGTACAAGTCTGCTGGCTTGGTGCCGCGATGTTCGGAGCGGTGTCGTTTCAGTGCCGCCTTTTTTTTTTTAACCTAAAGTGTGCTGGCGGCCGAGAGCTTCGTCGAACCTCTAGGCAAGGCAGCAACTCGGCAGTGCCGGCACTGATAATAGAAATGTCCGCGTCGGTGGGTCTTGAGCCAAGCCTGGGGTAACTCTCGGAAAGCTTGACCGAAAAGCTTGGCTTTTAGCTGCCTATTCGGGAGCATCGAATAATTCGAAAATATCGAATACCTGCATTCGGATCGAAGCGAATAACGAATAGAGAGCTATTCGATCGATCGATATTCGACAATACCGAATATTCGCCCATCCCTACTTTTTAAGCATGTTTCAGCCAAGTCCAAGTAACTAAATGTTTAATCACCCTACTGCGACAGAAAAACCTGCCGGTAAAAAAAAAAAAGAAAAGTAGACTTTCTGCGCTAAAATTTTTTTGAAATACCGTATTTTTGTGCATGTAACCCACCCGTCCATATAATCTGCGCTAAAATGTTTAAGAAATGCTGTATTTTCGCACATATAATTCGCCCCAGCATATAATCTGCGCTAAAATTTCGTAAAAATACCATATTTTTGTGCATATAACCCGCCCCTGCATATATTCCGCACCCCCACTTTCAGCCCGCTGGAAAAGTAAAAAGAAATCCTCATGTATTGCCTGCACAATTGATACAAGAAAGGCTGCGCCAAAGCTACTGCTCAAGCAACACATCACATACTAGGTAGACGGAAAAAGCAAAATATTTAGCAAGTACAATACACTGACCGCAAGGTGAAAGTCACAATTCACCAGTAAAATTCAGTTTTACAGTGCACTTGTCCTTGTTTTTTTTTTTTTCCTTGTCCTTGTATGTTTTGCGCAATCGCTGCCATGGAAGGCTAGTCAGTGTTACTGCATAGCAGTTTAGTGGCACCGCGCATTGCTGTGAAGCTGCACTGAAGGAAAAACCCCACGTAATATCCGCACCCTCACTTTGCCACTGAAATTTCGCATTTTTGGTGCGGGTTATACACGCGAAAATACGGTAACTCGGCCCTACCTGCTCGAGGTAAAACGATGGCTGCTGGCCAGCAGAGGGCGAGGCTGTGGCTGCAGACATGGTTGACACTTGGGTGGATGGTGGTGGCACGGCCGTGTCCTCTTCCTGTGATTTGGAGAGACGTTACGATAAAAGGACGCTCGTGTTAAGACATAAAAACGTCCTAGGAAATAGGTTTCCCTGCACAAAGAAAATCAGAAAATAAAAGGTTTGCGGAAACTTCAAAGCGGGAATATTGGGATAAATGCATAAACTTTGCTCATACACACTGCACCTCTACAAAGTTGGCCTCATTACTATTTTTGTACGCATTGCCGGGAGTGCATTTTTCTATGTGCCATATAGGCAGCCCAATACTAAAGCATCAAGGCCCTGGATCCTTTATTAGATACCTCCAAAGACCCCCATGCATCCCTATGAATCAGTATACACCAACCCCTTGTAAAGTCCCGTCCACAACCATACACAAACGTTTTTCTGGGAAGACATTTTTGTGAGGTTAATGCAAGATTAACATGAAGATATGATGGCCCCGGGGCCTTCTTCACATACTTCTGTGGTAGTCCATGTATCCCTACAGAGCCACCTTCAAGCTGGCTTTACTACCATACACAAATGCACGGGGAAAATTCTTTAAGGGCAGTATAAATAATCTTTTATAAAAATATGAAGTTCCCAGAGCCTTCTATTGATAGAATCATGGAAATGCTGAATTTAAATTTTAAAAAAATGACAAAAAAAAGGTAAGGCCACACAATGTCACGAGAATTAAGCATGGGTGTTTGGTAAGAAAGGAAGGTGCTCACAATCTCCGAAGGCAGGACCATCCCACTGCCGATGACCTTGACGTGGATCTTCTGGTTCTCCTTGAGCTTGTACTGCGACAGCCTCTTCTGGTCCTCAGTGAAAGGAAGCTGCAAAGGATCGCACGCTAGGACCACACTCCTCTTTTCGACACCGGCCTCGTGTTGCCACTCACAAACTCTGAACTATGCAATGGCATGCCTTCAGGTAAGTTCAGGTTAAACTTGAACCACTTTGATATAGAACCTCGGTACGCAGGAATCACCGCCTATTCATTGATAAAGCTTGAGCTCTAGAGCAGCAGTGATGACATGTCGCACAAAGTTCAATCATGTCATTAAAACTTCCCAATGCTTCAAATTAATACTTGAGTGTACTCGAGATTGCGACTGTACCGAGAAAGGAGCAGCGCACGCCTTAGCCCTGCAGTACTATGCAACTGCTGACAAACTTCTTCAGTGTTTTTTTTTCTTCAGAAACCTTTAAAAGGATAAAAATGTTTTGATTTCCCTACCACTTTCACACAGTCCTTGAAAGTGTAGCCTCGTATGAACCAAGCGTAGCGTTGTTATTACACACTAATTGCTTTAATACTAAACACGTTTTCGCTGTGCTGATGGTGTCACTGTAGTCATCGTTCGCCAAACAAATTGTACGAACAAATTGTGCAATGTTTTTGCGTAGTGTTTGAAAAATTGTAGTGCACTAACTGAAATTTTGCTGCAAACTGTATGCAAACGCTCTAGGATCAACAGCTAGAAAAGAGGGGGGGGGGTTAGAAAACGAACCGGAATGTCATCCATGGAGATCTGGAGGTTGCCAGGAATCTGCTTGAATAGCCGGGCCACCTTTTCTTTCATAGAGCCGATTGTAGCGTTGCTGTGACACTAGAACGTAAAACAAAAAAGGCAAACAACTAAGTTTTGAAGAAGTGACTCGAAATAAATCCCAAAACTAGTTCCGCATCCCCCAAGCTGCCAAAAAAAAGTATTGTTATAAGAAAATTACAACTTTTTAAAGCACAATTAATGTGCAAGAATGAAGGGCGAAGAGTGGTGACTTGTCTGCATCACCACTCTTCGTCCTTAGTCCTTTTTTTCACACTGGGAACCTTTGCTGAAAAAAGAAGAAGTGTTCCACCCTTATCTTACAGTGTGAATGGCACTCACTCTGAGAAACGCGCGTTACGAGTCACCTATTATAAGTGGACATTCGAAAAGTTAATCGTAACCAAGAGCAAATATGCTGCGCTGAAGCCTCCCCGGAAAAGGAAAGTAACACCACCGCTACACAATCCAGTTAAAAGTCACTTCGGCACTCCCCTGTGTGAAAAGCCCCACTGCACAACCACATTTAAAAAGATGCCGAAAGAAGTCTACATCCGAAAGTTTCATTTACAGTCCCCATGACCACTTTGAGCTGTTAGAAAGATAAATAAGTTATTTCTCTATCCAAATTACCTCAACTTGACTTCGAACTCTGCAAGTCCCATTCACCAATGACCCAAGGCAATGGGGCATCAACCCAAACAAGACTCAGAAGGAGTATTACGAACAGACAACTTCAAACTTTACAGACCTCTTGACCACGAGAACTTTCAGAATGATTAAAAGGTGTTTTTTTTATCCCTACTTAGATTAGGCCTGACGACATCCGACCCTGTGGGTCCCATTCACCAACAACCGAGGGAACGGGGAGGAGAGACGACACCAACCCGTATCTTGACGCGATCCTTGAGGCTGTCGCTGACGATGCATAGCGTGACAGGAAATCCGTAGAAGGAGGCCCCATGAGGCAGGATAACCCGAGGCACTGAGTGCTGGTCCTCAATGGAGGAAATGTACCGCTCCGCAAGGTGCAGCAGGCGGCAGATGTTCTGGGACCGGTTGGTCCTGGAAGGCAGAGAGAACCGAGCACGCACAGAGGGCGCTTGTAGCAACACCACTCAGGCAATTACATACATTACAGAAAATTAAAGCCGTTCCGCTCAATGTGAAGGCTGTCGGAAGTGCGAAGCAGTGATCCGCCATAACGGGCTGTAGCACCGTTATCCGCTCACTGCTACCACCCATCACGCTGTTTGCCGCCCTATCTCACTCCTCTCTTGATGAATATGCAATTCAAATTTCCCGCCTTCGCAGTGCTCGCGCGCCCCCCGCCTGAAACTGCGCAGCAGGAGTTCTGTTCCTTTTGTGCTTGCTTTTCCTCCCACACACATGCTGGCGTTGCACCGCCACTTTTTTCGCTTACTATCGCAAAAAACAAACCCAGCGAGTGTTTCTAACTAAATGAACACGCGCGCTGCCGGTTAATTACATATATTTTGCCTCAAATGTACCTACAGTTATGTTTGCGCTAAACAATGGGGAGATGTATGACAAGCGGCAGCAGTTCACGAGTTTCCAACGCTTATGACTATACAAACCCCTTGGCTTTCAAAGCCTCTGGGTGACGACGGAACGCCGTGTGGACCTACTTGGGTCCAGCGAGCGAGCTACGACGACAAGGACAACCCCTAAAGTGTTCTGCACTTAAAATGCAATAACGCATAATATGCAATCAGTTTTAAGTGCGGAGTACTTTAGGGGGCCGGCTTGTTGTCATAGCCCGTCCGAATAACGGCATCATGCACCCGAACAGAAACTTCAAAAAGATCACCGCTTCCCCTGGGTCAGGACTGAACCTGGGTCCCTCATGTTGCGAAGCCAAATGCGGCACACCGGCACACATTACTCATATGCAAAGTGTTGGAGGTGATCTTTGCCCTGCACCACTGCCACGTAGGCTGCCATTGCTAGGTCGCAAACAAGTACACAATAATATAGAATAAGGAAAAGTCATGAATTAATATTACCCCGAAATAATGAAAACTCAATACACTGTCTCCTTAGAGGCCCTTTCAGGGGCTGCGGTGCACTCTCTTGACTACTTTCGGTATCAACGCCACGCTGATATTGAAACTAGTCAAGAGAGGGTACCACAGCCCCTCTGGTGAACCACTGCTCTGCACTTTGACAGCTTTCACTATGACTGGAACTGCTATAATTTTTTTGAAAAAACAACCCCCTGGGGCAGCGAGTCATAGAAGCTCACCTTTTAGGCAGAGACAGGGAGATAGCCTCCGACACCGCCATCGCTGTCAGTGTCTTGGTGGCGTTTGACACCGCGGTGGTCATGGCAGTGTCGCCAATGGTTTCAGCCACTACCTGCGTGCACAGAGTAGGGTGCGACAATTTTTTTCCACTTTTTTTCTTAAAAAGAGGGCACACTGGTCTCAGAAACTTACTTTTTTGCTTTCCAACAAATTTTGATGAAACCAAACAGGTTTATTCAGTTTTTTTTAGCTGATTTCAAATATACAATTTCTTTTGATGTGAGGTAATTAGTTTCCGGGTAAATTAAAAATCTTCCTTGATTGTTCTTGAGAACACAAAGTAAAAAACTATCCAACAAAAAATTACTAGCAAAGCATGAATGGAGAACGAAAGGTGGGGACCAGTTTTTTTGTTTTGCAATCACATACAAGTTTCCATCTGCTTCTGCTGCCTAATTCAAAATAACGCTAACTAAACTATGTACTCAAACACAAAATGCAAAATCTGCTCCCCTATTGGATGGTTTAACGATTCAGCTTCACAGCGCAAAAGAAATGATCTTCCTAGCTGCTCTAAATGCTGGGATGTACCTCTCGAGAATGAATTCGTATCACTGCGATTCCACTTGTGGCGAAGAAGTGGATAATTATAGAGAAATTGTTACTATTTTGTTGTTGAAATCAGGCCTCTACGGCTAAGTATCTGGTACTGTTCAAAGTACTGAATTTTTTGGAGGAAATACTGTAGAAATAAACAGAAAAGTGATGCCTAAAGAAATGCTTTCTTTGTGCACTTTTTCGGTCCCAAAAACCCATGTGCCCCCTCAAACAGAAATAGGCAGGTTTTTTTTCATTCAACAGGTAATACTGTATGCATTCTTGAAGTTCTCAGTGTGTTCAGGTTTCGCAAGCCATCTCGTTTTTTGTTTTTGTTTTTCCTCCTGAAAAATGTGTCACACAATAGAATGAACAAGCCGTGGAGAGCAGTTTAAATAACGGGCAGCAAATTTTTAACGGTTCTCGCATGACGTCCACAAACACTACAACCTGCAACTGGCAACATCTGTGCAAAAACATTCTTTCTTTCTTTTTTTTTTTCCACTGAGGAAAAACTGAGTTGAGTAAAGACAGTTTTCTGGACAAACTTCTTTCTTGTATTCACGCCAGCCATCCCTAGATGATTTGGCTTCAACTTCTACAAGCAAAATAAATGCCTCCTTTGGTATTTTTTTTAATAAAACCACCAAGCGTGGTGTGTTCTGGCATCAAATTTCCAGAGAAAAAGTAATAGTGCCCAAGAAATGGTGGAAATATTACATTGCACCTTTTTTTAACATCACTAATACCCCTGCTACATTGGCGTCCAGATGTCATTCGAATCGAATGACATTTGACTCAAATAAGGGGCTTCGAATGCCATTGAGAATCCTCCATGCTCCATCCACTACAATTTCGATGGCGTGTGAGAGATTTAACAATCGCTCGCCGTGGTGCGTGGCGCTGCTACTGCTGAGTTCTGTTTCAACGCAATAATGCAACAATCAAATTTAGCAGCCGTCTTTGGCAGTGAAATTTAATCAATAACGCAAGCTTCGACACAGTTTTTCTTAATTCTAAATCGCAATCGCTGTTTTTTTATACTTTTAGGTGCACGTTTTGCACTGTCTGGCCCCACTGGTTTGTCAGTTTCTCGCACTGGTGCTCAGAGTATGGAATTATTACACCTTGATGTCATGATTTTAGTGAACAAAAAGTAAACAAAATCCCCAAATTAGGAATATTTTGTTTTAAGCATGCCAGTAATGTATTTGTGAATGCTGATGTGGAACACTGTGCGTGAGAGTGCAATAATGGCATTCGAGAGCCCCGAATGTCTCTCAGGGTGCTCATTCGATTTGAATGTCACTTGAGCTGAGTGCCATTTCAAAACCCAGTGGAACATGATTGATTGTGGGGTTTTACGCGCCGACGCAACGCAGGCGATGAGGCGCGCCGTAGTGGAGGGCTCCGGATAAATTTTGACCACCCGAGGATCTTTAACGTCCGCCGAAATCTCGTACACACGGGCGTTTTTGCTTTTCGCCTCCATCAGAAAAGCGGCCGCCGCGGCCGGGAAACGAACCCGCGACCTCGTGCTCAGCAGCGCAACGCCTTAGCCACTGAGCCACCGCGGCGGGTTAAACCCAGTGGAACAGCCCAACTTCGCTTTTGAGTCAAATGACATTTGGTTCGAGTGACATTCGGACACCAGTGTAGCATGAGTTTAAAGCATAAAAATTACCACTATTCTTTCTTAACGTAATGCTTGCTCGTAAATATTGTTTTTGTTTAGCCAAGTTGTCCTGCTTATTTTTTAGACAAACATACATACAGCCCATATACTCACACATATATACAGATGTGCATAAGGTAGTGGGACAGTTCAACGAGAAACCATGCGAGCACCAAAGGCCCCGGATCCCACCCGAGGTTGTTGTAAATGAGCGCTTACAATTGGCGCATAAACTGCTACGGTTTGCGTGTGCTAGATACGACTTCTGAATTGAAAAGTACTTCAATGTAATGAAGTGAAGTCAAAATTTTTTGACCGAATCCATCATATCAAAGTTTAACGGGCCATGAAGACATAATACAACCTTGCTTTGTATCCGAAATAATTAGCAGCTCTCGGTAATTCAATCAACGCCATTCGGTGAAGGGCTTCTTTAACCGAAGAAAATGCAAAAAACGTTGAAAAACTTTCAAATTTCGCGCTACACAGTGCCAGTAGTGATGTAATAGGAGGAACACTGAAAACAGCTATCAATGTGTTATCCAAATGTAAGTAGTATTCAAGTGGTACAATTGAATGGAACTAAAGGCCCCAGCTGAACTGCACGGTCGTTTTTATTGGCGGCGGCTTCAGCCGGCAACTGCCAATAGCACAAACAAGTTAACATGGCATCACAAGGGCTCACCGAGATAGTGGCTGGTGAACCGCCACTGCTTAACCCTTCTGCGACCACGCCATAGGCCATCGTTCACCGGTGAACAATGATTTTCAAACCTCCCGCAAAAACTAAAAACGATGCTTTTCAGACAACTGACGCCATCTGGTGTGTTCGCTGGAAATCCCTTTTTCAGTTTCATTGCCGTTTGTTTAGATTTCACAGGGGGAGATGGCGTCGCGAGTGAAATTTGAACCCAAGGTACCGGCGAGTTGGGAGAAAATGGTGTCCTGTTTCACTGCGCGCTCTGCAAAGGTGAACAGCGGTTTCAGGGACTTCGGCCACTGCTGCTGCTGATTTTTTTTATCCCAGCAGCAGTGATGACTCCAGCAATGATGTGGATTTTTCAGATTTTAGTTTTGATGAAGACTCTCTCACTCAACAACCTCATACTTCAGCAGATGCTGCCAGGGAAGGTTCGTTCTTGACTTCACACTGTATTTATAAACAAAACACGCCTAATACCTGACAATTGCAGTATTACTTTCACGTGTAGGGCCTGGACAATGTGCGGCAGGGATATTTTGCCAAATGCACCGCGCCATATCGCGTTATCACCTTCAAGATAGGACGGCGCTCGTGTAAAATTAGCGCTGCAAAGCGACGCGTGCTGCTTCTCAAGAGGGCTATTTTTTTCTTGTTTTTTATCATTGCAGTGATAGGCATTTGATGTGAGAATACAAACAAGCATGCTTGGATGCATATTTTAGAGAAACTGACTGACTCTCAAGTGGCTTCGCGGAGTGGCACAGCCGTCAGGGCCGTTAGGTTGGCGGGCCCGCAAAAATACAGAACTTGGTGTATAGCGTTGATGTATATATTGACTCATAGCTTAGGAACATAGAAACATTTCGTATATCGTAGAATTCCTAAAATAATTTTCAGGTTCAGTAAAATTGCCTATTAGTGTTTTGTGTATACTCTTTTTGTGCACTTTTTTTTTGTTTCGTTGATGAATAAACCCTCAATAATTACATATTTCACAAAACTGCTTGAAAGAGCAACCTATAAGCTACAATTTCATGCACAGCGATGCTAAATGTGTCCACTAGCTCAAGAGAAAAAAAATGTTTTCTGGAAGCACTCAAAATCGGCCATTTTTCCGCGGTCGCGAAAGAGTTATTCTGCCTGCCTTAATATCTAGATTATTTGTTCAAACTTTGCATCAACATTGGTATCGTAGTTATTTGGACAAAGCAGTCTTTTTGATAACCCCATCTTAAATTTTGTACTATTAGCCATATACGTGTACAAGGTAAAGGCATGACAGGGTGACAAATCAGACTCAGTCAAAACAAAAATCACAGTGTAAGATGGATCAAACTCAAGCAAGGTTGCAACTTACAACTAACCAGGGCTGTACACGAAAAAGAAAAAAAAAGAAAGAAATCAAGCAGTTGGTGGTTGCATGTTACCTCACAAAGCAAGACTAATTTAAGCGCACATAAGCAGGCACTGCTGCCTCCTACAAAAAGCTCTGAAAAACATTTGACAATTTGAATTTCTTTTTTAAAATATACGAAGGCAGGGAGGAGAGACGACAGAAGCTTTAAACATATTAAATGGCATTATTTAATCTTTTTTTTTTTTGCTGTTTGACTAATCACTACGCACTTCATATTTGACCCACATTTGTTTTGCCGTAAAAAAAAAATTCCAGTTGTCTCAGATTTAGAGCTAACTTTCCAGATATTTTCTGATCCAGAGGCACTCTTTGTAAGGATGTTGGATGAAAGACATGCTAAAACGGCACTTTGTGCAGGTAAACGTGACACCTACCTTCAACCTGTTGTAGCACTCATTGATGAAGCGATGATGAAGTGACACCACATCCTGCAGAAACAAAAACATGCACAGAGGTTGAGCCACCTCACTTCCCACAAACAGCCCACAAGGGCTTAGCCAACCCCGTGCATGACAGCAGTTACAAAGTGAGCACCAGAGAACCCCTCATCATTATTCAAAACTCCCACCCACAACAAAAACGAAAACAGACACAAAAGTACAGCTACACGATTTGAAATTCCAACACCTGAGCATGAGGGTCGACAACTGCACGGTAAGTGATGTGCTACTAAAAGAAATAAGCACAGGAAGCCGTCATCGTACTGACCACCACCTTTTAGGGCTCGGGCTTCCACAAATGAGCATTGGGTTCAGAGCACTTATAAATTGCAACACTCCGAAACTACTGCCCTCAAACAACGCTCGACGCAGCACCTTTTTTAACCTCGCCGAGAGGTACTTGTAGGAGAGGTCGAGGATGAAGTCGATGGCCATCTCAGCTATGTCTTCTTCGGGAGCGGCCAATGACATCTGCCACAGGAAGTCAATGCCGGTCAGCTCCAGCTTCTCCACTATCTGCATGGGGAGGGAGACAGAAAAGAATGTTGGGACACAACCAAGAAAAAATAAGAAGGAAAAATTGAACACATCCCCAAACTTGGCCATCTCAATTATTTCAGGGTTTGCATGCAGAACCCCTTCAAACACTTCCCACGTATTGTGGCACTCAAGTGCAGAAAGAGGACTGCACTAGTCCTGCACTGAACAGTACTTTTCCTGCACTGCAGAGCACTGGTCATGCACTGAACTGCACTTTTCCTGTATTGAACTGCACTGAACTGCACTCTTCCTGCTTTTCCTGCACCTTACCTGCACTAAGCTGCACTGGTCCTGCACTGAGCTGCACTTGTGCTGCACTATACTGCACTAGTCCTGCCTCAGGCTGGCACTGCTGACGTTCCCCCCTTGCAATGACATTGCCACAAGCATACTGTCCCAATTTTCTCTCGTGGCCAAAGTTAGTGCGTTCGCCTCTTCAAATTAGGCCTGACAAGATTCAAGAGACACAAAACTGGTCACACTGGAGGCCGACGCAGCTAAAACGACGTCCATATCATGATACCGTGCTTCAGACCCCGCACGATCCCCTCTCAAAATATTTCAAGGCCAGAAAAGCATTGACGTCAGGCATACCTGAAAGACGTACATTGACCACCACAAGTTGTATGCGAGAAAATTCATTGCCTCGCGAGATTAAAGGGTTACAATGGGTGAACAGCCTGATTAAAAAGAAGCAACAATGAGCTCACCACAACGCCAGCTCGCTTCTTGAGCTTGTTCTCGTGAATGTTGACGTGCTCAAAATAGGTCTTGAAGCATGAAAATGCTGCACAAAAAGAAGGCACTTTTACGGACACCTGTGAATTTCTAATACGTGAGAAATTTCTCCACAAGGCAACTCCGAAAACCACTTTTTCATTCTTCGATATTCACTCTGAAATGCACCTACTACACAAAAATTAATCACAGTCACACTACAGTCTAATGCTAGTAATGTTTTCAAAAATCCAATATGACAGTCACTAGGGTGATAAATTTCTGGTCAAGCTAAACTGACATTAAGCAACAACAAAGCAACAGCCACCTAGTTACAAAACAAGCGTCAGGTGCAAAGTCCCTTAACTTTCCCAAACTTGACTGCGCACGCCAAAGCAGATGGAATGCCACATAACAAGGACAGGGTCAGATTTTTCACTTGCACAACTTCCTTTGAGGCTTTCATATAGAAATGAATAGAAATGCTTCTGCTGCTTTTTTCAAGCAGCTATTGCAAGGTCGTCATTTCTTACTACTCGGAGGATTGTGTTCATTATCTTCATCGTTCATCATTTTTGTACAGCCAATGGTGGCTGCCATGGTAACACGTCGTGTTTCCACTTTGAATAAACCCATGCCCAGCACAACACACTGCTACAGTGCTAAGTGCGAATTTGGAGCCATGGTCAAACATCTAGGGGCGACGGGGTAGTTTCCATCCACCTTAAATGATGGTCTGATTTCAAAGCCAGTTACATCAACGTAAAAACGGATGTTCATTCAAATTACGCAACCAACATAGGCCCTGTGCAATGCAGCACAATGAACGACCGACAACACTGCAAGCGTAACCCACTACTCATCTTTATTTTGTTTATAGTGCTACAGGTATTGCTGTGACTTTAGTGAGTCAATGAGTTCTCAAGGCATTCCTGCAGGGCATATCTCACTGCGCCGAGTATCAGATAGAGGTAGGGCATGCAAGATAAAACTAGTATTTCTCTTCTTTTAATTTTTTAATTAGATACAAGGGCACTGTATCTTTTCCATACTGACAAGAAACAGCTTGTATTAAGGAAAGTGCGCAAACCAACCTTTCGATGTCACCTGGGTGGGGTCCATTTTGAGCAGCTTGTGCTGGAACAGCAACGACTGTGTCTCCGACTCCAGGTCCTGAAGGCACTTTTCAAACCACTCGAAGCACATCTGCAAGAGAGAAAGAAGCAACAATTTGAAGCACAGTTTGAAGCACAACACTGAAGCAACAAGTACAGTCTGAAGCATCTGTCTGAGGCATTTTTATTTTTATTTCCCCCTTTCTTGTTCTTACGGTTACCTCTTTGTTCTCCTACCGCATTTATCTCCTACCACAGTACGGCCAGTTAGACAATTTGGTGGACAGTAATCGTTGACCAAAAAAAGAGAAAGAAAAAATAAAGCAAGAGTGCAAGAAAAAACTAACAGCATGACAAGACACAGACGACTAGGTAAAAGGGAATAGTGCAAACATGGCACGTCGCGCTCCCTCGAACTCTGCCCAACGTATCCTCACACTGTTTGCTGACTAACATAAAGGGATGTGATAGAATCTGTAGGAGCCTTCTGCAATATCAAAAAACAATCTTCTACACCACGCTTGCAAAAGATCACCAAGCATTGCGAATTCGTGACTGTCTCCTAAAGAGGCCATGAATACAATACAGTTTCAGTTCAATAAAAAGACCGCTTTCTCCTGATAACAATGATACCAACTTTATGGCGAGATTTAGGCAAATAACTGAGATGTTAAAGAAAGCAGATGAAGTAGTGGTGATTCTCCAGCTGCATTCGGGCGATTTCTGTGCAATGTCACAGAATCTTGTTTGTGGGATCTGCTGCCGCCGACACAAAAGACGCGCGATTGTAATTGGGCCTTTAGTTCAAGTTGATAATATCCCTGGAATGGTGACGTGCCATTATTACACCGATAGCTACATTTTCAATGCTGGCCTATATTACATCTCTGTAGCACAAAATTTGAAAGTGTTCCAATACTCATTGTCCTGTTTCGGTTAGGAAAGCATCCTTCGTGGCTGGAATGAAGCTGAGTGAGACAGTTACCAGAGGGCCATTTCTTCCAAATCAAACAAAGCTGTAGTCATGAAATGGTGTACAAATGAAATGCAATCCCAAAAATACGAATCGGAAATATAAGCGCAACTTCTTTCCATTCAAGTCAAATTGACGCGTGGACTAATTACAATAACAAAGTTTGGAAATATGGCTTTCCAAATGTACCAACAACACGCCATTACTGGACCTCCACAAGCAGTATTTTTAAATCTTTAGTGTTCTAGTTCATATTTTTGTGTTTGCATTTCATTTGCCCATGAAGGTCCATGGTCTTCGTGGCCCCTTTTAAAGCTTGCCTGGCTGTTTCCCCTCTCCCCTTCTCCTCCCCCTTTCCCCCACCTCTCGATCGGAGCTGCAGGCGTCGGGGTTGGTGACCAGGGTGTCCCAGATCTCCTTGGCCCGATTCCAGGGCAGGTACTGGGACCCGTCCTTGAGCAGGAACTGCAGGAACTCCAGGTGCGTCATCATGTGCTGCGCTCGCGCAGGAAGAGACAACCCAAGAGGGGGGGGGGGGACAAAAAGTCAGAGACCGAAACGCGCACCTTGGCACGTCACAAGAAGCTCCGTCACTGGAGAACAAGTGCATCTTGGGATCAGTTGCGTGCATGGGCGACACTTCGAAAGGAGTGTACACTCAAACGTCGTGAAACATCAGAGTGAAAGAGTATTTGTAAAATTTCGCCATGCATCAGAGTTTCTTTCCTCAGACACTGCGAAGATACAAGGCAACGCAATAGAAATCTTCAGCCACAGAGAGAAATACCTTACTCGTTATGCCCCGAACTTTGGACATGACGTGCGTGAGACCGCCACCGGCTATGCTACGGACAGGCCACATCTAGTGCACAGTACTTCCCCAAGAATGCGAACACATTGAAAGCTTGGTCGGCCAATCACTCCCAGGTATGAGAATGGCGACAGAACATCTGAAATATTTCACCGCGTGATTGTATCTTTTTGTTTTTCCTCGAACCAATTTGCGGACAGACGGTCATATGGACCGCACAGAATACCCTGTGAGAGTTTCCCTAGTAACAACTACCACTGTAAAAAATCAAAGCCGCTCCACTGAATGTGAAAGCTGTCGGAAGTGCAGAACAGTGATTCGCCATACTGGGCTGTGGCGCCGTTATACGCTCACTGCTACCACCCAATGCAATTCAAATTTCCTGCCATTGCAGTGCTCGCGTGCCCCTTGCCTGAAACTGCACCAGTGGGAGTTTCGTTCGTTTTGCGCTTGCTTTCCCTCCCGCACGTGCCGGCGTTGCACTACTTTTTTCACTCACTATCATAAAGATCAACCCAACGAGCATTGCTAACTAAATGAACACGGGCGCTGCTGGTTAATTGCGTATATTTTGCCTGAAATGTACCGGCAGTTTTCTTTGCGCTAAACAAACGGGGATATGTATGACAAGCGCCAGCGGTTCACGAGTTTCGAACGTTTATGACTATATAAACCGCTTGGCTTTTGAAGCCTCTGGGTTACGCTGCAATGACAGCCGCTACGACGGAACGCCATGGGGCTCTACTTGGGTCCAGTGAGCGAGCTACGACGACAAGGTGATTCCCTAAAGTGCTCTGCACTTAAAAGGCAGCTGTGGAAGCCCACCTCCTCGTGTGAGTAGACGCCGTCCACCAGCACGTGCGGCAAAGGCCGTTTGGGGTTGGACAGCCTGACGGCCTCCCGGTGGCACGCCGACAGGCTCGTCGAGACCAGCTTGACAAAGTCGTGGCTCCTGTTCAGCTCGTTGAAGATGAACTGCAAGGACATGGGGGGGAAGAGATTAAAAACCAAGGCAGAAAAGAATGGGGGCCCGATTGTGCAGTGAAAGCGACTGGAAGCAAAAATACCTGAAAATTCATTAATACAATTACTTGGTTAATGTAACATATCATAATTACAAATTGGATTAAAATATGAGCACAAAGATGGCGCAGAGTGGCAACAACAAGCTATATAATAGTAATAATAATAAACACGATATAACATACCAACGATTTCATTGGGGTGTGTAAATGGTTATTTTTGGTTTTGAAATGAAAATGTAAGAGAATAATGAGGTCATTCAAACAACTGTGAATCAAAGCAAACATTTTATCACTGAAGCGAATATTTAGCAATTTCTAAAATTTACAATTTCTCAAGGTCAAAGTATGATATATCCAGTGCCCAACTAGCAGGGTGCCTAGCAAATTGCCTAATTCAATTTCCCTGACTTTCCCATGTTTTCCATGACCATTTTAAACGAAATTCCCTGACCTATACAACAGGCGCCATTCTGTGTAAATGGTCCGTGAAGCATATAAAAAGCATATACACAACACATTAACTTCAGTTTGTTCAGTTTGAGGTTTGCTTGCCTTCTGTTACGGCTTCAGAGAGTTTATTTCATCTTGCGGGATAGAAGCTTCAAGTTGCGCTTCAGCGAGCACCTTTCGATTTTTTTTTTATCTTGGCTCGACATGCAACATGAACCACATGGTGCGTTTTTGCACGCGATTCGGGCGCGTAGGTGTTGCGCGGGCGATTTTTTGACACCCGCGTCAACAATTCACGTGCGCGGCAGCTTCTGCCTCGCTCAGAAAATGACGCACGTCGCGCGAGGCAGTGGGAGGAGCCTGCCGACTTGCGCCAATGGAGAGCCGCACGCCTCATGGCGGCAGTTTCGAAGCTCTCGAGATGTTTAGGCTTACCACCCCGGCAGGTATTGCATGGGCGCTTTCACTAGCGGCGCGGATGATGTTTTATAGTACCGTTTTCGCCTCGCCCACATTATAAGCTCCTTTACCTCACAAGCAACTTCGTGCGTGCCGTTGTGGCATTTTAGAGAGTGCTTAGAAGCGGTCGCTCGAGCTCCCGTCACCAGTTCGCGGTCGAAGCCGCCGCCATGTTTCCGCTGCCGCAGCACCGCGCACAGCGTGGAGGTGGTTCCGCGGCAGCGTCAGAGCGTCTGTGACGTGCACGGCGCATTTTCGCAAGCAGAAAACGTCCCACGTGGTTCATGCTAAACCATGCCTTGTTCCTTTTTGATAAGGTAATTCTGGCTCCTGATGTCATAAGAAAGAAGTTCTTTCAAGATTAGCTCCAAAAAAGCGCTGACTTTTAAAATTCGCTGGAAAAAAAGCGCGTTGTGCGTGCGATTTGGGCACCACCTACATCGACCCTCTACGCAAGTGCAACCAGCAACCTAAGCCAGCTGCAAGCTGCGTGAGCCGCACGGCGAGTTTCTGCACGCGATTCGTGCGCGGTATCTTCACGGCCGCGTCGACGATTTAGTGCCTGCGGTGGCTCCTTTCCTGCACAAGCAAGTGCGTTTGTGCCTTGAGTAGCATTTTAAAGAGCGGTTAGAAGCGGTCCTTGGAGCTACCGCACTACTCCGCGGCCGGTGCAGCCGCCATGTTGCCGGCGCCTGCGGCTCGGCACGCACCGTGCAGGTGGTTTTCGCGGCGGCGTCAGCGCGCCTCAGGCGTGCGCGGCGCGTTTTTGCTTGCGGAAAAACCAGAAAGCGTTTCATGCGGTTCACGCTTTCGTCGCGCGCGAACGTGTTGCGTTCGCGCGCAACACGTTCCAATTATTTACCCAGTTCCAATTACCCAAGTTCCAATTACCCAGCCAATTATTTCTGTTGAACTACTTCCAGCTGAGCAGCAAAACCGTGTGGTTCGGCTCTCAAGCCTTGACTGAATTGCCACAGAAAGTTGTCCCCGAGTATAGCAGTAATGCAACGATGTAGCGATATAATCCTACCTTGTCCTGCTTGAATGGCTGGACCTTCCCGCCAGAGCTCCCTTTGGCTCCACTGATGTGTCGAAGCATCTTCAGAGCCGGGATCACGCACGTGTTCTGCACGTTGCAACGACAGAAAACACAAGATTCGAACAATCAGCGCGCTGACCGCTTTGCCACAAGTCCCAAGTGTGCAAACACCGCAAGCTAACACATGCCCTGCATACCGTATTTTTGCATGTTTAACCCGCACCAAAAATTCGAAAATTTCAGTGGTGAAGTAGAGGTGCGGATTATACGCGAGGTATTTCTTTTGGTGCAGCTTCACCGCAATGCGAGTTCGGCCACCATGCCCCCAACAGCAATAATAGCGACTAAGCCACTGTTATCCCATTGGCAGTGCTTATTTTGCACACACAGCTCAACAATACGTCAACCTGAAAAAATGTGTGCGGCCAGTCGTCTAGTTACGTAGTCAGCTAGGTAAGTTCTTTTGCATAAACAAATGTGTAATCTTGCTTGAGTAGTAGCTTTGGTCCATTCTTTTGTGTATAAAATGTGCCGGCAATACGCGGGGATATATATTTTTTTATTCATCGATGGAAAGTGTGGGTGCGGGTTATATGCAGGGGCAGGTTATATGCGCGAAAATATGGTAAATGCCATTAATTGATGCTTCAGCAAAAGCAAGCCACCTGGAACACCCCAAGGCACAAACTCCATGGCGCACTAATGCTGACAGTAATGCCTACAAACTGTGATCCCCAAAGGTGTTAGTTAAGCAACCAAGAATTTTAGAGCTGCGTATTAAATTCAGCTTTTTTTAACCCAAACTGCCTCAGGATAATGCTGTTAAGCAATACGGGACCAAAAACCTATCGAACATTTAAGCTCTGCTGGACATAAAGTAAGACAAAACAACGGCCTTTCCATTCTCATCAGCGACGTGCTCCAGTATTGGCTGAGAAACGAAGTATTTTAAAGTTGCGTATGCGATAAAAAGCTTTTTTTTTTCACACTGCACTTATCTAATGTTGTTTAGTACTGCGAGACTGGGAACCTAATCGAGATCTCCAGCTTTGCTGGATAGAAAATAAGAAAACACAAAAGCCTTTGCATTCTCATCAACAAGAGTGAAGTGCCAGTGAAATGCCAGTGAAATGCTCAATGATCAGATAAGAGAAAAAGATGCGAACGCCAACTGAGGATTTAGAGAGTACCCCCCCCCCCCCACCCCCTCCCCCCAGGGATGCCCCCCCCGGTGCGCACCTTCTTGATGTCGTCGACGCAGCGGCCCACATACTGCCTCTTGATGCTGTCCTTGTTGCCCAGCTCCGAGAGAATGCTGAAGAACTCCTCCACCACTTGCTCGACGTGCGCCTTGGGGAGTGCACTCAGATGAGACAGCTCCCACAGCAGGTCCAAGAGCTGAAACGAGGGAGCCACAAATGATGAAATTAAAGCCGTTCCACTCAACGTGAAAGCTGACGGAAGTGCAGAGAAAGTGATTCGCCATACCGGGCTGTAGCACCGTTATCCGCTCACTGCTACCACCCAATGCAATTCAAATTTCCCGCCTCCGCAGTGCTCGCGCGGCCCCTGCCTGAAACTGCGCCAGAGGGAGTTCTGTTCTTTTTGTGCTTGCTTTTCCTCCTGCACGTGCCAACATTGTGCTGCCACTTTTTTTTCGCTTACTATCTTAGAACCAACCCAATGAGTATTTCGAACTAAATAAACGCGGGCACTGCCAGTTAAATACGTATATTTTGCCTGAAATATACCTGCAGTTTTCTTCGTGCTAAACAGCGGGGAGACGTATGACAAGCGCCACCGGTTCACAGGTTTCGAACGCTTATGACTACATAAACCGCCTGGCTTTCGAAGCCTCTGGGATACACTGCGACGACGGAAAGCCAAGTGGCTCTACTTGGTTCCAGCAAGCAAGCTATGCCGACAAGGCGAGCCCCTAAACTGCTCTGCACTTAAAAGAGGAATGCACAAAGACAAGTGGGCCAAGCATTACAACAGTCAAACTTCATTATATTGAGCATGGATATATCAGATTGTGGTGTATATTTAACCATTGTCGAATCGTTGCACTAGTTTGCATAACTCGCATAATGTTCCCTCACTTGTGCAACGTTGCATATATGAAGGCCTAGAGGCCATGGAATGTCTCTCAACAGCCAAGCCGCCGAGATCCAACTCCCGATCGTTCCCAAAAGGTCAAAGGTCAAAGGTCGAGGGTGAGGACAAAGACTCACCTTGGTGGACACCTTCCCCTGGTTGCTCTCCTTGCCCAGCTTGCCAATGAAGGCGAGAAGACGTCGCCACGTGATGTCACTGCTGCCCCGCCACGCCTGAATGAACGGGGCGGAGGGTATTGCAAGGGTATCGCGTGTTTTAAGCAAAGCCTATGTGGCTAGGGTTTCGCATGTTTCTCTTGTTTGAGAACAAGAACTTACAAAGTCTGAAATACAAGAAATTCTATAGCACAGGAAATGAATGTCCCGGTGTTTGTGCTGTTAGCAGTGGCCACCACAAAATCGCACGCCTTTCGAAACATCACTTATACCTCAAGCTTATCAAGCGAGACTCGTCACTTGTATATGCCTGCGATAGGCACCGTTTGCAAGACCAAATGTGACTCGGACGTCAAGCTTATATGCCTCCAGTCTCAAGTGACATAAAATTTGCTTATAGCTTTCACGTAAACTCTGTTTTTCCTCTGCGTCAAGCAACTAAATAGCTTCGCTGGTCATTTACTTTCACAGAGTCCCACGGGAGGGCTCATGATTTTTTTTAAAGCGGCCACGAAGACAAAAGACAAGCTTGTTTTATTCGAAAGATTTGGTGTTTTATTGTGCCCCCAGTGCTTGTCTGGCAGCAAACGATGCTTTATTCACTGCAAAATTAATCAATGTAACCAAAAATTTTAATTATCCCGCTAATTGTGTTTCATGACAGCAGTGATGACATATCCAGGGCAGGTACTCGAAAAAATTGTTAGTACGTTGACTAGGACTGCAGCGAACGGCCAAACATGTTTTGTTGCCTCATTTACCATTCACCCTCCCAGATGGCGCTACGGTACTGCTCAGGACCGCTGTCCACACTCGCTTTGTTTTTGACCAAATTTGCACCTGGCTTATTTTTGCTACAGTTGATAGTAATCGTTTCGTGAAACATGGGTTATGCTTGACAAACGGGGTCACACAAGACAACGTCACTTATGCCAGCTGGCCAGTGTCGTGCGAGACGACCCCAAAGCACCCGACTGCTGTGCAGCTAAAACAAGCATAGTGCGCACCGTACGCATAAACCACTTCAATGTTTATGTGTTCATTCGTAACTTCCATTGTGTTGTACCCCACCCATTCTTACTGCTGTAAGAAAAATGAGCACTAAATTTAAGCGCAAATAGCTCGTTCTGCAAGCTATTTAATCAGCGTAGGATTTTGCCGGCATCAGCCAACCGCTACGAGCTGCTCATAATATTTCACGAGTCCAGTGCAGAAAAGTAGCTAATCAGTCACATGGCTATCATCTGTTTTCCTCATTACACAGCTTATTTGGGTGATGTTTGCGTCAAAGGTGGTGTCAGTGTTCAGTGTTATCCTAACGAGCTAATCGTTTCAGAGAACCAAACTTGACCAAACTTCACGGCCCATTCAATCCGCCTCTTTCATTGCGGTGTGCTGCCACCTAGCGTGCCTAGCGGAAGTTGAAGCGGCAGGGTTCGCCGGCGTTTCCTCCGGCTGCGTTCTCGTTGTATGCATGGCAATCCCACATTACAGCAAGGAGCAACCGAAGTTTTTCTTCTGTGTTGGTGTTATAACGCCTTAAGATGACAGCTTCTGGTCATCACATAATACCAGGCGGCTTCTTATCACTGAATGAGGGCTGGTAGGGAAATCTCGGACAGATCCGTGTGCCGTCCGAGCAGCAGAGTACTTGGAGTCGTCTGGCATGAACTGCGATCGCCAGCTCAACAAAGGCCGGCAGTTCGCAAAATGCCTTTAAGCACTGGACACATGTACGATTGGTACATGCGATTCACATGCGACTGATCGTTACGACTGTCGCCACGACTAGTCGTACGCGTGAATTTGAGACACATGGCCTGATGCGCGCATGAGATGCGTCGTCGGCGTCGCTCCGCCCACTGTTTTTGCTCCATGGTCAACTACGATGATCGCTGAGCTGAATTTGTAGATTCTGCGCGTTTGTTCGCAAGAAATGGATAAAGCAAGCAATCGTGAAGCGTTTTCTGCCTTCAGAAACAGTCCGCGCACACGCCGGCCGCGCCTGCCAGCTCAGCACACTCAGCGGCTCGAACCGGCGCAGACCACGGTAGCAACCGCGCTTGTCGCTGCTCTTCTGAATCAATCTGATCGCTAAAAAGAAGTTCCACATGCGAGAAAGTAGGTTTTAGTGTGGTGAAAAATTGTGCTAGGGATTGTTGTCAGGGCTTTTTTTAAAAGCGGCGATCAGATATCTGCCGCGATGCAAGCCTGCCGCGATGCAAGCCTACGCTGACAGGTCGCTGCGGCGCGCGGTGCGCCGAGCGGCCGAGAGATGGCGATACCTGTGCGGAAGCATTGAAACAGGCTACGCAGATGTCTTGGTCACCGATCGCTCAAACGGCAGTTATAGCTTAAATAGAGTTCCACATGCGAGAAAGGGGATGATAGCGTGGTGAAAAGTTGTGTTGCGGATTGTCATTCGCAGTTGCACAGATAGCGGCAATCAAATATCCACCAGGATGCTAAGCCTAAAGTTCCCATCACCCAAGCTGACCCGAGCGACGCAAGCCGCCGTAGCCGATCGCGTGCGGCCGACGGGAAGCGATAGAAGCCGACACCGTTCCCTTTTTTGGAACTCCGAGTTACAGCGGAACACAGCACAAGTTGTGGGCATTGTTCCGTGCGCAACGAGCACACACAAAAAATCAAACGATGTAAATACAGCCACGACCCCTTCCCGCTTGTGCGGGAGCTGTGGGGAATGTCGTCTGCTGCCCCTGCCGGACTGCTTAGGGACTTGGCCGCTAGGGGATTGCGCATGCGCATGGAGTTGTGAAAGAGGCGGATTGACAGAAAGCAAGCTTCACAGTGAAGCATCCTCCACACTTTAAAGGAGAAGGAGAAGGAACAGGTGAACAATTTTGTGGGCGCCAAGCCCAATATAGCGCCCCACTTTAGTGAACAAAAAAGGCGAGCCTCCCTTCCCCCTCACCTTGCCAATGAGGGTGATGAGGTGATCAAACTGCTGCTGGGTGAACTTTGTGGACGCCGCCGCCATGATGCCGTGGATGTTGTCCACCACCTGGCAGTTCTGCCGGTCCTGCGATTGGGCAGCGTTTCCCACCTCCCCGTCAGCCCCCTACTCCCAAAATGCACAATGTGAAGGGGACACATTAGTAAGGTGGGGTACACCTAAGACTTACACAGCAGGTACTTTGAGTGCAGTGCAACAAAAGGTCGTCGTAAAATTTGCAAAATCTGGAAGTCACGCTGACAGTTGTGCTGCAAGCTGCCTGCCCTTTCTTCTCACGCATAACCTTTTTTATATGCCGCATCATGCCATGCAACCTTGTAAAACTCCACCAAGCTAACGAAGCAATCGTGATAAATGCAAAAACCAGGTCAATTAGTAAGGTCTGTTTGAGTGTGGCCTGTCCTCATCAACTACAATTCAAGGATTGATCACCAAGAGAAAGCAAAGAGCCGCTGCGTCTCAAACATCAAAGATGAAGCAGCTATGGTTCAGCTACCGCTCACCGCAATGCATCTGCCCTACCCAGGTCGACAGCCCCACTCTTTCGATACTTGACAAAAAAGCTTTAGTTTTATCAAAGTCCCCACCTAAAATGAATGACAGGCCCAATACTAAGGGACTTAAGTTAAGAAAGCTGTGATAGGAACTTGATTTGATTGATTGATTGTGTGGTTTAACGCGCCGACGCAACGCAGGCGATGAGGCGCGCCGTAGTGGAGGGCTCCGGATTAATTTTGACCACCTGGGGATCTTTAACGTGCGCCGAAATCTCGTACACACGGGCGTTTTTGCTTTTCGCCTCCATCAGAAAAGCGGCCGCCGCGGCCAGGAATCGAACCCGCGACTTCGTGCTCAGCAGCGCAACGCCTTAGCCACTGAGCCACCGCGGCGGGTGTGATAGGAACTTTGTTTCCACTCCGTGCATCAGCGAATGTGGAATTCTTGGTTCGAATAGCAACTCCAAACACCTGCCAACTCCATTATTTCAAACACCTCAACTTCACACTATTATAATGTTATGCCAGGCCACTAAGCATTGCAAAATATCGAAGAAATCGTACAAACAAAACTTACGGATAGCACATACGAAACATGAACATCGTCCATTTATATGACTAGGGCTCATTCATCCCTTAAAAGGGGCCATGCAGACAAAATACAAGTTTCTTTTAATCGAAAAATTGTGTTTTGTGGCACCCCCGCGCTTGTCCAGAAGCAAACGATGCTTTATTCACCGTCAAATTAATCAATTTAAGTTGAAATTTTGATTCTCCCACTAAATCATGTATTTTTGTGACGTCTGCAATGACGTCATATGTGCTGTGAAGCCTTGTCTACCGTTAGTCAACCTAGATGGCGCCACCATACTGCAGCCAGCCGTTTTCTGCTTTTGTTTTTGACTGTATTTGTATCTGGCTTGTTTTTGTTCAGGTAGAAAATAATCGTTCCGTGAAACATCGTGTTCACTCTACACATATTGTCACGTAAAACACTGTCGCTTACGCCAATCGGCCAGTGTCGTCTGAGACAACCCTAAAGCGCCGCAGTGCTGTGCAGCTAAAACAGCATAGTGCGCACAGTACGAACAGCAGTAATCATCGGTGCATCTATGTTTACGTGCACTTTAGTAACTTCCACTGTTTACCCCACCATTCTTACCGCTATAAAAAAAATGTGCCCTAAATGTAAGCGCAATTAGCTCGCTTGGCAAGCTTATAAGCCCTGCCTAATTTGCGTTTGCTTTTGCTGGCCTCAGAGCTGTCACATATCACCTCATAGGTTCTGTTGCGGGAAATGAGCCAGTGGGTCGCATGGCCATTCCCTTTTTTCCTAATCATGTAGCTTATTTGAGCAAAGTTTACGTTAAAAGTGGGGTCAGTATGATTCCAACGAGGCCATCTTTCAAATGAACCAAACTTGTGTTTTGTCTGCATGGCCCCTTTAAAACAAAGAATGAACGAAAGAATGAACAAAGTCTGCCAACAGCGCCAATCACAACAGCCTTGTATTAGTTCAAACCATAAATGTAAAAAAACCTTTTGCCACAAATACACCATTATATGGATGTTGAAACTCCGTTTACTCCCGGCTGTCCCTCTAAGCAAGTGCAGGCTTTGTTTGTCGGCCCTGTGTAAGCACTACGCAGCAACGCTGAGAGTTAACTCTTATTAAATTACTTGACAGGACGGTTACTTGCTTTTGACTTAATCGTTCACCAAAAACGTGTGCAACTTGCCTGCATAGACCATATCTTGGTCAACTCCTCAAGAGAAAGCCGCGGTCCGATGAACTCAATGATGCCCTTGATCTTGTCCATGTACTGGGCCTGATCGATGTTGCCTGGTAACAGCAGAAAAAGAAAAAAAAAAGGGGGGGGGGGGGCAAATGGTGAGCCCTTTGTTGTGAAGAGTGTCAATATGAACACATTTTACAACAAGCTCTTAATGGTACAGTTCGGACGCCACACTGACCTAGTCAAGCCACAGATGCTAGAACTCTCTACCATGGCCATGTACATAGACTACAATACTCAGAGTTCATAACTGAAAAAATTTGATGGCTATTTTTTTTTTTTTTTTACGGTTGTAGATGGTCCAAAGTGACCAGTTTCTGCAGCTTACACAGGGTTCGTACAGGCTTCAAAAGCAAAAATTCAAGGGTTTTCAAGGACTTTCAAGGACCAGAAAACACATTTTCAAGGTCCCCATCGTATGTCTTACCTGGGATTATTTATAACTTTTTCAGCAAAATGCAAAATTTTTATATTGCCTAATACCTAAGAACATTAATGCACATTTAGATAGGCGCTATGGGTTCATGAATGCTCCGCCAGCTTTATTTTTTTGCATAGTTTATATTTAGAGGTTTTTCTTTTTTCTTGGTGTTTTGCTGAGGATGTTTGATTTCAAAACTTCGTTAATGTGGCCTGCATCTCCTGCTTTGTCAGCAAGAGTATCAGCTGAAATTAACTCAGCAAGTGTTGCTGCAAGGCAGGATGAACTATGTCCACGTCCACCATTTGCACGTAAAAGCAAACTCGGATGGAGCGTATGAGGCACAGCAAACATGCAATGAAAGGCCGTCCACAGACTAGATGGAACATGCAAGATAGAGAACAGAAGCCGACTTTCACGGGATTGTATCGTGACATGAATTCTATTGATGAGTGCTGCTCCCAATGTTTCCTCGTAATAATGAGAATCCACAACTTGTAATTTCACGCAATACGCTGAAACTTGATTGTTACAATGTTTATTTACATTTTTAACACCTAAAATTCACTACAAACACTTTAAATTCTTGTGAAAAGATAGGGCCATTGGTTATCTCCAGAAAAATCAAGGGTTTTCAAGGACCCTTTAAAAATTCCAGCACTTTCCAGGCCTTGAAATTTACACTTCTAAATTCAAGGGTTTTTAAGGTTTTCAAGGACCTGTGCGAACCTTGTTACAGATACTAAGAAAATACCTTGTAAGTGCTTGTACACTTCTCATGACAGCAGTAAGCTTAATTGAAAGACATCACAAATTTAAAATGAGTCAAAAGCTTGGATTTCAAGCGAAGGCAATTTAGAACATTTGATGGTGTGATGGTGTGACTGTGAACATTTACAGCCACACCATCACATTTAATGGTTCAACTGAACAAGCACAAATAACAAAATCAAACCCCTTTCTGAGCACAATTGGATCATTATGGCAGACAACATAAATTTGCGCAAACATGCTCCAGTGACTTCGAAACGGCAGGCACGTTTTGAAAAAATCAGCTCTTCCAATTGCAGACACCAACAGGGTTTGACTTGATACCCACTTTCAAGCGTGATAGAGAGGACGTTGTTATCCGCCAGCCAGTTCAGGAGCTGCTCGGCATCGATGGCAGCCTTCGACGAATTGCTTGTCGATGAGCAGTCATCAATCAGCTTGATCAGCTGCCGAGTAAAAAGGTGAAGCGTCATTCTTGGACATACCAATACGCATTAATCCTAAGTCAGTCACAAAATACAGTTAAACCTGGATGTAACGAACCTCTTTGTAATGAATTCTTGGATTTACCAAATTTTTTAAATTCCCCATTTCCAGCCCCATTGAAACCCATGTATTTGAGACCTCTGTGTAACGAAGGCATTGCGACGGTTAACCTGGAATTAATGAATTCGCTACACTAATGAGTCATTGTTATTTGAAAATTTTCTGAAAAATTGTGTGATAAATGCTCTAGTTCCGCGAATTTCGTCCGCACTGCAAACTAACGTGCGTTTCCACGTGTGCGTGCGGGTTCGGTTATAGGCACTAGGCCGGCCTGTCAACACGTAGGCGTGCATCTCCACTGCTATCTCTGATGTCAGTTCATCGATAATGGTTTCTGCTGCTGCAAAAAAAACGAAAGTTTCTGTCTTTCCAAGATGGGTTCACAATTTGAAATGCGGTCTCCGCCGGCGAGAAAGAACGCCACGCTACCTGGTACAGTATCCCAGGTAGTACCCTATCACCCATTTCGAGTGCGGAAAAGAGCATCAAGTCCGCAAAAAGGTGTTCTTTGAGCATAAGTTTGGTCTTTGAAATGCATTAAGGCACCGAAAAGTGTCGAAAGAAAAAGTGATGGTTAAGTAACATTTGTTAATACGGGGTTAAAGTGACCCTGCTTCTTTGAAGGGTTGCGTAATGACTACGCTCGTCGGAAAGCAGCAGGCTGAAATCACGTTTTTTTCAAAGTGAAATAAATCCTATAGGGACGAGTTCACAGTCACTGATGTCTAGCATTTTGGTTTTGTTTCTACTTCATTCACGCGAGCCTTAACTCGAAACCTGCACATAACGAAAACCTGCACGTAATGAACAATTCCGAATTTTTGTCAACTTCATCATATCCAGGTTTAACCAGTTGCGCTGTAAAACAAATCAAAGTTTCCAACGCTCGCGCAAAAACTGAAATCCCTGCTGTAATCCACTGTGCTAAGCCCTGTCCCTTTCCCAAACAGGTTTTCTGACAAGAAAGACGAAGGTATTTTACGTAAATTTCTAGAAAAGTGAGCCCCACAGTGCAACCACATTTTGGAAACCCTGGGTGCCTAAGTTAAACAATTCACTGCTGTCACCAGCAGCTACTCTTCCCACCACATCCTGAATGTCACACAGAAAAAAGCAGATACATTTTGCCTCTTCTACTGTCACGACGTCCTACGTTTTCAGTCCCACCACAATTTTCACAGTTTTAATAACGTGTACAGTCCCTTTCAAAAGTTTCTAGGAATGCCAGATGCTAAGCGGCTGCAAAAAATTCAAAGCGTAAACTCACCTCTTGAGTGAGACCGAAACGTTTTAGGCCAGAATGGTGGCGAAGCCACCGTTCTTTTTCTCTCCCATAAAATAATTTGGTTGCACCTGAACGTTATTTAATTATTTTATTTTATTTAAGAAATACTGCAGGCCATTAGTCCGAGCAGGAGGGGTACATATATCACACACAAAAACAAAAAAAATGCTGTTTTTCTTTTATATCTATATATATTTTTTTGCACTGTTGTGCTTTTGCTTAAAATCCTTCACACCCAAAAACTTTTCACAATACACAGAAAATTTTGACAAATACTGTACAGGCTATCTCACTCACAAACGTACGTTTCCCCTCCACATTCTGCCACAAAACAAGCCTCATGAGCCCCTATGCATTGCCCTCCATGCACCATTTATTCATGTCTTTATATTCCCGTCACATCATCAATATTAGTGCTGCCTGTCCCCGCCTTGGCCTCTTTCCGCCATTTGGCAGTGCTCACCTCCTTGAGCCCGTTCATGCGAGCATTGAAGTGCGAGCACTTGAGCATGCGCAGGATGACGTCCAGGCAGAGGGTGCTCGTGCTCGCAATCTCCTGCGGCCACAGGTACACGCACAGCATCTTCACCGCCTTCAGCAGCTCCGTCACCGAGCCAATGTTCTGCACCACAGGCGCGTACACACCAGGGACAGCGATTAGTGCCCCCAAGAGAAAAGAGCAGCAGGCGAAAAGGAAAGCCTCCCCCCTTTACGCCAAACTTGTGAAGATCGCACGCACCCGAGAAGCTAACTAGACTGGAGAGGCGACAGCGATGTGTCGGCGGTGAGAGAGGCTGTACCTTTCACAGAACACGTTTAAAATTAACATCAAGCATGGCTACAAGGTCTGCACAAGATTCTGGGATCGACTTTTCAAAGAAATTACATGCTGGCCCAGTTGAAAAGCAGAGGGCCTAAAGCAGCACCCTGCAGTACCCCCAAGCTTTATTTATATACAACCTTGGTACTGTAGTGGTGAGTGTCTTGGCTAACATCAAAGCCACACTCCCCTTGATTTACACTACTCCCTGCAATTTCCCTCTTGCCTTGACTTCATCCGTTACCACTCCCCACTCTTACAATAACGCACTTTCTCACACTAATACATTGCTCAAAAAAGTTTTTAGCTCACTAATCTGAAATGCCCATTGACTATTGTTTTACTCCAAACTGCCGAGTCACAGGGCATTTTATTCTAGCAATTTTTCAAGCTCCTCTGGTTGGACACTGCCTTTACTGCTGCCTGTTAAATCTTACAAAAGTGAAAGCAACACCTTTCGTGGGATGTTTCGAGTGCATAAACTGTACCCAACTGCAGGTAGACACATGTTTTGGTCAATTTCTTATTTTTCAACCACACGATTTTGTGGGGAAAAAAGGCGGGTTCAGATTACACAGCTAAACCCGGTAGGGTCATCAAACCGAAAAAAAAAAAAAAGAAAGACGAAGATGAGAAAGAAGTCAAGAGAATGAAGGTCAAGCGGACCCACCTTGTTCTTGAGGTCATCGTCTGTGAGTCCCTTGATGTAGCTGATGGCCTTGTTCATGCATGGTGAAAGGAGCGAGCACGTCGTGTCCGGGTTCAGGAACTGGGCGCACACTGCCAGGGGATTCAGCAGAGCAGCCATTTCCTGCAACAACCCAGTGGCATACATGTTGACACGGACAAATCATGAACTAATTATGATGATGGGGGTCATCAACGCACAAACAGTCATTTATCGTAATTTGAATTCAATTTTACAGGAGTTTCCTTGTTACTTGACCAGCCACGAGTGGTAGTCGAGTGGCATGCTGAACGCAGCCTGCTGCATTTATTCACTGAGCGGCAGCATCCGTTACCCATGCCGTCAGGAAGAAGCCCCATTGATGTCCATTTCAGGCACGCCATATCTGGAGTGCCGTCACCATGGCAACCACACCAGATGCACAGACAGGGGAGGAAGATGAGGAAGTCATCACAACCGATTGCCACAGTGCCTTCAGCAGCTTGTCTCTTACACACCCAGCATTCTTTAAGGCCCTTTATTCAAGCCCAGCACTCTTCGAGGCCCTTTATAAACAACTTATCACTCTAAAAAAATACTACTAAATTCTATTTATGAGCAAATCTGCAGTGCAAATAAGAGGAACTTCGATAAAAGAAAAAATTTTTTAACCTTCATGTGAAGTGAAATCTCACTGCACCATAACGGTCATCTAATAGTAACAGCTTTAGGGTTGCTTGGTTTCACAGCAAGAGTTGCACGGGTGGGGTTGCCCCATTTTGAGCTGTCCTATCACACACAAAAAAAATGCCCTGTAAAGGGTGCTTCACTGCTACGACATGAATAACGAGGGAAAGCCAACTTCTTGAAGAACAAAATGGGGTCGAATGTAAGCCACAAGTTCTGTTACATGCATTGAAATGCGAAAACACATCGTCGTCAAAAATGAACACCCTTCAAGGAATTCACATGTCACTAGAGTTTGCATTGCTTGTTGAGCAGCAAAAGTTTTTTAAAAGAGGACTTTTCAGAAAATAGCACTCTCTGACAACCAAGCTAAAGAAAAATAGAACCTTGTTTGTGCATACGTGTATGCCATCAGTCTGTACATCAGTACAGTAGCTAAGAAGTGCAGTGTTGTGCATGAGGTGATACAATATAGGAAATATGCAGGAAGTAAAGCTGCAATTTTATTGGTGACCGGGTAAAAATTTTTAAATTGTGCGCAAGAACTACCAAAATCTACGCATCCACAGTTACCCAGTGGAGGGAGATGGGAGCAACACTTTAACTAGTTGTGCGGCCACGTTGTCAGGAGAATGTTACAGGGAAAAAAAAATGGAACCACCTAGGAAGCACTGGGAAAGGCTGCACAATCACTAGAACTTTGAAAGCCTCTACAAAGAGCTTTATTTCTTTTTTTAATAGTTTTGCTAAACTGAGCGGGCAAATCATGAACACTTGCAAACAGTGACAAACAGCAGAGCAGCACAGAATAGCACAGCACACTTTTGCAATACAGAAGCTTATAAAGAAAAAAAAAAACGGGAGCTACAAAGAAACTCAAAGCAGTTGCCAATCCCAAGAGTTTTATACAGTACAACTATCAAAATTGACCGATGCAGCAAAACAAAAAAAATATTTTTCTATTCCACTCTAACTGCCAGTCAACATTATACTGTCCCTTGGGTAAAATGAAAAAAAAAATGAAAAAAGAAAGAAAACTTGTCTTTAAAACCTCTAGCAACCCCAGGGCAATGAGGTGCACTATATTCTACAGGTTAGTTTACACTGCATGGTGTATCTATGCCAGTCACACACACACAGCCATTTTGGTATTTCACCAAAGCAGCACACTTGGAAACTTGCGGCAAAAATAAAATGAAAGAGTCCAGTAAGGCTTCAAAAAAATTTTCAGAATCGGTGCAGCAGACTTACATTCGCCGTCACGTTTTCTCCGAACCGGCTCAATATCTTGTCAAAGCCACCGCGGCTGCCAAACTGCAGACGCCAAACAAGGGGGAAGGAATCAAATTAATGGCTTCTGCCTCAGATAGTGGAGAGAAAGCCGATGTCGCAAGCAATGACACAATGACCTCACTTGCATGTGCACTAACAGAACGAGAGGCTTACCTTGTTCAGAATGTCCAAAAGCCAACCATAAGGGTCCTGAAACAAGAGCAAAGCAAAACTGAAATGTGCACCGAATCAACTTTAGCCTCCTACCTTGCCACAATCCAATAATACCGTATTTATTCGATTATAAGGCAGTCACTATGATAAGGCGAGGGTGCGCCTTGGAGAGTAAAAAAATTTCCCCGCATTTCCCCGAGGGGAAGAATGTGAAAGTGCGAATGCACGAGTTGAATTTGCGCGGTTCAGTAATGTTCGCGAAAGAGAAATCACACACACACACACAACTACAAAGAAAGAAAGATGCATTTATTCACAGACACCTATTTGTGTTGTCGTTGTACTTGATTGCTAGAGCGGATCTCAGCTTTGAAATTTCATGTCAGTACTCCTTTAAGCGGGTGCATTAGCCCTTCTCACGCCCGATTCCTGGCCAATCCCCCACGTGGGTATGTGCCATGTCAGCGGCCAGGCAGCGCGCGCCCATCTCCCCCCGTTGCCAAGGAAGACGAGGAGATTCCTGGCCAATCCCCCACGTGGGTATGTGCCATGTCAGCGGCCAGGCAGCGCGCGCCCATCTCCCCCCGTTGCCAAGGAAGACGAGGAGCGCGCGCACCCGCAGCTGTTGCTATGTGGACGGACGGCGGTCGCCGGAATTCAGGGTTGCTTATAAAGTGCATTCGCACTTAAAAAATTCGCCATATACATATAATGAGCTTCGAATATACGGCAGGGTATGACTTTGAAACTACGGATTTTGGAAACAACCTCACCTTATATTCGAATAAATACGGTACATCACGGGCTGCTGTACCACCCTCCTTCAGCAGGTTGCACACAGTTTATAAAGGTGTCAGACAACCACAAAGGTGACGCAGAAAGACGAGACGGAACCATTCATATTTCGTTTTTTTTTTTTGCCGTTTAAACATATACCAAATATGCCAGGTAAGGGAAAGCAATGTTGTTGCATGAGCCACACGGCAGGCACTAAGCTGCTAAATTTTATTAGGCACCACCATCTTTTACTGTGCTAAACTTGCGTGCTGCTATAGTTGGCACTAGTTTAACCAGCTAACCAAAATTCACAAACAGCCTCTCAACCGAAGCCCACCACTTCGAAGCCACTCACAGCATTTGGGTCCCTGGATATCTAGATACAGTCGTAGAATCACTTCAGACTTGGGTGACTAACTCGATATTTGGTTTGGCCTTAAAAATAAAACAGTACTATTTGTTAACTTTGAATATTTTCCTTTTCACACCTTCAGGAAAGCCAGCCACTGTTACCAAAGAAAGCTGGCGGGGGAGCACACAACGTTCGGCATGCCCAATGTGTAGTTTGTAGAAAGCAATGGATCTTGCGCATATTTTTCAAGAGACCACTTTTTGTGTTTGGTAAAGGCCATCATTCACTGCACCCGAAATTGCCATGATAGGATCAACCAGTAATACTGAAGTAATACAGGTAATACTGGAGTTAATACTGGAGTAATACTGGTGATACTGGAGTAATACTGGTAATACTGGAGCTCCCACGACTGCGTGCCTGAAGCAGTCACAACTCACCAGGGATCCCCTAGATTTTGCATAGACCACGAGCCCTTGCTCGAGAGTGCTCTGTCGGCTTTTGTTCTTGATGTGGAATTCGGCTTCCGGGTCAAAGGCCTGCACAGAGGGGCAGAGAGAGGAAAGTTAAAGGGACACCACAGACAAAACCGACGTTGGTCTAAACACCAGTCTCTGTGGCAGCACCTTTCAAATAATCTTGTAAATTATCAAAAAATGAAGTTATCAGTCGCCCAGCAGAGATGACGTAAACATCGACTGACTGGATGTGCCAAGAGTCATGTCATGAACAGAACGAGAAGTGCGCACACAAGCTCTCAAAGAACACGTAAAATATTTTTTATACGTTAACTTTGATAAGTCATAAACAGTTACAAATGTACCGGCATAATTCAAGCCACGCTAACACTCGCAAACTGCCAAAGCCGCAGTGCCGCTGTCGATTGTGATGGTTATTGCAGGTTCAGCGTAGTCACATGCCCATTACCTCCAAATGTGTGTATACGAAGGCTGGGCTACATAAGCCCATCTGTCGAGCGATAAATTGGAATGTCTTTTTCGAGTTTTCGGATTAAAGTGCACATTCATGCCTGCGTAGTAATAGCACGCAAATGCACACGTACTGCCATTCAGGTACTCATACACCGGAGTACATAGGCTCTGTTTTCTCCATTGGGCGTTGTAACAAGTGGAACTAACAGATGGTGTTGCGTATCAAGCAGAGCGCATAGAAGCAGCTAAAACCAGACTATCCACAACAAGACTGCAAAGCATACAAGTGCCCCTGATGTCATTCTCACTGCGGTTGCACTGTCCACTGGCAGCAGCCTGCGGACGTGTGGGGCGGGCAAGTTGTTTTGTCGTATGCGCCGAGAGTGTACTTGGAGCTGCAATAGTCCACCTGATAGGTTTGCTAACCACACTGCTGTCTCACTCACTTCCAGCCTCTGTTTACGTCACGCAAAAAAAATGTCATGAAAGGGCACAAGGGAAGAAATGCATTTCTCAATTGGCAATTTCTCGGCAATTAAGGAATCTTTCGCCGCCGAATAAACACTGATAGGGCTTCGGGGACGTTGAACTTTCGTCCAAGCCCAACTCGCTAGTTGCCTTCAGTGTCCCTTTAACACGCGCAGTTTCAAACTTCCCCGTCTAACTCCCAATCCAGTATCCTTCCCATGAATCAAGCTGTAGGCTTAGTAAGGTCAGACGTGTTTTTTTGGTATAAACGAAAAACCATCGTGAACGCTCCTTCAACATTGACGAGCTGGAAGTCAATTGATTGATTGTAGGGTTTAACGCGCCGACGCAACGCAGGCGATGAGGCGCGCCGTAGTGGAGGGCTCCGGATTAATTTTGACCACCTGGGGATCTTTAACATGCGCCGAAATCTCGCACACACGGGGGTTTTTGCTTTTCGCCTCCATCAGAAAAGCGGCCACTGCGGCCGGGAGTCGAACCCACGACCTTTTCCTCAGCTGCGCAATGCCTTAGCCACTGAGCCACCGTGGCGGGCGACGAGCTGGAGAGCTGGTAAGCCGGTAAGCCTAAATTTATCAACAAACCCAATCAAAATAGGGCCATGCATGTACACAAGCAGTTTACTTTGGTCATAACGTAGAGCTAATTTGGCCCTTTCAGCAGCAAAGTGGGCGGGAACGTCCTCTAATGTGCATCCTTTATAACAAGCAACATGGCACACAACACGGCACGCTCCCACCCACCATGGTGAGAACGTTGGAGAGGAGCTTCTCGGGGACGGGGTTGTAGCTGAGACGCTCGACGGTCAGATCGACAAGCAGCATGAGCATGTTGTAGACGCCTTCCTGCACGTCTGGTGCCCAGTTGCGCACTGCGAGCGCCGTCAGGAGCTGCGAGGAACGAGACGAGAAACGTAAGTGTCATGAAGATCAGCTTCTCTCTCCCACAGACCGTCGTGCTCACTCCCAGAGGCTACCTTTTAGCAGCGCAGAAACCTTAACTTTGTACTAAACATAGAATACAATGGTGCAGGTGCTCTTTACCTGTGGATAAAAAAGACACTGCTCTATCATTCAATCTGACTCATGTGTACCGCAAATAGTGTAAGTTCACTGTTCTTGGCCTATTTTCACACATTTTTTTGTGTAGAGTAGGGACTACTTTAAAAGTGAAAGCATGCCACCTGCAGTGGACCTGAGGAGGATGATGGTGGCAATAATGTTGGTGATGATGATGGTTGTGGATTATTATTATTATTATTATTGTTGTTGTTATTATTATTATTATATCGTTGTTGTTGTGATGATGATGATGCCTCTCCACACTGCCTAGCAATGAAAAATGATACAGTTGGTAACCATGAGTGCAGTGAGTATGCTTTATGAAATTTGTGGAGCACTGGGAAAGCAACAGTGCACATCAGCCAATAGGGAGGGCAGATGCAGCAACATCAACCCATCCCGTCTGCAGATAACATTTCACCTGCATTGCCCACTCTAATCATAACAAAGCAGATGACATGCTTTTTCCCGCATTGCAGTTTCTACGCTGCTGCTTAAAGTAGTAAGTGGAAGAGAGCGCAGCAGAATGGCGCCTACCTTACGAAAGCACTCGGGCATGCACGACTCCATGAAGCTTCTGCAGTCAGAATTGGACTCGCACTGCCCTGAAAAAGAAAACAGAACAAAAAACGAACAGTGAGTAATAAAAACTCACTTAACGCAAGTGCCACACATTACCAATATTGCTTGTGAAAAGTTACATGCCAAGCAAGAAATGCAGGGACCACTCAACCCTCATTTCAGGGTCCCTTAACTCGACAGTGTTATTTATGCTTCCAGTATTTATGTGGCTGTCGTGAAACCTAAACGAGTTGTGGCCATTGTGTTGTAAAACAAAACAAAACCTCTTTCAAATGAAAGAAATTGATTAGCACATTCCATAAACTCGGCAAACAACAGCCCCTCCTCTCCCCTTACCTGTGCACGTTTATATCAAGGAATCAACAATGGCACAGGTGGGTGAGTTTCTAAGCACCAGCACCAATAAATGACTACTAAATGAAGCCATTCAACTGGTGTAACAAAACTACTTATTATTAGAGCAAATGCGGCCCAATCCCATCATGTCTCGCGTCTAAATTCCTTCCCCCCACTGCTCTCTAATGCTCCAAAAGGTATACATACAAAGAGAATGGGCGTCTGCAACCACACGAGTAATATTGCTATACAATGCTGCAAGCATTTCATGGGGTTTACGCAGGGAGCGAATGACATCCTCTGTTGCAGGTCCAACAACAATTAATTGTTAGCATTGACCAGGATAAAAAAAAGCTGTCCACCAGAAACAGAGCCACGAGATCTCAGTCCCACTGTTCTGCCAATGATTTAAACTCCACTAATGATGGGGGGCGGTGGCATTTCACCAACGGGAGTAAGGAGTGATGCCACACTCCTTACTCTCGGTATAACCGGGGGAACAAAACCAGGAACTGAGTTTCTCTTCTATTATTTATTATAGATCGAGAGACCCACACACAAATACACATTTGGAAATTACTCTAGCAACATTTATAGCATTTAGAGAACTTACTCAACAATGCCATCATCGCACAGCTCACAAACACAACTGTTACAAGATGAACAAAAGTTGGTGCTGGCGATGGCTATGTAAGAAAAGCGACAATCCAGCATGCTGTTCCACAAAGCAGGCCATCGAGCATGGCATTGGAATTGATTAAAAATTTTTAACCAATTAATCAGCTGACTGTAATAGGTTAACTGGCTCATTAATCGGTTGCGTTGGTTTAGGGACAAAAAATGGCCACAAATATTATTTTAATAATGTCCGTAATGGTACAACAATAAAAAATAAGATCAGTATGCACTTCAACCCTTTCACAGACATTCCAGGTGAGGTGAGCAGGTCATCATCATGGCGCTGAGCCGGTGAGATCTTATCGTCGCATTAGTCACGCGCACTCTTTCTAGAATCAAGAACGTCGGCACTCACCATAATTGTACGGTGTGCCGATTAATCGTGGTTTACATGCAACAGAACTGGTTTATACAACGGCTAAACGGTGTAACTGCCCACTCGCCTAATTTTTGTACTGCGTATATTTTTATTCACTCTTTCGCTACCGCCGGAAAATTGACTAATTTTAGGTGTCCAAGAAAACATTTTTTTTCCTGCTAAAAAATTGGTTAGGCACTAATTGCAGGAACACAAAATGCAGAATATTTAACGGCCTTTCCAATAACACCAGTTTTTTAAAGGTTTTTATATATCATAGTTGTAAAAAAAAATCAAGATCAAAATTTTTGTCAAGTTGTCGAAAAAAATGATAAAAAAGGAGTTGTGTTTATCAAAACCACCGGTAGTAGAAAAAAATTACAATATACATTTTGTAGGAAAACATTTCAAAAACACGCCCTAGAAAAAATGTCGACTTGCGCGGAACAGTTTGTCAGATATAAAAAAAAATGTTAGCATGCACGATGCTCATGTTATGCGGTGAAGCCCAACCTCCAATTCAAAATGTGCAATATCGGGTGGTTTCCTGGAATAAACCTGGCGGTTTGTCATTATCAGAGGCACCGATTTGCCCCCACATAACGTAAGAACATCATGTCAATGGCTGACTTTTCATTTACAGCGAGCTCAATATTTGGGATTAGCATGCGATGTGGAAAAAAACATGCATGAAGTTGAAAACGGAACGCCGCGGCTGATGCTTGTTGTCGTCACGGTCAGTTATCTCTCAAAACATAAAGCTGAGCTTTATTATCATCTTCTGACTCGCAATTGTAACCTTGCTCGCAAAAATGAGGTACGATGAGCTAGAATCATGCCCTGCGATCTTTGGCCGAGTAGCAGTTGCGTGATGAAAAAGATCAGCACAACGAGCTTCCTCTATTGCAGCGCCACCTAACATTTTTCAAACGAAACAGTACAAAAACTTATCGGAGACTCCGTCCTAATAGACAGTCCAACTAAGCAGCAACATTAGACACCCGGATATACCCTCGCATGGAAACAAAACTGGAAGTCGAACAGCTGGCAGTGTAAGGCCGGTTTGAAGCGCTGTCCTCGGCGGAACAGATATCTGGCGACTGGGTGTGACCTTTTGACTTGCATCTGAAGTTCTTATCGCAGAAATCGGGTTAGGGTGGGGGAAATCAGGAGCGCCGTGCTTTGTTCAAGGAAGGATCAGTCGCGGACGCTCCAGGCGCCATGGCAGGTAGCCTTGAAGTTGGGTAACTGCGTAGTAGCGCTAAATATGAATTTCGCGATGCAGAAACGAAACCGAAACTGTTGTAAACTGTTTGCGAATGGTCCTGGGGTAAGTAGAACTACCACAGTACTTAGAACAACGTGTGCAAAGGCAATAAAACTGCCTAAAATCATAAAGTAGCTTTGCAACCAGGCACTGCTTGACATTTTCAGCCGATTTCTGGGATTATTACTGTCAGAGCGCGAACCTGACGATTGAAAATCGTTTGCTAGTTCCCCATTCATGCCCTGATAGCAAAAAACAAGCGCTGGTGCAGAGTAATTACGATTTGCAACCATTCTTCGTTAGTAGCAGTGACGCGTGATGACCACGCCCCTTTTCCACACCCAGGTGATTCAAAAGCGTGTCAAAAATCCCGTTTCCGTAGCAAAAATGAAAACAAAACTGATTTTGAAAGGCCATTTTCTGATCTAACTCCGAACAGCTTTACTTGTCCGAGAAACGCCTGGAACGCTATGAAAAGGCGCTCCCAAAAGTATCGATCAAATTGATCGATTTTGATAGGCCCGGTAGCGAAAGAGTTAAGAGCAGCCATTTTCCCATCTTGCTTGGCTATAAGCTTCCGGTTTTAATCCCTATATTCTCTAAGCATATTTGCATCATTTTCGTTGAGATGCAAGATGGTTTATATGAACCTGAATAGATCCTCATCACGCTTGCGCCCAATTTCAACACGGCACTCGTTTCAGTTCGCTCACATGACTCCAACCGATCAACCGGTTTAAAAAATTAATCACCACTAAAGCATCATTCGATTATTCAAAAGGTTGACCGATCAATCGCCCACCCCTAAATTTTACATCCTTTTCACACTAAGCCCCTCAGGACAAACTCTACCCATTTGTACCCATTAATTGATCTCCAACTCCCTCTCTCAGCTCCATTTGTTCGAGCTATACTCATCACCAATGTTCCAGTTGAACAAACACCGCACAACGCAAGTGCACTCGCTCAAACATTTCCCCAGATGCCCTTCTACGTAACTGATTCCGGTCTGCTAATTATGCATTTCACTGCAAAAAGTGCTAGTAGGTCGGTGGTGAAAGTGATGTTCACAAGAGTGAGGCCCTGCAGGCTCAGCTGTTCTTGATTGATTTGATTCATTGTAGAGTATAACGCGCCAACGCAACACAGGCGATGAGGTGCACCGTAGTGGAGGCCTCCGAATTGATTTTGACCACCTGGGGATCTTTAAAGGGACAGACAACCGATTTTTGTCGAGTATATATCCTCTATCCCAAATGAAAGGGCATCACTTAAAGCACCTTAACGAGAAGCGGTTTTGCTGATACCGCCCTAGAACTTTTTAAATCGAAATTTTTAGATCTACGAGCCGTATGTCCCCCCCAAAAAATAATGCTGGCAACCATGACGTGCAGTAGCGCGGGAACATACTTTTGTCTGTATGCGAAATGAGAAGCGATATTTAAAAACTTGTCCCAAGCTAAAAAAAGTGTGAATCGCAGGCTTTCTTATTCCTTTGTGAGTTTTTTTTTAATTCACCAGCCGTTTTTGCACGAAGGCGCCATCTGTTGGGATGCACGATAGGTAGAATTTGGCTTCACGCATGCTTCACGTTGTGGAGGTGGGAAGTTCGATTCTCCCCGAGCGCATCTTTTTTTGTTTTTTTTAGAAGCTGCCGTTGGCGTATTTGGAAACTGAAATCGAATATTTTGGCACAACAAACGCCCCTGAGTCAGGCAGAATCGTCAAAGCTCCTTCAATGGGTCTGTTTGCTGAATGCTTCCGTTAATTCTAGGCATGGAGGCTCAGTTAGCCCCACTGAGAGCAATCCAGCGGCGGCGGGCGGCGTTGGCGGGCAGCGTGTCTTAAAAATTTTCAGAATAATGTTTTAGAAATACATATACAATTTAAACTGAGACAAATACTTGTGTTAACTCTTTCGTTACCACGCCTATTCAAATCGATCACCGGTGATCGATGATTTATATTGCTTATTTCAACATGTTGTAGTTGTTTCTCGTACACTTAATGCGGCCTGTGGTTAGTCTAGGCACTGCCCTTTTAGAATCAGTTTAAATTTTCCCGCTTCGGCGACACTGAGATTTTTGACGGCGTTTTTTGCGAGCTTAGGTGCGTGTGTTTTTGAGGAAGGGGGCGTGGCTGCTGCACTTGAGAAAAAAGGATGCAGATTGTAATTAGGCTGCATTACCATAATATTTTTTTTGTCAAAAGGCTCCTGGCAAGTCAAATACCAAATAATGCGGTCAACTTTGTAATCCGACAGTGTTCAGAGGTGATAATCACTTGAAAATGGCCCCAGCTATTCACTTATGATCTTTGGTTTGGTCAAAGGGCAGCTTTATTCTCCCAAAGCTTATTTCTGATGGTCCCCCGCATGTCTAGCAAGTGTGCCTGCCATTTTCAACCAGTTTCCAGCAGTTTCGGTTTCGTTTTTGCATTGTGAAATTCATATTTGGAGCTACTACGCAGTTACCCAACTACAAGCTCATTTGCCATGGCGCCTCCGTTCCCCGCTACTGCTCCGCAAAACAAGCATGCCGCTCGCGCTTCCACTTTATCTACGCCTTGCTTTTGCGATAAGAGCTCCCGCTGAAAGTCAAACGATAACACCAAGTCGTCGGGTATCAGTTCAGACGAGGAGAACGCTTCCAATTGGCCTTGAACACCACCAGCTGTTCACCGGTCAGTTTCGGTTTCATACGAGGTATTTCCGGAGGTTTAGCATAGGGTATAGTGTCGCTTCTTAGTAGTACTATCTATTCTGACGAAGTCTCCAACAGCCTTGTCTTTGTTTCTTTTCCAAATTGTTAGGTGGCGCTGCAATGTAGTAGGCTCGAGTTGCTGAACTCTCTTCACAGCCTGACGGCGGCTTGGTGAAAGCTTGCTGGGCATGATTCTAGCGCATCGTGCCTTATTACTGCAAGCAGGGCTACCATAGTGAGTCAGAACATGATAATAAACCGCAAATGAAAGTTCTGACTGATAAGTGATCATCAGAACGTCAACAAGCATCCACCAAAAAGTTTGGTTCTCAACTCCAAGCCGATTTTTTTCACATCGCTTGCTTGCCTTCAATATTGTGCAGGTCATAATCATTGACAAGGTGTTTTTACATCACGTGGAGGCTAATTTGGGCCTTTAATAGTGTCACACCACCACATTTCTTCTAGAGAACCATCTAAAATAGCAAAATTTGAAATAGTGGTTGGGCTTCACCACATGGCACGGGCACCACGCGGGCTAACATTTTTTTTTATATCTCACAAATTGCACTGCGCAACTCAATTTTTTTTCTAGGACGGGTTTTTGAAATGTCTACCTACAAAATGTATATTCTAAATTTTTTCTACTACAGGTCGTTTATTATACACAACTTACTTTTTCTTATTTTCTTCAACGCGTGGACAAAATTTTCGAATTCGATATTTTTTTTCGCAATCATTATTTAGGAAAACATTGTTAAAACTGGTATCGTTGGAAAGCGCGTGGAATAATCTGCATTTTATGTCACTGCAATGTGTGCCTAACCAATATGTATAGCACAAAAAAAATGTTTTGTTAGACCCTTCAAAATTGGTCAATTTTGCGCGGTAACGAAAGAGTTAAAAGGTTTTCAATGAGTGAATAAACGTTTCAGCAGTCACAGCAGCTGCTAGGTTTGCAGGTCACGTGACAGGGCCACATATTGTAGAGTCAAGTTTCGACACTACGAACCGCCACCCTTCCGATTTCACAAAGTTTGCTGCCAAATTAAAATTATTTCCACCAATTTGTTCATAAATTGCTTGTGGTTACCGGGCTACATAAAACGCTGGCTTTCATATGAGTGAGAGAACATATACGCCACAAAAATAGGTTGTCCGTCCCTTTAACGTGTGCCGAAATCTCGTACACACGGGCGTTTTTGCTTTTCGCCTCCACCAGAAAAGCAGAAGCCGCAACCGGGAATCGAATGCTCTGCAGTGCTGCTTGGGCGAAGTTCCAAAGGGTACAGCATCAACTAACAAACTCCACCAGTTCCCAGGCCACAAATTTTCAAGCCGCCTCTCTGCCCCGTTGAGTACAAACAGGAAATAACGTAAGGCCCGGTACTCTAGACAACAGCGCATTGGAGCACCTTCTTTGGCCAGGTTTGTGGCTGCGATGAGGCACTTGGCCAGAGACTCGTCCTTCTTGTACGGGATGGACCACTGGTCCACGAAGACCCTCTGCTCCAGCTCGTACAGGTTGGTCTGGGGGAAGGCCGCATTCGGGTAGTCCGGCTTCGGCGAGCAGGGCTGCGTACGGGGTCAGGGGACAAAGCGTTCAGGGCCGGTTCCTCTTCCGCAGGCATAGGAAAGGGCACAAAATATGATAACAGGTGATAACGGATATATCCATACTGATGCATACCTGCATGCATTGTCCCTGTTGTGAAACAAGATCGCGGTTCCATGAGGATAGAGATAGAGATTTGCCGAATCTCAGTCATTCTAATCTACTTCTAATCTAATCTATTGTTCTAATTCTAATTTACAGTTGCTCGTGACAGGGGTAATGAAATCCTGCCACTAAACACAGGAGTGGGACAGCTCAGTCCAATTGTCCGCTTAAAAGCGGCTTCATAATCACAAGTGTCAGGCTCAGAGGAAACGAACACTCAGCTGACAATGAGCTCCAGTTCCGTGTAGCACAAGAGCTGTTGACAAAACAGAGCTAAACAAAACAAAAGCTTTGCATAAACAAAAGCTCGGCAGAATAAAATTGGTTATTAGAGCGGCAGAGCATAAAATCGTTCTTAAAAAGAATGTCTCGGTGAAAATGATAGATTTTTATTCAAGGCAGTAATAATGCATGGAAAAGTAATTTTACTCTAATGAAAAAAGACAAAAGCTCCCTGAATGTTCCACCAGTAACATCCCCAAGAGAAGACACTGGCTACCTGAGCAAGTTAAGGAGAAATGTTCGATTGCATTTGCCAGAGAATCTCATTGACTTGCACTCCACATGCAGTTTTAGTGGAATATGGATTACGCAATACCAAGCTTGAAGTTATGACCAAGGTGTTTCTCATATTCACTTCTTTGTTGCTACTGCTGTCTTAGTTTCGACAAATTAATGACTCACCACACTGCAATTAGTTGGGTAGCCTATTTATTTTTATTTATTTATTTCATTTATTTATTACATACTACCAGCCACCTCTTGGTGGCCAAGGCAGGAGTGGTGCACATTGCAGCGATGTAACAGAGTAGAAAGTGCACGCACAGTTCACGGTACAGAAGAAGGATCAAAATAAATACACTTAAAACCTGATCTAACGAAGTCACCGGAAACCGCGAATTGTTTCGTTAGATCGAGAAGTTCGTAACATTGGGACTGTCATTTTATAACCAGTTGATTCCATAAATTCGATGTCTTAAGGAAGGCATATCTCAGCAGCTACTACGATATCGTAATTGCGACAGTCACGGCGCTCGCATGGTAATAATTTAGCAATATTTTAGCATTAATTTAGCAATAATTTAGCAATAAGGGCCACCGCCACTGTTGACACCATCTAGTATCGCTGATTGAAAACTGGGACTGCTCGGTTTATCTCGTAGAGCTCCGTAAAAACAAAACTAGATGCCCCGTTGCTTTTCTGACGTGGTGCAATAATCGTCGTGGCGTTCTGAAAAAACACATTCGAAATCACTCCTTTTTTAAGGTGTCTGCTTCTTGAAATACTTTGTTAAATCAGGAATGATGCTGAATCTGTTTTCTTCGAGTTCATAAAAGCATTCAGCCGTATAGGCCCGTGGGGGAATCTGAATTTGTTTGTTAGATCAGAAAATTTCTAAGGTCGGGTTTTGTTTGATAAAGTTTCGAACGTAACTACATAACGGGCCTGCGTGGGACATGCATGCACATGGGCCACGGAAGCGCAGCAAGTGCGGCATCAAGATACAATCCAGCTTCTTTACAAGGCGCAAACTGGTAAAGCCTGATAAGAACAAATGGAATACTGCACACGCGATGGGACAATTTGTCGTACAAGCAGTGACAGCTGATAAAAACGCGTCTGGTGCTACAATGCTGGTTACATCGAGCGGGAATGCATTTCAGTCGAAACTCGTTCGAGAAAAAAAAAAGAATACAGCAGAGAATTTGTTTTAGTGAGGGCCATTATTACAATGTAGCAAATTGGGTGAGTTGGACTTTGTTCATGATGGCCAGCGCTTGTGTCATCCATTCTTTTCTTGTCCTGTTTTCGTCAGCGCTGATCATCACGAGCATTATTATAGTTTTAACATGCTTATTCCGTGTTTTTCGCAGTGTACTGATCTGCATGCAAGTCTGAAAGGTGAGTCGTGAGCGTGCATTTACTATGTTATGCAGCAATTATGAGAGTTGTAGCTTTCTACAGGACTCTAATGGGGGAAGTCCAGTTCTATTGCAGAGTTCAGTGACTGAAATGTGCCTACTGCATGCGCAGTAAATAAACCAGAAAGACTTGTTTTGGATTTATTCAAGGCAGTGGTTTTCTGTTTGGGTGTGAGGACCCTGAATGATGTCGGCATATTCCAACACATGCATCAATGATGTATTGCTTGTATTCACTGGCGAGGCGCGCATGCAGGCAACCGTGTGAGAGCACCGTCACTGTTTCCGTCAGACTCCCCGGGATGGCCGTACTTGTCCGTGCTAAGCACATGACTGTGATGCACGTTACAAACTCTACCTTACCAAACGCAAAGTATTGCCTCGAGTCCAGTAGTGAGTGGCAATAATACATCTCTGTAGGACACCACATTGAGAATCGGGTTGAAACGGAGGCAGACGACGCCCGCCGGTGTTTTTGTTGATTTTTTTTGTTTTTTTTTTTTTTTTTTCGGTCGTTTGCGGGCGCACAGGCCCAAGCCGCGCCATGTCCGTGGGCCCTGGCACATGTCTGTGGTTGTTTCCGGTGTTTTGCCCAAGTGGAAGAAAATTGACAGCTAAAACTTTTCAACGAATAACACCCTATAGGCAACTACTTTTTCTTTACTGGTTTATACAGCTTATCATCCATACTGAGTGAAACAACTTCTACAACTCACTTTTCGTGAGGTAGATAACTTTCAAATTAAGTTAAAGCTGATGAACGGCCTGGGACTTCTTTTTAGCTGGCAATGCTGGTACGTGTCTAATCAGGCCAGGAATGACCCAACCCGCGAACCCCAGACGTTTGCAAAATTAGGCGTCAAGGTATTCAAGGTCATAACAGTGAACTACTCTGCCCCTGTTTTGATGTTGTTTCGCCACGCGAAAGAGTTAAGGAAGAGGGTCAGGTTTTTCTCCCCATATAGTTACACTCAGCATCATTTAAGAGCTCACCAGATGCGAAGTTTTCTTGTGCCTAAACGAGAGGTGTTGAATTAAAGAAGGTCAACAAACAGTTGTAAAACTAGTGCTACTTGGGTTTGATGCCATCTGTTATACTACAATGGCATGTCGTACAGTATTATGGATTTAGCATAGAAGCCCCCCCTTGCTTACAGGGATTTTCACCATCAAATTCAAGGACGTCAATCAATAGAGAAGTCTGTGGTGCCTAATTCGGGCATTTCAATAAACTTAAATGTACAATTTCTGTTCACAAAACCAGTTATGCAAAAATAAAACCGGAGCAGCAAGTCCCTCAGAAAGCACCTCATGAAGCAATAAAGTGAATGCTCTTTGTCATCAAATACTGAGAATACATCGAGCCTAGTAAAGCACACAGCAGATAAAGTTCGGGATGAACAAATAAACAAGGCACTCTTTCACAATCTTGTAGACCTTGAAGTTATCCTATATTATTTTTTCTTTATTACTATTAAACCTGCGCTCAAACTAATGTTTTATTATGCTGCAACGATCCTAACATCTTCCGTTTTCTCGTAGGAACACGTCTGCGCACCGCGTCCCGAGTACACTCCCACAACCAAACCTAAACTTTACGAGCGGAATAAAACAAAGAACACTAGACGCTTTCCCAAACACATGTCCACCCGAGATAGTACTTAGGCCAACCAGTCGTTCTGCAGTACCGGGCAGCCAAAAAGAACCGTTACCCCTACAGTTCCCGCAACCTTGGACACTGACAAACTAAAGTCAACTTCCTCCGCTACAAATTAGCACAGACGAGAAGGAAACAGTATAGCGGTCTGAGAGAGACAGCGCGACCTTCGCCCGAAGGAAAACGCTGGTTTCTTTTCGCAACAAAACCGGGGGAAAAAGAGCAGAGAATGCGGCCTACGGGCGACAGCTGAACGAATCAAAGGGAAGGAGCGGGGGAAGCCCTTTGAAGAGCGCGTGAGAGCGACCCTGCGCCGCAGGACAATTCCGAGCGGGCCAATTAACTTTGCGTCCGGCAGCGAGTTGTAAGGAGGCGGGGCGGCCACGGGCACAAGAGCCGTGGACGTGATGTCTTTCATCTCCACGTCCTCTGTCGTGCCGACGCTCGAGTAGGGGCCGTAGCGCACCTGATCGTTGGTCAGGATCGCCACTGCTTCGCTGAGGTCGTTGTGACTTATCCTCAGTGCGTTCTTGATGTCCTCGATGTCCAGAAAACCCATGCTGAACAAGGTCTGAACGTTCTTCTCCGTCTGATCCATGCTGGAAGCCGCTCGGAGAGGCGCACACGCGCGACACACCGGTTAAGGAGACGAAATAGAAGCCCTTGAAGAAGATTCACGTGCAGTCGTCAAGCGACGACGACGCATTTGTTACCGGCTTTGATGCACGGAGGAGGTGGCACGATCTGCGGGTGTGGGCGCACTCCAACGCTCCGAACATGGCGCTGAAGCAGTACCTTCGCGAAGCAGAAATAATATGTAGACACGCTTCACGGAGATGCGGATATGTTATGCAGCTGCAGTAAATGCAAGACGTGGATCGGTACGGCCAAATTATAAAGCGGCGACTCGAAACGGAAAATAAACTACACACACTTTGCTCCACAACGCGTTTCAGGAGGCGGCCATTTTGAACTGCACGATGTCGCGCCCTGGGCGACGAGCATTCCGAAAAAAATTTTTTGTAAAAAAAAAACTAGCAATTACGTACGTAATAAACTTAAAATACACCTTTTTTAAAGATTTTAAAAACAATTTGGGTAAGTTTTAGAGTAAGTTTGGCGACATAAAAAGCTGAAGACGCTTTCTGTCCTTATTCGCACTCCTAGTTCTTCTAGTGCTCCTAGCACTCCTAGTCCGAATAACGGTTACTCGTTCGTTCGTTCGTTCGTTCGTGAACGGTGCAAAAGTGTGTTCAGTGAACGCCATATCCTATCAGGAAGTTTTGCGGCAGCATTATTAAATAGTTTACTGAAATACTCCCACTCTGCACTTCACAATGCTTTAGTTACGAGATTTCTGTACAGGTGATCAGAGTGGGGTCGGCCATAGAGTTTCTCACTAGTTATGTATGAAACTCTATGGGGTCGGCGAAGTGAAGTCTTGGCGGTAACTAGTTACTATAGTTCATCTCACAAGCTAGCTGCAGCACTGTGGAGGCTACATTGTTATCAATAGTGCGCCCACTGAGGGCGCCTAATCCGCCGTGAACGGGGTCCTGAAAGGACACTCTCTTCTCCCCTCTCGGCAAGTGGCACCGCACGGCCCCGGCGCCTTTTGTCGCTTCCTTCGCGGTGAGTTAGGCGCCCTGAGGGGGACAACAATGTAGCCTCCACAGTGCTGCAGCTAGCTTGTGAGATGAACTATAGTAACGCGTTACCGGTAACTAGTTACTTTTTTCAGTAACTTGTAACTGCAACTATTTACTTTTAAGTTAGAGGAACTTGCAACTGTAACACTTACTTTTTATGAAGTAACTGTAACAAGAAATACCGTTACAGTTAGTACATTTTTATAAAAAAATAATCCAACAGCAACACTCGTTAAAGGGGTCCTGAAATACCTTCCGCCGATGCATGGATGTACATGTACCAAAATAAAGCAATGTATTTGCAATCTCCTCCCGCAAGAATTTTGTTAAAGCGATGAGTATTAGCTGAGAAATCGTAAATCAAAAACCGCGCATTATCGTCCGCTGTTGACGGCGCGCGAGCTTTGCCTCCCATGATGCTGCGCTCCGCAGCGGTGACGTACTTCCGCTATTGCGCTGCTACTGTCGTCTGCTACGGGCAAGCTTTGTTGACACCATGAATCCCGCACTTCGCTCAAGGCTGGAAAACCGAACGAAAAATCTGGCCGCATGTGTGCGGCGGCCTCGCCTTGCCCTTTCGCGGTGTTCGTTGGTGCAGTTGCTATCGGTGGCACGTGACTTTTTATCGGCGGCGAACTCGCAGCCGTACGGGGAAGATCGTGCGCTCGTTCCCTTTGATGCACCGACACTGCTTATCCAAAAAGTGCCGTATCAGATGTGGCCCCGCTGGTGCCGGGTCTTATTTTGCGGCGGTCGTAATTCCTGCCGGCGGCATGTGAAAAAGACATTTTAAATCGATACAGAACCCGTGCACAAAACCCTTCAATCATGTGACCAGTTCAGCTTGGGGCGACGCGTGGTGGAGAGCGGCAACGTTGGCAAAGCATGCTCCACCGCGGCTCTGAGCTTTCTAGCGCTGGAGCGAGCGCCACTTCTTTGAGAATCTCAAACATCGGTTGCCTTGACAACAAGGCACAAACCACTGTAGAACTCAGTTACGGTTGCGTGTTCCCGGTTCAGCTCGGGGCCCCACCTCGCGACATGTGGGCACTGCAGGCGTACCACCCACTCCCATTGGGAAGTGCGAGATGCGTTTGACATTACAGGAGGCGATGGTGTGTGTGTGTTGTGGACGTCTTTGTTTCGCGATGCAATGCGACGTTGTGCTTCTGCGGGTGGATAGTGCTTCCCATGGTCTGGGTTATCTTTCTCGAGCGACGTACGACTCAACTTCGCATGGGGTATGTGCAGTGTGCGCAGTGGCGGATCCAGGTTTTTTCTGAGGGGGGAGTCAGCTTCTACCAGTGATGATGATGATGATGATGATAATGATGATGATGATGATAAAAAGGAGGATGAGGATAGTAGTCTTTTTTTATTCACTGAAGTATTTCAAACCACAAATACAAGAAATATAAAAAATATTCAACTAGACTTTTTCTACGACCTGAGGGGTCATCTTCTAGGGGGTACAAATTCCCAAATTGATGGAAGGGGGGGTCAGGACATCCGGACCCCCCCTCTGGATCCGCCAATGAGTGTGCGTGGCTAAAAGCCATCTCGGCTTGTGCGCCGGAGTTAAGTGACTTGCTGTTCGTCCCCGCAAACCGCGCGCGAGGTGAGTGCCGAATTTACGACGGGCAGGAGGAGGCAACCCATCGTCTTTCAATCGCGGTTCAGACTTGCAACGCATGTTGTGACGTTGTGTTCGTTCGAAACCCATCTCTGGATTGTTTTGAAGTAGAATAAAATGTATGCGTCAAACCCGGGCATTCGGCTCAGGGCGTTCTCTGCGATTGCACGAAAGAAGTGCCACGGGGCTTCAACGCTTTCTTTACGGAACGTACTCAGGTAAGGGAATATCCATGTCGTGTTATGGCCGTGTTGCATTTAATACAAACGGTTAAACGTTTGTTTACACTTGTTTCGTTTGTCGTAAAATGTCCAAGCACTCCGGCACTCCGCCGGCAGATCAGCCGGCGAGCCGACGCTGAGCAGACGACTCATCTCTTTGCCGGAAGTGCGTGAAAAAGCCGCCCAATAGCAGGATGTCTAGCTCATGACGAACATCTGGGAATCGATGATGTAGACATGTGAAGATGGCGGCGTCCAAAAACACGAAGGAAAGGGTGAGAAAAAAGCGACAAACTTTACAACAAAATTGTGAGCTTTCCGCTGCGCGTAAAAGAGTAATACTAGGCACAGATGACGTTGACGACCCAATCTAACGATTGCGCTAGTTCATTTAGTGTGCTCAAAACGCCTTTCAGGGCCCCTTTAACGGCCAGTTCGCGCTTTCCACTTTTTCGGACTTTCTTCTGCAGAGCCTTCGCCTACTTCATGTATTCCAGCTCACCCCTTCGCATGGGTGAAAAACAACTGGACTAGAAATATTTAGGCGTGCACGTGTGCGTGGTGTCCCACGCGGTCAGCTAAGGGCTCGAAATTTTTAAGTATGAGCTGCAGTATTTCCCTCAGAAGGGCGATGTTGCTCTCACCCAGGCCATAATTAACGCTGTTACACGCGCCTAAGAGCACGCGGACGCATGTTGACACGAGAACTCAGAGTACGATGCGCGACTGCCCCATTTTCGCCACATCTGGAGCGCAGTAAAAATGTTTGACACAAAGGCGAACAGAAAAAAAAAACATCCACGCACTTTCGCGGAAGCCTGGAAAACTCCGGTCAATGCGTTGCTTTCTCATTAGCGACGTGCAGCCCCGTTTGTGGGGTCATAAAACACCGCGGGGAGTCTCTCGACGTCCCCGTGCTCGTCCAGCGCGTGTGCTCACGGTAGAGTGTTCGATTCACAAGCCGCAGTTGCTTGCGACCATTGTGCGCTTTTGAGAACCCTGGCCGTATTTGGGACCACGTGTTTGGAACCCCTGGTCTAGATGCTTCGTCGAGCTGTCAACAGTGCCCGAACGAGGTCGAGGAAGTAATGAATTACACGCCCGTTCACACATACGACGACCCCACACACCACCCAGCATCATGGCCGGCAGACGCCTGACCACACTGCCGCTGCACGAGGAAATATTCTTGGAAAGCCTCGCGACTTCGTTTCCAGAGCTGGGGCAGAAACGAATACTGTAGCTACATCTGTTTCTGGATGTTTGGCGCAAAGAATACTTGGGCGAGCTTCGTTCGGCGTACGCTGCCTCAATGCAAACGAAGGAAGCGGGCTCTGGGATCGGGGACGTGGTTGCTGTGAAAGGCTGGGATTAGGAGAACAGTGTTTCCCGGTCGAGGCGACAAAAATCACCTTTGTGAGGGCAGGGGGCGCAAGAAAGGACAGTAAAGCGCCCAGTTCAGTTTCTATTCCCTTTGGAAATAATACGGACAAACGTCGTTTGGAGAGTTTTAGCAGTCCGTCCGTTCCGTCCGGTACGTAGTTAGCGTGTTGACCGGGACCCGTCTGGGTACTCGGGCATTCGTCACGGTAGGGGATTGGTTCCGCTGGCCTGCCTTCGCCATGTCCGCGCCTCCTCGCCCTTCCTTGCGCGCAGGCGCAGACGGGTCCCGGTAAAGCCAAAAGCAACGTACGTGACGAAATAGTACGGATAGAAAAACTCTCGAAACGAGAGTTGTAGCAGTCCGTCCGTTCCGTTCGTTACGTTGTTACCGGGTCTCGTTTTAGCAGTCCGTCCGTTCCGTTCGTTACGTTGCTGCTGGGTTGAACGGGCCCGGTCTGCGCCTGAGCGCGCGGAAGGGCGAGGAGGCGTGCAAATGGTGAAAGCAGGCCCGCGGAACTAATCCCCCTACCGTGACGAATGCCCGAGTGCCCAGACGGATCCCGGTCATCACGCTAACTACGTACCGGACGGAACGGACGGACTGCTAAAACTCTGTTAATTAAAACCGCCAGGCAGCTAGATATCTTCCGCTCGGGTTAGCTTGTTTATCTGTATTGTGTTTGTTTCCCCACCGGCCGAGCTGAGTTATGCGCGAGGGCTTAGGGAGAAACCGCAGAGGCTTTTGTTATTCGCCGCGCTTTTGTGTCCATCCCCGAAGCGGACGGGAGCTAAAGGTCGGTAAAGGGGTCAAACATTTGGTCATTTGGTCAGAGTTAGGAAGAAGTCACCACACGTTCTGTCTGGGTAGTTGCACTGCGCAAAGGTACTGGGCGAAGTCTCAGCTTCGTCACGCGTCTGAGCCTGGAAACTTGGCAGATGGAATGCGTGAATAGGTAGGCGACCAAGCTTTGTTAGGCGCTCCACGTGTTAACAAAGGAAAGGAATTCTGGCGGCGCAGAGCACAAACATAGGTATGATAACACTTCAAGACGTGTCGCGCGAGAGCCGATTCCCGGAGTTGGGTGCTGTGTGCTGTCATCATCATTATCATCACTCCACCACTATCGCCATCCCGGCAGATGCTTTTCCCATTGACCTACAACGGATATTTACTGCGCAGCCCAAAAAAAAAAACTTTTTCTAGTAAATTTTAGCATTCTTATTGAGTTGCATCTAGAGCTCTCGCATTACTGCCCCAACTTCGAGCCCATCTTCCATGTCCCCGCCTCTCGGTGAGCCGACCGTATACCTTGGTCCATCTCAGGATTACACGCCCTGTTTTCTGCATTACCGTAGTGGGCTGTACTGCCCGCTTAACCATCTCTTTTGGGTATGGCGGGGCAGAGCTACTTGCGTTGCAAAAGCCTCACAAGTATACCGTGATGGCTACAACTACGCTGCCATGCTTTAATGGCGGGAAAATTTATTGTGTGTTAAAGGTACAAAACAATGACTGAAAGCAGACAGACATTTTAATTTGTGTGAGAGGCTTCTACGGCAGTGCGTTCGCAATTGCAGAGCACAAACGGAAATCACCCTGAAGTAGAATATTAAAGCATTGTCAAGGAAAAAATACAACAGCATGGTCAGTATAGTGAAGTTCGCTATTCCTACTACGCTAACACGCGATAAAAACAAGTGTACAAGCAAGACAAGTCGCGAAGTTGTCATTCTTTAATCTCGGTTGAAGGCCGGTGATTTGCTTTTGCATCTGTGCACAGATCCACGAGATGACATGAGCTGCTCCTGCGCCCCAAAGCTCCTGATGGCGGCCTATGGAAGCCATCGTCGTAGCCCTCCACCCTCGCGGCCTAAGTTCTTCGATGACGGCCGGGAGACGCTGTTGTACGCCGCCATGAGAAGGAGTGACGCAGTATATATAGAAGGAGTGACGCAGTATATATAGGTAATGAATAAACGTTCTTTGTCAGCGTGTTAACTGCACATTTGCCTTAAAGTGATTCGATCGAACGAAGCTAGAGGCCTTGACAGTGGCTTAGACCGGTGGCAACCAGCCGCGCAGGGAAGATTCTGTGACGTCTTACAGAAATCGCCGGGAAGTGGCTGGGAAGGTACCACTTCTTCATACGCTTTCCAGCTCAGCCCAGCTTAAAAGCCATCCTCGGCTATAGAACTGATGAAGGCATTTGACTATATGGATCACGACGCTTTAACCTATAGGGAATTCACGCTGGCAATCAATCGAGGCTTGGTCACGTGCGTGTGTTTACGTGCGAGCATTGAAGCAGCGCGACCGGCATATTAAGTGCAATGCACTTCGTAAGCGACCCTGAACCTGCATCCACCGGCGATGTCCGCGCACGTGGAGATGGGCGCGCGCAGCCTGGCCGCTGACATAGCACATACCCACGTGGGGATTGGGCCAGGAATCTCCTCGTCTTCCTTGGCAACGGGGGGAGATGGGCGCGCGCTGCCCTGGCCGCTGACATGGCACATACCCACGGGGGGATTGGCCAAGAAATCGGGCGTGAGAAGGGCTAATGCAACCCCGCTTAGAGGAGTAACTGACAAGGAAAAATATTCAAAGCTGAGATCCGCTCGAGCAATCAAGTACAACGACAACACAAATAGGTGTGCTGTGAATAAATGCATCTTTCTTTCTTTGTAGTTGTGGTGTGTGTGGTGGAGATTCTCTCTTTCGCGAACATTACCGAACCGCGGCAAATTCAACTCGTGCATTCGCACTTTCACATTCTTCCCCTCGGGGAAATGCGGGGAATTTCTTGTGGATCGCGCGCCAGGAAGGAGTCTCGCGATTACCCTGCGCAGAAGTATGCGCGGTGGCTCGGATAATTCTTTATAACCGGCGTAGCGCGCCAGCCTGGGGGGGCTGGGGGGCGGCAACCTCCGCACAGCAAGAATGTTGCTTCCCGCCCCATCTAAATTCATGTCACGGAGACACGCTACATATTGTTACAGTGAAGCTCAGGCGTTGAGGGGTGAGCTGAGGGTTTATTTAAAAAACCTGAGTGAGGACCGTCGCTGAGCGACGTGTCCGAGCCCTCGATACGCGAAAAGCACCTCGTTCTTCTTTTCGTCGCCCCGGCGTTTTCGCCGGCGGGATTGGCCTGTGACATAGTCAATGCCATCTACTGTGCACAAAATTCAACAAGTTATGTAGCGTTACAATATATATTAGACAGGCGCAGACATTGTCCCTCCCCTGTGATCTGTTCCTCCACTACATACAGAAGTCACCAGGCCGTCCGCCCTGACAGGTATGCGGTGGCTATGCGGACAATGAACATACATATTGGCGCTGTGTACGGGTGACGTCGTCTTCCACATTTCTTTCGACCAACCCCTTCCCCCCTGATATTCCCTACTCATGGTCTAGCTGGGCCACTCCCCCTGAAAGCCTACGGGCAGCCCAGTGGTCCATCTTGGCTGCCCACATTGGAACTCTTTGTGCACCTCCGCCAAGCCCGTTACCGTCGGAGGACCATGGGACACCCCATTCCTCCGAGGACTCATAACTCCGCGGCTCGGACTTGAGCTGCAGAATAAAGTTTCATCTCTCTCTCTCTCCAAAAGAGCCTCCCACACTGGATGCAAGGAGGGCTGCCCTGCCAAGCACATCTCCACAGGACCAACTGAACCTGCTGGGTGCATTCGCAACTGGTGCCCGGGAGCTAGGGTTCCAAGTGCGAATACCGCACCGCGCTATCCCCTAGCCCCTTAATCCTCTTCCTTTCCTCAATAGTTCTTCCAGTCGGTCGGTCGGTCATTCGGTCCGGTTTGACCGCCTGAAAGAACTTCATTGAAATTACAACAAGACTGAAAGAACAATACCCACACCTTTAGAAGAACCGAAGCTGCAAACGAACTCCTACCCCCGCAGTACCACGCTCCTTGCAACGTACCGTATACCCTGCAGCCCGCCTCCTAGTAGGACTACTTGTAATAAAACCGTACTATTACTGCTCTTCCCTAACCACCACTACAACAAATACACATCTGCAAATATTTCAGCACAGCGCTGATTAATCTTTAAATGAGCCATGAAGACCACAGACAAGTTTGGTCCTGATGACGATGATAGCAATTATATTGCAAAATTCGAGCGAATTTCCGAGATAGAAGAAAACATCAGGAAGCACCCAATTGAGCGTTTGGGTTGACTTTATCGGCTCTACTTATATTACCTACTGGCGCAATAAATTTTGTGTATGCAAAAAGGAATATATATATATATATTGCCGCGAACCATACATTGGGTTTGTTTATTTGTGTTTTGCTTTTGCCGCCCGGCTGCGCCGGTCTGTGTTATCTCCGTGCCAAGGGAAGCGCGTGTTCCATTCCTTCTTTCTGTGCCGCATGTGTTATCTGTTGTGATAGGGAGAGCATTCCGATTTACGTGAACAGCCCGGAATAATCTTCTTGCATCTACAATGTTCTCGATGCGAATCGACGGTTCCAGAACCACGCGCGCCGAAAGATAAAAAGCCTGCAGAGCAGACGCCGGGGCATTCGATTCTGCGACGCTCGCCGACGCACGTACGTCACTTTGTTGACCGCTGCCTCGCCGCCTCTGTATTCTTTTCAGTTGTTAGGGGAGCACAAGTTCGCTCCAATAAACTTGTTTCTTTTCCAAACAACTGCGTCGTCCTTGGCTTCGTGACATCTGGTGGAGGTGCGGGGTACGCACCCTTCATGCCCACTACAACCTCTGGAAGCCGCCAAGCCAGTCCAACAAGAGTGTCACCCGCTTCCTTAAAATTAGGGTGCACTGCCAGAAGATATGGGGAGTCGACTCAAGAGAGCCAACAAACCCCACCGAATCTACAGGGCACAGGTGACAAAGGGGGTGGCCGTCTGATGTGCGGCTTTCGCCGACTAGAGCGGCAAGAATGAACAAGAGCCCTGAACGAAAAACAGCACAGAGACTTATATTTAGACAGGCAAGTCACAAATACAAGCACGAGGTAGCAGATCGATAATGACAGACAACTTAGATCGAATTCTCTAGATCAAGCAACAGTTCAATATCAGGCAAAATTATACAATCAGGAGCGTTAACAATGGAATATTACTAAGCGGAGCAGTTAACTAAAAAAGAAAACAAACAGTTCGATGCTTATGAGAGACAGAGTCCCTGCATATTCACCGACCGGGCCGGACGATGCACCGCTGCCGGAGGCGAGTTGGCTACCTGGGAAGCGTGGCTTCGCTGTAGGCGAGGCCGTCCGAGACGATCACGGTCATTCGAGGCCCGGGAGCACGTTGGAGTCCTCCAGGGCGCGGGTCGCCGATGGTGTGATGTACAAACTGGCAGGTGCCGTTGTCAATCACGACGTCCAAACGTAGCTGGTTTGCTTAGGCGCGGCTTCTCTTTTTATAGCCGTGCCGGCGCGGAGAAGGAGAGCACACACACAACGCGCCCGCCGCCGTCAGCGAATAACTTCCCTCTTCTCCCTTCTAGAATCATCGACGCTCTGAACACTGGCAAGGCCACGCGCACCTCCTCGAAAGTACCGGAAGCTTCGACGAAACCGGAGCGGCGGAGGTTTTATTTTTGTTGTTTTCTGGCTGGCCAGCCGGCGTGAGATCGTGTTACCGCCTCTTCGTTCGAGAAAGCTCCATATTGTCTCGGGGCTAATGGAACCGAACTGAATGAATCGAACGACTGCAAGAAGAATTAGGCGCTGTACAAATGAAATGAAAAATTTATAAGGTACTTTTAGACGTCGTACGCTCGAGTTTGTGACACAGCCCCCCAGTTTCAGAATATTATGCAATAATATTCCTAAACTCACAAAGTCGTGCGTACGCGTCGTTCACACTTAGTGAAAAAGAGGCTGTGCCTACTAACACAAAATCAAGTACAGCCCAATGTTCTTCATAAGAATAATGACAGGTACAGAATTCGCGTACAGAACAGCGGTTTGGCGCAGATTTCTCAACAAATACACATCCTAGGGACAACTCATAAGTTTAAGAACAATAAGGTTCTAGCATTCGAATTAAGCCAGTGCCCATAATAAATGTCTGGACAGTAGTCATTACAAGTGCGAAACTCATGAAAATACATCGTGCGCTCCAGTGCGAAGGTCTCGTAGGCTCAAATACAATGAGTGTACGTCAGTATTCCGAAATACATACAATGCACTGATACAATGAAACTCATCAGAACCATAACTAATATGTTGTTCACAAACAATAACATGCAACCGCAAAGTTCACGAATGTCACCACTAGTAACGCCAACAATACACGGCAAATGTACTGTATAGCAGCGAAAGTAACGTTTACGCAGAACGCAACTAGTACGTGAATATACCCTGTACAGCCAGAGTGACAAAATAAGTACAAGTTTCGCGTACAGTACGACAGAGAAACGTTGAATACAACGTTTGAGTATACAGTACTCGACGTGAAAATACAACTCTGTCTTACACAATTCCACTGATATCCCACGTGCATACCTAAATTTGCATTCTTCATGTTTAGCCCGTGTCTATCGGGCGCTTGCGCAACTGCGCCTGTGGAATTCTTCTCTTCGGAGAAGATCCTTTCCAAAGGTCGCGCGAAGCGACAAACTGTTTCGTGACCGCCGTGATAGCGGTCTCGCGAAAATGTTTCACTGCCTGGGCCTTCACCTGGTGAACGACCGAGTGGCTAATAACGGATTGGCGCTTCTTCCCACCTGTCCGTCGGGACAAATGGCAGTAGAGATGTTTTCTCTTACTCTTGAGCCCAAACCTGAACTCTTTGTTTCGGCAGCCCGGCTGTTTGCCGAGTTTCTGAAGGCCGGTTTTCAAACGTTTGTTCTTTCCACGACCTTCGGCACTTCTTTTCCTTCTGTGCGGCTCCATCGCAGGGGCCGCAGACTTTGGGCGCCGGAAATGTGCCGGCTTCGCTTTCGCCGGTGCTCGAGTTGCGACGGGCACGGCTTCGCCTCGATCCGAGGCATCGAATCGGGGTTCTTCGTTCGAAACAGCGGGTGGTTTCTCTCCCACCGCTGAAGTCACAGGATCGTCGCCGACGCTTATGTACGGCGCGTTCCCTCCACGGAGTGCGGCTCCACTTCGCACGGGGGTTTCAAACTTGACCTTAGAGTCAGTCTCTTTGCTCCTCGAGCTGTCAGTTACGCACGCGGCGCTAGTCTTCCCAGAGAGTTCGCAGTCTCGAACTGGGTCTTCCTGTACAATGAGCGTGCAATTACCCGTGTCTTTCGGAAAGACAACGGTTTGCTCGGGCACTCTCCCCGCAATATCGGGTACCCCTTCGTCTAGAGGGTTCGGCCCCGACGTCGTGATGGCATCCACAACCGGGATGTTATCTCCATCCTCAAGCTCCGCATCCCCTGTAGGATCATCGTCCTTCCAGGTCTGAAGTGGTGCGCTTTCGCACAATTCTGGAGGGGTTTCCTCCTTGCTGATTGCGGATACTTCCGCCTCTTCGCTTCTAGAGATATCCTGGCATTCCTTTATCGTTTCAGGGTTAGCACTTAGGTCACTATACCCTTCTCTCGCATTTTCCTCATCTGATGAGGATTCCGCTTTCAACCATCGTATCTCGAGTCGCTTTTTTAGAATCTCGAGTTCAGCTTTGCGTACTTTCTCCTCTCGCTCCGCTTTCGCTCGCTCCCTTTCTGCCTCTGCCTGGCGGGCTTTCTCTTCTAGCTCCGCTTTCGCTCGCTCCCTTTCTGCCTCTGCCTGGCGGGCTTTCTCTTCTCGCTCCGCTTTCTCTCGCTCCCTTTCTGCGTCTGCCTGGCGGGCTTTCTCTTCTCGCGCTGCTTTCTCTCGCTCCAACTGAAGTTGCCTCTGAAATTCTTTCTCTCTTTCTTTTTCAGCCCTCTCAGCCTCTTCTCGTGCTACCTGTCTTGCTCTCTCAGCTTTCTCGTTTTCCTCTTTTTCTTTCTGCGCGACCCATTTTCGTAATTCGGCCCCTGACAGGCCCAGCTGACAGCCCAACGCTACTATTTTCTCTAAATCCATGATTGCAAATGTATCGCAATCTAGCCACAATACTCTAGCCTCTAGCTAGGTATGTCTACACAGAGAAAGTTAACGAGAGCACCCACTTATAAAGATAGTAGCAACCTATGCCAAAAAAGTTCCAGGCTCTTTCTCCTCCCTACCGCTCACATCAGACGTCCTGTCGCGGACGCCAGAAATTGTCACCCGCTTCCTTAAAATTAGGGTGCACTGCCAGAAGATATGGGGAGTCGACTCAAGAGAGCCAACAAACCCCACCGAATCTACAGGGCACAGGTGACAAAGGGGGTGGCCGTCTGATGTGCGGCTTTCGCCGACTAGAGCGGCAAGAAGAATGAACAAGAGCCTGAACGAAAAACAGCACAGAGACTTATATTTAGACAGGCAAGTCACAAATACAAGCACGAGGTAGCGATCGATAATGACAGACAACTTAGATCGAATTCTCTATATCAAGCAACAGTTCAATATCAGGCAAAATTATACAATCAGGAGCGTTAACAATGGAATATTACGAAGTCGGAGCAGTTAACTAAAAAAAAAAACAAACAGTTCGATGCTTATGAGAGACAGAGTCCCAGCATATTCACCGACCGGGCCGGACGATGCACCGCTGCCGGAGGCGAGTTGGCTACCTGGGAAGCGTGGCTTCGCTGTAGGCCAGGCCGTCCGAGACGATCACGGTGATTCGAGGCCCGGGAGCACGTTGGAGTCCTCCAGGGCGCGGGTCGCCGATGGTGTGATGTACAAACTGGCAGGTGCCGTTGTCAATCACGACGTCCAAACGTAGCTGGTTTGCTTAGGCGCGGCTTCTCTTTTTATAGCCGTGCCGGCGCGGAGAAGGAGAGCACACACACAACGCGCCCGCCGCCGTCAGCGAATAACTTCCCTCTTCTCCCTTCTAGAATCATCGACGCTCTGAACACTGGCAAGGCCACGCGCACCTCCTCGAAAGTACTGGAAGCTTCGACGAAACCGGAGCGGCGGAGGTTTTATTTTTGTTGTTTTCTGGCTGGCCAGCCGGCGTGAGATCGTGTTACCGCCTCTTCGTTCGAGAAAGCTCCATATTGTCTCCGGGCTAATGGAACCGAACTGAATGAATCGAACTACTGCAAGAAGAATTAGGCGATGTACAAATGAAATGAAAAATTTATAAGGTACTTTTAGACGTCGTACGCTCGAGTTTGTGACAAAGAGCCAGCCTCCGCGTGCAAGATTTACCACCCGAGTTTGGTCTACTACCGGAGAAGACGAAGAAGAAAAACGTCGCAACCAGCACCATGCTCAACCAAGCCAATCCTCCTGTCGTTCTGCAGCAGCCACGGGAACCGCCATCATTCCGAGGAGCCCCCGCAGAAGACCCAGAAGAATGGTTGGAGAAACTGGAGCGCGTCCGGAAATTCAACAGGTGGGACGACGCAGAAACGTTCCGGCATGTTTTCTTTTACTTGGAAGATTCGGCTCGCACTTGGTTCGAAAACCACGAGAGCTCCTTGACAAACTGGGCTCAGTTCAAAAGCGAGTTCACTAAGACCTTCACTACCGTCGTGCGGAAAGAAAGAGCCGCCCTTTGTTGGAACGCGCACGCAACACCCCAATGAAGGCGTCTTGATCTTCGTTGAGGAGATGAAGCAGCTATTTCGCCGCGCGGATCCCGAAATGACGGAAGAAAAGAAGTTGCGGTTCTTAATGCGCGGAGTGAAGGAGGAACAGTTTGCCGGACTTGTCCGAAATCCGCCCAAAACCGTCGCCGAATTCGTTACCGAAGCCAGCACCATTGAGAAAGCCCTCGAGATGCGTGCTAAGCAGTATGACCGCAACTTTGTTGGCGCGGCCAATGCGAACGACTTTGGCAACCACGCGGATCCCGGCCGACAGCCTACGCGAGACTATCCGCGAATAGTGAGGGAGGAGCTGCGGAAACTGCTCCCGACGCCGCCGCAACCACAAGTCGCTTCTCTTACCGACGTCATTAGAGAAGAAGTGCAGCAAGCGCTGGGAACTTCAACGACGCCAGTAGCACCTCGCGAGCCGAATGCCATGACCTACGCAGCTGCTGTACATCGCCCTCGCCCACCTGCACCCTATCGTCACGAGGCTCCGTACCGTCGTCCCCTCTCGCCGGCCCGACCACCTGCGGCGCAACCCCCTGCCCAATGAAGACCGACGTGTGGCGAACGTCCGACAATCGTCCGCTGTGCTACCACTGCGGAGAGGCCGACCACGTCTACCGTCGCTGCCCCTACAGGAGGCTCGGTTTGCGAGGGTTCTCCGTCGACGCACCCCGCCCCCGAACTGGCCAGCGCCCATCGGAGATCGAACAGTACCTGTCCAACACCAGCCGTCGACCAGCCCGTTTCAACCGTTCGCCGTCGCCCTACCCATACCAATCGCCGAACCGCCGTAGCAACACTGACTTCGCCCGTGGAAGGTCCCCCAGCCCACGCGGGGGAAACTAAAAGCAGCAACTTCTGGAGGTGAAGTTGCTCTACGGCGAACAAACTGGAAACCCTCCAACGACGCAAGGACGCGGTGAAGACAATGATTCACGACATGCCCTCATCAAGACGACCCGACCTAACCCTGACGAGACTCTCGAACACGACGACAGCTATACGCCGCGACGCGTACCATGACCTGACCGAGACGTCCGCTGAGAAGACGACGACAACGACGACGCACAGTGCCCGACCGCCAACACGCACAAGCCGAGATACGACGCCCCGACGAACCCGGAACTCGAGGAAGACTGCGTCTGACGTCAAGGTGTCCATCGACGGCTTTGACGTAGTCGCCCTCGTAGACACGGGAGCTGACTATTCCGTAATGAGCGGACCATTTGCGTCTAAACTGAAGAAAGTTATGACCAGATGGGATGGTCCGCACATACGCACAGCAGGAGGCCACCTCGTGACGCCAAGTGGAACGTGCACATCGCGCGTCACCATAGACGGCACAACGTACCCTGCGGTGTTCGTCGTTTGCCCAACTGCTCCCGCGACGTAATTCTCGGAATGGACTTTTTGACCGACAACGGCGCAATAATCGATCTGCAGACGAAGTCGATAACTTTTTCCTGCGACCACTCCATGACGCCGGAATCGAACCCCGAACACCGTGCAGCTGTAAGGATCGCCGATGATCACGTCACCCTGCCACCCCGCGCAAGCTTGATGATCACCGTCCACTGTGAAGGTGCTGCTCCCGACGTCGACGCTATCGTGGAGAGTGACCAAAGGTTGCTTCTTGACCGCGGTGTGTCTGTCGCAAGAGGCATTGCACGGTTTAAGCAGCGCAAAGCCCACGTTTTGGTCACCAATTTCACCGAGGAGTACCAGCATTTAAACAAGGGCGCTGCAATTGCGTTCGTCGAAGAAATGCAACAAGCAAGTGACGTGTTAGCAGCCGCCGACTTTGAACGCGCACCCGACGATACCTTCAAGCTTCCGCACCCCTTCGACGTGAATCCGGCGCTACCGCAAGATAAAAGGAACAAGTTATTGGCTTTGCTGCGTCGCTAAAGCGAGTGTTTTTCGTCGAACTCAAAGTTACGTCAAACACCTCTGGCGAAGCACCGGATAATAACCGAGGATGGAGCACGACCTACCCGACAGTCACCGTACCGCGTCTCTTCACACGAGCGTGAAGCCATCCGGACTCAAGTCGACGACATGCTCAACGGCGACATTATACAGCCATCGAAAAGTCCGTGGGCTGCGCCGGTCGTACTCGTGAAGAAAAAAGACGGCACACTGAGGTTCTGCGTTGACTACCGGCGATTGAACAAGATCACCAAAAAGGACGTGTACCCCCTGCCACGAATCGACGACGCCCTCGACCACCTCTGCCATGCGAGGTACTTCTCATCGATGGATCTGAAGACAGGCTACTGGCAAATTGAAGTGGACGAGAGAGATCGAGAGAAGACTGCATTCATAACCCCGGATGGCCTATACGAGTTCAAGGTGATGCCGTTTGGGCTATGCACGGCACCAGCAACGTTCCAAAGAGTCATGGACACTGTGCTAGCTGGCCTGAAGTGGCACACCTGCCTCGTATACCTCGACGACGTTGTGGTATTCTCTAGGACTTTCGACGAACACCTCGCAAGGTTGGCAGTCTGTACTCGAGGCCATCCGTACGTCGGGGTTAACGCTGAAGCCTGAAAAGTGCCGCTTCGCGTACGAGGGAACTGAAGTTTTTGGGCCATGTCGTCAACGCCGCGGGAGTCCTGCCTGACCCGTTGAAAACTTCAGCCATAGCGAACTTCCCAAGGCCGAAAGATAAGAAGGGCGTGCGCAGGTTTCTTGGACTGTGCGCATACTACCGGCGCTTCGTCGCAAACTTCGCACGCATTGCAGAGCCGCTCACGCGCTTGACGAAAGATAGCACCGCTTTCAGCTGGGAAGACGACCAAGAAAAGGCATTCTGCGAGCTGCAAAACACCTGCAAAGCCCGCCCGTGCTCGCTCATTTCGACGACAACGCCGAAACGGAAATACACACGGACGCCAGTGATATAGGCTTGGGTGCCGTCCTTGTCCAAAAACAAAGCGGGTGCGGAAAACGTAATCGCCTATGCCAGCCGTGGTCTGTCGAAGGAGGAGAAAAACTACTCTGCCTCCGAAAAGAGTGCTTGGCTATTATATGGGCCATTTCAAAATTTCGCCCATACGTGTATGGCAGACCGTCAAGGTTGTAACCGACCACCATGCGCTGTGTTGGCTCGCCAATTTGAAGGACCCCTCTGGCCGTCTTGGGCGGTGGAGTCTGCGCCTGCAAGAGTTCGACGTTACAATCGTCTACAAATCCGGGAGGAAACACTCCGACGCCGACTGCCTGTCCCGCGCCCCTGTCGACCCGCCACCACAAGACTCCGATGAAGGACAGCGCGTTTCTTCGGGGTTGTTACGGAGAGCGACCTAGCCACCCAGCAGCGTGCCGACCCCGACTTGCGCGTAATGATCGACTACCTCGAAGGACGAACGTCGCCGTGCCTTAGAGCGTTCAAGCGTAACTTACCAGCATTCAGCCTTAAAAACTCCGTCCTCGTGAAGAAGAATTTCAGCCCCGGAACAAGAACGAATTATCTACTTGTCATCCCCGCAGACCTTCGTGACGAAATTTTGGAAGCGTCCCACGACGACCCGTCTTCCGGACATCTCGGCACAGCTCGCACTATTGCAAAAATTAAGGCGAAGTACTTCTGGCCCCGCCTTACATCCGACGTCACCCACTACGTTCGGAGTTGCCGGGACTGCCAGCGACGAAAAACGCCCCCGACAAGACCCGCCGGACTTCTGCAACCGATCACCGTCCCGTCGAGGCCCTTTCAACAGATTGGAATGGACCTCCTAGGCCCGTTCCCGACGTCACGATCGCAGAACAAGTGGATTGTCGTAGCGACAGACTACATGACGCGCTACGCAGAGACCGCCGCTCTTCCGCGGGGGACTGCACAAGAAGTCGCCAAGTTCTTTATAAACCAAGTTGTGCTGCGACATGGAGCCCCTGAAGTCCTAATCACGGACCGCGGAACGGCCTTTACCGCGGAGCTGATGCAAGGAATCTTACGCTACAGCAACACGGATCACCGAAGAACGACGGCGTACCACCCCCAAACGAACGGACTAACGGAACGTCGAACAAGACGATTGCGGAATATGCTGTCCATGTACGTCGACGTTGAACATAAGACTTGGGACGAAGTCCTCCCGTATGTCACGTTTGCGTACAATACAGCGACGCAGGAAACTACGCAGATGACACCGTTCGAGCTTGTCTACGGAAGACGACCGACTACGATGCTCGACGCCATGCTTCCGCATCTAGAAGACGACGACCTCAACGCCGACGTCCAAGGATACCTTCAACGTGCGGAGGAGGCCCGCCAGCTCGCTCGAGTTCGTATAAAGGACCAGCAGCTGGTGGATGCCGGCCGCTACAACATCCGACGCCGAGACGCCGAGTACCATGGAGGAAAGAAAAGCTTAGGAGAGGCCCTGACGTCACACCCAGCGCAGCCGGAAACGCCATTTCTGTAAGTCGAATGGCGGACCATTGGCCCTGCATGCCATTGGCGGACTCTTTTTGCCTCTCTCTCTCGGTGCACCTTCTCCGCCTCCTCCGTCCTGTATCGCCTCTCTTGTCGTCTGCATCTGGCAGCGCCGAGCCGGCGGAAATCAGCTGATAGGCAGGTAGAAGGCCGTTTTGCAGCGCGTGACCGTGAACCTAAACGCGCGGTTACACTGTTACACGTCTTCAGTGTGGCCGCAGCAGGTTTGCGAAGCGGCTCGCTCTAAGAATGCCGCAATGCTCGGTGCCAGGCTGCAAGTCGCGATCGGTACCCAAGGAATTGGGCGTCACTTTCCACCGGTGAATGCATCATTCCGCTGACTAGTATGCTGTACATTGGTGTGCATTCATCCTTGTTTGCAATCGCCGCCGTTTATAGGTTCCCCAAGCGATGGAGAACGCCGCAAACAGTGGGCGAACGCCGTGCGGCTGGAAAGTGCCCAAGTTTGCGTTGCAGTTTCACTGGCAATCCCAGAGATGACTAGTCAATTAAACGGGCCGTTCTATATATATAGGTAAGCAGTACTTCCATGCAGATTTCACGCTAAAAATTCTGGAATGTTTTTACCGTTGTTCGCGTGCCTTCGATAGAATTTTTTGCGAAGGAGGAGGAGGAGGAGCAGGAGGAGGAGGCAAAACGTTTTATTGAGTACAAAAAAAATGAGAGGGTGGGTGGCGTCAATAAACTTTTTTCGCCAAGTTTTCAACTTGTCTCAGTGCCAATAAATTCCAGGTGATATCAGTTGAAAACGTTCATACACTAACCTCGCAGTATGAAGCGTTTAAAAGCGAAATCCAGAGCGAGACCACAAAAAGATCCAGATTTCAGATCCAGCACTCTTCCAGTCAACAGACGGACACCTACTAAGGTAATAGGACGATGGAATTATATCAACTGGGAATCTACCTTGCAAAAGCACTGCCGCGCATTGCCGGCCTAGCAAACTGTATATTGCAGCGGCGATAACCAAAAAATTGAGTTGCGAATCGTTCGGTTGCAAGTCGCCTACGTACTGCACACCGTGTATCACTTCCCGAAAATCTACCAGACGGGTGGCCGCGCGTACGACGGGGCGGCGCGTTCACGATATCTGCACTTCAATAGGCGCGTCGTGATCGCGACCGGAGCAATAGCTTGACGCGGTACAAGGTGCACTTGCAAGTAGAAATTAAATGACATATTCACATCGGCGCAGCTGTCGCAACTCGCAGCATCCTTTTCGAGTTCCGCAAGACCACAGCGCAGCAAAGCGAAGCAGCAATCTTCGCAATCGGACGACAAGGCAGGCGCTGCCTTTCCTCCATGACTGGCGAACGGCGGGCGGGCTGTTGCTAGGACGCCGTTGCTAACGCGACTTCCAATGGCCGCCGAAACACGTGGACTTCCTCCACACTTTTGCCAATGCACGGGGATAGCTGGGGGCCTCTCCTAAGCTTTTTTTTCCTCCATGCCGAGTACCAACCAGGGGATCGTGTGTGGGTTTGGACTCCCATCCGACGACGCGGACTGAGTGAGAAACTTCTGCGACGGTATTTCGGACCCTACCAGATTCTGCGACGTGTTGGCCAACTTACCTACGAAGTGATCCCCGATGGTGACTCCGGCACATCACGACGACGTACGCGGCCCGAAGTCGTCCACGTGGTTCGCTTAAAACCTTTCTACGGACGATGACGAACTTTTATTTTTATTTTCGGACTGTCGCTTATGTTAGCATCGGGTCGATGCACTCTTAGAGGGGGGGTAATGCCGCGAACCATACATTGGGTTTGTTTATTTGTGTTTTGCTTTTGCCGCCCGGCTGCGCCGGTCTGTGTTATCTCCGTGCCAAGGGAAGCGCGTGTTCCATTCCTTCTTTCTGTGCCGCATGTGTTATCTGTTGTGATAGGGAGAGCATTCCGATTTACGTGAACAGCCCGGAATAATCTTCTTGCATCTACAATGTTCTCGATGCGAATCGACGGTTCCAGAACCACGCGCGCCGAAAGATAAAAAGCCTGCAGAGCAGACGCCGGGGGCATTCGATTCTGCGACGCTCGCCGACGCTAGGTACGTCACTTTGTTGACCGCTGCCTCGCCGCCTCTGTATTCTTTTCAGTTGTTAGGGGAGCACAAGTTCGCTCCAATAAACTTGTTTCTTTTCCAAACAACTGCGTCGTCCTTGGCTTCGTGACAATATATATATATATATATATATATATATATATATATATATATATATATTGTAACGAGAAGATAAGGAAGTGGACTGTGCAGCCTAGTGCGATGGGCATCTTACACCGACGAAGACGAAGACGGTTGGCGTGGGGTTACCACTCGTGCTGTGATGACCGAATTGTAAATAGCTTGCATGTCTTTCTGTAAATAGATCACTTCAGCATCGTCCATGGTTCATGTCATCCGTCCTACCGCCACGTAACATGTTTTGGTGGAGGTTGCGGTTCTGATCCCCTTCGTAGACCTCCAGCTACGCCCGTCTCGGTTTCTGAAGCGACCACCTCAAGGATCAAGGATCGCGTCGGTCCGCCCCAGCCCCGGTGAGCCATTGGCCTGCGCATTCCCCAGCCCGGTGTCCCCTGCCCGTGATCCGACGAGACCAGCCGGCCTGACTAGCCGCGACCAGACCAGAAGCCGACGACATTCCCCTGCCCAGTTCTCCGGCGCGATTCCAAGAACTTGAGGTTTCTTCGTGGCGTGGGCGGCATCGCTGTTCTGGGGCCCATCTTCATGAACCGATCAGCGTCTGCAGTGGCGGCAAGGACTTCACTGTTTATATTCATTTCATCTTCACCGCACGGGTTCATTGACTGTGACCTCGACCGGGACGGTCGTTTTGGATGGCGGGGGGATATGTAACGAGAAGACAAGGAAGTGGACTGTGCAGCCTAGTGCGATGGGCATCTTACACCGACGAAGACGAAGACGGTTGGCGTGAAGTTACCGCTCGTGCTGTGATGGCCGAATTGTAAATAGCTTGCACTTCTTTCTGTAAACAGATCACTTCAGCATCGTCCATGGTTCATGTCATCCGTCCTACCGCCACGTAACAATATATCTATATATATATAATTGTATCCAAGCTTTTCTTTCAGCTTCAGGTCGCTTGAATTGCTTAAGGGTAAGAATTATGGGTAATTCGGATCTTAATCTTAAAGGAGCCATGAAGAGAAAACACAAGTTTGGTTCATTCAAAAGATGTCTCGTTAGAATCATACTGACACACTTTTAACGTAGACTTCTTTGGAAAAACGGGAATGGTCATGCGACCCACCAGCTCATTTCCCGCAACAGAACCTATGATGTCACATGAGCTAAGCTCTGCGATTGGCGGAGGCTGGCAGAAGCAGACGCAAATTAGGTAGAGCTTACAAACTAGACGAACGAGCGATTTGCGCTTAATTTAGGGCACATTCTTTAAAAAGCAATAAGCAATACGGGGCTTGGGGTTGTCTCAGACGACACTGGCCGATTGACGCAAGCAACGGTGTCTTACGTGACCCCATTTGTCGAGCGAGCACTGTTTCAGGGAACGAATATTTTGACCCAGAACAAAAACAAGCCAGGTTTAAATGCGGGAAAAACCAAACCAAACGCTTGCCACGGTATGGTGGCGCCATCTAGGTTACGGAACGTAAAGAAACGCGGGAACAAACCAACACCGCTGTACAGGGTGGAGACAACCTTTGAACGGTCCCGTGCCGCCGCAATTGGGCCAACGGGCTCAACGCGTTATTCTTTTCGTTTCCCACGAGACCTAGCAACGCGAAACAGACAATATGATTCAAACTTCTTCAGTAAACCGCGTTGCGGCGATAATTTTAGCGCGGTTTTAACACAATGACTTGCTTCGGCGGCGAGCGAGCAACCGAACATGGCGGCGCCAGCGTTACGTGTCTCTACCCTGTACGGCGGATGCGTGAATGAAGGTATTCTAGGCTGCAGAGCGGTCAGTTCCTGTGATGTCACTTAGGCCAACAAAAACGCACGATTGAACGGGAAAATCAAAATTTTAACTTGAATTGTTTAATTTCTCAGTGAATAAAGCACCGTTTGTATCCGGACAAGCGCTGGGGGCACTATAAAACGCGAAATCTTTCGAATAAAACCAACTTGCATTTTTTCTTCATGGCTCCTTTAACGAAGTTTCATTTTACGGGCTGGCTCTTTCCGAGAATAAATTAGTATTTTGAGGTCGTCGTGAATTTCGGCAATTGATTTACCCCTGGCCAATCGCCCCTCGTGGGTAGGTGCCCAAATCTTTGAGGGTATCATCATCATCATATGAAGCAGTGGCACCTCCCCAGCCACTTCCCGGCGAATTCTGTATGACGTCACAGAATCTTCCCTGCGCGACTGGCGGCCGCCGGTCTAAGCCACCGCCAAGGGCCTCTAGCTCCGTTCGATCGAATCCCTTTGCGGTGAATGTGACAAAACACGCCGACAAAAATATCTTATTCATGTTCCACACTGCGTCACTCCTGCTCGTATTACGTCCTTGTAGTGCGAAATTGGAAAGTTTTTTAATATTTTTTGCGTTTTTACGGCGTCTTTCGTGGCTCGATTGCAGCTAAGTGATTTGCCAGTGGCTAGTTTAATTTTTGTACTGAAACGTAGTTGTGTTTTGTTTTAATAACGCCTTTAAAATTGTGCAGAGACGCGTTTTAACGCCAGTCCTGATTCCCCGAATGGCTCAGGGATGGGCCTCGAGCATAAAAGACGAGGTCGAAGCAAGGATCGCGAGAGTTCAGCGCGCGCCACCTCGTTCCTCGGCGGCGGCGGCGGCGGTGACCGGGCGCTTCCATCGTTCCCATCGGCACAACATCGAGCCCTGAGGACGCAGGAGCTGCATCTGCTGGCCGTCCAATGAGTCCCCGCCTCCCCTAGGCCCCCTCAGGAACCGGGACACCGCAAAATTGCCCGACTGCAAGAGTGAGTGCCTCTTATCCTGCGTTCCTCTCAGGGCATTGTCAGATTGAAGGGCTTCCGCTAAACAGCTATGGGTTCATCATCGTTCAGTATAACGCTGTCGCCAGGCAACTTCGTCCAGGAGCCCAACGGCTCCGGAGTTTTTTTTTCTCGGGATTGTCGGGGTGCCTATATAACGTCGCGCTCTTCGCTTCTGTTAGCTTCCTGGAAGACAATGCGAGTTCGTGGTCGGTGCACTCGGTCGCACCGCTGCGGGAGGGTGATTCTTGGCCCGGCAACGTCTTTCTGGAGCAGGGTCGGTTCGCTTAGACGGACTGGACAGTGGGATTTGACACCCGCTGCGGAGTTCTGTGGTCGGTGGTATAAGCCAGCACCTTATTGTACTGTATACTTTGTAATATATTTTATTACCTTTCTTCTGCCTATTAACATATTATCAGCTCAAAAACTTTCCGGTGTATACGAGGAAGAGGTTGGGCTATACTTCCGGAAACATTTATGTGTATATGACAGTCCCTAATGTTAGCGCTATTACCGCCGGCTAAGTGGAGAACGCTTTCAAGTTTATATGGTGCATTGACTGGTCTTTAGACCGCGCCGCGGCGCTACCCGTGCGGCGGCGATGACGCCATACCTGCGGTTGCACTTCGACGTGCGGCCCATCAGTTTCATAGAAATATATGGTGCGGCCAACGCGTTTCCCGACGAGAAACGTGGTTTGCGGCGTGGTGTTGGCCAGAACGTTCGTGTGGACGGTGTTTTTTCTGCGCGATTCGTGGGTTTGAGAACGTCTTGTAGGGACGATTAGTTAGGATTGTTTTCGCTGCAAAATTCCGGATGGGCTGTTGACGTCTCCTACAACCGCAGACCCAAAGCGCAACGAACGACGAAAGCAAACACACCGGGTTTTTTTCTTTTCTTTTTTTTTGCTGTTTCTAAGCGAAGGCCGGGGCAGTGCATGAAGGCGGTCTCACTTCGCTCAACGAATGCAACTGTCCATCGGTGACAGGCGTGGCCAGAGGCGAGTATAACGCGATCCGTTTCGGCGATTTCGCGCTATATCGGTGCCATACCCGTGCGCGATTTCCTTATTTCCAGCGTTGCTTCAAACGACCGCGGCTCGAGTTGAGAATATTGGATGTGGTGGTGGCGTGTGAGACGAGGCGTTAGTTTTACCCTGCCACCCAGGTATGCATATTGCGCGCTTCTTGAAGAGTATGAGAGAGGTGAGGTGCTCTGGTGACAGTTCTGATCCGTTGAACGCACGGTCGTCCATTTGAGCTCATAATGAAGCTAAACAATTGCGCACAGGGTCTGGGAGGAAATCATCACGAGGTAAGAACGTCAGAGAATTAGGCATGGTGACGACGACAAAGATTCCACCGATATGATTTTAGGTGCGGAGCACCTTGGTACCGCACAATGTCCGTCCGCGTCCGGGTGCATAGCATTTACAATCGCAAAAAAATTCACACAGGCACCGGCAGAATTCAAACCTGCGTCTTCCATACCCGACAGAGTTAGTGTCATTCGTCTTACCCATTGGGCTGCGACCGTAAGTTAGTACCCGAGAGTCAAATGGCTTACTCCCTCGCCTGTAACGGTGCGGAGTACCTTAGGACCTCCCAATGTCCGTCCGCGTCCGCATCCGTGCGCACACCACCATCAAGAGAAAATCAAGCGAAATTCGATTTGAGCTGTTAGTTGCAGTTTCATTTACGGAATGATCACGGTGCAACTCACCGCTCAAATCGAATGACGGTCGGGGCGCAAATCGGATGTCACTCGGGGCGCAACTTGGATGTCATTTCGAGTCCCTGTACTCCGCAACCTCGCCATCATCCAAGGAGTGGAGAGGCTGCCATTTTTCAAGTGTTTTCCTTTCGGTGTAGACGAACCAGATACTATAAGCAGAACAAGTTTACGAAACACGCTTTGGCTATACTTCGAAAGTAGCTCAGAGACAAGTGATAGTGTTCTAGTTTGTCACTGCTACGTCTTTGTCTCTGCGCAGTTTTTGAAGTGGTCAAACTGTGTACCCAGCGTCAAGCTCAGAGTGTTATCACGGAACGCGCTTGGTCATCAGAAAAAAGCCGAAGGCGACGAAGAATGATTCCCGCAGTTACCTGGGAAGCGATATTGCATGCACACGTGCGTTCACCGCGTCAACACTGGAAGTAGTCCATGTTGAGGCGGGGCGCCCAGTCTGGTTCGTCTCATCCTTATAAAGTATGCCGGATACCTTAATTTGGGAATATTTTGAGCACTACGTAAATGTTTCAACCACGTGACGAGGTGCGAGGTGTAAGCTCCGACGCCTATCGCCCCGGGGCCCGGATGAAATGAAACGGACGCCAACAGATTCGGTACTGATTAGCCATATTATCGATAACTTCTTTGCGAATTCGTCGAATGAAGCCAGACCGTCTTCAAGCACTCCCCTAGCCGTCGCTTAGAAACAGCAAAACGCGCTTGATTTCGTCGGGGCAATCCGGCATTTAGAAGCGGGAACAATGCTAGAAAGGCGTTCGCAAAACCACGAATCACGCAGGGAAAAAAAAAAACACCGTCCACACGAACGTTCTTTCCAACACCACGCCGCAAACCATGTTTCGCGTCGGGAACCGTCCTGCCCGCACGAAGGAGTGCAACCACACGTATGGCGTCGTGCGGCCACGCAAGTAGCGGCCCCGCGCGGTCCAAATCGGAGTGAATACAACCTATAAGAAAAAGTTGCTTGCATTTCCGTTAAATTTCACATCTGCACCCATCAAAGCCGAGTTTCCCGCGTCTCATGAGCTTTCCTGAACCATTTTCAATGGGTGTAGCTTATAGTTGGGCCATGTTTCATGCCAAAAGATTAACCTGCTAGCGCTGTTTAGCCGTTCGTTTTTCTTCGCGGGCTTTAACGGTGATAGACGCGCGCAAATGTAACCCGCAGGTGTTCTGTCTAACAGTCCCTAAAATCAAAGTGTCTTGTTTCGGTAGTAGCGACTTGTTCTAAGTGTCCTATCTCGCCTTGCCCGCGCGTGCATGCGCAGTCGGGTCCCGGTCCCGCCACACACAGCGTAGCGTATACGCTAGCGGCTACGTCACGAGTCCGTACTATCAACCTCTCCCGTGTCTACGCTGCTCCCGCGTTCCCAAATCTTGGGTGCTGCCGTGACGCACCCGATTTCCGTTAGTGGATGTTTGCCGGCTAGGTTAGCACCATTGAGAATGCATGCGTGGCATGCATATCGAGATAAACATCAAGATGAACAGCATCGTTGTAAAAAAGTCGAACGATCGCGCGCCATGTGCTAATTAGCAATGCAGCTACAGGCCACCAGGTTTTTTTCTTCTTCTTTTAAAGACTCTTCCTTGAGCTATTCATGAGGGAAAATTGAGAATAATACTTTACGGGCTATCTCCACTAACGTGAAACCTGTGGAGGGGTGAAACATGCAGTGTGTAAGAGTATTCAAATATTGTGTGTCTCTCTTGCCCCACGGCGCGTACTGATTGGGCGCCGGAGAAGCGCCTGTGCGAGGAGCAATCGCGCGCTTGCTGAGGCGGTGGCGCCATCACTTGGGTTGAACCGGATTTAAGCAATTCAATGAGACAGACTGGCCGTAAGTCGTCTTCGTGTCACACGCAGCAGCATGCTAAGAACTATGCTAACTAGCGCAAGGCGTTGGAAAGCGAGTGTCCCGGTGGTGTGTTTTCGCACGCGTTTTTGCCCATGGAGATAAAACACCCTGCGCGAGCCGTTGCAAAACGAGTGTCGGGGTGTGTTGTTTTAGTACGCGTTACGTTCTAGCGCGAGGGGTTGGAAGACGAGTGTCCCGGTGTTTTAGTACCGTGACTACACGAGACGACAGGAGACTGCGTCCTAAGGTGCTTCGCCCCTGAAATCTGGCCATATGTCATAAAATCCAACCGCCAGCCAATTGCGAAATATTTCATCAAGAAGTACATGTATAGGCCGAACCGGTCGAAATATATTATGGACTGGGCCATGCACTCATGCAGCGCCAAATAAAATTACAGACAAAAGTAACGTTCTTATAATTAAAATACACGTGGAATAGGTTTTTAGAGTAGAAATGTTTTAGAAATGTGTTAAACGGGAGGAAAGTGTCGCATTATCTGATCAGATGGAGCGCAAGTTGAGCGAGCGCGGGAAAATTCAGTTGAATTTTGAAAATCGGCATGGCATATTCATCGGAAAAGCGCGAGGGGGAGCGAAGGGCCCATTTTTTGGGAGCGGGAGCAGTAACGTTGCAGTGGCCGCAGAAGACAATCGTCTCTCGACGAAAGTCGCAGCGGAGCAGGAAGATACGCGGCCATCTTTTTCGTAAAACCTGTCGATCTTCTAATGATTTCGAAAACTTCACGATTTTAACGCCTAAACACAGGACACCACTAGGTATTTTATTTAATGCTGATGTTTACACCTTTCTCACTGTGCTAGGCCATGTGCTTCACCGCTTATCCTATGGACGTTCTTTGTCACAAGCATGTGTCGCACGGTCCTCTCTACAAGCAACCGTTGGACTTTGTGGACTGGCCTAAACAGTTTACTGTCTGCATTCCGTCACTTGTTTTCCCTACTTTGTTACTATTGATAGGAATATGTAAACTTGAGCACGTGTCTGTTCATGCCATTGATAACAAAATGACACCTATAACAAAATGACGCAATAAACGAAAGTGAATAATCAGAGCACCCGTGCTACTCACCAGTATACAGTGCTTTGAATATGGGACGAAATATGAAAAGAGGGAAGAAAGGTAAAGAGTAAACAACTTGCTCTACCGCCTTACAAGTCTTGCATCTACCTTGCAGGTCCACCCCTACTGTGGGTCCCCACCGCCGAACAGCAGCAGGTCGAGCCGAGTCGAGGCGCCTCTCCCTCGAACCGTTCAAAATCGAAGCCGCGCGCCTGCTAGCCGCTTAATATGGCTGGAGCTCCCCGAGGCCCACGTCTTGATGGTGCACCAAACACGGCTCCGGTCCCTCCACTCGGACAACCTCCGAACGTAGGTCTCCCGACACCTCCCGTACGCGGACAATCTCCAAACTTGCGTCTCCCGCCGCCTCCGGCACTCGGACAATCTCCAAATTTGCGTATCCCGCCGCCTCCGGTACTCGGACAATCTCCAAACTTGCGTCTCCCGCCCCCGCCACCACTCGGACAATCTCCAAACTTGCGTCTCCCGCCGCCTCCGCAATCACCAGGTCAAGGTGCGCCCGGTGTTCCGCCCCCAGCTTCGGTCACAGGAAGTCGGAGGGGCTCCGCCATTGACCTCCCAGCTTCTGGAACGACGACTCAACAGTTACCAGGTCAAGATGCGTTCGGTGTTCCGCCCCCAGCTTCGGTCACAGCAAGTCGGAGGGGCTCCGGCACTGACCTCCCAGCTGCGGCCACGCCAACCCAGCAACCGCCCGGTCTTGCTCCCCCGGCTTCGGCCATGCCATCTCGGGAAGCCTTTCTCGTTGAACCACCCCCACAGCAGGCTGCGCCACCCGCGCCAATCACGACCGGGCCCAGCCAGCAGCCACAGCCGCTGCAGGGGACCGACACCGCAGCCATGGTACCAGGCGTGCCCTCCCAGTCCGCCAAGAAGGAGTATCTCTCGGCGGTCAAAGCGTACGAGCAACAGCTCGGGCCGAACATTCTGCGCGGCAAGATGTACATCGAGAGCCTGCCTGCGGACGCTGTGCCTCCAGAGCAGAGGTTTTCTGCAAAGACAGTGGCGCCGGGAATGGTGCCCGGAATGGCGCCCGGAGCGGAGTGCGGGTACAACATGGCAATGGGCGTGGGACCGGGTCAGCCTTGCGGCTACGGCATGGGAAAGACCATGGGCGGTGGCTACGACGCCGGGAGGTCATTTGGCGGAGGCTACGCTCAGCCCATAGCCTCGGAACGAGTCTCCAGTGGCACGAGTTTGGCCGCGCAGCGTAGCCGCGAAAGGCTTAAGGAGTTTGCGGAAATGGACACGGCGCTGAAGTTTGCGGAGCTCGCCGAAATGGGACCTGAAGTCAAAAGACTGATGGACATGGGAGGCCGTTTGGAAGATATTATCAACCTTCCCCGAAATTACGAGGAACCAATGGTACAGTCTGGCAGCGACTACGCCGCGCCGCCTATGAGGGCGCCAGGCAGTTTTGAAGGGCCGATGAATGCGCCCGGGGGCTTCGGAAGACAGTCCATGCCTGGATACGGCGCGCCGATGCGACTGTCTCCCGATTACGCCGGCCCGCCGGATCGTTACGACGGTCCACTAGGTCGTTACGACGGTCCGCCAGACAGGTACTACGTTCCGCCAGACCAGTATTACGGTCGGTCAGACCGCTACTACAGTCTACCACAGCGCTACGACTGTCGACCGAATCGCTACGATGGTCGACCGCCAAACGCAAGGTCTTACGGAAGTCATGCTTTTCCTGGTGAGGATTCGCGAAGCGTCTGCGAAGACGAGTTGCCGGGGAGGGCCGCACCAAAGCAGTACTCGGAGAAAAGGGCATTGGACCTCTTACACAAGATACGGGACGACATTCAGGAGCATTGCACAGATGGCATGTTCCAGCAAATCCACCGAGAAGTCGCGGGGTATGAAATTGATGAAAAGGAGGGACGCCGGGTCAGAGGCGGCCGTTTGCCGCAGAGGACTACGTCCCCGCGACGGATCCGCGACGACGACGGTGAATCGAGAACAGCTCGGCGCTTCCGGGGACGACTACGACGTCCCGAGGAAAAGCCCGCCGCCACGGAGACAACCCTCGAGGAGGCGGCAGGAGTCGTCCTCTTCGACTTCCTCGTCCTCCGACGGCAAATTGCGACGTTCGCGCACATCTCGGCGGCGCAAGGATAATTCTACCAAAAGCTTGAAGTCTCGGTCGAAGCGACGGTCTAAATCTATGACTAAAAGGTCGCCTTCATCGTCCAGCTCTTCCCTTTCAGGCGGCCACCGACGCGGGAAGGGCAAATCTGCCAAGAAAGAGAATTCCTCGTCTTCCTCCAGCTCCTCTTCGGACGCTCGACGGGAGAAGAAAAAAGGCGAAGGGGTCGAGTTTAAACGAAGCGTCACCGGGCGGATATCATCACAGGCGCAGAAGGACCTGGAAAGTATTCGTAAACATTGCGAGGCGGTTGTAAAATCCCTAAGTTCCACGCGTGGTGGCAACGGCTGCCCGCTCCTAAACATTCTGGGTATACGGTCGCGCGAACAGGCGAGTCTTAACAGACCGCCATCGAGGAACATCGTCGACGTGCTACCGATGTACGGGATCGAAGAGAGGAGCCGTTCGCGAAATTTTGGCGGCGAGATGATGGCGCACAACGGCGTCTCGAGGCAGGCGTCGTCGAAGTTTGGCGGCGAGGCGGTGGCATACCACAGCGTCTCCTTTTCGACATCGAAAAAGTTAGGCCGCGAGGTGGATGGCTACGACGGCGGCGTCAAGAGCCAGCCAGCGAGGAGCATTGGCGAGCAGGCGCAGCGCATGCGCTCTCATGGATCTGTGTACAGATACGAGAGCAAGCCGTCGGCCTTCAAGCGGGATTAAAGAATATGTCGACTTCCCGACTTGTCTTTCTCGCACACTTATTTCTTGCAAGCGCGATCGGGGTGGAGGCAATTTTGTAGCGTAAGCTACACTGGCCGAGGTTGAGCAGTTTCGCGTGTGCCGTGAAGGGCCGTCCTGCGCAAGCGCGAGGAGCATTGAATTGGTTAGGATCGGTTCGGATTGGCTTGGCTTGATTCGACCGGATTGGCTTAGATTGGATTAGAATGGATTTGATTAGGATTTGATTGGGTTGGATTAAATTGGGTTGTGTTGGATTGAAATCAAATCCGATTGGAGTACGGGTGTGTAGGCAATCCGGTCTGCACATTCGCTGGTCTGCGCGTTCCGGAGGAGTGACGTCATAGCCGTGGCAGTCGCACTGGTGTCGGCGCGTGCGCCTCCGTTGCGCAGTAGCCAAGTCTGACGCTGCGACGTAGCCACTTGACAGCCGTTTCGCGTGGCTCCTGGAGAGCCGTGCTGCGCATGCTCGAGGAGCAGTGACTGGACTGGACTGGACTCGACTGGATTGGGTTGCAAATCGTTTAAGCAGCAGTAAGCATGATAATCAGCTAATCCTAGACAACCAGGAAACCTAAGAATAACCAGCTGAACCTTAGCTCATACTACGTATATCCTGGCATAGCCGAGCTAAGCCACTGCTAATTTTTTATCGTGTGTTGGCGTAGTATGAATAGCCGACTTCACTATAATACTGACCATACACTGCAGTATTTCTTCTGGACAATGCTTTACTATTCTACTTCAGGGTGATTTCCGTTTGTGCTCTGCCGTGGTCAACGCACTGCCCTAGAAACTTCTCGTACAACTGGCTGGTTTCTGTGTAGTTTTGTGCCATGTACACCTAGTATATGCTCCCGCCATTCGAGCATGGTAGCGTAATAATGGTAGCCATCACCATAGGCGTGTGCAGGGCTCTCGATTGGGGCCAAACGATCAGAAGGCACTGCAAAGACGAGGAGTGGTTTTAACATTTTTATTTCAATGAGACGGAATTTCAACACATCTGCTTTGCAACTCCATCGGTTTTGCTCCGTGCTGCGCACGTTATTAACGAGGAAAATTCGAAAGAGGACAGGCTCCGCAAGAGATGCATAAAATGAAAATTAAGTGGTAACGCGTTTCTCACAGCAGCCTGCTTTTAGTTCTTGCTTTTAGCCGGGCTGAAAGTAAACAGCTTTTGGAAGGTAACATGAAGGTTCTTCGGCTGCCATTATCGTGAAAACAAGCTTGGTCATAGCCCTACGGGATAGGTCCGCTTGAGTAAAGGTATGGGGCAGGTTCTGCGCCCCCCTAAGATGATTAGGGGAGGGGGCGGCCCTCCTTACCCCCTGTGCGCACTCATGCGAAGCATTTGCGAGGCAAGTAGTTCTGCCCCGGCAATTATCCAGGAGGAATGTTGAGGGCATTCCTCGCCCACCTGGTTAAAGCATGCAATACAGCCCGCTACGGTAATGCGGAAAACTGGGCGTGTAAACATGAGAATGGACAATGGCCGAACCACTAGGGTAAACTGACGGCTAACCGAGAAGAACGGGACGCACAATGGGAGGCTCGAAGTTGGGGTACTAAGGGCAGAGCTCTATGGAAGAATTAAGTCTATTCGATGGAGGAATGGAATGGTAAAATGAAGTATGAGGGTGTGGAGTAAGCGTTTAATACAGCAGCAAACATGAATTCGGTGTCACGATCTAGACCCGCGTTCGTGAACCTGGGAGGGTGGGGGTACCCTCCAGCCGAGAGACGACATGCAGCGTGCTGGTGGTGACGGTGACTGACCACCAAGCAGCCGTGCTCGGCGGTGTTTATTGCCCGGCCACACCCAAGGTTGCCCACCGAGCCTGGTGGGCAACCTTGGGCAACCGCCTACCCTTGCGCCGACTTCCTTGGCCGTGGGCTGGCGCGGAACATGTGCTCGACGCCGGCTGCTGCTTCCGTCCGTCCGCCGTCGTCCCCCCTCGGCACGCCCGAGCAATGTGCACCAGTTCTTCCGCACGCGAAGCACTCCGCTTGCGCGAGCTGGCACTGGGAGGGGGGGGTGGTCACCACCGCAGCGACTGCACCTGCCATGCCGTGCCGCCATCTTGTTCACCGCCGCCTCCGCCGACGGTGCGCCGGCCGCACGTGCTAGCTCGCCCGCGTCCTTGGCCGCAGCCTCCATCGCCAGCGCTGCCTTCACGGCGTCGTCCTTCGCCTTCACGGCGAGGGGTCGGGAAGCTCCAGGAGTCGCGTCTGCATGGCGGGGTCGTTGATGCCGCAGACGAAACGGTCCCGGAGCAGCGAGTCGAGCTGCTCCCCGAAGGCGCAGCCGCTCGCCAACCCTCGCAGCGCTGCGACGAACTGCCCGAGCGTCCTCTCCGTCTCGGCGGCTCCTGAAGCGAAAACGCTCCATTAGCGTCGACGGAGCCGGGCTGTAGTGCGAGCGTAGCGTAGCGAGCAGCTCACCCAGCGGCTTGTCGTGCGGCGTGGCCGGCTTGAGCAGGTCGAGCAGGAGAGCGAAGACGCGGGTCCCGCAGCTGGCCAGGAAGATGTCGCGCTGTTTTGCCTCGGGTGTGTCGTTCGCCCGGAAAAACACGCCGACTTGCTCCTCGTAGACCGGCCAGGCGGACCCTTCACCCTCGAACGGCTCGAGCCTTCCGTACAGCGGCATGGCGTAATGGCGGCTGGCTTGAGGGGGCGGTGTCTCGGCGTTCTCGGTGGCGGCGTTCACGGTGGCTTCGGCCGCTCCGCGGGCTTCTTCCCTCGTCGCCATTGTCAGTGGCGACGAGTGGCGTCAGTGGCGACGAATCCCATCCTCGTCGCCAGTGTCACGATCTAGACCCGCGTTCGTGAACCTGGGAGGGTGGGGGTACCCTCCAGCCGAGAGACATGCAGCGTGCTGGTGGTGACGGTGACTGACCACCAAGCAGCCGTGCTCGGCGGTGTTTATGGCCCGGCCACACACAAGGTTGCCCACCGAGCCTGGTGGGGCCACTGAACTTAGCGGCCAACGAATATCAGGGATGGGGGGCGCCACACACTTGTCACATTCCGGCTGCGCAGTAAAGAGCCATTGTAAGTCTAATAGAATGGTGGTGGTGGTGATGATGATGATGACAGTGCATAGCGTACGTGTCGCGGGCTAGATTGAACTTTCTTGGCGCATAGCAACTTTTCTGCCGAAAACACGGGAACGCTTGCATCTCTGTAAGCATGTGGAAGCAAAAGATCAATTGGACTTTTCTTGGTCTGCTGCTGAACCTTCTGTAGAACTTTGAGGCCGCGCCCGTCCATACACCTCCCCCTTGGACAACGCCTTCCGAAGCTCATTTCTGTCACTCGCCATCGCCCATATAGTTAAGACTACTCCATCGCCAGCAGCCCCCTGTTGTTCGTCTGTTGAACTTTGCGGCCGCGCACGTCACCATTTTTTTATGTCGGTTTCAACACTTCCTGATGCTATGTATCATGTTTAGGCAGTTTTTTTGTTTATATTTCCCTAATATTTTATTTCATTCCTTAAATGTGTTTCTTTAATTACTTTATAATTTCTCTCTGTGAGCGCCTCTTTCCTGGCCAATCGCCCTGAGTGGGTATGAGCCAGATCTTCTGGCAACACCACCACAACCACTTGACCATAGAGTCTATAGTGGGAAACTCTATGCACTCGACCAACCCGCCCTCCCAAGCTCGTCGTTACATTTCACCTCTTGAGGAGGTCGTATTGGATGTGTTTTTGTGGTTTGAGAAAGGAAAAGGAAAGGAAGAGCGCGGGTGATATTATCATTGATATTACTGAGCTGAGAAGGGAGCTTACCTGCATATACAACACAGTGCGGCGAAGGGGGAGCAGAGGGGGAGTCAAGGTTAAAGGAGTGTTAGAGAGAGGAAGAAAATAGGAAAAAAATTGCGAAAAAAACTTGCACCAAGTCGCGCAAGGCTTGAACCACAGCGGAGCTAGAGGATTTATTTCTATGTAAGCACAAATTAGGACACACCACCACGCCATTGCATTAGGTTTGAAATATGTTATTTACATATTCGTCACTTTTCACTGTGGTAGTCATCGTCATATCCATCTATATCGTCGTCTTCCTAATGCATCAATGACGGGCCCATACCATTTTGTTCGCAGACTCACACTTCTCCCAAAATTGAATGCGTCAGCCCTGCGCTAGAACTGGCTGCAACCGGCTTCGCGAACTGTGCGTCTACAGCGCCAGCTGTATTGTGCTGCCCTCTTGATGCGCGCACGCACGTGAACTGTTTTCTTGGTATTTTTGTAAGTGACACGCGCAAACCTGAACGACACCAGGCGCTCCTCGTAAACAGCATGCTCACGTGCTCGGTAAACGGCCGAAGTAACTATGGCTTTCGGTTTTGTGGTGGCGCCGCACACATTAACACCAGAAACACCACCTCCGCTGTTAAAAATTGGCACATCTTGGACTTGCGGTGCAAGCCTTGGGAAACAGCAGAGCTGGCGGCCCCTCTCCCTTAGTCAGAGACCCGGCGGTTGCACCTAACACGGATTTCCGAACCTGGCGCTGAAAGTTCTCCATGCCTGACAGACCAGGATCGTTTTGTCCGCAGCCTTTCACATCTCTCCTAAAGTGGACCGCAAAAGCACGCGCTAGAACCCGCGGCCAAGTGGAGACAGCTCTCTAAGTCAGAGCGGGCTGAAGCTGCGTGCTTGGGGCCGCGGCGATCCCATCCTCGTAGCCAGTGCGGTCTTCGCAAGTCGGAGTCCGAGGCAAAACTGTTTATTGGAGCCAAGTGTACAGTATACGTATACGTTGTGAGCGAGTGGGTCTCGAGAGAAGAGAGAGAAGCGAGAACATAAACAGGGCAAAGACCCTGTAACACGACACGTGGCGTCGAGGCGCCCGTGGAGTTCACGCAAACGGAGTGGCAGTATGTGCAGGTAGATAACACACCTTAAAAAATTTCTTTCGACAAAACCCCTGGCTTGATTTCGTTTGAACTTCACACGAGGACACATTTTGTGGTCAGTGAAAATACAGGCAACTGTATTGCCCTAGTTTTTATTCTTCACTAAAAACTGTTTTTGTATATGGATGCAGAAAAAGCCTTTTTTTCCATAGTCTGATAGTCAGCCCTCGAGCTATAGTGTGGGCAGCCTCGTTACCCTAAAGGCCAGCATGCACTGAATTCCATACGAGTTCTACTGGGTGGATGCTGTTGCATTTTGGTTGCCTGTGGCGATAACAGGCCTGCGGCAAAATTTTGAATGGTTGTCTCAGAATTGGATATTATGGTTAAAGGGGTTGGCCTTTGGCTAGGAATCGACAGCTTTGGGGGGCCAATGTGATGGCTTCACAAATTTCACAGAAGTACGAATAGGAAACTTAAAGGGCGCACAATAGTGTGTGATGTGCGACACCTGAACGTGACGGCACGCAAGTAGAACAGGTTCACACCAGCAGCGCAGGTTACAGGCTCTAGGGAAGCTGCGCCACATGCCAGTCAGAAATGATGAAGAAGATGAAGATGAAGAAATGAAACACAATGTAGCAAAAAAGAGGCCTGTCGAAGTAATGCATGCCGAAAGAAAAAGATTGAAAGCGAAGAAAGATGCAAATACTGCGTAGCAGTAACGTAGTACTCTTTACTACTAAAAGCAGTACTAACAAAGCAATACTTTTTGTTTACGTATTGCCAGGCTTCTGCCTTTTGATGCCCAAAACTTTTATTATTTTGCTTAAGTGCGTGAGAAGTTCTTTATGATCTAAAAGGCCTTCCGAAATCACAAATATGACGTCCGAAAAAAATTATTAGGATGGACACCAGGACACACTGGGCACTGGCTGCCCGTGTATCACTTGGACCTACCTTTCTCCCCATGATTTATGGTTCAAGTGAAGACAATAACGTAAAGTTTGTATTGCTATAAATTGTAACAGCACGGAAATTGCGCAATTTCGGTTCCTTTCCTTTCCTCTCTTGCACGAAATCACTTCTCTCTTTGTCACTAGCCCATTGAGCCACCTGGGCTCGATGCGAGTTGACATGAGTAAACAATATCTTTTTTTTTAATTTTTGAAGGTCCAGGATCCTTTGTCGATAGAAGGTGGTAATGTCGAAAAAATTACAAAGTGTGAGATAAAAAAAATACTAAATTGTTGCTCCTGAGCAACACTGGGGATAAAAGGGTCACGTGCACCTTGAGGAATGTTTTTTTTTGGTTTTTATGGAGGTAACTTTCCTCTTAAATGGTGACCTCAACCTCAAGTGCTTCAGCATTAGTGCAATGAATGAGCCTATATTCTGACAAGCTGAGATTAACCGATTCCTTTTCAAAAGAAAAACACAAGCAGCAGTTCCAGGAGCGTTCCTGTTAGCTTTAGAAACGAAACAGGAAACAGTGTATGCAAGGCAAGAAAAATTAACCTTACTTTTAAAGTCTTGTCAGATGCTTTCATGCTGCGACAGAAAGATCCTTACTTAGCACTTGCTCGTGGGATCTTTTTCCCAGTACTGACAACGCATGAATTTCACTTCTAGAACGCACTTGCGCTGTGGATGTCCGTACAAGCACGTGAAAAAATCTTAAATACGGGCTCCAAAATGGGCCTTTCATGCTACGGTTTTTAACTGAAATGCCATAACGCATTCACTAGCCCTACTTTAGGTCAGCTAGAGCCATGTGCCAAGTGACATTAAGGAACAGTGCTGGACTTGCTTTCCGAAGGCCCTAGGTTTTATTACCACCCAGTCTCGAATTATCTAAATATTTTTACTTTCTCTGTGGTGTCGGTCATTTTAGGAGCTCTTCGCTGCTACACACACTAGATAGCAGCTAAATTCCTGCTTAATGGGCCATTTTTTGATCCCACATTAAAACTATTTCCAACAGACAAGGCCCCCAAATGGGGAATTCGGGGAAAGTTTGGCGAGCCTGAGGCTGAGTGTGCTCGAGGCAGCTAGGGCATGGCTAAATGAATTTTCCCAGCCACAGTAGTGTACAAAGCCTGTACAAAGCCAAGCCAAGTACAAAGCTAAATATGCATTTCTTCATACCATTTAACGCTGAGTAACGCTGAGCAAAGCCATTCCACTCAACGTGACAGCTGCTGGAAGTGCAGAGCAGTGATTCACCACAATGGGCTGCAGCGCCATTATCCGCTCATCCTACCACCCAATGCAATTCAAATTTCCCGCCTTCGCAGCGCTCGAGCGTCCCCGGCCTGAAACTGCGCCAGTGGGAGTTCTGTTCTTTCTGTGCTCTCTTTTCCTACTGTACGTGCCGCGTTGGCACTGCCATTTTTCGCTTACTATTGCAAAAAACCATCCCAACAGAACGTTCCTACCTAAATGAATGCGGGCGTTGCCTGTTAATTATGTATATTTTGCCTCAAATGTACAATACATGGCAAATGAAAACGCGAACACGAAAATATGAATCGAAAACATGCAAATAGCGAGATTTCTTTCCATACAAGCCAAAATGATGCATGGCTTGGTTACAAAAGCAAAGTCTGGAAATGCGGCTTCCCGCATATACCAATAGCGCGCCATTATTAGACCTCAACGAACAGTACAGTTGAACCCCTTTATAAGAGACACGTACCGGGGAAGCAGTTTCTGTCTCTTATACGAGATGTCTCTTGTAAGCAGGGAACCATGTTTTCACTTACTAATCAGACCCTAGTTCAATGTGGGCACCGTATGACTAAAATAAGCTCAAAGAATGCTACAGCATGTTGCAAAAGGCTCATTCTAATTTATTTTTGGCCCCCAGACTTTATGAAACAGTTCTGAATCTGTTTGCTTCATGACTGTATTTACACTGTTTTTTACAACCGATCCTGCAAGCTTTTTTTTCCTTTCACTGTTTGCGGACGATGAATAGTAGATGTTGAGTTCACAAGCCTGATGAATAGCCAGAGTGCACAGCTTCTTCCGGTGTGGGCTCAGGCTATTCATTAGGCTAGCAGGACTCAACATCTGCCATGTTTCTTGATTGGGAGCTACACGAGTGGGAGAGCCCGCACGTGCGGTCGCACTGCAATGGATGGCAGTAAGCTTCAACCACTTCTGTAAGTTTCATTTCCCTTGGCAGGGCTTCTCATCATCATTTCATAGCTGCCTGAACTACTGTGTGTTTGCTGAAGTTATAATGAATAGCGTCTGCAGGCGTCTGTTGTCCACCTGTGTTTCCACAATGGAAGCAAATGGAATTAGTGACTGGTGGCACTGCATCTGAAGTTGAAATGTTTGTTAGAAGTGAGACTGTTGATTAAAGTTCAAGGATGACTTGTCCCTTATAACCAACTGTCTACATCCAATGTCTGTTATAAAAGAGGTCAATTTAATGGAGAAGATAGGACAGCCAACCATGTGGGTGAATAGTGTCTCTTATACCCATTTGTCTCTTACATCCATGTCTCTTATAACGAGGTTCAACTGTATTTTTAAATTTTGCGTGTTCTGATTCACATACTTGTGTTCGCATTTCATTTGTCGCATATTGTAGCTGCAGTTTTCTTTGCGCCAAACAACGGGGAGAGGTGTGACAAGCAGTAGCGGTTCACAAGTTTCGAACGCTTATGACTATATAAAGCGCTTGGCCTTCGAAGCCTCTGGGTTACGCAACAACGACGGAACGCCGTGTGTCTCTACTTGGGTCCAGCGAGCAAGCTACGACGACAAGGCGAGCCCCTAATGTTCTCTGCACTTAAAATATCACTGCGTGAATAATGCAGTCTTGACAGGCGATTTCTCTTTGTTGCATGCCATAATTTATTAAAAAAAATGTACAAGTATAGTACAAAACCATCGCACAGCGATGAACGTGTAAGCTGACACAATCCAGATTCTGGACTAGTCGAAGCCAATAAAAAAAAAAAACTCGGAATGACGCGTGCAGGCCAGCCACATCTTTGGTTTTGGCAGCCTTGTGTCCAATGCACACTGATGGCGGTCGTAAAACGAAAGACTGTTGGTTGCAGCCACGCAGATACTTTCTGGTGGAGTCGTGGCCCACTGTACAAGCCTGCAAATAAAAAATGTGTTGTGTTTCAACAAACTTTTGTTGCCAATAGATAAACTGCTCATCACTGGCATCGAAACGAAATGCTAAAGCATTGTCCAAAGGGCATACAACCGGCCCTGTAGTCCTCTTAAACGTTCACCTGATCAGGATTACGTTGCCACATAAAAGTGTAACTAAAAATGTGGAAGACGTAACTTCGACGTCCATGCCACTTGCAGTCGAACAAAAAGTGCAAAATGTTCTTTGAAATTTTGACAAGTCGCCATGACTAGCCAAGCGTGCCAAGCCTCAAACGCGTCACTCTTCCACAGTCTTCAAGCCACCAGGGGACTTGTCCACTGTGATCACATTCTTCCAGGTTAAACTCCAGTTCTTTCACTTATTCTGCGCTAGGATACCTTCTACACAAGTTCGTTTTCTGATCCATAATGTCCCCCGACGTTGTTGTCACTGGAAGCAAACGTATGCAGGATTTGATCTCTAAAAGGGGTGGGGTGGGGCGGGAGACAACACGAGACCAAAAAAAAAAAGGAATGGAGGACATGAGAAAACAATAAAAAGGAAAAAAAAAAAACATAAGGATAGTAAGTCGACCTGTGCAAGCATGGTCGACTTGCACAAGGCTGTAGTGTCCCAACAAAGCCACATTTGATCAAAAAAATGCAACATAGTAAGCAAAACATTCGCGTCCAAGCTGTAATGGGGGTATTACCACCAACTGGCGAATCACGTCCACGCTTAGTTGCTCTCGCCCCCAGCAGCCTCTTTGTCTTTGCCCACGGCTGGTCCGCCCTTCGTTCCTGCACGTTCGTTAAAAAAAAAAAAGTGATTTCTTTGTTTGCATGCAACTAGGGCATACGATGTCTTCATATATCAAACCGGATATACCGAATTATTGCATGTATCGAACAGTCCAAACATCCTTTTGGAAATCCTATTCAAAAGTACAGCACTCTTGTACACGTGCATTGAACTTTCATTCGACAACAGCCGCGCCACAAGTGCCCCTGTAAGTGCGCTTCTCCTGATCAAGTTGTGAACGATGACTTCTAGCGCTCCGAGTCGCTTGGGTGGCCTTCAACACTCACTAAAATACCTGCTTTCTACTAGAATGTCTTGCTAGAATGTCTTGAACATTTACTAGAATGTCTTGAATATCTGCTCGACCTGGTCGATGGACCAGCACGGGGAAAACCTCATGACAATGAGAACGCAAGGTGTGACTGGAAGCGAAAGGGGAGCGGGAAACCGATGGGAGGAATTGTGACCCGGCGGTGGCTCTGCTGGCATGGAGACCGGTGGTGGGTGGCATTTTTGTTTCGTTTGCGACGGCGCGTCTTCGTTGCCATGGTCGGATCGAAAAAAAAAAAAAAGAAATTGGATTTAGTGACGAAGGCGGACATCATTAGATGGGTGGAGCCCAATGAAAAGCAACCGTCGGTTCCAGAGGCATTTCTGAAATTTAGGATCATTCGCAGCACGTTTGAGCACGACACTGTGCAGCAAAAAGCTGGCGCAGGCGAAGGTAGCACAGCCCAGCCATTTGCAGCGCGTCATGTGAGTGTGTTCCTTCAGCTGGTTCAGCATAAGCGGCTTCGTTGCGGCTCCAGATGACAGGTGTTCGGACACAGAAGACGACGGCACTGAGTGATTCGAGAGTGAATAGATAGCTGTTAGCGTTCCTACGTACCATTCCGGATGCAGTAAGCAGCACGTAAGACTGCAAGAGTTGACGATAACAGTGCAGGATGTGGGTGGATCGCAGCGATTCGGCAACTTGCAGCGAGGATCACCATTAGCTGAAGGGACATTATTAGTGACCCTGACAACGTTCCCGACTGCCTGAGGCATCCGAGCTAGCGTCAGCATTCAGCCTAATTCGGGCCGTGGTGGCGCGTGCAGAGCACGGTGCTGTTCTAGTTGAATGGTGGCAGTTAGGTGAACTTCATGACTCAAAAGATAAAGCGAAGCTCCCGGACTTTTTTCGTGCTGAATAAAGTGCAGTGGTCAGTCATCGCGTGGTGTGTTTTTTTGTGCTTTGAGGAACAAATGGGGGAGCTACTGATTGTCGCTATCTCGGAAAGCTCTCAGTGAGTGTGCAGAGTTTCAGTACAATTTCAGAAGCACAATTCAATTATTGTTTTGAAGGACTTCCAAGATCCACACAACACAATTTATCAAGCCCATCTTGTGTTTTACTACAGAAATATTATTTGATTAGATTTTCTAACAATAGCAAAAGTTTAATTTTGCACAATAACGCTAAGCAGCAGTTAGTGCACATTTTCACAGTTTACCATCTATACGCTGTTCGTAAATGCTCCACCCGACGGTTTATTTTTTTTTAAATGCAGAGCATTTTGTCATTATCCCACGATGTCACCCGCATTGAAGTCACTGTAGTCCGCACTGCACCCCCCCCTACTATATATTAAAAAAATACTATCCAACCGCCCGGTTTCGATGCCATCACAGCTGCGGCGGCCACTGCTATGCAGGACATTTGCTCTACCCACTGCGCCACAAAGCCGACACAGAATGGAACGCTACGAACGCGCCTTATATCGTTGACTCATTCAAATTACTGCTGACGAGCACTCTCTCGTCAGCAGTTGCCACAAGTGCAACAACATTAACGTAACGCAAACTACTTAAGTTCTTGCCCCGAAATGCTAGTTAATTTAGCGTGCCCCTTGCCAGGGGCCATGTTTCACTCCGTCTTGCTCTCCGTCGCGGGCCCGTGGCGCCTCTGGCGGAGGCGAGGCCACACGACTCGTAGCACTTTCTTTTTTTTTTCACGGCTGGCTACAACTAAAGGCTTTCTGTTTTCTTGGAACAGTTCTGCCGTGATGCATTTGAGTTCAAATCTTAGTTCACGTTGCCTGCATCTCCTGCTTAGTCAGCAAGAGCCTCCGCTGGAATTAAGTCGAGCAAGTGTTGTTTCAAGACAGGATGAACTATGTGCACGTCCAGCATTTGCACGTAAAAGCAAACGTAGATGGAGCGTATGAAGGCACAGGTAGAGAAGATGCAAGATAGAGAACCGAAGCTGGCTAGCACTGGATTGAATCGTGATATGGAAAGAAATTGACAAGTGCCTGCTCCCAATGTTGCCTTGTGACATGAAAATCCACCAAACTTGTAATTTCGCGCAATACACTGAACTTGATTGTTACAATGTTTCTTTACATTGTTAACACCTAAAATCCATGACAAACACTTTCAATTCTTGTGAAAAGGCAGGGCCATTGATTCTCTCGGAAAAATCAAGGATATTCAAGGACCCTTTAAAACTTCCAGGACTTTCCAGGCCTTGAAATTGACACTTCTCAATTCAAGGGTTTTCAAGGTTTTCAAGGACCTGGGTGAACCTTGGTGGAGTTTTCAGATAAGCTTCAGATGGGCGTATTTTATATTTACAATTATCGATATGCCGAACTACTTTGCGATCCCCTTGGAGTTTGATATATCCAGGATCCGAGTGTAATGTACGCATGAAACTAGGTGTCTTCACTACAGGCATATTATTACTAATAGATTTTTTAACAATAGTAACAACAATAACGCTCGGTAGATTGCAGCAGTTGTGTTGCAATTTTCACAGTCTGCCATCTATGGCTGCCACTATTGCAGCAGTTGTGTTGCAATTTTCACAGTCTGCCATCTATGGCTGCCACTAAGAAAGACGCCTCGCGTCACCAAATGTGGCAACACATCCGACGGTCTGGCAACTTTCGTTTGTGAGGCATTTAATAAAAAGTTATCGAAGGCGATTATCAATTAAGAGTTTCACAGGCGAGCATAACGGGAAAGCTTTCACTGTAAAGTTGACACCACTGCAAAGTACGCTGCCTGGTCACGTCAATAGGGAGAAGATTTGGCTTCATGGCCCAACAAATGACAGTTTATTGCCATCACAGCTGCGGCTGCCACTGCTATGCAGGACATTTAGATCATCAGCTGTTCACCTGCGAGGATGTGTGCCATTGTTTTTCTGCACAGTGCGCTGGAAATTGCTTTTGCAGCAAAGTATTTTTGATAATCGACAGACAACACGGTTCAATAGCTACTGCTGCTGTAATAACAGCAATAAAATTATACCAGGCATTAAAATAGCTGCAAGTTCTTGCACTGCGAAGAGTGGATAGTTAAGTTAGCTCTGCATTTTGCCAGAAAGCCATTATTTCAGTCATGGACAAGTGCTCAACTGGCCGCATGGCCCAAGCCATTAGCAGTTACAACAGGACACGGGATTAAAACTTTTAACTTTTTTTGTTTCCTGATGGCTACAACTACAAGCACTCCTGCAGCGTGGAACAGTCTGCCTTGGTGCATGCAACGCAGTAATGAAATCGGGACGTAATTGATAACGCCCAATGCTCTCCCGCTGGTAAACGACAATATGCCTAGAAACCCAATTACACAATCTCGGGCAATTACACAAAACACCGCAATGCAATGGTCATCAATTTCTCGTTAAGTACCTGCAGAGGAAGTTGGCAACGCCAGACTGAAAGTGGTACGCGCATTAGTGAAACACAGGTAAAAAAGACTGCAGATGAGATACCACCGCAACTTTTGGGTTGCACTTCTAAGACACTTGAAAAGAACTGTTCACTCCCGCCGCGGTGGCTCAGTGGCTAAGCGTTGCGCTGCTGAGCACGAGGTCGCGGGTTCGATTCCCGGCCATGGCGGCCGCTTAAAACGCCCGTGTGAACGAGATTTCGGTGCACGATAAAGATCCCCAGGTGTCAAATTAATCCGGAGCCCTCCACTACGGCGCACCTCATCGCCTGCGTTGCGTCGGCGCGTTAGCGTTAAAACCCCCACAATCAATCGAAAAGAACTGTTCATGAGGGAAAAAAAATTGACTGTATCTACCAGCTCTGCGACATCCACCTTAATGCAGCCTTATGGCTACAAAGGAAAGCTGTACAGCTCTCTCAGAGCCTTCGCAGTTGAAGAAAAATGTTTCCTGGTCCAGGATTTTCCTTCGCAGATACCTACTCCACCTTGGGGATTTCCCCTAAATCTGGTCTATTAATTAACATCTGCTAGCTCTGCAGCAAAACGCATTGTACGTGCATTTCATATCTAACCAGGCGGCAACTTCCTTCCAGTACAGCTATGAACAATGAAAGAAAACAACAAAATTGGTCAAAGGCCTTTTTTTTTTTTTGCTAGAAAACCATTGCAGTGTTCTAATCGCACTACCAAGCCAGGAGATGACAGGCCTGGTTGCGGTATGGTACAATCCGCAGACGAGCGCTTCGAAGTTAGGATCTCTAATAAACACCAAGCCAGTTTGGCCACTGAAGCCACAATTTGGCACAGCATCTTACGTTGAAATCTCCTATGACGACGACGGGCCCGTGGGAGAGGTCAGTGTGTATGTGGTCTATGAACTAAAGGGTGACACCTGCAGGGGTGAGACAGCTGAACCAGATTTGGGAGCAGTTTTCGGAGCAGCAAAATCTCGATTTAGGAGCAGGCGAACCTTGATTTGGAGCAGAAGAACACATTTATTATGTCACCTTAGGAGCTAAAAAAAACAAATTTCTGGCAAATCAGGGGGGGGGGGGGGGGGGGGGAGGGAGGGCAGTGCACTTTTTAATTGGTTTTGAACGTACATAACTCTGAAACAGCTATCAATAAAGTTTTTCTATCAGAGTATCACAATTGGTATGACATTTTTACAAACCATTTTTAAATTTCTAGGCTCTATGCATAGATAGCAGGGATAGGGTTGCCACCTGGCCGGTTTTGGACCGGCCCGACCGGTTTTCTTGACAGCGGGCCGGTTGCCGGTCTGTATCTAAAACCGGCCGACATTGGCCGGTTTTTTGGCCATCGTCTCACGGTTATTCTTTTTGGCCTTTTGTAATCGTAAATAGAGCAAATACGTCAATAAATATGTGTCGACAAGCTGTGCAAAGACACGCGAGCAGAGAAAATACGTGGCCGGGCGCAATTCCTGAGATGGAAGAGGACCAAAGGGAGGAGCAACACAACAAAATTCCGTCGGTCCGGTCAGCGAGTGCGGTCGCTTTTCAGTGCAGCACATTCAGAGCAATAACTAAAATCTCAATCACCCTCAGTGCAAACGTTATGTTTATTTCTATGTAGAAAACGCTGCAAGAAATGGCATTGCATCTCAATTGCAAAAAAAAAAAACGTGGCCTCTTTTTTTCAACACCTATTCAATCTTCTACATACCCCCTCACCCCCCCCCCCCCCCCCCCCGCCCCCGGAAGGGCCGGTTTTTTCTTCGGGGAAAGGTGGCAACCCTAAGCGTGGAGCGCCGTTGATAATATCGAATTGAAAAACTAAGCAACTCAAGGCATTTTTATTATCATGTGAATGCCTAAATTATTATTTTGCAATCCCAGCCCCGGCTTTACGCACAAGTGTAGAGCCACGGCAAAAGTTGCGCAAAGCGAGGTGACAGTCGTCGCACCCCCCCCCTCCTTATTTCAATCCCCAAGGTGCACGTCCCCTATGATCGTAATTTGAGTAACGTTGGTATGTCAGCCACCTCCCCTTGGCCTCCAAATTTCACTTCAGATAGATGAACCATTATTACTAGCGTGCAATAATAGCCGTCCTGCATCGAACACTGCTTGAATATTTTGCGGCGATGTAGCCTCGCCGCCACCTCTGCAGCGTCTATGGTCCCATTCCCGCCGCTCGCAAGCTTGCTGTCAGAGGCAGCAATAAATCAGCGTTTTATAACACCGCAACGAGTGAGAAATTTCACACTTCAAGCACGCACCGCGCCTCACACTCAACGCCGAAACCGGCGAATTCGCCGGCACCCACGTTGTTTTTGATGAACTCCTGTCTTTCGAGTCGCGCAACTTCCCGCAACAGATCAAACGACTAATTGTAAACCCAGCCACCCCCATAACCAAAACCACGGTACAAATCGGCGAAGAGCACTCAGCCTGAGAGCAACTGCTTCGCCCGGCGGCCATGTTTTCCAATCTTCACCACACCAAGATGGCGGCGCCCCGCTGAACGCTGTGTCGTTCCGGAGATAAGGCACTCCGAAAATTGCAGTTTTTTCGTCAACTTGCACAAGTAGTTTGTCCGCCTCAGTACACATAAGCATTTTTCTACAGGACTTTGGAATGGTTTTCGATGGGAAACTTTAAAACTCGCAGAATGTAACATGTGCAACCTGACGCGACTTCAAAAAAAAAAAAAAAAAAAAAAAAACTATCTCTGAGGCAGTTTCATCATGCGGTGTTTTATTTAATGATCAATCAACCAAACCTTTAAAAACAGCATCGCCTTGGGGGTGCTGAAAATTTGCCGTCAGTAAGCATTTTTCCCCACTGAGACTGACGGGAGCGTTAAAATCCTGGCTCTCAGACTGTTTTGGGAGCAGTTTGGCGCAATTTTTTGCCATTTTCAAGCAAGCTTTTGGAGCAGCCTGGCGCAGGAAAACAAATTTGTATCAAAACTGCGCAATATGCGCAGCTGTCTCACCCCTGCACCTGTCACTCTACTGAGTGGTTCGGAGAAATCCTAGAGCCTCACATGAACACCTTGACCTCGCTTTGAGACTGATCTTGAAGAACTCTGGCACGTGTCATTGTTGTGCGCACATGGTCGCAGTGGAAGGCTCAATTTGTATGGTTGGGAACAACTGTACTTAGTACGCATGCGGCGCCCTTTAAATGTGGAAATTACACTCGTAGATGGTGCTACGTCCTTCACTTTAAAAGCAACATGCACCGGACCCATATGCTGACATTAGGCCCATCATACTATTGACCACAAAAAAGCTTTCGCCGTTAAAAGAGGCACAAGAGACTCAAGAGAAAGGAAGTGCGATATACCTATGAGCCTGATCTTAGTCACTTGACCGGCGATGTCGAAGAAAACATAGAACTCCTCCTCGCCGTCAATGTGCATCATGCTCTCGAAGGGTCCACCGTTGCGAGAGTACTCCACCTTTCCTGAAAGCACGACGACGAAGCACATTGCACATACATACCCACTCTACACACACATTTCAAGAACTACCAATCTGTCAGCACTCTTGCATTGCAACAGAAACTGCCTGCTCGCATGTAAACGCCCAGTGAAGCATTCCTGCCAGTGCGACATTTAGGCCTAGGCAACCCTGGCATGCTTCCCTGCTTTGTCAATGAGAGCGATGGACTGTTCATACATGATCACTTATGGTATCCCACAAGTTTTCTATTGCCCCAGAGGTAATTCACTGTTTGTGGCTATGGTCCACCCATCCACCCTCAGATATTAGTCAAAAAGCATCTCACGTTAATAACTAAAGAAATCAGAAAAGCTGGTGCTGGCAGCATTTGGTACAAAGCCATCCTGCTCTGTGTGGTCTCCATGCAGAAGTCCCTCCCCAATGCATGGAAGCCTAGCCAGTGTCACACCAAAATTCAAAACACATGCATGCACACTTACAGGGAGAACAGAAAAAGGGCTAGAGTGAATAATGCTGGTGCCATAGACTTTCAAACTACTAACATAAAACGTGCATGAAGCTTCTAAAAACGACACCTGACAAATAAATCTTAAATCTCTACTTTCCTACTAAAAGAAAACTTTATTAATCTTTCATAAAAGTATTGTTTTCTTGGCAGCCAAAGGCAATTCTTGAGCTCGTTGGTGAGCGCCATGGTAAGGACAGTTAGAACATTCCTACATGGTACATGACGGGCACACTCACCGAAGCATGGTTTGCCTAGACACTCGCAGACTTCCCCCTAGTATTTACCATATTTACTCAATTCTAAGCAACCCCTTTTTTCTGCGATCTTAATGCCCCAAGTGAGGGGGTGCTTAGATTAAAAATCTAAATTACCCCCTTCCCCGCCACTTTTTTGTGTGGCAGTATCTCGATGAGATGGGCACATGGAATCATGTTTTATTTTGAAAACATTCAAAAGAAAGATAGGCACAAGCAGTGAATCCACCGCTTCCTTATGATACTCAGTCACCCTCAATAACATTTCGAGCCCATTGTGCCGCTTGGGCCGCCGATCTCACTATCCCCCAGCATGTCAGCTTCCGTTTTATTGAAGCGGTTTGTAATTGCAACCTTAATAAATGACTTGGCCACAGCGTCAACTCGGGCCCACTTCCACGCATCTCAAATCAACCTCGCGATGGTTGCCTAGAAAAGGGGGTGCTAAGATTCGCTTGGAAACTGTTTTCCAATTTTTTCCTCCGAAAGTAGGGGAGGGTGCTTAGAATCGAGTAAATACGGTACGCCAGTACACTACCCCGCATGACTACATGTAGTCATGCGGGGTAACCGTCGGGGGGTAACCCATTTAACCGTCGGGGTGAACTTTCCCCGCTAGTAGAAACGGCTGCCTTGAGGCCTCCCCTGAAACGCACCGTCCTTGCGGGTGACGAAGACGAGCTTGTCGTCGAGGCCGCAGGGGATGCCGATCTGGAAGACCCAGTACTCGGGCCGGTCCAGCAGGTCCTCCAGCTGGCTGGGCAGCTCGGCCGTCTTGCCCTCCAGTGAGGCCGGGTCGCACGTCGTCAGGCCAAAGGACAGCGAGCCCGACAGGGACGGCTGCACGCCCGCCACCTGCACCAGCAGCCGCTCGTCCGCCACCAGCGGCCGCGACAGGAAGGCGTACGCCCGCCGCTTGGACTGGTCGCACCGCTCCGCCACCTGGCTGCAGAGGGGGCAAACACAAAGACACGACGCGTTGAAGTGAAGCTTTTTCCAACCAAATACTAAGCTTGCGGTGGAGTAATAAGCAATTTACAGCCATGACCTCTAATTAGGTCATCGGGTGATTAAAATTTTAAATTCCAGCAGAAAAACTTTTCAAGTAATTTTCAAAATTTTGGAAAGCACTGAGCCCATATACGAAATATAAAGTCGGTAGCGCAACTATAGTTAGATACAGCCATCAAACTAGGTCTTCCGTCCTTGGGGTCATCCCAACATTAGCCTGGTCATCACTGCAATGCCTTCGTCTTTCTAGCACTCAGCTGAGCAAAAAAAAAAAAAAAAAACATGGTGATAGCTATTGAAAGAGGCATCCTTGAAGAACTATTTCCCAGAAAAACTATCTCTTTTGGTTTTGTTCCCAAACTGCTAGAAGAATTTTGCGTAACGTCTTACATATAGACCATTTACAGCAACCAGTTATCAGAATACATTCGCAGCTTATCAAAATACATACCGTCAATACGTTAATACTGAAACACTTGTGGTTGAGGTCACCGCACACGATCAACATTGTCCCCATAGAATGCACAATATCAATAAAGCTAGAAGCAGAAAAAACAGCTTCTGTATGCCTGTGAAATTTTTATATAGCATAAAGCAAACCCTTTTAAAGAAACATTTTTCTGCAGGCTAGTTGTTACTGAAGCATGCTTGAGAAATTGTAAATTTCAGCTTTCTTATTTACAGATTTATTTATTTGTCATTTACAAATTTTGATTGAGTTGAACAAAATCAGTTGCTTCGTATTCACTGGGACACCTAAAATCAGTATTTACACACCTCTAATATTTTTCGAACAGCAAAAAATAATAAAGTGAAATCTTTAATACATTGCGTGGCCCTAACCCGGCAGATAGAGAGGACCAGTAAAGAACAAAAGCTACAAAGCTTTTACCTTACGTTTTTTACCCCGTTTATTCTCACTATCTTGCTGTCCGATGTCCTTAACAACACGTGTGCACAAGCATGCGGATACAGGCATGTAATGTGAAGAAATAATAACCATGCGTTGGCCATTGGCCACCATGAGAAGTCAATGGACGGGCGAAGAAATTAGGCAGCAAAGAAGGGCTTTGGACGGCTTATGATAGGACCTGTTGTAAT
>CM023449.1:55245350-55553377 GCA_013339765.2 Haemaphysalis longicornis | reverse complement strand
AAAGAAAAAGAACGAAAGCGAACTTCAGAAAGAAAGATGCAAATACTGTTTGTTAGGTGGTTGTAGCAGTAAATAGTAGTACTCTTTACTACTAAAAGCAGTACTATTACAAAGCAATACTTTTGTTTACGTATTGCCATGGGCTTCTGCCTCTTTTTGATGCCCAAACTTGTATATTTGGCTTAAGGGCGGTGAGAAGTTTCGATGATGTAAAGGCCTTTGACAACACGAATATGAAGTCAGAAAAAAATTATTTATTAGGATGGACACCAGCACACACTGGGCACTGGCTGCACATATATCGCTTGAACAAGAAAGCTACCTTGATCAGCATGATTTATGGTTCAAGTGAAGACAATAATGTAAAGTTTGTATTGCATCATTTGTAATAGCACGGAAAGTGCACAATTTAGGTTCCTTTCCTTCCTCTCTTCCACGAAATCACTTCTCTCTCTGTCATTGGCCACTGCGAACCCACCCGGGCTCGATGCGAGTGAGAGACTGTTTTGACATTGTAATATATTGGAAATTAGTACGTGGCTGCTGCCCTCTCTTCTTTAACTTTTGAAGGTCCGGGATACTTTGTCTGCCGATAGATGGGGCTAAATGTTGAAAAAACGACTAAAGTTGCTCCTGACCACTGCAAGCTTTTTGAAATTGCTCCTGAGCGAAAAAAACACAAAGTCTCTGACCAGTGCAAAGTGTTGCTCCTGAGCAACACTGGGCATCAAAGGGTCATGCATGGAAGCATACTTAAGGACCTTGAGGAATGTTTTTTGTTTTTTATGGGGGTAACTTTCCTCTTAAATGGTGACCTCAACCTCAAGTGCTTCAGCATTAGTGCAATGAATGAGCCTATATTCTGACAAGCTGAGAATAACTGATTCCTTTTAAAAGAAAAACACAAGCAGCAGTTCCAGGAGTGTTCCTGTTAGCTTTAGAAACGAAACAGGAAACAGTGTATAGGGCAGTGCAAGGCAAGAAAAATTAACCTTACTTTTAAAGTCTTGTCAGATGCTTTCATGCTGCGACAGAAAGATCCTCACTTAGCACTTGCTCGTGGGATCTTTTTCCCAGTACTGACAACGCATGAATTTCACTTCTAGAACGCACTTGCGCTGTGGATGTCCGTACAAGCACGTGAAAAAATCTTAAATACGGGCTCCAAAATGGGCCTTTCATGCTACGGTTTTTAACTGAAATGCCATAACGCATTCACTAGCCCTACTTTAGGTCAGCTAGAGCCACGTGCCAAGTGACATTAAGGAACAGTGCTGGACTTGCTTTCCGAAGGCCCTAGGTTTTATTACCACCCAGTCTCGAATTATCTAAATATTTTTACTTTCTCTGTGGTGTCGGTCATTTTAGGAGCTCTTCGCTGCTACACACACTAGATAGCAGCTAAATTCCTGCTTAATGGGCCATTTTTTGATCCCACATTAAAACTATTTCCAACAGACAAGGCCCCCAAATGGGGAATTCGGGGAAAGTTTTGGCGAGCCTGAGGCTGAGTGTGCTCGAGGCAGCTAGGGCATGGCTAAATGAATTTTCCCAGCCACAGTAGTGTACAAAGCCTGTACAAAGCCAAGCCAAGTACAAAGCTAAATATGCATTTCTTCATACCATTTAACGCTGAGTAACGCTGAGCAAAGCCATTCCACTCAACGTGACAGCTGCTGGAAGTGCAGAGCAGTGATTCACCCACAATGGGCTGCAGCGCCATTATCCGCTCATCCTACCACCCAATGCAATTCAAATTTCCCGCCTTCGCAGCGCTCGAGCGCCCCCGGCCTGAAACTGCGCCAGTGGGAGTTCTGTTCTTTCTGTGCTCTCTTTTCCTACTGTACGTGCCGGCGTTGCACTGCCATTTTTCGCTTACTATTGCAAAAAACCATCCCAACAAACGTTCCTACCTAAATGAACGCGGGCGTTGCCTGTTAATTATGTATATTTGCCTCAAATGTACAATACATGGCAAATGAAACGCGAACACGAAATATGAATCAAAACATGCAAATAGCGAGATTTCTTTCCATACAAGCCAAAATGATGCATGGCTTGGTTACAAAAGCAAAGTCTGGAAATGCGGCTTCCCGCATATACCAATAGCGCGCCATTATTAGACCTCAACGAACAGTACAGTTGAACCCCTTTATAAGAGACACGTACCGGGGAGCAGTTTCTGTCTCTTATACGAGATGTCTCTTATAAGCAGGGAACCATGTTTTCACTTACTAATCAGACCCTAGTTCAATGTGGGCACCGTATGACTAAAATAAGCTCAACAGAATGCTACAGCATGTTGCAAAAGGCTCATTCTAATTTATTTTTGGCCCCCAGACTTTATGAAACAGTTCTGAATCTGTTTGCCTCACGACTGTATTTACCTGTTTTTGCAACGATCTGCAAGCTTTTTTTTCCTTTCACTGAGCGCGGAACGAAGATGGAATCGTAGATGTTGAGTTCACAGGCGCATGACTGAGCATAGCCGAGTGCACAGCTTCTCCGGTGTGGGCTCAGGCTTTCATTATGGCTGCAGGACTCAACATCTGCCATGTTTCTTGATTGGGAGCTACACGAGTGGGAGAGCCCGCACGTGCGGTCGCACTGCAATGGATGGCAGTAAGCTTCAACCACTTCTGTAAGTTTCATTTCCCTTGGCAGGGTTCTCATCATCATTTCATAGCTGCCTGAACTACTGTGTGTTTGCTGAAGTTATAATGAATAGCGTTGCAGCGTCTGTTGTCCACCTGTGTTTCACAATGGAAGCAAATGCAATTAGTGACTGGTGGCACTGCATCTGAAGTTAAAATGTTTGTTAGAAGTGAGACTGTTGATTAAAGTTCAAGGATGACTTGTCCCTTATAACCAACTGTCTACATCCAATGTCTGTTATAAAAGAGGTCAATTTAATGGGGAAGAAAGGACAGCCAACCATGTGGGTGAATAGTGTCTCTTATACCCATTTGTCTCTTACATCCATGTCTCTTATAACGAGGTTCAACTGTATTTTAAATTGCGTGGTCTGATTCGCATACTCGTGTTCGCATTTCATTTGTCGCGTAGTAGCTGCAGTTTTCTTTGCGCCAAACAACGGGGAGAGGTTTGTGTCGGGACAACGCAGGTTTAGTAGCGGTTCACAAGTTTCGAACGCTTAGGACTATATAAAGCGCTTGGCCTTCGAAGAAGCCTCTGGTTACGCCACAACGACGGAACGCCGTGTGGCTCTACTTGGGTCCAGCGAGCAAGCTACGACGACAAGGCGAGCCCTTAATGTTCTCTGCACTTAAAATATCACTGTGTGTGAATAATGCAGTCTTGACAGGCGATTTCTCTTTGTTGCATGCCATAATTTATTAAAAATGTACAAGTATAGTACAAAACCATCGCACAGCGATGAACGTGTAAGCTGACACAAATCCAGATTCTGGACTAGTCGAAGCCAATAAAAAAAAAAACTCGGAATGACGCGTGCAGGCCAGCCACATCTTTGGTTTTGGCAGCCTTGTGTCCAATGCACTGATGGCGTCGTAAAACGAAAGACTGTTGGTTGCAGCCACGCAGATACTTTCTGGTGGAGTCGTGGCCCACTGTACAAGCCTGCAAATAAAAATGTGTTGTGTTTCAACAAACTTTTGTTGCCAATAGATAAACTGCTCATCACTGGCATCGAAACGAAATGCTAAAGCATTGTCCAAAGGGCATACAACCGGCCCTGTAGTCCTCTTAAACGTTCACCTGATCAGGATTACGTTGCCACATAAAAGTGTAACTAAAAATGTGGAAGACGTAACTTCGACGTCCATGCCACTTGCAGTCGAACAAAAGTGCAAAATGTTCTTTGAAATTTTGACAAGTCGCCATGACTAGCCAAGCGTGCCAAGCCTCAAACGCGTCACTCTTCCACAGTCTTCAAGCCACCAGGGGACTTTGCCACTGTGATCACATTCTTCCAGGTTAAACTCCAGTTCTTTCACTTATTCTGCGCTAGGATACCTTCTACACAAGTTCGTTTTCTGATCCATAATGTCCCCGACGTTGTTGTCACTGGAAGCAAACGTATGCAGGATTTGATCTCTAAAAGGGGTGGGGTGGGGCGGGAGACAACACGAGACCAAAAAAAAAAGGAATGGAGGACATGAGAAAACAATAAAAAGGAAAAAAAAAAAACATAAGGATAGTAAGTCGACCTTGTGCAAGCATGGTCGACTTGCACAAGGCTGTAGTGTCCCAACAAAGCCACATTTGATCAAAAAAATGCAACATAGTAAGCAAAACATTCGCGTCCAAGCTGTAATGGGGGTATTACCACCAACTGGCGAATCACGTCCACGCTTAGTTGCTCTCGCCCCCAGCAGCCTCTTTGTCTTTGCCCACGGCTGGTCCGCCCTTCGTTCCTGCACGTTCGTTAAAAAAAAAAGTGATTTCTTTGTTTGCATGCAACTAGGGCATACGATGTCTTCATATATCAAACCGGATATACCGAATTATTGCATGTATCGAACAGTCCAAACATCCTTTTGGAAATCCTATTCAAAAGTACAGCACTCTTGTACACGTGCATTGAACTTTCATTCGACAACGCCGCGCCACAAGTGCCCCTGTAAGTGCGCTTCTCCTGATCAAGTTGTGAACGATGACTTCTAGCGCTCCGAGTCGCTTGGGTGGCCTTCAACACTCACTAAAATACCTGCTTTCTACTAGAATGTCTTGCTAGAATGTCTTGAACATTTACTAGAATGTCTTGAATACCTGCTCGACCTGGTCGATGGACCAGCACGGGGAAAGCCTCATAACAATGAGAACGCAGGATGTGACTGGAAGCGAAAAGGGAACGGGGAAACCGATGGGCGGAATTGTGACCCAGCGGTGGCTCTGCTGGCATGGAGACCGGTGTGGGTGGGGCATTTCTGTTTTGTTTGCAACGGCGCGTCTTCGTTGCCCTGATCGAAAAAAAAAAAAAAAAATTAGATTTAGTGATGAAGGTGGACATCATTAGACGGGTGGAGCCCAATGAAAAGTAACCGTCGGTTCCAGAGGCATTTCTGAAATTTAGGATCACTCGCAGCATGTTTGAGCACGACACTGTGCAGCAAAAGCTGGCGCAAGGCGAAGGCAGCACAGCCCAGCCATTTTGGAGCGCGTCATGTGAGTGTGTTCCTTCAGCTGGTTCAGCAAAGCGGCTTCGTTGCGGCTCCAGATGACAGGTGTTCGGACACAGAAGACGACGGCACTGAGTGATTCGAGAGTGAATTAGATAGCTGTTAGCGTTCCTACGTACCATTCCGGATGCAGTAAGAGCACGTAAGACTGCAAGAGTTGACGATAACATGCAGGATGTGGTGTATCGCAGCGATTCGGCAATTGCAGCGAGGCTCACCATTACTGAAGGGACATTATTAGCGACCCTGACAACGTTCCCGACTGCCTGAGGCATCCGAGCTAGCGTCAGCATTCAGCCTAATTCAGGGCCGTGGTGGCGCGTGGTGTTAGTAAGCAGACAGTTAGGTGAACTTCATGACTCAAAAGATAAAGCGAAGCTCCCGGACTTTTTTCGTGCTAAATAAAGTGCAGTGGTCATCATCGCGTGGTGTGTATTTTTTGTGCTTTGAGGAACAGATGGGGGAGCTACTGATTGTCGCTATCTCGGAAAGCTCTCAGTGATGTGTGGACAGGGTTCGTACAATTTCAAAAGCAACAATTCAAGGGTTTTCAAGGACTTCCAAGGACCACACAACACATTTTCAAGCCCATCTAATGTTTTATCTGGGATTATTTATAACCTTTCCAACACAATGCAAAAGTTTTTTTATTGCACAATACCTAAGCACATTAGTGCACATTTATATACGTGCTAACGTGTTCGTAAATGCTCCCCCTAGGTTTATTTTTTTAAATGCAGAGCATTTCAGTAACTCACGATGTCACCCGCATTGACGTCCGTAGTCCGCACCGCACCCCCCCCTACTATATATTAAAAAAATACTATCCACCGCCCGGTTTCGATCCCTCGACCCTGCGGGCGGAACGCAATGTACATGGTGCTCTACCCACTGCGCCACAAAGCCGACACAGAATGGAACGCTACGAACGCGCCTTATATCGTTGACTCATTCAAATTACTGCTGACGAGCGCTCTCTCGTCAGCAGTTGCCACAAGTGCAACAACATTAACGTAACGCAAACTACTTAACGTCGTGCGCCCCCGGAAATGCTCTGCATTTGATCGTGCCCCTCGCGAGGGGGATGTTTCACTGCGTCTTCTCTCGGTCGCGGGACCCGTGGCGCCATCTGGCGGAGGCGAGGCACAACTCGTAGCACTTTCTTTTTTATTTCACGGCTGGTATTTACAGGCTTTTCTGTTTTCTTTGTGTTTTTCTGAGGCTGTTTGAGTTCAAAACTTAGTTCACGTTGCCTGCATCTCCTGCTTTGTCAGCAAGAGCATCCGCTGGAATTAAGTCGAGCAAGTGTTGTTTCAAGACAGGATGAACTATGTGCACGTCCAGCATTTGCACGTAAAAGCAAACGTAGATGGAGCGTATGAGGCACAGTCTAGATGGAAGATGCAAGATAGAGAACAGAAGCTGGCTTCCACTGGATTGTATCGTGATATGGATTGGATTGACAAGTGCCTGCTCCCAATGTTGCCTTGTGATAATGAAAATCCACCAAACTTGTAATTTCGCGCAATACACTGAAACTTGATTGTTACAATGTTTCTTTACATTTGTTAACACCTAAAATCCATGACAAACACTTTCAATTCTTGTGAAAAGGCAGGGCCATTGATTCTCTCCGGAAAAATCAAGGATATTCAAGGACCCTTTAAAACTTCCAGGACTTTCCAGGCCTTGAAATTGACACTTCTCAATTCAAGGGTTTTCAAGGTTTTCAAGGACCTGGGTGAACCTTGGTGGAGTTTTCAGATAAGCTTCAGATGGGCGTATTTTATATTTACAATTATCGATATGCCGAACTACTTTGCGATCCCCTTGGAGTTTGATATATCCAGGATCCGAGTGTAATGTACGCATGAAACTAGGTGTCTTCACTACAGGCATATTATTACTAATAGATTTTTTAACAATAGTAACAACAATAACGCTCGGTAGATTGCAGCAGTTGTGTTGCAATTTTCACAGTCTGCCATCTATGGCTGCCACTATTGCAGCAGTTGTGTTGCAATTTTCACAGTCTGCAATCTATGGCTGCCACTAAGAAAGACGCCTCGCGTCACCAAATGTGGCAACACATCCGACGGTTTGGCAACTTTCGTTTGTGAGGCATTTAATAAAAAGTTATCGAAGGCGATTATCAATTAAGAGTTTCACAGGCGAGCATAACGGGAAAGCTTTCACTGTAAAGTTGACACCACTGCAAAGTACGCTGCCTGGTCACGTCAATAGGGAGAAGATTTGGCTTCATGGCCCAACAAATGACAGTTTATTGCCATCACAGCTGCGGCTGCCACTGCTATGCAGGACATTTAGATCATCAGCTGTTCACCTGCGAGGATGTGTGCCATTGTTTTTCTGCACAGTGCGCTGGAAATTGCTTTTGCAGCAAAGTATTTTTGATAATCGACAGACAACACGGTTCAATAGCTACTGCTGCTGTAATAACAGCAATAAAATTATACCAGGCATTAAAATAGCTGCAAGTTCTTGCACTGCGAAGAGTGGATAGTTAAGTTAGCTCTGCATTTTGCCAGAAAGCCATTATTTCAGTCATGGACAAGTGCTCAACTGGCCGCATGGCCCAAGCCATTAGCAGTTACAACAGGACACGGGATTAAAACTTTTAACTTTTTTTTGTTTCCTGATTGGCTACAACTACAAGCACTCCTGCAGCGTGGAACAGTCTGCCTTGGTGCATGCAACGCAGTAATGAAATCGGGACGTAATTGATAACGCCCAATGCTCTCCCGCTGGTAAACGACAATATGCCTAGAAACCCAATTACCCAATCTCGGGCAATTACACAAAACACCGCAATGCAATGGTCATCAATTTCTCGTTAAGTACCTGCAGAGGAAGTTGGCAACGCCAGACTGAAAGTGGTACGCGCATTAGTGAAACACAGGTAAAAAAGACTGCAGATGAGATACCACCGCAACTTTTGGGTTGCACTTCTAAGACACTTGAAAAGAACTGTTCACTCGCCGCGGTGGCTCAGTGGCTAAGGCGTTGCGCTGCTGAGCACGAGGTCGCGGGTTCGATTCCCGGCCATGGCGGCCGCTTTTCTGATGGAGGCGAAAAGCAAAAACGCCCGTGTGAACGAGATTTCGGTGCACGATAAAGATCCCCAGGTGGTCAAATTAATCCGGAGCCCTCCACTACGGCGCACCTCATCGCCTGCGTTGCGTCGGCGCGTTAAACCCCACAATCAATCGAAAAGAACTGCTCATGAGGGAAAAAAAATTGACTGTATCTACCAGCTCTGCGACATCCACCTTAATGCAGCCTTATGGCTACAAAGGAAAGCTGTACAGCTCTCTCGGAGCCTTCGCAGTTGAAGAAAAATGTTTCCTGGTCCAGGATTTTCCTTCGCAGATACCTACTCCACCTTGGGGATTTCCCCTAAATCTGGTCTATTAATTAACATCTGCTAGCTCTGCAGCAAATCGCATTGTACGTGCATTTCATATCTAACCAGGCAGCAACTTCCTTCCAGTACAGCTGGGAACAATGAAAGAAAACAACAAAATTGGTCAAAGGATTTTTTTTTTTTTTTTGCTAGAAAACCATTGCAGTGTTCTAATCGCACTACCAAGCCAGGAGATGACAGGCCTGGTTGCGGTATGGTACAATCCGCAGAACGAGCGCTTCGAAGTTAGGATCTCTAATAAGCACCAAGCCAGTTTGGCCACTGAAGCCACAATTTGGCACAGCATCTTACGTTGAAATCTCCTATGACGACGACGGGCCCGTGGGAGAGGTCAGTGTGTATGTGGTCTATGAACTAAAGGGTGACGCCTGTCACTCTACTGAGTGGCTCGGAGAAATCCTAGACCTTCACATGAACACCTTGATCTCGCTTTGAGACTGATCTTGAAGAACTCTGGCACATGTCATTGTTGTGCGCACATGGTCGCAGTGGAAGGCTCAATTTGTATGGTTGGGAACAACTGTACTTAGTACGTATACGGCGCCCTTTAAATGTGGAAATTGCAGTAGATGGTGCTACGTCCTTCACTTCAAAAGCAACATGCACCGGACCCATATGCTGACATTAGGCCCATCATGCTATTGACAACAAAAAAGCTTTTGCTGTTAAAAGATGCACAAGAGACTCGAGAGAAGGGAAGTGCGACGTACCTAGGAGCCTGATCTTAGTTACTTGACCGGCGATGTCGAAGAAAACATAGAACTCCTCCTCGCCATCAATGTGCATCATGCTCTCGAAGGGTCCACCGTTGCGAGAGTACTCAACCTTTCCTGAAAGCACGACGACAAGGAACATTGCAAAGACATACCCACTCTACACATACATTTCAAGAATTACCAATCTGTCAGTGCTCTTACATTGCAACAGAAACTGCCTGCTCGCATGTAAACCCCAAGTGAAGCATTCTAATGTGAAGCCATTGTGAAGCATTCCTGCCAGGGCGACATTTTGGCCTAGGTAACCCTGGCCATGTTTCCCTGCTTTGTCAATGAGAGTGACGGACTGCTGATACATCATCACTTATGGTATCGCACAAATTTTCCAATTCCTCACAGTGAACTCACTGTGTGGCTATGGTTCACTCATTCGCCCTCAGATATTAGTCAAAAAGTATCTCATGTAATAACTACAGAAATAAGAAAAGCCAATGCTTGTAGCATTTGGTACAAAGCCACCCTTGCTCTGTGTGGTCTCCAGGCAGAAGTCACTCCCCAATGCACGGACGCCTTGTGTGTCAAACCACAAAAAATTCAAAACAAATGCACGCACATACACGGGGAGAATAGAAAAACAGCTAGAGAGAATAATGCTGGTGCTACTGAGTTTTGTACTACTAATATAACACTCTATGGCTCAAAAGTCGGGCCACCGTGCTGGGTTGCTGTAAGTCCACCTTTATTTGACTTGGCTTGGCTTGTAACATGGCTTCGTACCACCCGATTCCAAAATCGCAAAGGTTATATTTTTTTTCCCGGTTTGTCTTGCATAAATTTCTTAAGCAATCTCTCGACAAATAATTTTCAAGCACTACTTCTTTACAAAAAAAAAAATAAATAAAAGTATTATTTTTTTTTGCAGACAAAGGCAACTTTTGAGCTTGTTGGCGTGCCATGGTAAGGGCAACTGGAATGTTCCCACCTGATATGCGATGGCACACTTGCCAAAGCATGCTTTGCCTAGACACTCGCAGATTTCCCTCTAGTGTATACCGCATTTACTCGATTCTAACCACCCGCTTTTTCCCACGATCTCAATGTCCAATGCGAGGGGGGTGCTTAGATTGAAAACGTAAATTACCCCCCTCCGCGACACCTTTTTCATGCCCGTATCTCGACGAGACGGGCGCAAGGAATTATGTTTTATTTTGCAAACATTCAAAAGAAAGATAGGTACAGGCAGTGAATCCACCACCGCTTACGTCTGATACTCGGTCACCCTCACTACCATTCAAGTCCGTTGTGCCGCTTGAGTCGCCGCTTTCAGCATCCCCCAGCAGGTAGTCTTCTCTTCCGTTGAAGTGGTTTGTAATTGTAAACTTCATAAATGACTTGGCCCCAAAGGTCAACCTGGGCCCGCTTCCACGCGTCTCAAATCAACCTCGCGATGGTTGCTCAGAAAAGGGGGTGCTTACATTCTCTTGGAAACTTTTTTCCAATTTTTTCCTCTGAAAGTAGGGGAGGGTGCTTATAATCGAGTAAATACGGTACGTTATTACAAAACCCCGCATGACTACACCCGTTTAACCGTCGGGGCGAAGTTTCCCCGCCCGTAGAAACGGCTGCCTTGAGGCCTCCCCGGAGACGCACCGTCCTTGCGGGTGACGAAGACGAGCTTGTCGTCGAGGCCGCAGGGGATGCCGATCTGGAAGACCCAGTACTCGGGCCGGTCCAGCAGGTCCTCCAGCTGGCTGGGCAGCTCGGCCGTCTTGCCCTCCAGCGAGGCCGGGTCGCACGTCGTCAGGCCAAAGGACAGCGAGCCCGACAGGGACGGCTGCACGCCCGCCACCTGCACCAGCAGCCGCTCGTCGGCCACCAGCGGCCGCGACAGGAAGGCGTACGCCCGCCGCTTGGACTGGTCGCACCGCTCCGCCACCTGGCTGCAAAGGGGGCCACAAAGACAAAATGCGTTGAAGTGAAGCTTTTTCCAACCAAATACTAACCTTGCGGTGCAAGTAACAAGCAATTTACAGGCATGACCTCTAATTAGGTCATCGGGTGATGAAAATTTTAAATTCTGGTAGAAAAAAACCTTTTTGCGTATATTTCGGAATTTTGGAAAGTACTGAGCCCACATAAAAAATATTAAGTTGGTAGTGCAAGTATTTTTAGATTTACAACCACGTCGTCAAACTCAGTCTTCTGTACTCGAGGTCATTCCGATGTCAGCCTGGTCTCTACTGCAATGCCTTCCTCTTTCTAGCACTCAGCTTTAAGCAAAAAAAAAAAAAAAAAAAAAGAGAACAATGGTGATAGCTATTGAAAGAGGCATCCTTGAAGAACTATTTCCCAGAAAAACTACCTCTTTTGGTTTTGTTCTCAAATTGATAGAAGAATTTTGCGTAACGTCTTAAATGTAGACCATTTACAGCAACCAGTTATCAGAATACATTCGCAGCTTATCAAAATACATACCGTCGATACACTAATACTGAAACACTTGTGGTTGAGGTCACCGCACACGATCAACATTGCCCCTATAGAATGCACAATATCAATAAAGCTAGAAGCAGCAAAACAGCTTCTGTATGCCTCAGCAGCCTGTGAAATTTTCAGATGGCATAAAGCAAACCCTTTTAAAGAAACATTTTTCTGCAGCTAGTTGTTACTGAAGCATGCTTGAGAAACTGTAAATTTCAGCTTTCTTATTTACAGATTTATTTATTTGTCATTTACAGATTTTGATTGATTTGCACAAAATCATTTGCTTCGTATTCACTGGGACACCTAAAATCAGTATTTACACACCACTAATATTTTTCAAACAGCAAAAAATAATGAAGTGAAATCTTTAATACATTGCGTGGCCCTAACCCAGATAGAGAGTACCAGTAAAGAACAAAAGCTACGAAGCTTTCACCTTACGTTTTTTACCTCGTTTATTCTCACTATCTTGCTGACCGATGTCCTTAACAACACGCGTGCACAAGCATGCGGATACAGGCATGTAATGTGAAGAAATAATAACCACGCGTTGGCCATTGGCCACCATGAGAAGTCAACGGAGGGACGAAGAAATTAAGCAACAAAGAAGGGCTTTGGACAGCTTATGATAGGATCTGTTGTAATTCAGTGGGAGAAGGCGTTGTGCTTAAAGTGCACATAGACATATTGCTGCTGCTGCCAATGACATGCACACAGTGTTTCGTACCATTTGACATTTCTTATGTGTCCGTGCTTGCTTACCTTCTATTGTAATGGAGGATAATAATATAGTGAGCGATAGCTATGTGATCATTAACCATTTTGACCATTGTAGAGTTAGATACTCTGAAATTGAACCCCAAAAAAGAACAGTTCTCCTAAATGATACGTTAAGAAGATTTTGTACCTGGTTTCCAAAAAAATAAATGTTACATCTCTCGGCAACAAAGCAGATAATCATTCAGAGTGGCAGGAAACCTGTCATCTTACTTTTGTGTTTCAGTTTGTCAACTTGGGTAACATAGAAGTAACTTTCAACGAGATAACTACAAGAAAAAAAAAGCGAGTTGAAATAAAAAGTTGAGTGCATGTGCGTGTGTCTTCATGAAACCTTACCTGTCTTGTGGATCCAGCCTTGCATTGGGACCCATTATACTGTGGAACGCTAGCGGTGTCCAAGGCGTGTTATCATCCTCCTGCGAAATTATCGCAAGCATTACTGGCATGCCGGAGGTGACGGACCAAAATGCAAGATGTAAACTGGGAGATTGCAGGGCAACAGTACATGTTTACTAGACCATAAAAAAAAAGAAAAAAAAAAATCGGTCGTTTGAAATTTTACCTCTACTAATTTAAATCCATACAGTCAGCCAAACGCCTAAGTTAAACCAATCGGGGAGTTTTGTTTCCCCAAGGGATTGCAGCTACGGACATTTTTCCAACAGCTAACCATGATTAAGGAGCAACACTGCTCTTAAAACAATTGCTTTTAATTGTTAGGCAAACTCTGTGAAATTTGCCAGTCCTGCTGCTTTCAAATATGCCATTGTTTTTTGTCAGTAAATCAGTTCCCCAAGGTAATTAGGGATAATTAGTCATTTTTGGAGGAACAATAGACAAAACAGTGAAAGAAATATAATCTTTACATTTTCCAATACTATGAACCCTGGTGAGTGCAATAAGAGAATAGGTTTTTTGATGCATTGCTTGGGACTAATTTTACAGCTCACCAGTGATTTCCCTACACCCCCCCTAGGGGGTGTGTAGACCCCCCCTAGTTTTTCTGGACACCCCCCCTTGAATCCCCAAATTTCACTCTTGTCAGTCCTTGTATGGACCTTTTTCAGTATCGATCTGCGCATGAGCGGGCTGCCCGTCTGCTATTCTTGGCAGTAGCCTCGGGCAAAATAAACAAAAGTGCGCCCCCCGAGCTTGCTGTTAGCGTTGCACGTATTTATTTCCTTTTTTTTCGACAGCTCGTGGTAAGTTCGTATGTGCACACAAAAAAGGCTTTCAAAGGAAAGGGGCAAAGTGGTTTGAGGCTGACCACGCTGCGAGCACATTGCTACCAGCCAGGGAGTAGCAAAAAGTGCTACGGAAGCTAATCCTGGCGTTTTAATAAATCGGGAGCGTACAATCGGTGCCTGATTTATAAGTGCTGCATAATTCGTGTACTACCTAAACATTGTTTCAAGAACTCAAATTTCGTCACTGGCCCTGGTAACAAGTTCGAAAATGTCCTTATACGTTGAAAAATGGCGAGAAATTAATAAAAAAAAACTGAATACGGACCTTTCATGGTAAAAAATGAATTTCTCTAAATTTGTTTTTTTCTTAGATTGAATAGACAGCACCACCTCTCAGGTGTATAGAACAAGAAAAACGTACGTCACGGGGATGAGCGTTTGGTTAACAGACGCCTATTATTTAACTAGTGGGATAAAAAAACAGCTTTTCTACTTTATGAACCCCGCCCCCCCCCCCAGAGCCATTGAGACACCCCCCCTTGATTCGATGCCTGGGGAAACCCCTGCAGCTCACTAAACTTTCGTGGCACCAGTGGCAAGGAACCATTTCAAATGCCCATTTGAAACATCAAAGTTTAATGAGCTGTAAAATTAGTCCCGAGCTGTGCATCAAAAAACCTATTTTCTTATTGCACTCACCAGGGTTCATAGTACAGTCGAACCCCGCTACAACGAACGCCGCTTCAACGAAATTTCCGCTTCAACGAAATATTTCCAATTCCCCATCAGCTAGCCATAGAAGTCAATGCAACAAAGTCCTCGCCACAACGAACCATTTGTCAGGCTTGCTTTCGCTTCAGCGAAATTTTCGATGATTTGGGCTGGGTTTGAACAATTATTTGACAATAAAATACGCATAGCGCCAGCTCAGCCTATCTGTAACTTTTTATACATTCAGGACACTTAGTTTCACCGAAAATGCGCGTTGCGACCACACCGCCACCCAAAACAAAACAAAAAATAACTCATAGGCGCACGCCATTGCTTGATGGTGATAACGATGTGGCTGGCCGTCTTTACACGAGGCGCAGGCCCGCTTCGCCAAGGCGGAGCCCCCTTCTCAAAGAGCTACAGCCAATCCGTATCCAGTTGAAATTGCATGAATGTGCTCCGCTGCTGGCGCGGGTGCCGTCATGTATGCGTTGTGAGCAGCTGTCCTTGCCGTTTTCCTTCTACCATTCTTCATAGCCAAGAGCGAAAATCATGTTTGCGCGTTTGGTCTTGAAGCCTAGTCATCCTATCTTAGTCGCGAGCGTGCGGGTCCTGTTAAATGCAAGCGCGCACGTCTTGCCTGCCAAGGTCAGTAGCTGCCGTGCCCTGTCAGAGGATAAGATAACGGCACTGCTCCTGCCACAAGCGAGAGGGGGGCTTCCCATGGCCTAGCAGCTATCTGCAAGTAATCAGCTCGGTGGACACGCCTTGTTGTACAGCGATACGTTTTGCGCCTGCATATCTTCACCCCCCTCCGTAACGCGTTCTTTGGGTGGTGAAAAAACAGATAACCATTAATATGTTTGTTATCCGAATAAACATGAGTTATTGCGCGTCACTCCTTTTTCTAAACATTGTATTATGCTGCCAATGTTGCGGAAACGCACAGGGCTATTTTTCTGGCCTTTCCGTGGTGTGTTGGGGTAGATTTCGCCTCAACGAATTTTCGCTTCAACGAAATTTTTCGCACGTCCCGTCAATTTCGTTGTAGCGGAATTCGACTGTATTAGAAAATGTAAAGATATTTCTATCACTGTTTTGTCTATTGTTCCTCCAAAAATGACTAATTATCCCAAATTACCTTGGGAACTGATTTACTGACAAAAAACAATGGCATATTTAAAAATCAGCAGGAGAAAAAGTAGCAAGACTGGCCAGTTTCACAGAGTTTGCTTAACAATTAAAAGAAATCGCTTCAAGAGCAGTGTCCGCCGCTGAGCAGAGAAGCCAGTTAGGTTGTGTTAGTCTGCATCCAAATACCAAAGAAGGCTGTTAAAAGCTCTCGCCGCTGTTGGTCCATTTAGTCTTGTAGTATTGCTACTTCTCCACAGCTATCCTCACATCCTGACCAGGCTGTCTGCTTTAGTGAAGTTGAAGCACAAGGCCTGGCCTGACAATGATCTGGACAGATATGCCCTCACCTTCAAGCGTACCAACCAGCTAAACTAGTCCAGAGAGGATGAAAAGTACCTTGAGCGAAGCCTTGTTTCCGTCGCCGTTTTCCGGGAACCCTGCAAAACGCACCAATTCGACAGAAGTTTCAGGCGAGGCAGATTTGCGTGGGTATGCATTTGAAGGTCACTTGTGGGGTGCTTGTGCGTTTTGCGCTCTCGTGGCAGCCAATACGGAATACGACAGCCACCCAATGTTAACCACAGTAGTATACTTAACACATCCTGGTGAGAAATTGCTTTAGGAGAACCAGTTTAATGTCGATAAATATACAGCATCCACAGTGCAAAAATTTGGCCAAGCAAATATAATGCAACAGAGCACCCGACCCAGTTTTCGAAATCCAGAACCGGTTGGCATACTCAATACAGCCAACAACCAATTTTTTGCATACCTATTCTGAAGTCCCACAATAAGCCATGATGCCATAACCCCCCCCCCCCCCTTCCCCCCGCCCTCCCCAGGTGAAAATATTTTTTTCGTGTTGCCGGAATATTGAACCAGAAATTTCTTCTAGCTAGACTATTTATAGCTAGAAATAGGCAGAATTTCTACCTAGAAATTCAGTTTCTAGCTCATTTGTAGCTGGACAGATATTTTCCAGCTGGCAGCTATTACTTCCAGCTAGCATTTGTCAGTCCAGCCGGAAGTAAAAAAAAAAAAAGCCTGCAAGCTGGAAATAACCATCACCAGCCAGACTAAGAATTTTTCTAGTCAGAAGCTATTGATTCCAGCTAGAATCTGTAAATCTAATCAGAAATGAAGCTGGAAATTACAATTTCTTGCCAGAAATACTCTCTCCAGTTTCCCACCCCCCACACTACGAACTTTTAGGACACATTCTCTTAGTCCCATGCATGACCGCAGAATCAGTCAGCTACTGCAATAGCTCTAGAGGGAAGAGGGCAAGTGGGGCAGTGGGGGGGGAAGGTCATGCAGTTCAACTATACCAACCCTCATGTTTAATCACAACACGAAATGCATACATGAAAACAAATTACAGTAAAACCTCATACAAGAGACATTCAAGGGATCCGAGAAACATGTCTCTTGCATGTAAAGGTGCTAACATGGTGAGCATAGGGGAACTGACCAAGCTGTTTTCACTCAAACGTCTCTCATAACCAAGTGTCTCTTGTAACGTGGCTTTACTGCATTGAGGAATAAGGGGGCAGGGAGGACGATTAGATGTAGCAAAGTGCCATGTATAAATACTAGTATACCGCAAAGACATACAAATACACCACAGCATAGGCTGCAACAATGCATTTCAACCAACTAGCTCACGTCTCCATTATACTTCTGCTAGCGATCCGCAAGTTGTGTGCACAATGCAAAACCAAGGGTTTTAGCCAGGCAAGTGCACGTACATTTCTACAACAAAGTTGAGCATGGCATAGAACAATTACCGAAACTACCATCCATGGAACGAAACACGTTTAAAAAGCAATGGGCTCCTTAAATTCAACGAACTCACCATCTGCGAACATGTCCTGAAGGCCGACGGGCAACGACCTCTCGTCTGCAAAAATGGAGAAAGAGATGCAATAAGAAAGAGATTACACTTGTCGTCACGAAGTTTCATTGCAAACCGCCACATTCTAAAAAATTAACAAACCAGAGTCGAAATTGAATAATCGATTAACCGGTTGTAGCTCCAATAAATGAACCGCAATCCGGTCAACTTGACATAGCCACGTAATTACAGACGCGGCCGTTTCAACGGCCTTCCGAAGGCTATCGAACCAATTGTCCATCAAGTGCCCCATTGTAAATACATACCGTATTTATTCGAAAATAGGTCGAGCACGAATATAGGTCGACCCCCTAAAAATTGAAGTCGCCGAAAAAAAAATAATATATTCGATTATAGGTCGACCCATACTTTTAAGAAAAAAACTTGAGGAAACTTTTTAAAACTCCCATTTATTTACAACGCGGTCGCCTCACTGGTCGGAGCCACACACTGCGTCGTCGTCGGAACTTGCGCCGCAGTTCATTACCCACCCCCGCCCCCGACTGGCTTCGAAGGCTGAACGGCCAATCCCGCCTCGCAGCGCTAACTGTTGAGCTTTGGTCTGAATATCTTCGCGGGACACTCGGTGTCCTTTCGCACGCTCCTCTTCCACGTGCAGCCGGAGTTTTTTCTCGAGAGCATCGTGCCTCCCACCACGAAACGCACGACGCAGTCCCCTACAAGCAAAAAGTTCGTCGTCCCGCTGTTTCCGCCATCCCCTGATCAGCTTTTCATTAACGACTAACTCTCGCTGAGCGGCGCAGTTGTTCAAGTTCTCAGCAAACAGGATCACCCGCCGCTTAAAGTCCGACGTGACATCGCGAAATGCGCACGAAAAAAACGTTGTGTGCGGAAATCACAACGAAGCAAACACAAAGAAAGCGCATGAAACGGAGAACGGGAGATAGTAGAGACAGCAGAGACAGCGAGCGAAGCAGGCAACGCCGTTCCGTTCACAAGGTGGCTACGCTAGGTGGCGAAAGTCACCTTACCCCCACCTCGCGCTAGCCGCTACCGCGGCTCCGAAGACACCAAGCCAAGCCAATCTGGCTCTCTAGCCAGTACGTAAGCTCGCTCGCATGCTCGCTCGTGTCCGGTTCGGCCGCAGGTAATGCGCGATAGCCGGCAGTGACTGTGGGTGGTTTTCTTACGCTGATTGTTTTGTTATTTTTTCCTTTATTTTCTTGCCTGTCTTTGTTCTAGATGCTCCGCGCTGCCGCCCTCAAATTGAGGAGCGCCGGGCGCGACGGAGAAGGAACGGATCGCTCGGTGCGCTCGCCATTTTGATCACGACTATAGGTCGAGGTTCTTCGGTCACGATTATAGGTCGACCCTCAATTTTTAAGCACATTTTCGGAAAAAAAAGGTCGACCTATATTCGAATAAATACGGTAGGTCGCACTTGTGAGCGTTCAACTGTCAGCTGAAAGTTGCCGTGTAGTGGAGGCATACCGTATTTAGGTACTCGAACCTAGGCTGGCCTCGATTCTAGGCCGACCCCCGAAATTCAGAGAAAATAAAAAAAAGCTTAGAATGTAAGGCGAATGAAAAAGGCACTGTATTGAGACTAGAACATGCACTTTATTTTTTGCGGAGCTTGACGCAGCATGTTCAATGCTTACTCGAGGGCTGAACCGGAACCGCTTCATAACAAGTGACCGGTTGTAGCACCACTAAATAAGCTACGCTTAACACAGCCCCTGCTGGCCTTGAACTGAGCCCGCACGACACCTCGAATGTTTGCGACCTCCCTCGCCTTCACCTTCATTATCTCTGTCGCCCCAGGCATTCCACCCTCTCTTTGCTGCTGGGTAAAGTCAGCAACTTCCTTCTCCACCTTGTGGTGTAGATCCTTCTTGCGTCCTGCGAAGGCCATTCGCTTGGCGGTGGAGTTGAAAAGTCCGTTTCGCTGTTTCCATTATCGGCGCACACCCTTCTCATTGACTCCAAAGTCGCGCTGTGCTTGGAGGTTTGAAATTCTCTCGGCCTCCAAGAGTACCCTAAGAGTACCCTCCACTTGAGAGTCGTGGTGTAGTGGCACCGCTTGGTGGGCGCCATTGTGCCGCGAACACAGGTGCTTCTCAAGTCACGCAACGACGTATGCAAGCAAGCATGGAACGCTCAGAGCTGGGTTCACAACATATGGTTCACAGCGTTCAAACAGGCAAAACGAAGCCTGAAAACCATGGGGTTCTGAAAACCCATTGAAAACATGCCAGCTGCAAGCCTGTGGCCGCAAGATGGCGTTGAGTGTCTAGCGATGGCAGGAAAGCCGCATCCTTAAATCTAAGCGGACCCCCGACTTTCCTAAACGACTTTAAAAAAAAAAAAGTATTGGCCTCGATGTGAGTAAATACGGTAAATCACGTGAACACAAGTGCCACGTCATTGCCAATGAAAAACTGGGCCGTTCGTTTTCGGAGCCCACCATTGACAGGAAAAAAGAGAGAGAGAGTGCACCTACCGACCATTTCGACGGCCGTGGTGTAGCCGTAAATGTCGATGACGGCCCACAGGGTTTCGGTGGTGTTGACCCCCTTCATCAAGAGGCCCCTGTCCTTGCCAAAGGCCCCGAAGAACATGTCACCCGTATCGTTCACATAGTAGTGCAGCACGGCCCCTTCCCTGGCATACCTGCACGTCAAGTGGAGGAGGAACCGATCTCGGACAAACCATTCTAGCAAAGTGTCACACCACAAAGGCCAAACACACCAGCATTTGGAGTAAGAAAAACATGACAATGGCATTTCATTTGTTACACAACTATCGCCTTAAAGGAGCCACGAAGACAAAGTAATAACCTTGGTAAGTTTGAACTAGCCTTTGGCAACTCACTCGGTTTCTGTCTTGCAACGAAATACATTGTTTTAAGCTAAAGAACACAAGAAGTACTGAAAAACTTGGAAATTTTGCACTACACAACTTTAGCAGTGGCACAATGAACGGAATTCTAAAAAGAGAGTTATCATTGAGTTAAGGGGGCATATGGGTCCTTGATCAAAAACTTTATTTTTGCAGTTATGATGATGAAAATTGGGGGGGCGCATGTAGTTTTTCATTCTTATTGTAGATATAAAATTTGTTTTTGAGTAAAATGATTATGTTCAAATTTATTTTGATTTTTATATTCAATTTTTTGACAGCCTTTGTAAAAAAAACTGCTGGAGGGTGTGGGCCTGCTCTCTACGGCATGCCCAGGAATGAGGCACACTGCGGTTGCGTGAAAGAACTCTTTGCTTACATCTTCCAACGCGCTGTCGCCCGTCCGGGCATACACACACACACCATCACCAGAAAACACTCTCTGTGGAGTTCGAGTCTCAGTCCCCGCGCGCGGTTCTTCTCTCACTCCCGCGGCACCGCCCGCTCCTACACGTTCCCTCGCGCCATCACTCGGGCACCCCCTCTCCCAAGTCTTGCGGCCCCGGAGCCGCACGGCAGGCGAGGAGGGCAAGGGAAGGGAGCTCACGGCGAGGGGCTCCGGGCAACACCCTCAAGGCCAGAAGGTGCGCCAAGGCGCTCCCCACAAGGGATGCAGCTAAACAGGGAACCAGTGAACTGTGCACAAATCAAAGAGTGCAACAAGACTAACATTATCGTTCTATCTGGTCTGTAGCAGGAGTTACGACCATTTGAAGTTTGGGCCTGGAAGGCAAAACCGGTTTTTCTGGTTGCCACCTTCCAGGCCCAAACTTCAACTGGTCGTAGCTTCTGCTACAAACCAGATAGAACGATAATGTTAGTCTTGTTGCACTCTTTGATTTGTGCACAGTCCACTGGTTCCCTGTTTAGCTGCATCCCTCCAGCAGGTTTTTTACAAAGGCTGTCAAAAAATTGAATATAAAAATCAAAATAAATTTGAACATAATCATTTTACTCAAAACCAAATTTTATATCTACAATAAGAATGAAAAACTACATGTGCCCCCCAATTTTCATCATAATAACTGCGAAAATAAACTTTTTTTGGTTTAAGACCAGTGAGCCCCCTTAAGGGGGGACGCGGGGATCAGATTGTGAAAAGTGACCAAAAAATCGTTTTTTCGGAAGTCACATTTTCGGATTGCACGTTTTATATTCTATGCGTTCACAAATTTTCCCTGCCGCAAACGAACGCGAAATGCCAAAGAAAAATATTTATATCGGCTGAGGTGGCAAAATATTTCCTCAAAATGACGAAAACACGGCAATTTTCGCAGCGCTGTATCTCCGGAACGACGCCACCGGGCGCCGCCATCTTGGTCGCGTTAGATCGGCCGACTCTTTAACTTTCATTTCCCGGTCGCTCCTTCTGTCATCGCTGGCTCATAAACGCACAAACGGCAGAAAGAGAAAGGTAGTGGAACGAAGAAACCGATAGATTGTAACACGCGATTGGCTGTCCGGCCTCCTTTTTTGTTACGGCTCTCCTGATTGGGCGTCGCCATGACAGCAAAAACATGGCCGCCGCGCTGCTGCGCATTTTACGCTGACTGCGCTCCGCCGATGTTTTCAAAGTTTCCTGGTCGACTCGGTTGCAGTTTACTCGTTTTATCTGTTGCGGTACTGAACAGTGACATTACTGTTATTGCGGCGATAATGCTTGAGATCGTGCGCCAGATAGGGAAGTGCGCGGCTCGAAAGATGCATCGAAAACGTGCCCGCGACATCGCCGTGGTCTGTCCTTGAGTGGGAAGCGCGGTCCGTGCGTCTACAATTGCGGTTCGTGAAGTGAACTTTTGGACGCATTGCTAGCACTGCGATGTTATAAAACGCTGAGTTATTGCTGTGTTTCACAACGAGCTCGCGAGCTTCGAGAATGGAATGAGCGACTCGCCAGAAGTTGCGGCGCGCGCTGCATTGGCACGACGTGTTCGGGCAGCGGCCGATAGCGGGATCGGTTGCTATTGCACGCGAGTAATAATAATCGATGTACGCGAAGTGAAATTTAATGGAAAAAACGAAGTGGCCAACCACAGCAAGGTTACCTACATTACGATTGTGGGGAACGTGCGCGTAGGGGATTGATTGTAAGAGGGGGGGGGGGGGGGGTGCAATGAACTCAGCTTATTTGAGAAACTTTTGCCGTGGCTCTAAACTAGTTTGTACAATGAAGTCGGAGATTACAAAATTATATTTTCAGTGTTAAATAAATTAGAAAAGACGCCGTAAGGCTGCAGCGTTTTACACTTCGATATTTTGATTGGTTTTCTATTTTTGCAATGTTTGCAATTCTGTTGTCTATTTTGCAATGATTGATTCGCCTGAAGGTGAAGAGCATGGTATGCTAATAATAATCAATGTTGGAATTGTATAAAAGAACTATATTCTGCTTTCAAATAGCTCATCTTATGTTTGTGATTCAAGTTATACAATCAAATGGAGCTATTGGTCCCACTACAATTGCCCAAAGATGTTTCTTTGCAATGGCTTTGGTTGATGGGTGCCAATTTTGCAAACAAGATTCTGCGACGTCAAATTTTAAGTTTATTTCTACACTCGTGTCTTCCTGAATTGCATGTTCTGTAGTTCAAACGGTTCTATACTACACTGTATAAGAAATACACACACGATGAAAAGTGACTTTAGGCAATAAGTCACTCCAGTACGGCGAGAAGCATGTCACTCTGCTACTAAAAATGGTGGTGGTGGTGAAAACGTTTTATTGAGCTGGAACGGAGTTAGTTGAGCCGTTCCTGTGCACCTCACATTTAACTTCATTCCGTTTATTATCACATGATTGAGTTGAGCTGCTGGAAAAAGACAAGAGCACTACAAGCACTTTTACAAAACTACTAGCACCAACATAGGGGCACTGTGGTTAGAGATTTAGACGGCCGAAGCATGGTTGTATTGTAGTTTCTTCCCATTGACAACAATGCCACCAGTGGTAACGGAGGCACATTTTAGTTCGTACAGCGAGAAAAAAAAATGGGTCATAATTGGCATACGAACATCTCTGAAACAACACATTCACACTTTGCACATTAACAAACCAACGCTTAAGGTCCTCCGTTTCAGTCCCAAATCACAACTGCAACTTTAACTGCACCGTATGGCAGCGGCAAGTGGTAACAGGGGCCGCAAGTCTTGTTTCAGTAAAGTTTCATTTAATCCGATTTAATGCGATGGGAAAACTGAACGATTCCCCAGCTAGAAGCTACGTGTACCGTATTTACGCGATTGTAAGTCGACTCGAATGTAGGTAGATCCCCCCAAAATTGCACCCCCCCCCCCACCTCCTGCCCCAAAAAAAGCAAGCGCGGTCAAGAAAATCGTATCACAATGACAAGCTCTTCTGCCAACTACAATCCACCCATACAGCGGCTCTTCTAACGGTGATCGATGCTCCCACAAGAGCCGTGCGCTCGTAGTGCGCGCAGTAGATGTTAAAAAAGAAAAGCTTTTGTATAAGCACCCGGAACAACCATGCGTTGTGGGTTGAGCGAGAAGAACACATTCGCTGCAAGATGACAACCATCGAAGCAACCGGCAGCGGCCACATACCAAAACAAACAACATGGTGGCTGACGGAAGCGGCCGCGCGCGGTTACCTTTTATTAGTGAGTACGTTACTCGCATTCAAGAAACGTTTTGTTCGTTTCTAATAAACAAAATGAGTACATATTAGCAAATCCCTTGATTCAATGCACAACACTAACATAGCCACAATCATATTACTTCCGAACGCGATGGTGGGAGGTTAGTCGCTCTAAGCACTCTAAATACGGTGAACAAAAGCCACAGATCGGGAATGGCAACTTTCAAGGTCGGCATCACCTTTATTGACGCCAGAACATATGGAACGGTAAACTAATACGCTACGCTTAGACAGTAAACATGGAAACGAGCGTGCAAAGCTGTCCCCACCTCGTAGCACCCCCGATTCCCCGTTTCTCTTGCTGTTACTAGCAATACACAGTTCGATTACGATTCTAAGTCGACCCCCTCACATTGGATTGTCAAATTAAAAAAAAAAAAAAAATTCGACCTACAATTGTGTAAATACGGTATCTTGACATAGGCCAGTAAGAGGTTCTGGAGCAAAACACGCGTTACGGTTCTTCCCAGGTGTCATAAAACAAAACAAAACAAAAAAGTCATGGACAGGATAAAAGAAGCGGGTCATACTTGTGGTCTATCGTCTTGACCCAGTTGCCGGGTATCTGGGTCATGTCGGGGATGGCGCTTGCCGGCAGGCTGCCTTCCAACGTATCCGGGTCGTGCGAGGTGAAGCCCAGCCTGCAGGAAGTGCAAGAACCATTGACTTTGCATGGCCAAGCATACAGCCAAGTCTAGCCAAGCCTAGACAAGCCAATGACAGGTGACGGACGTGAATCAATGGGCCAGTCTGTGGGTGCAGCAGCAGCTGACAAGCATATAAATATAAATAGGAAAGTACGCAATGTAGTCTACCATAGCAACTGTAATTGCCAGAACATTCATTTGATTGAAAAATCTGCAACTGGTGACAAAAAATGTTTCCCCAGGTATGGCTAGCAGCTTTCCATTAACTTCAGTGTTTGAAGAGCCTCAAGTTAATAGAATAAAAAGCTACTACAAGCAGAGTAACATTGTCAACTGTTTTTAAAATACTGGGAGACTCTCGTACGGGTGTGTCCAGAAATTTTCCTAACATGGAACGGAGGGAAGGGGGCAACTACTAAGCAATGGAGCAATCACTTCGCCCCTCCACTAATCTGAAGTTCTTTGAACGTTCGTTGCAGTCTACAATGTGGCAGTGCTCATTCAGAAGCGCCCACTTAGCAAGTTCATACCGATTGATCACTTTCAAAATTCTGAATATAAAAACCACCAGAATTTTAGAAGAGGGAGGAAGGAAGAAAGCACCCACCAGTCATGCCCTCCTTGCGGCTGGCATGAAGAAAATGAAAAGCAGAATGCTTTCAATAAAATCATCCAGGAAGTACTAACCATTTCTTTTCTTTTTTTTCTTTCACATTTTGCTCATGCAGACCTACTTTTTTGTTGATGAGTGAGCAATTGCCGCGAACAACTACCGTATTTACTCGTGTAATGAACCCTCCCCCCCACTTTTTTCTTTAGGGGGAATATCCACGGTTGTTGCCTCAGCATGCTGTAGACGATTGCAGTAATTTGATATCATGCTACAGTACGCGCAGAAACGCTAAAAACACATTCCAACAAGAAGAAATCTCAACAGTAGCCGGGGATGTGAGTGCGAATGCCGCGGCTGACAGTTTTAAATTGGGCGGCTTGCGGAGCGCTTTTCTGCTGAACACAAACAAACTTTCCTGCGCCATGAAAACGTGGTGTGTGAACAAAGCACAAAACGTACTCCGCACGCCTTCCCTGCCTCTTTGCTCTTCTGGCTGGTTCCAATGGCCGTGCGAATAAAGCACAAAACGTACTCGCGGTCCCCTGCTCTTGCTGTTCCGCAACATCGTCATTACGCTCCGTAGTTTTGTTGTTCAGCTGTGTTCTGACTTTTTTTGTGTGTGTGTGTGCTCCTGGTGTGTGCCGTACAATGGGCCAGTACATGATCTACACAGCCGGTTTTTTAAACTTAAAGGAGTACTGACACGAAATTTTTATGTTACGTTTTTTTTCGCTGCTATGCGTGCCTACCAGCCCACTAATCATAGAATGACAGATTAGACGGTCGAGCGCAGCGTAAACATTCATTTACGGCGTCGTTTATTCGTGCCAGTTTCGGTTCGACTGAAAAACGCCGAGCAGCCGCCATGACAGCATGTATAACATGACGTCACCATTCTTGCCGTAATCGCTGCCTCTCTGGAAGCTGCGCGCCGAGCGAGCGCACGCGCGCGCCCAGACCGGCCGAGGTTTTCGCCGTCCCCACAGGCCCGGGCAGCATGACGTCAGTCCCAAAACCATGACGTGTAACACCGCCCGAGCAGCGCGCGCCAACCACCGCCAGCGCGTCGGCTTCGTCACGGGAGCCCCGACGTCGGCAGTTTGGGGCACGTAGCAGATGATGTCACGTCGGCCCGCTCTGGGCTTTCTCGTGCGGGCGAAGATTAAAATGGATTTTAAATATGTTTCGCTGAACGGTTGCTATTGAAACTTGCTGGGAGATATCTCCTGATAAAACGGAAGCGTTTTACATAGTTATCTCAACTTGAAATTTCGTGTCAGTACTCCTTTAAGATGGGGAGCATGTGTTTATGCACATGGGAACTGCACAGCTCGGTGGCACTTTAGTGTTGACCCAGTGCGTGTACACTGCTGATGAAAACGAGAGGCTTTTGGGCGGTGCATAGGGATTGCCGTTGTGTTCGTCGGCCCAAGGAAGGGACAGTTTCCCCGGTGTGGGAAAAATTTGAGAGCCTTCATGGCACGGAAGATTATGCGCTGTGGGCCAACAATGAATGTGAAGCCTGCAAGCAACTCCAGTGACGAGGACAGCGCCACAACGAGTAGGGGGCCACTAACATGTCAGGAATAAAAAAAAAAATAGACGAGATTGAATTTGGTGCCAAAGGAAAGGAGGAATAGTGGGCCAATTGTGGAGCACCCCAACATCAAGGCACACAAAAAAGAGAGAAAAAGCAACAATATGGTACAATGATCCGGCGTACAGAATAAAAAGGGAATTAACAGCGCACCTTTTAGTTTCTTTTCCAAAACTGAGTTCATTACAGGAGTTAAGTTGTCAGGAACTCCATGTGCAGTTTCCTCTGCGGTGGCTAAACAGTGAGTAAGTCATGAAACTGGAGTGGCTCACAGTGCGTGAGAGAAGGCGGAAAAGGGCGAGGGCAGAGTGCTCCGACCCTCGCGAAGAACCGTTACAGCCTGCACGCTCGCGATTTCACGATTCGCGCAACCCGACACAACCGTTTTCCGAATACATGGTTCACTAATATACACCAGTTGTGAAGCTCTGCTTCACTATTCAGGCAGTGCAGGCACCCTTTGCTCTGTCGAAGCTGAGAGGCAAGTGCATTGGCAGGGCACCTAGTGGACAGAAGCTTAACTTTACTATACATCTGCCTAATCACACAACTTTATAAATAAAGCCTGCTTATCGAACTAGGAAACATTAACTTTCTGCTAACAGATGACAGGGTAGCACACTTGCCCCCATTTGCCCCATCGCAGGGGGGTCAACCAAGAAACAGGTTTTGATACCAGGTTTTCCGACTGTTGTATAGTGAGTAACTGATTTGAGTAATTGAGGCGATGAGGTGCGCCGCAGCACAGGGCTCCGTATTAATTTGACCACCTTTAACGCGCGCTAAATTCTCGAACACATGGGCAGTTTCTTTGCCGCCATCATAAAGCGTTCCACCACAGCCGGGAATCGAACCCGCATCCTCAGGACCAGCAGCACAAATAGTAACCGACGGTACAATGGATCATGACGCAGGATGTTTCACAAAGATGCTGGGGAGGAGTGCTAGAAAGTAGTTTGGGAAAGACTCTGGGATGCGCTCCACGGGAGAGAAGATGCAAGGATGCCGAGGAGCAACGCCGCAGGAGACTGGTGATCGGGAGAGACGGAGGGATGGGTGGGGAAGCACTCACCGCAGCGTGCCGCTCCACTGGTTGCAGCACTCGGCGATGCGGAAGACCACCCGGTTCCCTGAGCAAGGATGGGTCGGTTGCTGAACACGATGCCCTTGCAGAAGTCGGCCGCTCGGCGGGCCACCCTGCCGTACTCTTCCAGCAGCACGTTGGTCTCCGTGCACGTAGTGGAACGACACCGCCTTCTGCCCGCACACCCGACGCCGTCGCCCCACTCCCCAGCAGACTCATCCGCGCCTGAAATGGCAGCGTTGAGGAGAATGATGTTCCCGGGATGCTTTTTTAAGACATCGATTGCAGCACTGTCCCCTGCTGTCATAAAACCTGGCCGAACTTCATATACGGTGGTTAGTCATTTAAGAAATGCGGCACCATGAGGCAAAGAAGTGCAACCCCCGAGAAAACGAAAAAAGCATTCCTAGCAAGATATCATAATTTCCAGCTTCATTTCTGACTAGGTTTATCGATTCTAGCTGAAATCAACAGCTTCTAACTAAAAAAATTTTTAGCCTAGCTGGAGAGGAGTAGAATCTCGATGATACGATTCTGGGTGATACGAATTTCGGGATGATACGAATTTCTGAAAAGTCCCGGCAAAATTGCATTATTTGCAATGGGAAAAATTTCGGCTGTTACGAACGGACCTGCGCGGCCCGGCGGATGATACGAACGAGCCGGCGAGGCGCCCGACTGCTGAACAAGCAAGTGACGGTTTTCTCTCCCCATTTGTCACTCTTTTTTCTCCAGAAACAACCGGGCTGTTGTTTCCTGCTCGCGAAAACGCGCCCCGCACGCCCCATGCGCACCGCGAAACCTCTCGCACGCTGCGCGCACCGCGGCCGGCGGCGGGAACATGGCGGCGGCTTCGGCCGCGAAGTGGCACGGCCGCTTGAGCGACTGCATCTAGCCGCTCTTTAAGGGGGGACGCGGCTTTCAACTTCGGAAAAATGACCAAAACATCGTTTTTTTGAAACCCACATATTCGGCTTCTATGTTTCCTATTCTGTGCGTCTGCAAAGTTTTTACGCTGAAAAGCGTCGCAAAGTGGCATAAAAAAATACTTTTGTCAGGCGCGGTGACAAACTATCAGCGCAAAAGGGCGAAAAAACGGCAATTTTCGGAGCGCTCTATCTCCGCAACGGTGCTACCGGGCGCGGCCATTTTGATATGGTTAGATCGGCCGAGCGATCGTCTTTCCGGTTCTGCTCGTCTCTTTTATCTTCGTTCATTCACAAACGCACAAACGGCAGAAAAGAAACGACGCACAAACGAAGCTAGAAATAGATGCTGAAGCGCTATTGGTCCCCGGTCGGGGCACAGAACGACGACCCTCGTGATTGGATGTTGCGGGCGCAACGCAAAATGGCGGCCGCCTGAGCTGCGTAGCGAGTGGATTGAGTTCATTTTCGCCGCTGCGCTCAGACGAGTTTCTGTTAAATCTGTGGTGTTCAACACGGACGTTATCGCGATGGGAATGCCAGAGATAACGAGCCGGATTACGGGAAGTTGTGTGGCTCGAAAGGCGGAGGTCATCGAACGCTTCGTGGGGCGCGTGACTCTACCGTCGCCAGACCACGGAGGGTGACGCGGTGTGCGCGCTTGCGATAGCGGTTCGTGAAGTGAACTTTTAGTTGGATTTGCGATGTTTACACGCTTAGTTATTGCTGTGATTTGATTGTGGGCTCGCTAGCCTTGGGAAAGAAACAGTCGACGCGTCAAACGCTGCGGCGCGCGCGGCGCGCACGGCATAGCCGACGCGCATTGGAGCATCACATGACTGGGCAACCGGTTACGATTGAACGCCAGTAGTTGTAATTAATGCCTGCGATGTTAGATTTAATCTTAAAAGCGACCTGACCAGCCATATCAGGTATAATCAAAGTTCGATATGTCGCGGTAAGCGTGCGCTGCGATGCGCGCGAGCCATATCGCCTTTCTTGCGCAACGTTTCCCGTGCACTTGTAATTTTCATGCAAACTGGTTTGAGTTAGTAGTATAGGAATAAAAATATGCTCTCTGCGTTAAAAATGTACGTTACTGTGGCAGCATTTAACAGTGATTTTTTTTAGGGAAATTATTGATACCATTGCTCAGGGCATACTGGCTGTGCTGCGAGAAATATTGGATGCCTTGAATGTCAAAAGTAGTAAAAAAATATGCTCTTGCATTGAAGTTGGGAGTTATGCAGAATACTCTACCAAGCTTCAAAGTAGCTCATTTTCATCCTTGTGGTATGCAAACTTTTGGCAATGAACACCTGCACATTAGTACTAAGTTGCTGTGCCAGGCAAGATAAAGCATAAAAAAAGCCAAAAATGGTCAAATTTAAGTAAAAAAAATGCTTAACTTGTTGCCATGGTGACAACACTGCAAAAGGAGGTTGTCCAGTGCGATACAGCCAACCAACTAACCATACTTTGCATTGAAAGCCCATTGAAACCCATCTCCCCTCCGTTTGGTTTGCAAAGGGGGGTATGTACTCTTCACGGAGGAGCTGAAAATGATGTTTTCTGGAAAGAGAAAGGCTGTAAAAGGCACTCCAATTTCAAGGCAAGGCCTTCCAGAAGCCCCATGTTCAAAAGGACATGAAAGGCTACAACCGTGACGACTTCTGATATGTGAAACCTATGTTGCAACTTCGGAAGCCGTTTTCTCAAAACGTTTTTTTTTGCCACCTGTGTCGCTTGTACCAGGGATTTCTTCATGACCGCTGGGTCTATTTTGATTCCGTTTCTTGCATTACATTCCTTGATGAACTGTTCAGGTCGTGACACTTTTGGTTTTCCAGATTTGTTTTTTGTGATTTTTTTATTCAAATAATCGTTCACAGTTGACATGCCTGTTGCACATTAACCTCTAAAAAAATGAAAACTAAAAAACATTGTGTTGTAAAAAAAAAATTCTAAAACTGTCACGACCTCGTCCATTCATTTGGGAATGCAAAGCACTTCGAACAAGTTTTCTATCGTGTTTTTATAAGCCGCTCAAGCTCGGTACAAGCGGAACAGAAAGAATATTTCATACATAAAAAAGTTTTCAAAATATTACTTTGAAATTTTTATAGTGTTATCACAGAAGCATTTCCAGTTGCTGTGCCAATTTTCATCAAAATCCACAAAGAAATAAAAAAGTTGATTTTGAAAGCCACGTCCCCCCTTAAAATGCCGCTCAAGGCAGACACGAAGTTTCTTGTGCAGTAAAGGAGCTGATAACGTTGGCGAAAACGGTACTATAAAACACCATCCGCGCCGCTAGTGAAAGCGCCCATAAAATATCTGCCGGAAATATCTGCCGGAGTGCTAAGCCTAAACATCTCGGGCGGAGCCAGCGGGCTGTCTCGAGCGTTGCGCAAGTCGTCAGCGTCTTTTTCTGACTGAGGTAGGAGATACCGCGGGCGCGAAATCGTCAATGCGGCCGTGAAAATACAGCGCGCGCAAAGCCGAGGCGTGCGAATCGCGTGCAAAAACGCACCATGCGGTTCACACTGGACTGTTGCGGTGTGTAGCGAGCTTGGACACCGGGAGTGAGGAGACAAGCGCGAAGCTAGGCGAAGCGTTACGCGCTCCAGAAAGGACTGCTTTGTGACGTGGGGATTTAAAAAAAGCAGAAAAAATCACGGATTTGTGTGCGCAAAAGTAAGAAAAGTAATAAACGAAAACTTTTTTCAGCGCTCAATTTTTTGGTCTGTGTTGGTTCATACGAATTTCGGATGATACGAATATTTTTCGCGGTCCCGCGAGATTCGTATCATCGAGATTCTACTGTATTTCCAGTTTGCAGGGTTTTTTTTTCTTCCAGCTAAAAAATGACAAACGCTAGCTGGAAGGAACAAAATATCAATCCAGCTAGAAACTAAATTTCCAGCTAGAAATTATGCCTATTTCTAGCTAGAAGAAATTTCTGTTTGAGCAATCCAGTTAGCAGAAATATGATTTTCACCTGGGAACGCAGCCAAAGTATGGTGAATATTGAGCAGTTGGTTGTGGTTGCTGGAAAACCTATAGTAGCAGCAATGCATGTATTTCAAAATTTCCATGCTGTCACTGCATGGCGAGCGAGAACAAAAAAGAGGCTTGCCACCAAAACAAAATTCCTGCCCTTGCTTTTGTCAGGAAGGGTTCTGAAATTGGAAGAAATCTCGTTCGATGTTGAGTTATCACCCTTATTTCCAGACTAGAAGAAAATAGCTACTCGCATTTGTTCACCGAATGACAATTACCTGGTATGTTATCAGTTACCCAAGTACATACTGGAATACAGATGTCGCAAGGATAATGAGATAAAACAATAGAAAGAGCTTTTTTGAAATGCATAGATGCTCACCCTTCGCAAGGATCTCCTCCTTGTTGTTCAGGCCAAGTTCATCTTCTGCAAGACATAAGTGTGACAGGAGAATGCAAAGCATGAGAATTGATATACAGAACATCACATTTAAAACAACATTGCTTTTTTACTAATAAACACAATATTTGCTATTTTCACACAATCATATCTGTTGCTTTAATTATTTTGTTTACGGTTCGAATATTATGAGACGAGTGTACGAAGCGTTAACCAAGAAAAGGTTATTTTAGTGAACAGTTAAATGATTGCAAGGGTTTCAAATTTTTTTGGGGTGCGGGCCTTATTGTTCCTGATTATAGCATTTCAATTCAGCCACCCGTTTTCCCCAATAAGCACACAGGACAGGAGGTAACTTATTTTACAGACATAACCGTGTTTTTACAGCCGGTTAAACACTTCGATCCTTTAGAACAAAGAAGGTCATTGTTGCTAATGCACCAACTATGGTTTAATATTACAGGACAAGGCAACCGATTGGTAAATGTTAACACAGCAAAAAAGGAATCACACAAGCACTATCAGGGCTACTTGGTACCAAATACAGCCCCAAACAAGATGCAATAATGTATGGTATTACGGAGAAAATCATTATGGGAAGTAATGAATGTCAACAAAGTTAATGTAACTGCACGCTTTCACCTGTGCTCACATATCCTAAGCTGTTTTACTGAGGAGTTAACACTAAAGTTCAGGACTGAATTAACTCAACCCGAGCCCTTAAAAAACTTATGCCACGACTTGCATTGCATAACCTATATGGATGTATAAGTATGGCCACAGAATTGCTGAGTGGCAGATAGTGTAGGAGAGACAGCCTCTATACAGGCAGCAAGATATGTATTTTAGCCTCGCCTGTTCACGTATACAGTACCACGAAGAAGAGGAAACAGTTACTGCTAAAAGAGGGAAATGAAAGGGCGTTGCCTCAGGTTCATTTGACCACGCATGTTACTGCCTTGTTGAGGGACCCCGAGTGAACAAAATTGAGGAATGCAGGAAAAGGCTTGCTTTTCTTCAACTCCTTTCCTCTGCTTAGTGTCTCCAGCGAGGTTACAGGCTAACCATACAGTTGACCGAGCATGTCACTTAACGGTGCCACAGAAGAATCCCAAAAACGGCCTGAAAGTTGCACCCTCCTGTCCTCTATTAACCCGTCGTCCTCTACTCTCACTATGCCCAACCGACACCACACATCACAAAAACCGCAGTTACTTGCAGCCTGTGCATCTCTAATCGAGGCATACCGAAACGGTGAGACTGTCTTTTACATACCCGCCATCTCGACGGTGACTGTGTTGCCGTAGATGTCGATCAGGGCCCACAGGTTTCCGCTGACGTCGATGCCCTTGAGGAAGACCTTCTCCTCGCCACCATTGACTCCGATCAGCCCTTCACCCATGTCGTTCACGCAAAAGTGAATCAGGTTGTCTACCTTGGCGTAGCTGCGAGGAAGCGCATACCAGCAAAAGTGTTTATGGCCCAGTGCCGTCAAATGTAAGTTTTACAACACAAGGCATTCTTAGGTGTTAATAGAGGCACTGAAATTTGAAAGGGCAACTGAGATGAGAAGAAAGTATCGTTTGGTTGCCAAACGAGCGAACGCAATCAACAACTCCCCTGCTTTATCTGAGAAGTTTAACGAGGTGCCAACTGGGTGCATGGCCCGACAGCAAATAACATGATGGCGAAGCGAGCATTCTGTAGCCTAGACAAAGGGCCTAATGCAATGAGCAAAGTATTGAGCAATGAGCAACAAAGTTTTGAAGTTCCACACCAATGAGCACAGACCCTGATGGCAAGGCGCTTTAGCCACTTTTCCCGAAACTGGCAGCTACCAGGTGGATTCACACAAGCCTGCAGCAATGTATCAACTGTCAACGTCAACATCCGTGCCTGGTGGCTTGTTGTACACACGGGATTTCAAACATAATGCAGGGCCACCTCCGACACTAAAATACCGCACGTGGTGATATGTAGTGTATTTCACATGCTGCATACTGTATACAGTGGCCAACTGACAAAAAGGTACAGTAAGCATTGGGGCCTGTCGGTTACGCCGACCAAGTGGGTCGACAGAAGAGACCTTTCAAAGCCCCAGTGCCTATTGTCACTTTTCAGTTGTCCACCGTAAAATGTCACGGCGAGTTAGACACACTGATGCAGGTGAATTTTATTGATCGGTTGATTGTAGGGTTTAACGCGCCGATACAACGCAGGCAATGACGCGCACCGTAGTGGAGGGTTCTGGATTAATGTTGACCACCTGGTGCAGGTGAATTATTGAGAACAATGTAGCATCCGTTGTGCTGCATGCAACTTTTGAAAACGACCTATTGGTTTCTTGCTTAAGGGGGGACACGGGTCTTTGGGACGAAAAAATCGCGAAAAAGTCGATTTTTTGAAAACAAGATTTTCGAATTCCGCAACTATTATTCTCTCTATGTGCGAAGTTTTGTGTCTCGTGAACCAGTATTTAAAACGTTATATTGATTTATAACGCGCGTGGGAGCTGAATTTTTGCTGAAGCCGATGCAAAAACGGCCCTACTTTCGCGTTGTGCGGCGGTCGTACCGCATGCCTGATCGCGGCAACCTCGGTATCGTTTGAAAGAGCGGCTTTTCTTCTTTTTTTTCGCGCCACAACTGCCCCCGTGCAGACATTGTCCGAATAGCAAAACGGCGCCAAAAACCCCCCGCAACTAGCGATCCCATTCGCCGAGAGAAGGCACGTGACCAAATCTCGTCTCCTGATTGGCAGAGCCTGGTTTGCATCGTCTGCTCTGGTAGTGCGAGCGCATCCGAGGCGGCTCCATCTTGCTTATCGTGTTCGCACCACAAGCAAAGAGCCATGCCGAAGGCCCAGCTAAAGTTTGCTACGAGGCACAAGTTTGGGAAAAAAGCGAAGCGGTTCTTGTACAACTTCCACAAGAGTCCTGCAGTAGCGGAGGAAAGCGCCGGGCCTGACGCGCTACCCGCGCCGAGCTGCGCGGAAGCCACCGCCGACGACGTAGGCCTAACGGCCCACCAGTCAGCGGAAATGCTTTGGAAAGCGGCCGTATGAGACGCGACACAGTGATGCTGCAACCTGAAGATTTGCTGCAGAGAGAGGTGGTTGCACACGAACAGTTGAAAGCGCTTTCTTCAACTCCTGCAACTGAGCGGAAATCCAACTTGTTCACGAGCGCCGACGACACTCCTCCCGGCCCACCTGACGAGAGCAGCTTCGTGATTGCGAGTTTGGACTGCGTCAACATGTTGCTGTCGGCTGTAAAGTGCAGCATTTGCGGTGACAGCGTGACATTTAGAACCGGCGAGCGGGCGTACGGCCTTTCCGTAAAGATGGTTATCGCGTGTGCGACCTGCGGTGATGTTGCCTCGGAGTGGAGCTCTCCCCGCGTGAACAGCGATAAGAAAGTTAATCCGTTTATCGTGAACGTTCTCGCCGCGCGAGCGATGGAACAGGAAACTTCTCAAATCGCGCGCAGCGCGATGCAGTGCTACGGGAAATCGCCAAACCGCGCTGAACGATGTTTTGCTACAATGAACATTTCTCACCGCGGGCTGTACACGTCAAAACGTGGCAAGGCTACGTGAAGGAGAAGCTTGCGCCCGCTGCGACTCGCGCTGCCGACAACGTGATGGCCGAAAGTGCGCATTCAGTGAGAAAGCTCTACGACGATCTGCACTGGACAACCCCGGTAACATTTGTGTTACGTACGACGGGTCGTGGATGACGCGAGGCCACTCGTCTCACATCGGCGTCGGCGTGGTTATCGAACTCTTTACGGGATTAGTTCTAGACTTCGTCGTGCTGAGCAACTTTTGTGCTGGGTGCGAGCGCGGGCCAAAGGTAGGCGACCCAGCTTACCAAGCTTGGAAGGACAATCACGTCTGTCAAAAAAACACTGAAAAGAAGGCTGGTGAGATGGAGGTGGAGGCCGGTCTCATCCTCTTTGAGAGGTCACTGCAGCTGCACAAACTAAGGTACACACAATTCTGTCAGACGGCGACAGCCGCACCTACTTGGCGTTGGTGGATGCCAAGGTGTATGGTTTTATTCCAATCAAGAAGGAAGACTGTGTCAATCATGCGAAGAAGAGGATGGGCACCACCCTGCGTAACCTGCTTGCAAAAGGTACGGGCTCGGCATCTGAGAGGCTCGGTGGCAAGGGTCGGCTAACTGGCGACCTTGTCACTAAGCTCAGTTCTTATTATGGCTGGGCATTGAAATCGCACAGTGGCGACGTCAGGGCCATGCACAAAGCGGTGATGGCCACCTACCACCACATCACTTCAAACGACACCGTGTCCAACCACAGCCTCTGCCCACCAGGCCCGGACTCGTGGTGCCGGCAGAACGCTGCCAAGGCGAAGGGGGAGCCCACTCCAAAACACAGATACAACCTGCCACCTCACGTGTGCGAGGCTCTTCTACCTGTGTACAAGCGTCTTTGGACGAAAAGCTCCTGCAGCACTGCCTGCAAGGCAAAACGCAGAACTCCAATGAGTCCCTCCACTCCATGATATGGGCCCTGGCACCCAAGGAGAAGCACGCGTCGCTGTTCACTGTGCAAGCTGCTGTGGCTGAGGCGGTGCTGAAGTTTAACGCAGGCAACGAAAGAGCCTCGGCTTCCATTCTCAAGCAACTTGACCTGAACCCTGGGCTTGCCAGCACGAAGCGTATGGCAGAAAAAGACCGCCGTCGAGGATCCGCCTCTGCACGCAAGCACAAGTCAGCTGATGGCATGCAGCGAGCTTTCAAGAAGCGCCACTCCGGTGCCTCCAGTCAAAACAGATTATGTGCCTGGTGGCTACTGACTCCATACCAGTGTAAATACACTGCAATTTTGTTGTTGTTCTCACTGAAAACGAGTCTGCTGTTTCTTTCTTCATTTTCTCAAAACACTAATTTTGGCCTGTCTGCAAACTTGCGGAAGAGCTATCTCAGCTCTCAGGGCACACAAAACTATAATTTTTGTTGTGCCATGGAGCAGAATGTGCAAAGCACACAATGGTAGGAACAGAATTTTTATTATATGCGTCGAAAATTTTTTATTTCGCTCTGAACCAGACCTCATGGTGCCAAGTTTTGAACAACAAACTTTAAACTGCCATAAAATCACTACTTGTGGCCTTATCAAAAAAGTACTCCTAACATTGTGTTCCTTGTGCTTTCTAGTACATTTTGGTGTGAAGAAAACAACTTTCAGTTAGTTAGGCTTTTTTCTACTAATTACGCAAGAAATCACTAATTAATGTTAATTATATTAAAAACTAATTGGCACAGAAACAAAATAAGTGCAGATTTGAGATCAGCACAGCAAACTACATCAGGGAGTCAAGTGTCATTGCAGTTGGTAAAAAAACAAGGAAGATAGGTTTAAGACCAGTGTCCCCCCTTAAATGTTGCCGAAAAAGAAAATTGCAAGAGGAAGACGCAGCAAAAATGCTGGGAACGCCTTCGGTTTTTGCCACGTACCTTTCGTCCAACACCTTGACCCAGTTTCCAGGGCTGTTCTTTAGATGCGGGTAAGAGCTTGACGGCAGAGTGCCTTGCGACAGGGCAGGGTCGTTCGACGTGAAACCAAGCCTACGTTGACAGAAGAAGCAACACTCAACGAAAGGCGTCCATAAACCCCAACCTCAGCAATTTCGTTTCGGCAGACCATTCTGTAACTGTAGCAGAACCACTTTAAAAGAGCAATTATTTCACACACAGCAGCAGTTCATCCCAAACAGCACAAAATTACTCTGCAAAGCGCTCAAGAATTTGTGTTCCCGTTATAAACAAAAGTTCCTGCCTGTAGATTTACATTCAACGATCTCCACGTCAACCGAACCTGGTAGCAGCCGCTCTCAAGCTTAGAACGATGCCCAAAATTAAGTCCTCACTTTTACAATAGCTAAAAAAATATTCACAGGAATAAGCCCTTAAAAAACAGTGATAAGTTAGCACCTTAATTCACAAGGCAGCTCTCTAAAACCGGTCTTTGTTACACCAGCACGATCCGAAGCATGCATTCGTGGCAATGGAGGGTTTGCATTTGACACAAGTGCTCTTCAGACAGAGCCAGCAGTGTGCAATTCGAACACCATGTGTTTTTAAGAAGACTTACGTGGTGTTCCTTACATGCCCCAGGGTAGCATGTTCAGTACATGGTTGCACAGACTGTACTTGTGATGGATGTGAAGTACGCAAATGGCCGTATGCACGAGATGACGAAGCAAAATAACCAAGAGCTTCAGTAATTCCAAATTAACATGGAGTCCTCCCCCCCTACAATGGCTTCCTTCCGCTGGGAAAATGGACAAGGTCACTAAATTATGGACTAAGCTTGCAAGTTTTGATGACTGCACTGGCCACGACGATCAGACATCTTGCAATGCCTCTGAATAAAACCAAGAATAAGGTAATTAAATTTTCAAACATAATTAAATACCTTTTTGATTATTTATGAGAACAATAGAAAAGGAACTATTCGACAAAAAATTACTGATAAGGCATAAGTAGATACTATAAATTAGAAAACAATGTTAGAAGCAGTTTGTTTTTTGTTTGGCAATCACAAGCGAGTTTAAATCAATTCAAACTTCTTGGTTTGAAGTAGTCTTGCTAACCAATTATACCTAGTGCTAATTAAACAATTTTCGAAACACGAAATGCAAAATTTGTTTCCCTTATTGCAAGGTTTAAACATCCAGCTTCATGCTGCAAAAGAAATGATATTTCTAGCTGCACTACGTGCAGGGATGTACCTCTCAAGAATTTCGTATCACTACGATACCGCTTTTGGTGAAAAAGTGGGAAATTTGGAAAAAATTGTTATTTTTTCGTCGAAATTGTGCCTGTACGGCATTTAGAAGTACCTGGCTCTGTTGAAATATCGTCTTTCTGGAGGAAAAACTGTGAAAACCAAGAGAAAACGGGTACCCAAAAAATGCTTTCTTGGGCAATTTTTCGGTACCAAAGACCTGTGCACCCTCATGTGCCATTTCTAAGCACCATATATTTTCGATATCCAAGAATAATAACTCCCAAGGTTTCACATGTCTTTAAAAAGAGCGAGGTGTTTTATAGTGCGAGGCAATGAAAATCGAAAACCCCATTGAGTGTATTATTAGCACATGGTCACCACCAAACATGCGTACACATGCGTACATGTGTACCGATGTACATGCATACATGGTCACCACCAAAGTGAACAGCCCGCAAAACATGATTTGGACCTCAAGGCCTATACATCATGCTTACATGCATTTTAAGATTACTTATCGACAGTTGCATTTGAGTGGACTAGTTTCAATAGGCATTATTTTTAAGATCAACAAGTTCAAAACAGGTGCGTGGGCGCATGTACGTCTCACTTTAGGATGATTGCCATCAACGCTCCAGAGAAATCAAACTTTCTCTTACTGGTCACTTAAATTCCGTGTCACCTTTATGTCGTGGGCTGGAAAGCTTTGGTGGTCATTCATCTTCACACAGAGAGATGGCTCACGATTTTTCTTACCTTTCTTCCCATGTTGCCCCTCTCTCCCTTTCCCTGCCTGAAGTGATTTTCTTATTAAGATGGGTTAACAGTATGTTACGAAATTAACGTAAGCTGGTTCGAAAACTACAAACACCACAGGGATAAACACACCATGCACCATGTTTTTAGGTCCCTCGTATTTTTTCATCAGTGGCCATTAATCTCACAATGCACTCATGTAGTGATTGCATTTTGCTGCTTTGCTGTCACTGGTTTATTGAACACGCTCAAAGATAAAGGGAGTCATTAGCTAGTCCCAGTACTGACACCCTGCTTACTCTCGTGGAGATTCACCCAACTCCTTTTCAAAAAATACCATGACTCCATCAGAAAAAAAGAGTCAAAGGAGTGTATAAACGACATCGTGCAGTCTGCATGCTCACTAGGATTACCATGCTATTTAAATTTTTGTTTTCAAAGGAAGACAACTGCTACTTCGTGCATACGGAGTGCCTAAACCTAACCGTTGGATTTAGTTGGAATAAGTGGGCGCCACCTCTTCACTGTGCACACTTGGTTTCAACACTCTGATGCCCAAAACTTTGTTATTTTGCTTAAGCGTGTAAAAACTTTTTATGAACTAAAAGGACTTCCGACATCACAAATATGAAGTCAGAAAAAAGTCTGGTTCATTGGGACGGACAGTAGGACACACTGGGCACTGGGAAACACTGGGCACTGGCTGCCCATATATCACTTGAACAAGAGAGCTACATTGATCAGCATGGTTATGGTTCAAGTGAAGAAAATAACGTAAAGTTTGTATTGCTATCATTTGTAACAACAACTAAATTGCACAATTTCGGTGATCTGTCACTAGCCCATTGAGGGCTCGATGCGAGTTGACACGCACTGACAATATTTTTTTTATCACACAGAAGTACGTGCTGCCCTTTCTTTAATTTTTGAAGGTCTGGGATCCTTTGTCTGTCGATAGATGGTGCTAAATGTTGAAAAAAAAAAAAAAACACAAAGTGCGAGAGAAAAAAAAAATACCGTTTGAGTTGTTGCTCCTGAGCAACACTGGGCATCAAAGGGTTAAATGTGCGACATGTTAGGAAGTGCTGGTCCCACCTGAGCGAGCCACTCCACTGGGTGCAGGACTCCTTGACGCGCAGAAACAGCCTCTCGGAGAGGTACACGGGCCGCGAGCTGAAGGTGACCCCCTTGCAGAAGTCCCCCACCCGCTGCGCCAGCCTGCCCTCCTCTGCCAGCCGCACGTTCGCACCGCAGATCTCATGGAAGACGACGGGCTCCAGGTCCGGCGACGTATCCGGCACTGGAACGATGCCAAAAGACGCTTTCAGGCACGAAATGCCTCTACTAGCAGAATCCAAACTGCAGTTTTAATATATTTTGTGGGCGAATGCGTGCGAGGACAGTTTCCGCCGCAGTCGAAAAATGAAGCGAAACACGTTTGCCAGAACACGAGGTCGAACCCGGTGCCCACGGGTTCCGAGGCAGGAAAAGATAAGAATGAAATCTGGAGTTTTACACACGCAATCTATGACACTACACGGAGATTGCACAGCAGCGTTAATGAGAAACAGGAACCCCTTTTCTTGAAGCACCGGTGGTGGGAAGAATACATGCATGCATTTTTACTTGCCCGTTGCACATGCTACAGAGGCCAAGAATGCCGGACCTCTTTCTTTGGTCTTGTCCGTCTCCTTTTTTGTGCCTTTCTCTGCACACAAGCTGCAAGTCACTTCTCTCTTTCCTCTCTCTCTCTTTTTTCACAACTGTTTACTCTTTCAAGTGTACACAACCCTGCTGCGTTGCACAGTCGAAGCATTCTGGAGGATTGACGGTCCCCGTACGAAACGTCTCGCGAAACATGCCTTTTATTGTGCTCATTTTTACCCTTAAAATCACAAGTTGCCATATAGTATGTCTTCGTTGTACGATAGGAAAGAAAGTGAAAAAAAAAAAAACTCATACAGAGTGGGGACCGAACCCCGGCTTTTCAATAACACGTTGGATGCCTTGCCAGTCCGGCTACTATCTGGGCACTGATGCGGACCAGATATACACGTGGCAACTTTAACTTGCTTTTATAGCAACAATGCAATGTCCATTTTAATAATAAAAAAAAACGGTGCTAGCAGAGGTTATGTACTCAAAATTGAGCACCAGATGTACTCAAATATTTTTTTTTTTTTTTGGTAAGCAACATTCACTCGTATGAACCATGCCGCCCATGCCAGCACTAGGAAAACATGTTCGCCTATTGATACTCGTGATGGGGTGGCAGAAACCCAGACAACCAGGCAGCCAGAACATTTAAGCATGATTAGTAGGCCAAAATTCTTATGAAGGCTAAGGCCTGGCGATACCTATCAAAGACTTCTTTGCTGCTCCCATTGTATTTGCATTTCTTCCTTTACATTCGTTCCTTCATCCTTAGATGCAAGCTCATTCAAGAAGCAGACCAGTAACGCCCGCCACAGCCTTCCCAAAACCAGCGCGTGCATCTGAGGCGCCCCTGTTCTTCTCATGTGCCAACTCATTCCCGTGCCAAGAAGCACGCAGAAATAGCTCAGTGGCAATGCCATCAACTCCCAACTTAAAGGCCAACTGCACTCAAAAATTTCGACTTCTTGAAAACCCTATTTCCCTATAGTCTTCTTAAAAAGAAAGCAACATGCCAAAATACAACAGCTGAAATACGCACGTGGACGCCGCAAGCGGCCAGCAAAAATCGGCGATTTTGAAACCGAAACCGAGGAGAGCGCGGCCATTGCAGTGACGTTGCAGCCGTCCAGCGAGCGGCCGGACGGTCACCAGTTCGGGAGAATGTCTGCGCGCAAGCTCTACGCGCGCACGGGGCAGCAGAGCTCGACCGGTTCTCCCGCTGCGTGGCTGGCCAGAGGAAAAAGCCACCGTCGGCTTGGAACGTCACAGGCGCGTCATGGCTGTTTAGCGATCCGCCGGCAGGTGCAGAGTGGTCTGCGGCGGAGCCTTTTTAAACGCTTCTGACTGATTAACGAGGCGTTTCACGGGGCTACCACTTGTGTCTCAGCTATTTGGGGTACTTACTACGCATTAAAAACAAATTTGGCCGAGGTGTGAAATTTGAGTGCAGTTGGCCTTAAAGACCCGGGTACAAATTGCGTATAAACTAGGACGTGCTTTTTATTTGCTTTTTGCAGCGGCTGCCATTTTATGAACCAGACGACGACAACCACAACAACAACATCGTTTTCACACAGGACGTTGCACTCGGGGCTTCCACCTCGCAAAATGCGTGCCGTCAGGCGACGACTCACGTGTCAGTTCGATGCCCGTCGTGTTGCCGAAGATGTCCACCATTGCCCACAGAGGCCTCGTAGTGTCAACACCGCTCAGAACGACCTCCCCCTCTTCGTCGTTGACGCAAACAATCATGTCGCCTTTGTAGGTCACGCAGAAACTGAGCTCGGTTCCCTCTGCTGCAAGGCTGGCAAAAAAACCATACAAGAATACAAATTTTAAAAAAAGTCGTAGGCACAGTGTGGCTAGTAACAACAAAATAATTGCTTGTTCCTTCCCAATGGCAGCTGAAGAAAAATATGATGGAGGACTGGGGGTTCCACTAACGTGGGTTCCACTAACGGGGTTCCACTGGGGGTTCCGCTAACTCCAGGTTCCACTAACGTGAAACCTGGGGAGGGGCGAAGCGGTGCAGTGTATAAGTGTATGCTTGGCCCCTTGGCGCTTTTGCCCACGGAGATGAAACCATTGGGGGGTACAGGTACACAGCTTTGTAGGCAGCTTTGCTGTAAAAGTGCCTTGTCTTTGAAGCACGAAACGTTCTAGCGCGAGGTTTTTTTTGTTTTTTTAGTACATGTTTTTTAGAGATGTTTTTTTAGTACACGTTACGAAGTGCTCCAGCACAAGACATAAATGAGTGTCCCGGTGTTTTTTTGGTACGCGTTACGTTCTAGCAAGAGGCATAAACGAGTTTCCCTGTGTTTTGCTACTGTGACTGCATGAGACGATTATGACGACGGCAGGAGACGCCAACAGCCCCAACCCCTAAGGGGCTTTGCCCCTAATAATGGAAAGGACGTTTCGAGGACTTCAGCCACACATATACAATAGAGCTCTGCCTAGGCTTCCCACACAAAATGTGTGTTTGTGCATGCGCACTATCAATTGCTAGTGTTGCTAATAGAGCACACGTGTGGCATAACGCTGCTGTTAACGTTCCCATATTGTCAATCTTCATATTTTACACATTGTTGTAAGTTTTATAGAAACATAGCTAATTTTGGTATATTCGATTTACGAAAAAACCAACAAAATCATTAGGTGATCACCAGAGGAAGGAAATGCGAACAATTAGATGCAAAAAACTGGGTCATCTCCACTAACGTGAAACCTGAGGAGAAGCGAAGCATGCAGTGTATCATCATCATCATCACCAGCCTATCTACGCCGACTGCAGGGCAAAAGGCCTCTCCCATAGATCTCCAATTATCCCGGTCCTGTGCAAACTGCGACTAATTTATCCCCGTATACCATCTGCCCATCTAAATTTCTGTCGCCCACTGCACCGCTTGCCTTCTCTAGGGATCTACTCCGTTACCCTTAATGACCAACGGTTATCTTGCCTTCGCATTACATGCCCTGTCCCCGCCCATTTCTTCTTCTTAATTTCTACTAATTAACACGTGTTTCTTCCCCGGCCCACTCCGCTCTCTTCTTGTCCCTTAATGTTATGCCCATCATCTTCCGTTCCATTGCTCGCTGAGTCGTCCTCAATTTAAGTTGAACCCTCTTAGTGAGCCCCCAAGTTTACGCCCCGTTGGTGAGTACTGGTGAGTACAGTGCAGTGTATAAGTGTATTCAAAGATTGTAAGTCTCTCTCTAGCCACACATGACATCCCAATTACGAAGACAGAGAAGTGAAATTCAAAATGGAACTGCAAAGTGAGTACGGAGCAAAACAGAAGCTGGCAAGCAAGCACAAACGAAAAACGAGTGTCTTGGTGTGTTTTATTTAATATGCAAAAACGTTTTTGCCCATGGAGATGAAATGTTGTAGCACGAGGCGTTGGAAAATTAGTGTCCTGGTGTTTTATTATTATGACCACATGAGAATACGACGACATGAGACGCCGACAGCCCGAGCCCCTAAGGAGCTTCGCCCCTACAATTACGGAGGAATGCACTAATCTTGAAGTGTGTCCATCACTTTTAACTCATTGCATGCAAGTCAATGTGGTAGTATAAGAGATCGCAAATTATGGGTTGAACGCATTGAAGGGGTAACACAGCCTAGGCAATGAGTCGCGCCATAGTGGAGGGCTCCAGATTAATTTTGACTGCCTGTGGATCGTTAACAAGCACCAAAAATCTCGACACATGCACATTTTTAAAAGCCTTTCGCTTCCATCTGAAAAGCAGTCGCCGCATCTGGGATCGAACCCGCATCTTTGGGTTCAGCAGGCCTTAGCCACAGCCAATGCAGCGGGTAGTATCAGAGCTCCCACATGAGGTAGCAACGACTCTTGGCGCTGTAACGTACCTTTCTTCGAGCTTGGCGACCCAATTGCCCGGCGTATTCTTCAGGTTGGGGAAGGCGCTGGACGGCACGTTCCCCTTCATTGTGGCGGGGTCGTGGGCCGTGAAGCCCAACCTGCGAGGGAAAAAGCATCCCGCCAGAAATTACGTCACCGGAGATGCCTCCCCGAGTGCATATGAAACTCCACCAGACGTCCTGACAACATCTGGTGGAGTTTCAGATGCACTTTGAGTAAACAGGGCAGAGACCACAGTAAAGGTGGGCGGGAGGATAGTACGAAAATTCAAAGCCAAAGCCAAAGAGGAGCATAAATGCGATTTCAAGCAAATGTCAGGTCTAGGAGCTTTCTTTATCAGTGGGGGGAGGGGGGTTGAGAAAAAAACTCAGTACACAAAGCAGCAGTTTCTGGTATAATGAGAGAAGTCATACGATTTGCTGACCAAGGAGCCCTGAGCTTTCTTGTGAAATAACTAGAGCCTTTTCCATGCCATATTTTCTGACTGTGTGTGCATGGAAAGAGAGAGAGAGAGAGAGAGTTGCAGGAGCACACTTTCTTCTGTATCCAGACGAGCCCATCAATAATTGCGGCAGCAAACTCCTTTAAGTGCGGTCAACACAAAATACACTAGAGACTGAAAAGGTAACGAAATAAAAACAAAAAGGGGAATCCTAGAGCTGCGGTGGCTTCTTTGTTTTGTTTACAACCCTTTTTTTTTTGGCGGGGGAAGAGGGGGTCGAAAAGGCTAAAGAGCAGAAACATCTCATCATGGTGTGAAATCTCATGACTTGCGGCCAAAGGGTTTCTTCATTGGATCCACTACATAAGGTGTAATTACAACAGGTTTCATGTTCGCTGTCCCAAACTCCTGGCCAGGGCGCTGGGTCTATTCGCCCAGACGACCATCATTACAGCCTCCCTCCCTCCCAGGCGACCATTTTGTGGGGAGCTTCTTCGTTTTTAACACGGGGCACCTCGTTTTATTCTGTCTCACCACGCCAAAAAAGACGTTCGCTCATCCACGCAGAGACGTGTGTACCGTATTTTTGCACGTATAACCCACCCCTGCATGTAATCCGCACCTGCACTTTCAGCACGCCGGAAAAGAAAAAAATCCTCGCATATTGCCTGCACATGTGATACACGACAGGCTGCGCCAGAGGTACTGCTCAAGCAACACATGACATACTATGTAGACAGAAAGAGCATATATTTAGCAAGTATAATACAGTGACTGCAAGGCGAAAGTCACAATGCACTAATAAAAGTCAGTTGTTAGAGTGCGCGCGTCCTTGTTGTTTTCTTCCTTGTCCCTGTATGATTTGCGCAGTTGCTGCCATGTAAGGCTCAGTCGGTGCTACTGCGTACGAGCTTCACGCCATAACGCGCATTTCCATGAAGCTGCACTAAAGGGAAATCCCCGCGTATTATCCGCACACCTACTTTGCCACTGAAAGTTTCGCATTTTTGGTGCGGGATATACGCGCGAAAGTACGGTACTCCAGCGTACAGCAAGTGCCTTGGCATTGGCCTGTTGTGCCGAAGTCTGAATGGACTACAGGTTTTCCCACTCAATTTAATCCAAGCGCCATCCAATTTAATCCAGGCACAAGCCAATTTAATCGAAGCACCATCTACATTAATCCAAACACCATCTAATTTAATGCAGGTGCCATTGAATTTAATCTAAGTGCCAACCAATTTAATCCGGTCGCCAACCAAGTTAATCCAGCTATCAGAAGGTTGTTAATGAGTGTTTTGTGCGAAATTAGGTGCAGCTACGCAGACTTTGCTGTGCAAGGTGTGGTGAAAACATGGTGTTTCTTGATCTATTATGCACAAAATATCTTATAGGCACAGCTTAATGGACACCTAACATGCGCAGATCAGGAGAACTGCATACCTCCAGAGTAGAACATACTTGCAGCGTGAGATTGGCCAACCAAAGAATCCATGACGAGAAATTTTCGCGTTCAACCATCGCCATTGTTAAACAGAGAGAGTGCATGATTTTTTAGTCCTTGCTTTCGGCAGCAAACGGGAATATTGCAACGACTGCTGATGAACGACGTGTGCTTCACATTTCAGCGCCCTGGGAGGTGAAGCCGCATTTAGGGGTGAATTCTGTGCATTCCACGGACACCAAGTTCACTCCGAAGTCAAATGACAGCGCCGCCACTTGGAGAGCAGGAAATTGTGACAGGTGAATAAGAGCACTAGTCCGCTAGAGAGTCCGTCGGAGCACGTCTTGTTGTGACTGACACAGCTGAACGAACAAGTACCTACTGCTCCCTGCGCATTGCAACTGGCATTGAACATCATCTCAGTGTTGAGTCACATTTTGCGGTGCCTTGCTCCAGTACTGCCACCAGGAGCATGGTGGCACAGGAAAGCAGCTTGGCGCCAATGGCGCAGCACTTCCACCCAAGCCAAGGGTGGAAGTGGGCTTGAGGCTCTTGGAGCAGCTTTGGAGCAGTAAAAGGGTAGTTTTGGAGCACCTTTGGAGCACCAAAAGGCAAATATTGTAGCAGTGCAAGTCTGCTTGGGAGCAGATTTCTAGGCAAACACTATTTATTTGCCATTTTTTTATTTCTGGTGAACTAAAAAAAAAATTCAAGTGGCCTTTACCCAACATTCGATCAATACCGAACAGACCATTTTTTCAACAAGTTAGAAAAATATACGTTCCAAGAATTGAAGCATCACAGCTGACAGAGCAATCCCCAAGAAAAAAAAAAGCTAGAGATAGGCGATGCTTTAAATAGCTACACCAAACTAGACTTCAGAGAAGTGAAAAATAACACATTGCAGCCATGTAGAAAACAACGAAGAAGACCAGAGCTAGGCAAAATGGTATGTCCTTCATCTAGGAAGGTTTACCTTCATTCTACACCTAAAACTAAGAGAGGAAGAAACTAAGAGGGAAAAGAGAAATTAAAACCAATTATTAATGTTCACGTTCACAAAACAAAGGAAAAAATATTTACCGTATTATTCGCAATATTGGCCAAGTAATATACATGATTCTTTCTATCTAAGCAAAAAATACTGTGCAAATGCATCGTGCTTATCCAAATAACGAACGCACTAGTGTATCAGTTTGTCTCCCTCAGCGTAAACAGCGGTCTTACCGGAGAGAGAACGGGGGGCGGGGAAGTCGTGCCTGCCGCTAAGCGAAAAGATTGCAATGACGGCTGGTGCCGACGCATGCTTCACCGCACAGCGCGCTGTGCGGTGAAGCTGCATTTCGGGGCATCACGCGCCCCCAAATCCCGTGAAACCGCGGCGCCACAGACGAGCGTCTCTCTCCCACCACGTTGATGCAATCCGAAACGTTTTTTTCCAAAGAGGTGGGTAAGTAGGTCGGGTATCTTGACGCACAGCCGAGGGGAGGGCACTTGGGAGTGCCACTTTCAGGGACGCCTGGGAGTGAGGAATCCCTCCCTATTACTACACTGGATCCGCCACTGGCGCTGACACCCATGTTTTGCGTTCTGGTTTTGCGCTTTTACTGATCCATGCTAGCCCATGGAGCGCGAAGCAAGACTGGCCGGCGAGTACGCCGCCGATATCCACCACTTGACGACAGCCACGTGACGACCATTTTCTGCCCGAGCCAGCCGGCAACTTCCACGAGCCCCTGAACAGAAGCGCTTCCCCTTAGCGCAATTAAAGGATTAGCCCTTCAACAGGCCGTCGGAAACCGTCGGAGTTAGCGGTTCCACCGAGGGCGAAGCGGGCGACAAAACGCTACGCTTCCTGACAAGGGTTTGTCTATTTTGTTAGTACGCTAATTTTTGCTGGGAACCCATGCCACTTGAAGGGGCACAAGCTTTGACGTCACACACATCCATCGTGGTCGCCGGCACGGTTGCTATGAGAAAGCAGGCGGGTATACCGTTTTCTACCAGTTAGAGACCACGGGTCAATCAAAACCGGTTTGAAGCTCTAAATATTGCCCGATGTGGCACCCGGAATCTTTATGAGGCAACCGACAATAGTTCTTAGTAATGCTGTGGCTAGCGTTAGGTTCAGAACTCGCGCCTCCTTGTCAACTCACGGTCAGAGCAATCTTATCTTGACTTGAACCAAACCGAGAGTAGTCTATCTCGATTTTTACACCGCAACTAGCGTCACTAAATAAAGGCTTTAGTGACGCTAGCCGCAACTGTTCACTGACTAACCACAATGGCTACTAAATGCTGTTTACTACACTGATGGAACGTAGTCTTTGTCAAATGTTTCTATGACACAGAACTCATTACTCAGGCTCTTAAAAACTCCCGCACAACTTGCTTGTGATACCGTCTGTCTCAACCAGGTTTGGTCTCTCACAGAGAATAACGATTGTGTAAGCTTTCTGGCGCAGAATATTATGTTCGCACTCAAGGTTTTATCTCCACTGAATAAGCGTAGGTCCGCGTGACCTATCAAAACATGCACGACTTCATTAGTTTCCAAAATATTAACCATGTATTTATACACGGCTGTGCCGACAGCGACCTAAAACATGCCCCTCCACCCAACGCTGATAGAGTTATCTTTAAACGGTGCCCGAAACCCTATCAAAAAACCGCATGTGGGGAAATAGACTTATTACCTTGAAAGGGTGAGCTGCCGAAGTGAAGACCAGTGTTTTATGTGCACTTTGCCGATGGCCAACTAGAATTTACCATCCACTTCACCAAAAAAAGGGCATAGAAATATAACAAATGGTTGTTAAACCTCCAAAAAGCTCGCCTGTGCAAAAATAAAAAATAAATAAGAAGCCCGGAAAAATGGGGATCAATGGGGGAATTAACCTACAGCCTCTGGCGGTACCTCGACACCATTCAGACAAGCGGACGCTTCGCAACCGATGCTTCTGAAGGATGCGTGCGGTCGTATCCTTGATAGCGGCGTCAGTCGCACTATCCACGACCTCCTCAGCATTCCTATAGCACACGTCTCACCACCCGCCACAACGTCCTCCGTCAACAATGCGGCGGTACAACCCACCTGAGCGCGCCGCTCCATTGCGTGCAGCAGCTGGTGACGCGAACCTTGACCTTCTCGTCGGCGCCCACGGGACGGGCGCTGAAGACGACGCCCTTGCGGAAGCCGTCCGCGCGACGGGCCCCGCTGCCGTCGTCCTTGAGCCGCACGTTGTCGCCGTGCACCTCGTGGAGACTCATCCGCCGAACCTTCTCCGCGCAGCCGTCCTCCTCGGCCGTAGCCTCCAGAGCGTCGCCGGACGCTGCGAACACCGCGGGAACGGGACACTCAATGGGCGACAAGCGGCGGCGCCGCGAACGCAGGTGTACGCGACAGCAACACCGTCTTCGCTTTGTGGGTCCTTCACCCTTCCCGAGACACCCTGCGTGCGCCTCAACTTCCTCCCTGTCTAGGCCCCCCTCCCCCACCCCAAACCGATCCCCTCGTCTTCCAACTTTCCACGTGGCTACTGTCGCTGGGGGGAGGAACCGCAGACCACAAGCAGCTGTAAAAAAAAAGAACCGCGACGGAAGCGAGCTTTGACGTTCAATGGAATTGCACGCGCGAACAACTTGACTTGCCGGGAGGCCAGACGCATTTTTTACCGGTGGCTCTACCGCGTTCTCGCTGTGAAGGCAGACAAACGCGTCGAACGACGCGCAGTCTCGCAGGGCATTCGCACGTCGTCGGTCCCGGTTGTGGCAGATCAACAGTGCGAACTACCCAGAACAAAAGCGCGTTGTCAACGCGGGCTATCCACGCGCCCTCCTGAGGGATAATGTCCGCGAACCCTTTCTCGCACGGGGTGGGGGGTCGCCTTTTCAGAGTTTTACGAAGGTTTCACGTAAAATAATAATAAAAAAGAAGTCGTGATTGGCTTCGGCTTTCGTCACGTAGTAAATACAAACACTGTTGCTACACGGCACACGTTCGCTGCTCCACGTAACGTAGGAACATCAATTATTCGGCATTAGAAATGAAAGGCATTGGAAAAAAAGTAAAGAAAAACATAAGGAAATATTTGCCGTTTCCTCTCTTTCTTCCTTTTGTCGTCATACCCCAAGCAACCACCGGACGTCCGTCGGCCGTCCACCGTACGTCCATTCCGGCTCTAGCGGACGTCCGGTTTTAACATTCCGTACGTCCCTCAGACGTCCGAAATTGGCTGTATTTTGAATGTTCAGTAAAAATTTCCAGAATCACATAACGAGAAGCTAATGTTCCTACAACGAATAGTACACCGCGCAAGGCTAACGCACTACCGGGCAGACGGCATACATGAACACAGTGAACTTGCTTCGCATGCTTCGTTATCAGTTTTCAATTCTTATATATCCTTCCCTAAAAAAGATGAAAAGATCATCTTTGGAGTTGGTTAAGTGCTTCGAAAAATTTAAAAAAAGTTAGGCTTAACATTGTAAATATGCAAGTGAAACTTGCAACCTACAAGTTAGGGTGTTGATGAACAAAATATTTTGAAGTGGATGTTTCGTGTTTGCTTTTATATTGAATTTACGCCATATTTGATGCTTCGTAGTAAGTTTTTACGCCCGTTGGCGGATGTCATTCGGACTCGTACACCCGTTTCTGGGTGTCCACTGTACGTCCAAAAAATCGGATGTCCCACGGACGTCCGTGATTGCTTGGAAGTCGCTACGATGCAGCGGAGACATAATATAGTAAACAGCGCATCCCCCAGGTTCTACGCCAACTTGTCGCCGTTGCTCCCATCCCCAAAAATATGCATCCCGTATACCGAAGAAAAGCCAGGGTCATCACCAGAAAATCCTACGGAGACGACAAACCAGCGGTCCGCTACACAGATGCTGCCCGGTACCCTCGAAAGTCTGTGCATGCCATCAGCATCGTCAACAACCATGGCACAGAACTCACGTCAGCCACAATCCCAATCCCGGACACAGAGTCTGCAGAGGAAATCGCCGTCGCTGCTACCACGGGCTCAGACTACCTCACTGTCATCACAGACTCCAAAACCGCCTGCCGCAATTACCAACTGGGTCGTGTTTCTGGTCAAGCCATCCGAATTCTCAACACTCAACAAATCCCCCCGAGCTCCACATAGTCTGGACCCCAGGCCACGCATCCCTCGAGGGGAATGAAGCGACCCACGCCGCTGCCCGCGAGCATACCTTCCGGGCCTTCCCCTCGTTGGCAGACCGATCGATGACCTCCAGCGATGACATTCCAAGAAGATACACGGATGTCCTTGCCCATTACCGACTGCAGCGCCGCATTTACTCCCCCCCCCCCCCCCCCCCCCCCCCCCCCCCCCCCTCCCCCCAACACACACCCCCAACATGACCAGAGAGGACGCCAATACCCTGGAGACAGCCTAAAACTACACCTCCTACCGCCCACGGAAAACACTACTCCATGCCATCTACCCAACAACACACACACTGACTTGTAAACACTGCCCCACACCCAACACTCTCTACCATATGGTCTGGGAGGGCCGGCAATCACCATCATTAACCACCCTACGAAACCCAACACTGGAGCAGTGGGAGGACCAGCTGACCAGCTCATGCCCTCAAGACCAGCAACGACTGGTGGACAGGGCCTGCCGGGAAGCCAAGGACCAAGGCTTCCTGGACTAAAGAGGCCTCCTACAACGGAACTCGTACAGCTGAATAAATGTTTATTCCTCCTCCTTGACGTCCAGAATAGTTCGTAAAATAACTAACAAAACTAAGAATTTTGCTCGCATACCATCAAACGGCGAAGAAGGTCTGAACATAAGGGGGAGTAACAGGGCCACCGCCACAACTGTGTCTATAGTTTGAGCCCATGGAAGTCAGACTGATCGGCCAAAAGCAGATCCTGGTTCAGGCGAAAACGGCTGCAGCGCAAGAAAGCTTAGGCAGGCGAAGTGGTATCCGCCAAGATCCCAAAACAAAGCTGAGACTTCAGTGGTCGTTTTTATTAGGTAGATATGCTGAAATGAGCACCCTCGATGCGCGCATCCTGGAACTCCGACTACCGATTTTTTTGCGAGGCTATAGGAAAATTGGTATTGGCGACAGAGCAGCCTTTGCCCACCCGATACTGGGCAGCTTGTTACTGCAATTACACCTCGGTAACGCAGGAGTAATACCATTGGTTTATTTACCACTGCGTATAGGATTCGGATCACCATTTCCGTGCTATGCGGTGTAGAAAACGGTGGCCCGAACTGCCCGTTACAGAAACCCTTGATCATGTCAATACTTGCCGAGCAACTTTGGATGTCCCGGACGAGCACGGTGATCGTAAAGAGATTGGCAGTGTACCATAGCGGGGAGGTGCTCTATTGGGTCGTATACCTAAGACGGGTCCTGGATGGTCAGCGCTGCTATGGCTAACAGCATCCCGGTGAAGGCAGCAATGACAAGGGGGTCATGTACCAAACTTTCTTTCGGCTTCTGATGTTGTACTATAGGGTAAAAATTAAGAACGACAACGGAAGTTGCCCCTGCGCGTCTCACCGTGTTGCTGAACACGTTTATTTTACATTTTTATGCTGCTGTGAAAAAATGTAAAAAGGAAGAACGGTAAGCATAAAAGAAAGGAAGGTAACCGCAGCCGGCTGCTACTCCGCGCGGCGCAAAGTGTCTTGTGACACGAGTACCGTACTTACCCGATTCTAACGCGCACCTTTTTTCCGCAAAAATAGCCCGAAAAATCGCATGCGCGTTAGAATCGGATACGAAACCGAAACAGCCGAAACAGCTGAAATTTCGTTACACCCATCGCCATTGCCATCTCAAGATGCCGCCAAAGCTTTTAGCAACCATTTTTCGGATCTAGGCGCCTAGGCTTTTGTTTCGGCGTTCACACAAATCGTCAAATTATTCCACTTGCGTGCTTGATAACAGTAATTGGCAGCAGCGGCAACGAAGGCGCGCCGCTTCCGCGGCTTACGAGCGGCTCCCACGCGTTCTCAACGAGCGGTTGGCTGAAGCGTATGCCCCTGGAGAAGCTCGCGGGATGGGCATGCGTGGAGTGGGCCACGATCCCATCGAACATGGTTGAACGTACGTTCAGAAGTGTGGCATCGCGAACGCGCTTGACGGCCCCAATGACGAGATGTTGCGGTCAGCGGAAGGCGACAAGGAGCTCTCGGAGAGCGACGAGGAGTGCGATGAGTGAGATTACTTCGGGGAATAAATCGCCCGCTTCTCTCGCATTCGTTTTTCTTGCTCACAAAGTTTCTTGCGCGTTACAAACGGAGGTGCAAGTTTTTTCGGTTTTTTGCCTGGAAAATCGGGTGCGCGTTAGAATCGGGGGCGCGTTAGAATCGGGTAATTACGGTAGTTTTTAATCTGTTTATAAATTCCTGCAGCGACGATTAAAAAAAAACGATAGGTGTGAAAATGGGAGACGATGCTACGCATTAAGCGCAATCTCGTTTCAAAACGAGCTCGTGCGTTGACATTGGGTCCGTCGCTACGGCGGAGTGATACACTACATGAGCTATTGTTGCTCTTAATAAACCTATACCCGAGAATAGCCGATTTCCCTCCCTCCCCCCCCCCCTCCGAAACTCCTCTGGCAGACTGGGACACTGCCCACTATGAAAGCGAGTTGAAGACGGCCCTACATGCAAGGGCTAGCAGAAATCGAACTCACGCTTGGCAGCGTCGCCTATGTCCATTGGGGCTAGGGAACCAACGCTGTCCAGGCAGTTGAACGGCTGGCTTTATCGTGGTGGAACCAGGAAATGAAGCTGGGCTACCCGGCGATGGGCCGCAGACTATCAGTTGTCGTGCTGACGCGAAATTGCACCCTTCGGTTGCAAACAGGGCCACCGAAAGAACATGTCCTGATGATGATGCTGATAGTGACTATGCTCGCGACAAACCACCACGCGGTAACACCACGAACCAACCCAAGGGAGACTGGCTACAATCATAAAAACGGTGATGAGATAAAAATATCGGATACCATAACACAACCGCAAAATGGTTACCAGGAGCGTTGCTGAAAGGATTGCTCGCATGATAGCGATCACGGCTTTGCACTTAAATCCTCTGATGATGATGATCGTGACAGTGGTTTGGTGGCTGCCCCTCTGTAACGGCAAGGACACTCCCAGGGGGCTCCTGGGAGTAATAGCCTAAACAGTTTTCTTGGCCGTCGCCTTTTCTCAATTTCACCAGCGCATCTCCCCTCCACTCGAATCCGCGGTGTCGTCGACGTCACGCGAGCCCTCTTGGAGAAGTCTCGCTACAAAACCCAGCACTAGCTCCACGCTCGAACCACTGATTACGGTTATTATCGTGGTGGTGACGGTGATTAGGCCAATCTCCCCGTGTCAGTTCATCGCCGAGTCATCAAGTATCGCTCCGCTATATCGCTGCAGGACTCCAGATGACCTCAGATTTGGAAAACGGGATATGATATACAGATCTGGAACATCACCGCCGGCCTTCCAGCTGATATGGCACATGCCCGCACTGTGAGGGTTTAGTCATTCGATTTCCTTTGACGACCAAACTGGGTTATACCGAATAGATGCGACTCGGTAGGACGCTGGTGACGATGAATCTCCATGTTTCAAGCACGCGTGTTGTGGTTTCAAGCACGCGTGTTGTGAAATTGAGAAAATAGGAGACTCAAAAAAATGGAAGCGGCTTAGCTCAGATAATATTGGATATGCAACGCAAAGGCTTGGCCTACTCTGGTTGAGTCTTGGTGTCGCTCGGTTAACCTTTGATGTAGATGTATCGCCGACCACGGCTCAAAGCCGTTCGGTTACGTGCAACGTTCATATAAGGAGGTCAGCCCAGCTTTCATTCACGGCGGACGCGGCGCAAGACGAGCCACGTAGCCCGAGACGCCCCTGCGGCGCATGCGCGGGACGCTGCGGGGGTGGTCGGCTGCCGATCAGCTGATCGGCCGCAACCGCCGTAGCCGCCGTCGCTGTGAGGAAAGGGAATTTATTATAACCCACACATGAGGGCGCAGCGACTAGTGGTAACAGCGCTGCCCTTCAAACAGAATTATCCAGTCACTTCTCATGCAGCATGTTCATACTACACACTGCACAACAATTGTATGGGATGGGCAACAAGCTACTAGAAAATCAGTTCGCCGAGAGTTCACCAGCGTAAGAGAAAGAGTTCATGAACTATACTGACCTCGGTACGGCAGCACAGAAATGTTCAGGATGTTGCGCCTGACCCCTATAAAGCGCGTACACCAGTGCAAAAGGAAAGATTCTTCTCCTAGAGCTGCCAACTCGTGCTCCAAGTGGCTCACGGCTTAGCAGAACGACTGAAAAAGGGGCCTTGTCCGCAGCGCCGAAAGAGGGCCCGGCGAATTACGCGATGCGCATCGAGGGGTGTGCCGCAGAGGGTGCGTCTGCGGTCAAAAGGTAAACTTGCGCATCCGCGGCGAAACCTCTGGACGAAAGTAGTAAAGATTTGCTTTAAACTGTTGCAGAGACATCTACGCTTATATCCTAAGATGTAAGGCGCGATAGCGATACTTCGACTCCCACGGAGCGTTCCCGTACGCAGCTGCAGCATTTCCGATCTATGCTTCACGAGCAAGAAAGGTTATCGAAAAGAGAAAGACCAGCAACCAGGGCTTTTAATCGCCGTGTCCCATGGCAGACAAAAACTCTCGGCGCTTCTGCGGTTTAAAATGTGAGCGTGAAAGGTTGCAAATGCGAGGTGCTGGTGAGTTTGAGCGAGGTGGGGTCAGTGTATATGTGTATCAAAATGTTTATTCCCTGATGTCCAGGCCGGGCTGAACAATTTTGCTTTTTTTTTAGAGAGAGAGAGAGAGAAGATCTTTGTTAAAGGGACACTGAAGTGAATTTGTCAAGCTCCCGTTTTTGCTTGCACTGTGTAGAAGACTGGCTCAAATTAACACACTATTCATCGTTTATCCGGTTGACAAATCGTAATTATTTTACAAAACGCGAAAGAAGAAAAACTACTATGCGCGGTTTGCGGCGGCTCCGCACCAACTAAAGGCTGTGGACGTCAGGAGGGGGGGGGGGCACCGTGATTGGACGATGCCCAAGGTTAGCAATCAAACAAGTTTCGGTTTCGGTTCTGTAAAACAACATGCTTGACATCTGATGGCGTTGTTGGATGGGCATTCTCGATATCTCAGTTATCGCCGTACCGCGCTTCTGCCATGTTGTCGGCTGTCAAATGTCTAAGTTATATAAACCTCCCAGGGCGGCTTGGAATCGTAGAAATCACTAGACGAGGCCAACGCAGTGGATGAACGCCCACCGCGTCACCGCAGACTCTCAAATGCCATGCGCTTTTCCCGCATATTCGGAGCTTGCCTCACTCATGTCTGTTCGTAAAAAGCTAGTTCGCACCAGGCCAAGGGTGTGCTGATTCAGGCCTGGGCCCACTGCCCGCAAGCAGTCGGTGCTTGTGGCAACAGCACGCCAACGAGAACTCGCTAGCGCGTCATTGTCAGTATGCGCGCGTTCTGCGATCTCGCTCGTGGAGCAGTGAATGTTACGGCCCAAAAATGGTGAACTCAGTTCAGAAAACATCGGCCGCATACGAAAAAATACACTTACAAAAAAAAAATACGTGTACCCTCGGGGATTCGAACTTGCTACTTTCAAAACAGAAATTCCAGCGCCTGAGACCACTAGGCCACGAGCCGGCGCTGGCCGGGTTTGGATATATAAGGTTTATAATGTATGACCAGTTTACACTTTTATTTATTTTAATCATTTTAAGTACTTTATGTGACTATTTGTTGTACATCACTCCTGCAGTAAGTGTCCCCCAAAATTCCATAATATCTCACGTCTAGCAATTGCATTTCTTTGACGGAAAAGCGTTCGCAGATGTGCGGTCGTGCTGCTGACCGCTGTGCTTGTTTACCCAGCGCAAAAAGTGATTCCTGCTCTCTAGTTTTGCGCTGTACGGTAAAAAGTTTCAGTTGATTTTATTTTCTTAGTACCTATATTGACTTCGCTGACTCTTCTCCCGCCTTCAATTGGCCTTAGATTTCCCTACTAGCGTAAAGTCAGCGAAGCGTCGCATGTGCACTTGTGCAGCGCTTGTGTGGAGCGACCCGGACTCCGAGTTTGACACAGGTACAAACTAACAAAGTAAGGAAAGGCACATTCTTTCATTCACAAAGGTATTGTGGCTTAGTTTCAATTGAGCGAGCGAATAGCGACGACCCGTCGGCGGCCAGCGGACGAAACGCTGGGCCGACTGACTCGATCGGTAGGTCGGCTGGTCGGCGAACCGTGCAGTAGCGCAGCGATTTTCCAGCTCATCTCCTGCTGACGTCACACGAAAACGCCACAGAAAATGGGCGAGCGTAAAGAGAGGAGGACAGCATTTTCGAATTGATTTTTCTACTAAATAAATTCGCGTAAACGCGGCCAGAGTGGTCGAAACAATGCCTACGGACTCCGAACTACAATTTGCGCTAGTAATCCCGCAATGTTTACAAATCACTTCAGTGTCCCTTTAAGGAAGAAATAGTTGTGGTTTACGGAAGTGGGGTAAAGAGGTGGCAGGGAACTCAAAGGTGGAACCTGAGTCTACGGAGGCGAATATGGGTTGACCTCATGCTTTCGAATCCCCAACGCGTCTGCTGCGTCCACTGTTTTTCCCGCGCTTCCTCGGTGGTTGCTCTCTCGTGCCGCCGCGCCCACACGGGACCACAGGATCAGTGGCGTAATAGATGGGACGGCGCCCATGGCAAATATATTTTCGCGCCCCTCCTGACGATAATGATCGTTATTACAATATCATCATTATTAACAGCTGTTGTAGAAGCCCTAATTTCGGTGTTGCAGGAAAAAAATGCCAAGAAAATGCCGTACACTCGTGAGCGCGTGCCTCGCGGCGACCTTAGAGCCCCGGTCGCGCAGTGGGTTTAATAAAAAAATTCCAGCGCTGTCGTCAAGCGCTGCCGCGCGTGCAATTCTTGGTATGAGGAACACGAGGATATCGATGCATATGACGATAACTAACGACGGAACATGCAAATAAACAATTTCAAACTTGTGCAAATGCGTGGTGATGTGTCCTTCAACGCTCACGAAGAAAGAAATCCTGCAGCTTTACTATATGGTTCGAGCCTTGCGCGACTTAGTGCAAGCTTGGCCAGTTGAGCTGACTGAAGTCTACAATGCCGAGGATGACTTTGCATCCACCACTCGCCGCGAAGAAGATGACGACCTCTTCGATGCATATGACGACGATTACTAGCTTTTGTCGTTTGGGGAGGCTGGGCCGATGCCATAGGGACGTGTGCAACGCCATCCACTCCTTCATTTCGGAGACACCTCGTCTGCAGTGTTAAAAACATTCCGATTAGGCTGACTTTTACTATAGTTTTCTTATTCTTCTCCCTGTTGTTTTTTTTTTTTTCGTGTTTCCCTCTCTCTCTCTCTCATTAACCTAGACCAAATTCTTTCTTCTGCTCCATTACTTTGCCTCGCATGATTGTTTGTAATGAAAACATAACTCTTCTTGGCCAATACCCCTAAGGGGGTATGCGCCATTTTTCGGGCCACCACCACCACCACCTACTAGCACCGCAACTGTGCAAATAAACAGTTATACTGAAACTTTACTATGAGTGCGGCAATGCATCACCTACAGCAGCTTCACCATTCATGTCTTAAGCCTGAGTGTAAGCTTTCCTGAATTTTTTAAAATTAATGTAAGTGCAAACAATTCTAGGCACTATAGTTGGGCGACACGCCCGCAGCGCTGGACTTAATCTGGCAAGAAAATCCCAATGCTGCCCGCGCGTCGCCTGCTAGTGGCAGTACTTTCCTAGTTTCAGTGTGCACCAAGACACAGCGTCCCTTGTGTGTCCCCCCTTTTCGTTCTTGTCTTCCTCAGCGCTGTTCGTTCGTTACAATGTACCCACAAGTCCAAACTAGCACTCTCTTCAACGGCGGCTTTTGGCGCTGCGCCGCCCTGCTGCGATTTTTTCCCTCGGGCACCAGTTGGGCGTACTCGGCTCGGCGCCCCCTCCCAAGTAGCGCCCGGGGCAGTTGTACCCCCCTGTCGACGCAATCAAACCGTTCGTTTCGGTGCGTTACGGGACGCTGTTTTCATAGGCGTATTCCGTTGGCGGCTGAGCACATTTTGTGAGAAGTGCACTGGCGGGTCGAAATGAACCGCTTACCTCACACAGCCGGCGCCCTATCTGCAATTTTGGAGACACTCGGCTCCATGGTGACTGCGACGAAACGGCGGCGTATGTTGAGGCGAAATTTACAATCCAGGATGCAAAAACAGATACAAAATCCCGCCGCCTTTGCCTCGGCGAACGGTCATACAAACATTTTATGACGGTAACGTTAAACATCGCCATTTGTATATACATACCGGCAGACGCGAAAACCTGGTGCCCTTCGTTAAAACGCCGCTGCCCCGTCTTCGTCGAAGACCGCATACGCAACGGCGTCTCAACGTCGCAGTGCGATCACGAACTGCGACGGGACGCCAAACAATGCCGCCGTTCTCGCACTGCGCAGACGATCAACTGACGCCAACGGGAGTCACTGTATTCCGAGTGTTCCTTTGCATGTGCCGTCTGCTCGCCTTCCTGCTGCCTGCCAAACCAGGTTACAACTTAAGAACGACAACGGAAGTTGCCGCTGTGCCTTATCCCACAGCCGGATGTTACTCCGCGCGGCGCAAGTACTGAGTTACCGGGAGTATTTTGGACATTGCACGAGCCATTTCCGTGATTTTGTGGACCTAATATGCTTATAAGCTACTGCAGTGATGACACATAAACTACGTGAGAAAAGGCAGGTGATGTCATATGCATTCATTGCAATCTCCTTTCAAAAGGCGCGCGGCCGCTGACATCCGGGTCCGTCGCATTTGCGGAGTGGTTCCGTACATGAGCTATTTCCGTTTTTAACTTGTTCCTCCTCCCGAGTAGCGAGAGTTTCCGAGAGTCAGCCCGAGTCTGCGAGAGTCCCGTCCCTTCGTTTCCCTGTCCCGTCCGTATGCGCATGCAGTTTTACGTCTAAGTATGAAGAACCAACTAGCCCAACAACACGCTTTACAAGTTAGCGAGATCAGTTTTGGGAAGCTTTGAGCTGTTCCCCGGTGCAAATGAAATACGATTGAGCAGCTCTGGAAGTGGTAGGCGGAGCCAACGAGGGGCATCTACTGAAAATAAAATACGGAGCAGCTTCGAGTTGCTCAGAACTGCTTTGAGCAGGAGAGAGAGAGAGAGAGAGAGAGAGAGAGAGAGAGAGAGAGAGAGAGAGAGAGAGAGAGAGAGAGAGAGAGAGAGAGAGAGAGAGAGAGAGAGAGAGAGAGAAGAGAGAGAGAGATTGACACCTACGGTGGTGGTGGTAACACATGTATTTTATGCACACCCGATACAAAGACGCCATGTTACGCTTCAGCGAATTTCGGTGTCTAGGAAAGAGGAATTTACTAATATATTGGGACAAAATTTTGATACATCCAATGGAATACGACACTAAAGGTAACGGTGGAGGACAGATGTCTCAAGGAAGTTCCGCAGAGCAGTGAGCAGGCACCGTTCTTCGCTCTGATTGAGACGACTTGGATAAAGTCAACCATTAATACTTGGTGGGCTTGCCACTACTACGTTTTTGAAGTTTACAACGAGCAGTTAGGCCCGCTTCATGTAGATGGCGCTAGTGCCGCACTCGCCACTACTGGCCTTTTCCAATTTCGATTTCGCCATTGACCCCCATTGTCCGCTCGTAGTGCGCCGTTAGCAAAACGGGTTAGGCACAAAGAAAACTCATAATTTAATATTGTGGACGCAGTCGGAGCTCCCGTTGGGGTCGCGAAATGGGACAGAACGTTCGCGGAAGCGCTCCAATGTACGGAAGCATGTGGAGTTTCCGGCGCGGCGCCACCAAGCGTCATTCAGTCATTCGCTCCCAACAGTTTACGTTCCCTCCATAGACCCCATATGTCGCGCTTCTAACAAAAGGTAGATCACACGAAGAGTCGAATAAAAAATTGGGCCCATCTCCCCGCGAGGGGGACTCGAGTAAATGCGTCGCATAGGGGGTGGGTGTATTGCGTTAACGTTTAGTGTTTGGGGAGTTGGTGGTAGTGAATACGTTGTACCAGCAGCTTCTTGACGTAGTTTGAATGAGTCAAGGATATAAGGCGCGTTCGTAGCCTCCCATTCTGTGTCGGCTTTGTGGCGCAGTGGGTAGAGCACCATGTACAGTGCGTTCCGCCCGTAGGGTCGAGGGATCGAAACCAGGCGCCGGATAGTATTTTTTTTATATAGTGTAGGGGGAGGGGTGCGTACTACGACTACGGACGTCAACGCGGGTGACATCGCGAATTACTGAAATGCTCTGCATTTAAAAGCAGAGGAAAAGCAGAGAAAAAGACGTTACGGGTTAATACTGCGGCTCGAAACGTATGATCAGCGATGTTCGCAGCGAACACCACGTACCTTGCGAGGGGCACTCTCGAGAACACCAGTATAGGGTGGCTAGAATAGCCACCCTAACCAGTACCTGAAATCTTGAGCGGTACATTTCGCAGCGCAAGTCATTCAAGTCATTCAACGGTACATTTTCACCGTAGTCCGATGCAGAGCCACAACTGAGGCTGCACAAAATGGAAGTTCGCCACTTCAACTTTCTGCAATGAAATCTTACGTATGGCGGCATAAATGGCACAGCATACACGGCGACATACATGGTTACCGCAGTCAAGGAATTTAGGTCCCAAATAAATAAATCTTGCTGCAGCAAATCTGACAATAATTAATGCACGGACGCAAAAATTCAAAATAATAACTAAGGAAAAGACTAAGGAAAAAACATTGAAAAACTGTGTCACATATGCTGTACCAAATCAATTATGTAAGGCATAATAAAAAATACAAAAAATGCTCACATCCGCAGCTTTTGGGATAGCTCGGGAAATATTTGTAGGTTTTAACAAAGCTTGATCACCCGATTTGAGCGCTTATAAACTTCACTGCACGTGCAAGTATTCGCCGGGGGAGACGACATTTCAAATTGTGAGCTTGTCTCGAAAAGACAAAACTTTTAGTTTTCTGGCAGCAGAACTCGTCAGCGACGAACCGATACCGCATACAGCCGGCTCCGGTCTTTTCGGTACAGGACGTTTCCGTACAGGGCGTTTCGGTACGGCCTTTTCGGTGCACGGACCTTTCGGGACACGGGCGTTTCGGGACACGGACCTTTCGGTGCACGTGTGTTTCGGTACAAAGACAAATTCTGGCGAGCGTTTTAGGCTGCGCGCGTTATGTTCTTGTTCGCAAATTGTGCGTTATTTTAGGAAAGGGAATGGTTGTGTACGGCCCTGCCAGAAAAAAAAAAAAAAACGTCGGTTTATGTGTTAAATATTATCTGGGATAAACCTAATTGTTCATTATTTTGTTTTTTAGCAATATTTTATCACCAGCATTGTATATAACAAATCAATGACAGTATCGTGTTTTTCCCTTGTTTTTTGACGACTTATTATCAATCGCTTTTTTTTTTTCAAAAATCAGTGAGTAAATATTTTCTTTTTGCACTTGCGGAGTCCCTACGACAATGGCTGCGTAAATTAATGCCACCGCAAGGGGGAAGGAACCTGTGACTTTATAAAGTAATGACGAAGACGTTGCAATTTCTTGGCATTCTGCGTTTGTGTGCGTTGCTTTCTTCTGATAACGCAAGTACTTGAGGCATTATTAGCAATGCGTTATTACGGAATGCACCTACTGTATCGTTCCGCCCGCTTCCGTAGTTGGCAGGGACTGCGGCGGGTTTATTGCGTTTGTGAATCAAAAGTTGGAAGTGCTGTTTAATGATGTTGAAAGCACCTTGCAATGTTTTCTGAAGCATACATACAGTTATTCATCTTCGCAAGGACTGCTCATCTGTAATTCTTGGCGTTTTGCCGCAGAGTATAATTCCCATAATATGACCATGATCTGAGACCAATGTCACTAGCAGCTCCCCAACAGTACTTTTTTGATCCGCACAATATCACCGACTAATTAATGTTCTCAGAAGCAGGTGTCCGCGCGACATTATGGTGTAAAAAAAACGCATGGTGTAAAAATGAACAAGTGCCGACTGCAACACGCACGCTGCAGGTTATCATGAGCGGCTGAACTCAACTCGCGTGGAATGATGTCAGTGAACAACCCGAAGTGCAACACTTCAGCGCTATTATTCCGACTGATGATGTGTTTTAACAGCACTGGTATAAACCATTTCATTCTGTTTACTTTTGTAACAGCTCGGAAGAGAGCTCAGTCCGTAAGAAATATTTTCCGCAGCAAGCATGCAAGTCAAAGCAACGTCCCCAATTAGGAGCGACGTTGGATGGCGGCTCATTGGTATCTCTGAAGCTCACATTCGGTACTTTTGTGCAAAAGAACTTTGCTACTCAAAAAAAATTAAAATATGGTGAAGTAATTGAAAAATTAATTCAAAGAGCATTTATGAGAAAAGTAAACCAATGAAAGAGGACCGAGGAACTGTCCTCAACAAATATTTACAGGAGATACCGCTTGAAAAGTACGCGGATTCATACGTAGGCGTTAAATAATCACAATAAGAGCTCAGATGCCGTCTTTAAAAAAAATAGAGCCTGGAGATCCTGTGCAAAAACAAACCAAAACAAAAACAAAATAAAGAACAAGCTGATATATTTATGCACCGAAAACTTCTTAAACCGGTAAATTTTTTTATTCTGTACCAAAATTGTGGACCGAAGGGGCTGGGAATCCCGATGGACGTTCGCCGTGGGGGTCAATCACCTGTCTTCCCCGAATTTCTCTGGAAGCACGGGAAGTGGATGGCATGGCGTTCGCTTGCGCCGGAGCTTGCCTAAAACTCTCGCCCTTGGATCGGGCCTCCGCTGCCATTCGTGCCGCTAATTACGCGTTGTAGCTTCAGCTATACTCGGTTACAACTCAAGAACGGCACCACCTCATGTAGTGTATCACTCCGCCAAAGCGCCGGACCCGTGACGTCAGTGCGCGCGCGTTTTGAAAGGGGTTTGCATTGAATGCGTGATATCGTCTGCCTTGTCTCACGCAGTTTGTTTGTCGTCACTGGAGTCGTTTACAAGCATATTAAGTCCAAAAATCACGGGAACGGCTCACACCATGTTCACAATATTCCCAGTAACGCCCTACTTGCGCCGCGCGGAGAAACATCCGGCTACGGTGATAAGGCACAGCGGCAACTTCCGGTGCCGGTGGCGCATATTCATCGAGTGATTAGTGAGAAGTTTAGGATAATAGTGGTAGGGAAACCGGCACCGATAACATCAGCGCCACAAAAGACTGCGGAAAGGGAAATAAGTTTGAGCACACCTTGATTGAAAAAAGCAGAGCAAAGGTTTCCCCTCAGACAGCAGTGGGCCCGGACGGAATACCAATGCAACTGATAAACCTACTTGGACCTAAAAGTAAGGAATCGTTTATGAGGGCAATAGATAAGGTAATAGAAACCAAACAAGTACCAGAGGACTGGTTAGAAAGTAGGATGAATTAATATATAAAGTGCGGAGGAGACAAAGCCCAGTATGCAGTCATACAGACCACTCACAGTAACGTCAGTGTGTATAGATTCGTAATGCAGGCGATAAAATCAGAAATTCAGCATGGATGGAAGAAAATGAAATACTTTGGGGAGCTGCAGAATGGAATTTAGACAAGACAGGCGACTGGATGACAATCTGTTCGTGATAACGCAATGCCATTGAAATTGCGAACAGCACAGAATAGGCCACTATGGATTACGTTCTTGGACATTAAAGGGGCATATGACAACGTAAACAGAGAACGGCTGTGGAGAATGTTGAAACTCAGGGATTAGATGACGAGTTAGTACAGTTCCTTATAGCAATCTATAAAGACAATAGAGTGCCCCTTACTTGGAAGGACAGAAATGCGCCCGGCAGGTCAACATCCATCGGGGACTGAAACAGGGATGCCCTTTGAGCCCAATACTGTTCATGCTTTACATGGCAGGGTTAGAAAAGAAACTGGAAGAAAGTCAAGTAGGGTTTAGCCTAACCCATTTGCTGCAAGGCGAAGTGGTACAACAGCATATTCCGGGAATGGTATACGCAGACGACATTGTTCTTTTAGCTGATAACCAAACCGATATGCAGCGGCTAATAAATATTTGCGGCCAGGAAGCACTGACCTCGGGTTAAATTTCGGTGCAGAAAAATCAGGAATAATGGTTTTCAATGACGCTACCACCGACGTAGTGTCTATCCAGCAAGGCGAATTACCTAGAGTCAAGGAATATAAATATTTGGGAGTGTGGATAAACGAAGGGGATAGCTACTTAAGTACTCACGAGGGCAACTTAAGGTTAAGGGAAAGCGAAACGCAGCTATAATGAAGCATAGAGCTCTGTGGGGGTTATAACCAAATATGAAGTAGTAAGAGGAATGTGGAAAGGAGTAATGGTTCCGGGTCTCACGTTTGCGAATGCTGTACTCTGCTTAAAATCAGACGTTCTATCACGCCTTGAAGTAAACCAGAGAACGGTTAGGACGTCTGGCCTTAGGCGCGCATGGGAAAAACAACTAACGAAGCAGTTCAGGGAGATATGGGCTGGGCGTCGTTTGAAGTTAGAGAAGCTCAGAGTAAAATATGCTTTGAGATGAGGTTGAGGGCAATGGATCAACGAAGGTGGGCAGCTAAGGTTTTTAGGTACCTATACTTGAAAAGCGTGGACACGCAGTGGTTAAGAAAGACTAGAAGGCTAACGATGAAATACGGAAAGAACAGTGGGGAATCCAAAACAGCCAAGGTAACCAAAAAAGAGGCAAGGCAGATTGAAACGAATAAATGGAGGGAAAAAATGGAAGCCAAAACGTCGTTAGAGATGTACAGGGCTGAGAGATGAACATCAAAAGGAAAATTTCTACGATAATTCCCAGGGCAGTGCTTTGCTTTTTGAGGCTAGAGCAGGTTGCCTGCGAACTAAGAGTTTTGTGGGGAAGTATTCACAAAATGATGGGGTATGCGTGGTCTGCGGAAAAGAAACAGAAACTATGCGGCACATCGTGCTAGAATGTGAGGGTATCCATCCAAATCTACATGAAGGGAATATTGGGCTGTCAGAAGCCCTAGGATTTAAAGGTATCACAGAGGAAGTGTAACTTCAAGGCTGTCGAGGGGACGAAAAGAAGATTAGGAATGCTGGTGGACGAAAAGCAGAGAGGGGAATATTGCCTAGGACAGTTACCACTTGTAACAGAAAAAAAAAGTATTTTGTGCCTAATAAGCTTTTGTGCCTGCCCTAAGCAGCACTAGTATTGAACCAAAAGTGTAAAACATAGGTATATTAGTCCTTTTTTGGTAAGATGACATGTCATCACCCCGATTACAAGGGGAAACCAATAGAAATCATCAAATCATCATCATCATCGGTGCCGTTCTGCCATTCGGGGTGCCAAGGCACGTTTTTTTTCTTTTTTTTTTTTTTTTTTTTTTTTTTTTTGCAGACAATGCGCCGAACAGCGAAAGCGATCGCGTGGGCGACGACCGGGATGGAAACGCGAGGAATGCGACATAAAAACTCCTTCTCCGCGAGACGACACAATATTTTTGTGTTACGGATGCGCTGGCCCCATAGGCCTTCGCCGAAGCGGGATTCGTTCCCTGTGTAGCCAATCCCAATGCTTTCCCCTTTTTTGTTATTTGTACGAACACATACACTTTCTTGCTGATACTTCAAACTTACTTTCATACTTCAAACTTCGGTCTTTATGGCCTCATTTTACTTTGCCGACGGGAAGCCCCGTACCCGGAAGAGCGCAAAGACGTGCAAGGCGGAAAATCAACGAACAATCCCTCATTCAAATGTTTCAGCAAGACTGAGAATATAAGATTGGGGATGTCCATCTGACTAATGAAATTTTAAAAAAGTTAAACGAAAGTAAATTTTGAAAAGCCAACACACAAATTTCGACCGTTAAAATCATAGGGGTGGTTATTCAAGGTGGACAGTTTTTTTTTTTTGTAGCTGTGGGGGGAGGCGGGAGCTAAGGTTTAAAAAAAACTTAAAAGACAAGCTCCTTGCCGGGTTACGGACAGTTTATCGAACGCCGTTTTATCGAACGCCGTTTTATCGAAGCCGTCTCGTCGAAAATATTTTTCTCGGCCTTTTCATTTGAGAATTCTGCAGTATATATATATTTTTTTCGTTTCCTCTATGCTACGCGTAATTCAAAAAGATTGTCTCCACAGCGGTTCGTTATTATTTACCAAAATTTGTATTATATATAGCAGACGCCTTTTATTTCCTGCATGCTTTTAATGTTTTTGGGTTCATTTCTTATTCGGTTCATTTTGCAGGCGGAATTACTTCTATACCGACTCTCCGTCTCTGTATAGTCCCCCATCTGATCCGCAGCACACACGTCCTTGTGGCTATTCGCAAGGCGCGTAGATGGTGGCGCCGCGCGGTGGCAGGAGGAGAAATCACTCCAAGGAGGATCGGCGAGCAACGGAAACGTCGAAGCCCGCACGCTGCTCGGCAGCGTTCGCCCGTAGTATCACAGGAATTTTGACGCCGTTTTCAGTTGACAACAAGCACAATATTCACCGGATGCATGTTTTGTTCTAAAGGGTCTCGTGCTTGACACACCGCGTGCAAGATATTTAAACACGCAGCACGGAAATTAGGAACCGAAACGAACCGAACACAGTGCGCATGCTGTGTATTGTGATGTTTTAGTCCCTCGTCTTCATGCGGTGCTTTTAAATCCTTGCAATCATGTGCCAACTCGTCTAAAGCACAACTCTGTTGTTACAGGGTGGACGCTTTAGTTTCCGTCACCCTTACTTGACGTTTGTATGAATATCACAAGTTCGATCGAGGTCGCAGATGTCCGTCAGCCTAATCATGCAAGGAATAAGAACTCGTTGCTATAATTTTATTTTCTTCGTGCTCATGTTCTTACATAGCAAAGCAAGGGTGCGAGAGCACAGGCATAACACATTTTAGTAGTGAGATGTTACGCTGAACCATAATCTGTTTTCAAAATCTACCCCTGTTGACAGTTTCTTTGCTTTGCTTATCGTGCGTTGTGCGGACGCGTTTTCAGATAATATGTGCTCATATTAACAAAGCCTTTTGCACGTGCGACACCGCGAGGGCAGATTGTGATTTGGAGACACCTTGGCCATCACCTCACATTTCACAGAGAACAGGCTTGCACAGACGCTGTAGTTTAGAAGCAGCATTACAAATAATGATTTACGTGCGAAGAGCTTTGTGTTTCTTCCTTGCATTTCTTTGTTTCAGGTAGCCGCTTCGAGCAATGCAGAAAACTTAAGGTGATACATAGTAAGAAAGCAGCTCAAGCTGGTTTGCAGGTTAACATTCTGCATAGAAGTTTCAAGCGTTTAATCAGGTCCAATCTAGAGCCACAAAATTGTTTTGGCTGGTTTCTTTTTTGGCTGGTTTGGAATCGTATTTTTTTATAAGCAAAACCCTACGCTTTATTAATAGTGTGTCTTATTTAAATATTGGCTTTAGTTGGGGGCAATTCGACTACGACTGCCACAGCGTCGACCACTTGCTATTGTTTTAAACAAAAAGAAAACGTCGCGCTTTGGTAGTTCGATTGGAAACGTTTATATCGTTCCCTTCTCTGGTGGTAAAACAGACCTAGTGGGAAACTTTTACTATTCACGCTGGCCAGGCCATTGACTTGCGTGTTCTGCACGGAGCGACAACGTATTACCTTGCGGTATACTATGAAAATGCCTTATACAAGCAGGATTTGTCAAGTATCAGGCGTTAATAAAACGCCTAGTAAGCTTGCATAGTCTGATAAGTCGGTACCGCTAATCAGCGAACTCTACTAATTGTCGTGGTGGTTAGTGCACCAGTGATATCTGCAGGCAGAAAATTTGTAGCGACATAGGCGCTGGAAGCCTTGCCGCCGGCAGAGGCGAACGTGAGCGGCTTTTTGCCAATATCTTTTTACCTTCGCTTGTGGTATGAAATGTTCGTCTTTTTTTCTAATGTGGCGTGTGCCATCTAAGTTAAGGACAGCCGTTAAAATCTGGCGTCACCGCCACCTAACGGCGTTAAGAAGTAGAGCTGACCCATTTGCTTTCAACGCGCACATAAGCGGCGGTCCGTAGAGGGAACCCCCCGATCCTACGTACGACAGCCATCTTGGATCGCTTTGCGCGCCTCCTATACACCATTTTCCATAAGCAGCCGGGAAAGGAGGAAAATACTCTCAAACCAGTTCTCTCGGCGGCCGACCAGTGTTGCCTGTGCGCGCTGGGCTGTTAACATCGCTCGGCGCGGTATGCTCCGCTGCGTATACAGGGGGTATTTCGCACCGCGTGCTTAGTTTTTGCGGAACTTTCAACTGTTTTAGCCAATGCTGCGATGCCGTTCAAGGCGCAAACGTCACTTGGTCAGCACTGCGCGTTGGTGGGTTATTGAACAACCAGAGAAAGCGAGAAAACAGTCGCTGACAGCACGATGTGCACGACACTGCCTGGAGAAAATGCAGTGCGGTTGCGGCGTGTTTTTGCTGCATCGCTTCCCAACACACACCGAGTTGAGATATTGGTGGATGCCGCTGATAAATCGCAACGACTTTGTACCAACGACCAACTCCAGGGTTTGTTGGGTGCACTTGGACGGCAAGCAGACGGAGCAAAATCCATTTATCACACGCAAAGCTGCGACAGGGAACGGAACCCCCTGAAATGTTAGAAGCAACTTTATCCTTTACCATACAGCATTGATTGATTGGTTGATTGATTAATTGATTCATTATGGTGTTTAACGCCCCGACGCTTCTGGGTGATGAGGCGCGCCGTAGTGGAGGGCTCCGGGTTAATTTTGACCACCTGAGGATCTTTCACGAGCGCCGATACAATACAACATTACAATAACTTCTGGTTCCTTGTAGTCAATTTAAAATACCATATATTGTTTGGTCATTACAGCCGATTGGCATTAAACAATACCCTTTTCATCTAATCTAACCTTTAAAATCACGGCGTTTTGTTTACTTTTTTTTCAGGCCAACGCATTACACTGCCAAACGATATGAAAGGATAACTTTCTCCTTCGCACACTGCTGGTCGATAGCAGGATAAGCAGGCAGCCCAATGTGGAAACGAAGCTCGAGATACGCGTGAACGCTGCATTTGGAAAATAGCTCAACCTGTTCACAACGCGGTCAAAGGAAAAGCTTCTAATCCTTTTGCGTTGTCACGGAATCTAATTACAATTACAAAACAGTTACTGCTGGTCGCGTAAAGCATTTGTGGTGCAAGCAGCGGTTTCACAAAGGTGGGCTCCGAGCGACAGGCCACATGCGCTGCGCAGAGTTAGGTCAATCATAATCACGATCATGATCAACCAGAATTAACTCGCCCGAACGTCGACCCTTCTGCTCAACCTTCGAATAGTAATTTGTCTGGTTGTGCAGTCGCGTTATTTTCCGCCCAGGTAATTTCGTTTTCGTCAGTAACCGTCATAAGTCTAGTTAAGTAAGATTATATTACATTGCAATGTCAACAGCGTAGCAATCGCCTCGTCGAAAGTCCATCGCGAGCACGGATCACCGTGACCCACATATGCTGTGCGCGCTTCGCATTCGACGTCCGCGCTTCCGTAAACATGACTAATCGGTGAACATAACGAGCACGGTGGCATTGAAGACACGTATTTACTCCCCGATATCGATGTCTGTCAGTCGGTGCCATACCGGTACGTATGCATCGCGGAACTGCGGAGCACCACCGTCACCACCACTACACTGCTACTGCTGCTCGCAACAGTCGGGATCGGCATTTTCCGCTCTGGCAGCAAATGAAGACCTAAAATCCGTCCGCAGATGATGAAAACAAAACAGAACACACACAAGCACTGCAACCGCTAACTTAACGCCAAACCACTACGGTTCACTTGGTAATGCACGGGTACCGAGCAGACGCACGGAAAGAACGGAGCACTTAACAGCCCAGCGCGGAAGTTTCGGCGGTCGCTTCATAGACGGCGCTAGCGTCCGGTCAGAAAAAGCAAATGGCGGCGCCCATCTCTAGCAAGGAAAATGGTGTATAGGGCGTGCCCCTTGCGAATAATGCCCTGATATGCTTCTCAGTTTTTCATACTCCGCCTTTGTATCGCCGCATAATTATTTTCCCGCGTGTGTTTATGTAAGTAGCGCACTTCTTGGCGCTTGAGCAACCCCGTCGCGGTGGCTCAAGGTCTAAGGCGGTGTTAATGACTCTACGCTGTGCTGCTGAGCCCACAGTCGCGGGTTTAATCCCGGCCGCGGTGGGCGCTTTTCGGGTGAAGGCGAAAAGCGAAAATCCCCGTGTGTCAAGATTTTGGCGCGCGTCAAAGATTTCTACGTGGTCAAAATTAATCCGGAGCCTTCAACTACGGCGCGCCTCGTTGCCGAGGTCTTTCTTGGACGCGTTAAACCTCAAAATCAATGAAATCAGCGCTTGTGCGTCCATTGTCAAAACTCTAAACTGGACAGCTAGTAAACGCCTGCTCCGACATGTTTTTTTTTTTTTCTAGCTCTTTTGATGAGTTCACATATGACGAGTTGGCTGTTACGGATTCACTTGTGACGAGTTCTCCCAAACTCCACCAGCTTGGCCTCACATTCACTGTCGGAATCACCCCCACCCCCCGTGTTCTATTCACATAGCACTTATCTTTCAGAAGTTCTTGGCACGAGATTTCTCCAGATGCAAACAATGTGACCACATGGTCCGCGTAGGAGTTGCGTGCAAACCACGTGACTAGAAAAATTGGGGAGGGCAAGAGCTTTTATCACGTAATGATGAACCATGGCGCAAAATAAGGGATATATTTGGCAACGCCAACCGAAATACACATCCAAAGTATATTGCTCACGGGGTTCAGTTTGTTATTATAGTATAGTGTCAAATTCTGTAATATAAACAAGGGGGCCATACATGCTTGAGTGCAATCAATGAAGACGCAAAAAAAATTAAACATAATCGAATGAAACAAAGGTGATCGAACACACGGGAATGATGCGTCAACATATATAAGCAGGTTTTTGTATGTAATGCACGGCAGAGACAATGTAAATTGAAACTAACTGCAGGTTAGGTTAATGCGATGGCCAGTCAAACAAACTAAACCCCGAAAAGTACAATGAAAGCCGCCAAACCCCACTTTCGATAAAACGGACGTAGGTGGTTCGATAAAACGGCTTTCGATAAAACGGGCATTTTTCCGATAAAACGGCGTTTGATAAACTGACCTATGACAAATGATTCTATGTGACCAAACGGCCTATTACGAACCGGCCTATGACGAATGATCCTATGTAACCAAACGGCCTATTACGAACCGGCCTATGACGAAACGCCATGTGACGAACGGGCCGTATCCCCCTCTACTATATATACTACAAATTTTGGTAAATAAGGACCCGCTGTGTAGACACACATGAAACTAAAAAATATATACTGCAAATTTTCTTTAATGAAAAGGCTGACAAAAAACATTTTCGATAAAACGGCGTTCGATAAACTGTCCGGACCCCGTTCTTTGCATCTTTTTCTCCCGTTGGTCACGCTTCCCGAACGTTTAACCGAAGTCTCTTTTGCGGTCTGATGTTTCCCAGTACTGGGCAACGGTTTTGCAGCCGGACGTCGTTGTTGCGGCTGCCTGACTCTTTCCAGTAAATTTTTCCTCTCCCCAATGCACGGAGAAGGGCACTCAGCTCAGAAATGTTGTATACGACACCGGGCGTCCTGTCCTTTGTCGCACAGTCTTTGGAATTTTTTTTCTTGCACTAAGCAGAACGCTTTCACTAGCACAGAGAAATTCTGCCCCTCTCGCCCACCTCTATTACCGTGTGGTCCCCCGACCATCTTCCAAGATGGGAGCACTCAGCGGATCGAATGCCTAATGAGAGAAAGTGGGTGATGTACCTGGTGTTTATCTTTTTGTTATGCAGTGAATTTCGTTGCCCTCTCCTTTTTCTTTACTCATCCTCCACCTTGAAAGATGAACCTACCAGAGCAAAATATTTAGGTCATCAGCTTCAAATATTTCTTTACTTAGAACTCCGTGGGACGCCCACACGAAAACCATGATAAAATAGCAAGAAAATGAACACAAGGCTATCCCCTTTATTTATGTGCGCAACGCAAATACTCACTTCAACTTACAGGAGAATGAAATTAGAAAAAAAGCGTACATTTACCTGATTAACAGTTTGGTAAATAAAATAAATGCCTACATAACCGCTCTATTTTTTGCATAATTTGTTCGACAAGCTACCTGTCCGTTGTTCTTTAGTTTAATTACAAGGGGCCGCATGGGATACGCCCCTTTCATATATCGCCATCTTCGTGCAATCGCCCTGTGCTGGCTGCGTCACTGGGCATGATGAAGGAAAGTCAACGACTTAAAAAATATGAGCTTCAACACCCGATTTCAGATCCTTCGTGATGGCTTGGACCGCGAATTGGTTGGTTCGTGCAAGCATTGAAGGAACCTGGTGCAACCAAGGGAAATCGCGACAACCCATTTGTCTCCCCAATGTCGGACACCTGAGCCTCCCCCCCGCCCACTTGCGCCCCTCCTCCCAACACAAGCTTAATTTGTAGTTGGCTCTTCCCCACCAACCTTCATTGCATGTTTCGCACTTACGTTCATTTCGTTGTAATTCTCAGTCCCCGCTTCCTCAAGATTCGATCTTCCCCGTATTTATTTTTCAAGTCATTGGTTTCCTTCTGAAAATATGACATCTCATGTGCGTAAAAAAAGGCACGTGGAAAACCGCCGAGGACACATGACCAAAGACTCGTTGGCCCTGATGCCTCCCCCATTCACCCCTCACCTCCGCCCCCCCCCCCCCTTCCCGTACTGCTCTCATCCGCCGCCCCAACAGTGGTCCTGGACGTGATGAAGCCCCCTGTTGTCCCATCAAGCTCGCTCGCTATAACCCTCCGAACGTCGCAGTCATACCGACGGCATCCCCTTCCCAGGAATCGTTCCTTGTTCGCCTCCGCTCACCCTGCAGCCAATTAACTCCTCAAGCCGCGCCCATCCTCGACTACCGTGAAATTCCTGGATGCCAAAATTCTACTCACTTTCTTCCATTGTACCAGGAAACAAATTTGAATAGAGTGGTGGGGACGTAAAATGAACAGACCAAAGTTGTGGTCTCGTTGCAGTCGTCTGGCAGTTTTCGACGTTGGCATTACACATTGTAGGGGCACAAGTGGCACCCCCCCCCCCCCCCCTTACCGAGGGGCTAGTACCCAGCCCCCCCCCCCCCCCCCCTCCTCAGCTACACCAGCGGTTCGAGGGACTTTGAGTCGATTAAATGACATTTTTGAGCTCACACAAGAGGCTTCTCAAAGGCCTTTGGTTGAAATGCCATTTGAGTCAAAGGAGCACCACCAACGACCTTTCATACCCGTGCTACACGAGCGTTTCGAAGGCCTTTGAGTCGAATGTCCTTTGACTCAAATGACACCTTTGAGCTGCTACACGACGTTTTTCAAAGGCCTTTGCATGTGGCAGCAGTGGCGACACCAAAACATGGCGGGCGAATGCGGAAACTTTCAACTGCCTTTGAGAATCGCCGTGTAGATCGGCGAAACTCCTTCCAGTTCGAATGGCATTTGAAATTTCGAAGGTCCTTCGACTGAAATGTCCTTCCAAACGCTCATGTAGCACGGGTATGAGGTTCTCAAAGGACTTTGAAACGCGAACGATTGTACTCTCGGATTCAGTTTCTGCAAACACAATCATTTACGAACAAAAATTGGGGCTTCAAGTGCGCAATCTTCATAATTTATAACTTGTTTTTGTTTTCTGTCACTCGCTGTACGATCACAAGGTAACGTGGACTCTCAACACCGGCGCTGCGAAAAAAAAAAAAAAACGATTTCCAGTTCGAATGGCGAAACTTCTTCCAGTCCGAATGCCACTTGAAATTTCGAAGGTCCTTCGACTGAAATGTCCTTCCAAACGCTCGTGACTTGGAACACGTGCGCGAGAGCGCTAAAAATGGCATTCGAAAGACCCAAATGTCTGTCTTGGTGCTCATTTGGCTCGAATGTCATTTGAGCCGAACGGCGCATTTCAAAACCCAGTGAAGCAGCACAACTTCGCATTTGAGTCAAATGACATTCGGAGGACAGTGTAGCAAAGGTATAAAACTGTCAGAACCCTAGGCGACAATCAGCAATGAGACATCGCGACGCCGCTCACTGTGTGCTCGACCCACATGAAGATATGCACCATGATTCTGGTACGCTCACTTTGCGCTAAGGACGTCTCCGTGCCGTTTAAGCGCGTTCGGCGAAACAGAAAAATGTCGGCTTTAGCACATTTGCACGAAGGAAGCGGCGATTGGAACTTCCGAAAGCCATGAGGGTCCGAGTGGCGCCGTCACACAAACTACGCAAAAAACTGCGATCAGCTCTGAACGCTGCGTGCAGTCACCGGCGGATCGCTATCTGCGTTCAGCAGGCCTTCTACGACGATTTGAAGCAGGCTATCGTGCAACTCTATAACCTGTCTTGGCTTACCAATTTCGAGTGAAAGCGATGCTGAGTAACCTCGGAGCGTTCCCTACTACACACGTAAACACTGGCTCGTACGTCCGTTTGGCTGGATTTGCTTGAACGCAACAGCGATCAGCCCGATTATGTTGAGGGTGCAATCGTCGGCGATGCCGGGAAACTTTACGACACCGTTCTGCCGTTCACGACGGTGTCGTGAACGGCAGAGCTTTAGCAACACAAGCAGCGCTTTCGTGCCTTCAAATGATTTCCCCGCCGCCGAAAGCGTTCGTGCTGACGGCCCTCTAGGTGTACCCCACGGCGTCTCACTTCGCAGTCTTTCGCGCGGGAAATGCAGAATGTTTAAATGTGTACGTACCGGTAGCGACGTTATGACTGCGCGTTGTCGAACGTCCGCTTCGCAACTTTCTCTTCGCTCTCGAACGAGGCGGACTCATGGCTGGACGAGGCGATACGTTCAGCGTCGAGGTGGTCGGCGTTACGGGACGACACTGCGATTTCGGCGTGTCGGCTGGTGTTCATATCGACACATACAGCGCGAAATGACAAGGACGCGAAGGAACAACGCTTGACAGCAGTCGTTGCTTCCGTCGTTCTTTCACGCAGTTGCTGTTGGTGCGGAGATTACCGACGCTGATCCATCAGAAGCGGTTGCTTATCAAACAAATGCACCACGAGAGGGCGCTTATCAAACAAGATGTGGGTTAAAACTTTATAATATTGTTGATGCATGGCATAACGCCTTCCCGTGTTTAGTCCAGTGGCTCCGGCCTCCGCTTTCAGCCAACTAGTCGAAGGTTCAAATCCCCCTCCCTCGTTTTTTTTTTTTTTTTTTTTTCGGTTATGGTTAACGATTAGTGTATTTTTGTGTTATTGCACACCCGCATCACGACTCACGATGACAGTAGTTGGCCTTTGTTTTCATACCCCACCCCCCAGGCAAGGCCACGCCGCTCACTGAAGCCACAGCTGGCATAGCCATTGCTAGAGTTAGGTCCGATTGTATGTAACTATGAAAAGTAATTAGTAATTACCAGTGACTTTGGCTCCTCCGTGCATGGCAGCGGTAAGGCCAGTGGGGTAAAAATTCAGACAGGCTGCTTTCACCCCAAGTTGCTAATTCGGCATTAGTGAGCTGCCATTCGTTCCATATCAGGACAAAATGCAAGCCACAGAAATTTTGAAAACGATCAGTAAAGATCCAATAATTGTGGTAAAAATGAAATATCAGAGCATGCTCAAAATGTTTTCGAGGGCCAGCGGCTCATTTACAACAGTCGATTTGAGATAGCGCACCATGTTCTGCCCCCACCCCCCCTGCTGGGTCTAGGAGAACTCGTCAAAAGTGAACTCGTCGCAGCCAACTCGTCATAGGTGAACTCGTCACATAGGGCAAGTCGTCATAGGCCATCTCGCACTAGGGAAACTCGTAACCTAGGGCAACTGGACACTCGGCCAACTCGTCACAATTTACGTTTTTCGTCTATCATGTTCAAGTGAAAGAGTACAGAAGCTTGTATAATTCTCATCTTAGTCGTAAACATTCTTACACTCCTCCTTCTATTCACCACCCCTAATGTTTCCTTTGTCGCCTTCCAGGAACGCGCCAGCCAGACAGCGTATCTTTTTTTCTGTGTGCAGCTAATGCCGTGAGTCTTTTATATTAGATTTAGTTTGCCCGTTCTGTTTTTTCTAATACGTTTTTTTATTTTGGTAATTAAGTGACGGCGCTGTATTCGGATTTGCGATTTCGTTCTGTGTTCTCGCTTTTTAGTATTTTGATCTTTTGTTTTCATTCCTGTTGACAAACGATGACTGTCAAGCTGGGTAACTTTAGTTTTGTTAGTCTTCATATCACCTATATATGGGAGCGAAAGTCAAGGCTCGACTTAAAAGTTGAACCCCCCCCCCCCCCCCCCCCACACACACACTCACACAAAAAAAGTGTGACGAATATTTTTTAGAAGGAGAAGAAAAGCAAAAGCAGAAACCGGAAGTTGTGCTGAAACCGAAAAGCCAATTTCAAGCACCACCTGCAAACAAACAAGAGGGCAAAATTTTACCCTATTTATAGATATATACACAAGCAGGCAAAAAGCTTCAAAAGATAACGCAAAAAGAAAAAAAAGAAAAGAAAGAAAAGAAAACGCAAAAGAAAGAAAAAGTCGAACCCCCCCCCCCCCCCCTTCCACAGAAAAAGTGTGACGAATATTTTGTGGAAGAAGAAAAAAAAATAAACCTGAAAAGAAAGCCCTTACCCAGTAAAAAAGTGTGAATTTTTTTTTTTTTGGCTACCAGAAGGGAAATCAGAAGGGGACAGAGGAACATGTGTTAAAATAGAAAAACCATTTCAACCACCACCTGCCAACTAACAAAACCAGCGGACCCCCCCGAACTCTGAAGAGGTCAACCTGGGAGTAATTATAAGATTAGAAGCCACTAACTTCCTCTCCCCATTTCCTCGACATCGGCCAAAAATGAAACCACGAGACGACTTTTCCTAGCACGAGAAGGTCAGTGCTACCACTTTTCCTAGTACGGGATCACCTAAAACGAGATGCCCTCTTTGACCAGTTTCCCTAGGACCAGTTTTCCTAGGACGAGTTGGCTGCGACGAGTGGGCCGGTTCCCCCCCTGCTCTCCTTGCAAGAATTTGGTAGGCATGTGGCGAGAAGTAAAGGCTTCCTAGCACACTACACGGACTAAGATTTGATTCTCGTGATGACATAATTTTTGCGAATTTGCAACAAACAGCATCGTTACATAAGTGATGCTGCAAAAGTACTCACTTGATGCTCTTATCATTTTATCACTCTGTAACTTATTTGAACTTTAATGCCTCATGCCAGAAAATACTTCCAAAACTGTACACTGCTTTCAACAAGCTCTTTCAAGATTCACCTTAACGGTTCTAAAGCCTGTGATTGGTTCAACGCAGCCTGTTCGCCTTAAAGTCTACCTAAACTATGGTTCGGTGTTAAAGCCTGAAAAATCAACTGAAAAAAATCTTTGTAGAAGGGGGACCACACATCTTGTTTTGGAGATGTAAACATATAGCGATCTATTTCACTAAATAATCTGGTGTCGCAAAAATTAATGGAACATGTTGCTAACATAACAGCTACATTAGTGCGAAACGAATAAATGACCCATTAAGTGCGAAAGCGAGTGGCGTCTGGAGTCTGTAGAGGCTCCTAAATTGCCATTTACTAAGACGCACTACATGGCACGGGCAATGGTGTAAAAATGCAGAGCCACGTAGAAAAGCAGCTTGCACCTCTGGTTAAGTTTTTTTTATTTTTGCAAACGGCAGACTCACCATGCTTTGTAAGGACCAGAGCATTTCATGGCGTCCAATTCGACCCTCACAGGCATTCAGTTATTGCATCCACAACTCGTAAAAAGTGCTTCTCGTCACCGTTTCATAGCTGACTGAACCACTGCATGTGTTTGCTGAAGTTATGATAAATAGCGACTGTGGCCGTCTGTCATCCTCTCTGATTCCGCAACAGACGCAACTGCAGTTAGTGACTGTTGGCACCGCATCTAAAGTTAAAATGTCTGTTACAAGTTGACCAAAATTCAAGGATAACTTGTCCCTTTATAACCAACTATCTTCTACATCCAATGTCTGTTATAAAAGAGGTCAATTTATTGGGAAAGATAGGACAGCCAACCACGTGGGTGAATAGTCTCTCTTATACCCATTTGTCACTTACATCCATGTCTCTTATAACGAGGTCTAAACATTTCTGATTATAGCTCCTGCTGCTTCAAACCTCCTGGAATGTTTCCATTCCCAAACCTTGAAAGATATCACCATCTTATCTTTCCATAATTAGAGTTCCTGCATACAGAGCCTATACAGTAACTCTATTCATAGCAGCAGCCAACAGATCATTGCGAATGACACAGAGGCCAAAGGAAATGGGACCAAGCACTATAAATACAGTGTATAAGCACAAATGCATAACTTGTGCATTAAAGTCCAGGTACATTCTTCTAAGAGTTGAGTACTGTGTTAAAATGCAGGAATGAGCATAAATAATTAAACACAAGCACAAACTTATTCAACATGTGAGCACACGTACCAAATCTTGAAGAATGTGCGCCACTCTCTGCTCTTTAACCTAGTTTACAAACATCAGCTGAATTACCCTTTTAGGTGCTTCTTTGGAAAACCTTTTCGAGTAAGAACAAGTCAGCATCACAGCTCAGTGGCCAACTTGGTTTCGCTTCTGAAAGTTGCAGATTTTAATGAATGAATGAAAACTTGCAACTTGTACAAATTTTTAATCCTTCATTAGCAGAAAATCACGCACATATGCGTAAGTGATATTAAAAAAAAATAGACCCGGAACGTTCTACTAGCCTACGAAGTATTCCAAACTTTGTAAAATCTACTACCGTTCTTCCTACCCTAAAATACAAAAGTTGCCCCTTAATTGAACTTTTGTGAAATTCAGTCTAAAAGCCCTCCTCAGGATGTATGGCTTCCCAAAATCCAGCAGTTTGTAGTTTTTGCATGCATAGCTCTTAGCAGTGAATTTGAGATCACCGAAACTGATCAATCAGTTAAAGAAAAGAACTAATTCTTACCCGAATTCAGATCCAGCAGTACAGGGCTCGCTGAAAAAAACACTAAGCTTTATTTTCCAGGTACCTATACAGTGGTGCCGGTAACCATTGCAAGCAAAAATCAGGACGGTATTCCGGCAAGCTTGGGAAAAAAACGGGGGATTTACAACGTTTTACCTGTTCACAAGAGTTAGCAGTGTCATGTTCACAAAGTGGGAATTGTTTCAACGTGTTATTACAGGTAATCCTCTTAGTGAAAGTGAATTTGATGTCTGGAGGATGCAAGTGTTTCTGAATGAAAAAACAGTTGTCCTTTAGGTCCATGTTTGCTCTCCCAGAGGCTATGTCGAAACCTATGCACTTGAACTAGTAAGCTTTATAGGCAAGAAGCTAGGGCACCCCTAGGCATAGGGAGAAATTATAGCTGTGTGTCCGTCTGTGGGATAGCGATATCACCGCAATATTCACAAACTTTCAGAAACAGCGATATCAGGAACTTTTTTTTCTTTTTTTTGGCATTAACAATGGAAACCTGGCAGACCCAGCACTACTAGCTATTGCTGGAAAGCAAATTTAGTATTCCAGCAGAACCTCGATACAAGACACACTGTTACAAGAGACATTTGAGAATGGTTTGGTTGGTTTTCCTATGTTCATCATGTCAGCAACATTGCATACAAGAGCCATGGTTACAAGAGACCCTCTGTTACTACTAATGGCAACTTTTTTGGGTCCCTAGAGTAAATTATTCACTATTGAGAGGGCCCGGGGCCTTAAATGAAGGACCTTGTGGAAAACTGCCCTGAAGATGAAGCTTGGGCCTGCATCCAAGAGACCTTTGCAGAGGCTCCAGAAACATTTGTGGAGTTTGTGTCTCCAGATGTGGACCTTGAGTGTTCGGGGAGCCTACAGATCATGTGATCCTCGGACAACTAAATGGTGCCCTAGAGGATGAACCAGAGGAGTAGGATGGTGACGAGGGCATTGTAGGACAGAAAGTGTCGGCAGTTGAGGCTGACAATTGTCTAAGATCACTTTATTAGTATTACTAGAACAGGAACACTTGCAAAGTGAAGTGCTCCACCTACAAAAGTTGGGAAGGAAGCTAATACAATCCGCACTCCCTAAAACTAAACTAAGAATGACTTTCTTAAGCCAAAGTGAGAGTTTTCTTGTCGACCTGTCTGAATACACGCTTATGACAAAGTGGTTGTGTTCAACTTCGCGCAGTATTTAGAATTTTTGGTTACAAGAGACCTTGGTTACAAGGGACATGTTTCCCGGGTGACCTTGAGTGTCTCTTGCAATGAGGTTTTACTGCAGCCATTGAAGCTCCTCCGTTTTACCAACCTCGCGTTTCCTTGGTGGCATTGTAAAAGCACATCAAATTTCTCTTTACTCCTTTTCAGTTATTCATGCGAGGGTGCTAGATTAAACAGGCCGTTACAATTCAATTAGTTCATTTTTCACATTTTAGTTTCAGTTAACCACGTGATGGTGCAGTTTTTTTCGTTATTCACAAGGGCACTAGACAGGTACTCTTGCAATTTCGTTGCTTCATTTGATGTTTTTTTTGTTTTGTTTTTATAGATAACTTTAGTTTTCGTGGTGGGCAACGGTTGACAGATTTGCCTATCTAGCCAAATTGAAACTTTTCATTCATTGTATGTATGTTCGTTTCCTTTTGAGAGCCTTCATTTATACTACGATTAAACGTCCAAACTATGCCAGTTATATTTTTTGTACACACATTACAAGGCATTAGTACACCGTGTTGGGGTACTCAGTAAAGAACGCTTGTTCATTAATAAGACAGAGCAATGACTCTCGCCTCCTCCGCACACACATGCATCCCGAAGGAAATCAGGCTCGTAGAACACTTAGAGGCCAGTACCTGTCAAAGACGCGATACCTGCCCTCCGCCACAATCTCTACTTGGATGCTGTCAGCCCAAAAAAAGGGCCCGGTCATAATAGCCTGCTCGTCCAGCCAGAGACCAATAGCAATGACATCCGCACAAACCACTGATCCTGACTGGCACAGAAAAGGTAACCATAACAGTGGCAACCTCCCCATTCGCAGGCAATCATAAGAGATTCCCAAGAGGCTTGCTGAAATTTTATCAGGGACAGGATATGTTGCCAGGCCCTTTGCGTTATCTAGCATCATCCACCCGAAATTCCAGGCGATCAGGGATAGAACCATGACTTGTTATCCCAGGCATTCACCCCTGCTGGTTGCTCCCCAGGAGCTAAGAACGACAGCCCATCCCATTCACCTTCTTCATTGTGCATGACCTACAAAAAGACCCTGCTCGAGCTTCACCTTAGTAGAGGAGGATTTGCTCTTCTGCCTTCCCCCATCCACTCAAAAGAACAGAGGCAGTGTTACTCTGACACCTTTACACAAACACACTTCCAGTTTCGCCAACCCTACGCAAATATAACCTGGACATTCATAAATACCACATGTCTGCACTGTGGTTAGACGGGAGATCTGCTCCACCCAATGTGGTCCAGCGCACAAAAGAGCAGCCTCAAAAGTGCAACGCCAGACAACAGGTCCACGACACAATGAACCTTGCTCAGCCCAAATAAGTCTTACCAGAAAGTAATCGCAAACCAGGTGGGAGGAGCAATACGGCGGCCAGTGGAAGCCCCGGACTACAAGGCCAGACCATCGCGGCTCATTAATAAGGCTAGCGGCACCCTCTGTGCTCACTAACTGTGAACCAGCTTCCCAGTCTCACCGCCACTCCCTGCATGAACTGGTGGTCATAAGCCAAACCAACATTTAGTCAAATGAACTGAAACCAACATTTCTGAGTTCTGCTTTGCATTTTGTGGCCCGTTGACACTGCTCCTCCAACTTGCCCTCAGTTTCAAAGAGACAAGCAAAAGTTCTACAAACCTCTTGCTTGCAAACTGGAGAAGAAAAAAAGAGGGGGAGGGGGCACGGGAGAGGGTGAGACGGCCACAAAAGAAATCTTTAAAAAGTCTTTCGGAGAAATTTATTTTATACGGGTCAGACAGTACTTAGCTGTTGATGTCGGGATTGCACAAACTACAGAATGATCGTGAGATGGAACAAAAGGAACCAAAACATCTCGTAACGTACGCAAACGTTGACTACTAACACCACGAGTGACTTCTGTGAACAATTATACTCTCTCTAATTTGAACTGAGCAAACAGGAAATCACAGTCAGCGAGTAGGTAGACGATGGCATTAGACTTCCAAACAAAGTGATTCTGATGCTTTCTTATGCACATACTGTCACCCCTTCTCCCTCATCTTGAGGTACCCTCAGTATGCACAGTGGCACAGCACGCATAGCGACTACCACAAACATTAATTGTACCCCCTTCACTCCCCCCATCACACATCATGATGTCTTTCATGGACGCAACTGTACAACACATTAGGCACTCTCAACTTTCGCACACCAGGACAGATGAGGCAACCCATCCACCCCAACCATCCATCCACTAGCTCTCGTAGGCCTTCGCAATGCAGTCCAATAGACGCAGGAACGGGTCCTTGCAGTGCCTCGCACCATTCAGCGAAGTCCACGACAGCCAGTCAAGGTGGGCCTTCAGGAATTCCAAGTCCCTAATCCCTGCAACCTCCTTCAAACTCGTCAGTGCGTATCGCCACGCCACCCGGAGCTTCTGAGTGTTAAAGAATGGCGACAGTGGCTTCTTCGAAGCCTCCTCGCTTGTGTCGTCATCTCGGAGGCCCGCGTTGTGGATGAGACGCATGGGGCCATCGCTGTCTGCGACGGCTTCGACGCGGCTGAACAGTGTCCCCCCGTTGGTCATGATTTGCGTCTCAGGGAGGACCTGAGTGGCGATGGCTTCGGCGACCAATCCCGGGGCCTTGTCCTCAATGGGCACCAAGCGCAGTTCGCCTGTGGACTCGGCCTGCAGGGCCAAAAGCAGCGACGGTCGCTTCCCGGTCGACCACTTGAGTTGCACGGTGAAGACGGCCACCTGCGAGCGAGGTCTGGGAGTTAGTGCGGGCAAATATGATTGATTGATTGCGGGGCTTAACGCGCCGACGCAACGCAGGCGATGAGGCACGCCGTAGTGGAGGCTCCGGATTAATTTTGGCCACCTGGGGATCTCTGCCCTGCACCGAAAGCTCGAACACACTGGCGTTTTTGGTTTTCGCCTCCATTAGAATAGCAGCCGCCGTGGCTAGGAATCAAACCCATGGGCTCAGCAGAAAGACTTAGCCAAGCCAGCGGGCAAGTCTGCTTATACTGCAAAGATTACTCAGGCTGGTTGCGAGAATGAAACCCACGCGCTGTTCAAGAAAGTGACTGATCTGCTAATATGACAGGAGGAATGTGACCCGCACTGTCTCCCACCCCAGGCTGAGAGTACAGGCATTCCTGTGGAATGGCTCCGACTATGGAGTTTAAGCGGATGCTAGAGGTTGGGTAACTTTCGTTGTAACTTAAGAATCAGACATTTTACGGCTTTTTTGGCTCCTGTTTGAAGGCGAGCAATGTCTTACTTGATAATACCACTGGCATTTCTCCCGTCTAGTCTTTTTCGTGGCATAAGAGCATACGTGACAAATTTCTGGCGATGAAGCAGTGCAGTTGAGCCGTCGAGAGGAATAAATAGAACCTAAAGCACAATTGGTTCAGCTTAGAATGGCCAGGCTTAGCAGTTTGCTGGCTTTGAAAACGCACCGAATGCAGCAAAAAAAAAAAAAGTGCCTAGAGAAGTGTTAGTGAATACAAATAAGATATAAACACATGCTATGAAAAATTAAAAATAAAGCAGCAACCCCCGCCTCCCTTTTTTTTGAGCACGAGGACTACGTGAACATTTTTATACCCGGATTCTACCCTAATTCTACCCGAACTGTTTGACCGTAATTTGAAAAGGTTAAATTGCGCCAATGCTGCTGAATGCACCAGTAGCAGATGAACTGCACACGGTGATGTCCATGGAAGAACCACGGCAAGGTGCCAGGTACTGAAGCCACGAATGACCAAGTCAGAAAAAAAAAACCAGCCTGCAAATAAAAGCCTGATTCAAGGTACAGAAAAAGGGCTACTAGATGCACTATTCAGCCATATTGTTGACAAAATGCTTTGCCGTGACTGAATGCGGTTACACCAAGTTTGTTGAGTGAGAACTCGGTTTTTGTGCTCGGAGCACACAGTGAACGCACAGACAAATGCGCTGCAAGACGAAACCCAGACACTACTGCTCAGCGCAGGAGGCACAAATACGCACTGAACTCGGACGCAGTCGGTGCCTCCTCGTATCATTTTCAGGCATAATGTGCCCCAACTCTTCCTCCCTATCTCATTCTCCATGTTCCCCTCTACTTGAAACAAACGAACAATTAGATGCCTGCACTATGTGACAGCACGAGGTGCTGGGTTAAAAAGGCCATGAAGGCAAAATACAAGTTTGGTTCGATAGCAAGACTGCTTTGTCCAGATAACAATGACGGCAATTTTTATTGCAAACTTCAAACAAATAAAGGAGGTAACAGAAAACATGTGAGGCCGTGGCAACTCCGTAGGCACTTTCTGACAACTTCCCTACAACGTCACAGAATCTAGTTTGCGTGACGACTGGCATATGCCGTCTGAAAACATCACTCAGATGCATGACTGTAGTGGGGCCCCTAGTTGCGTCTGATTGCATTACTAGATCACTACCTTCGGTGGCGCCAGTGGCACGGAACCATTTTGAGCGCCCATTTCAAACACCGAAGTTTAATTGGCTCTAAAATTAGTTCCAAGCGGTGCATCAAAAAAACCGGTTCTTTACTGCACTCCCCAGGGTTCACAGTATTGGAAAATATAAAGATTTCAGTTTTATGACCAACACTGTTTTGGCTATTGATTGACTAAAAATGGCTAATTATCTCAAAAAATCTTGGGAACTAATTGACCAACTGAAAAAATAATGGCATATTTGAAATCAGTGGGAAAAAAGCAGCAAGCCTGACAAGTTTCACAGAGTTTACATGAAAATTAAAAGCACTTGTTTTAAGACCAGTGTCCCCCCCTTAAAAAAATGAAGGAAGCTCACACTAACGCGTACGAATTCAAGGTAGCGAAGCTGCACGCAACCTTCACGACCATTACGAAGGTTTAAGTCCACGATTGCAGCCGATTTGCTTCTTCTTCACTGCCGCAACGACCTTTACTCCATCATTGTTGTTGTAAGTGTGAGCTTCCTTCATTTTTCGGAGAGAGAGAGAGAGAGAGAGAGAGAGAGAGAGAGAGAGAGAGAGAGAGAGAGAGAGAGAGAGAGAGAGAGAGAGAGAGAGAGAGAGAGAGAGAGAGAGAGAGAGAGAGAGAGAGAGAGTAAACTTTATTGTTAGAAAAAGGGTTGCGATGGAGCTACTTTAGCTCAGTCAGAGTGGTTCCTTATTCACAGGTTCCCATATGCTTCCCGAGCCTCCTGGCCCCTGTGGATCAGCCGAAGTTGGTCTTCCAGGGCGGGGCTGGTCATCAAGATCTCCCACCGCTCATCCTCTATGCTGACGGAGTCAACAAGAATTGGAGCGGAATTAAGTTTTGTGCATTCTCCGATGATGTGTTTTAGGGTGCCTGGTTATGAGAATAGGGGACATCCTTTTGCGTATCTAATTGGGAACATGCGGTTGAGAAGTAAAAAGTGTGGGAAAGAGGCTGCCTGTATCTGTCGATATATTTTTTGGAAGTGTTAATCATTGGCAATCACCTCAGAGGGGCGCACGCTATGGTGTGTCTTTCTCGTATCGAGCAAGTTTTGCCGTGATTACGACGAACGCTGGAGTTCTTTCTTTTTTTTTTCCAATCTTGGCCAATCTGCCCAAGTGGGCATGCTTGGCTTGACAAACATGTGCCGCGGAGGCTGGGCGGCCGTCGAGAGGCGCGCACACACGACCACATGGCATTTTCTTGGTTTTGTTAAAGAAGCCATGAAGAGAAAATACAACTTTGTTTAATTTGAAAGAACTAGGATTCAGTATCTCACTCAGCTCCATTACAGCCACAAAATGTGTTTTTTAACGAAAAAAAAGCAAGAAGTATTTTAAGAACTTTCAAATTTTGCACCACAGTGACATGTTATGAGCAAGAATGACGTCACATGGGCCAACAATAAAACATAATTTTCAGTCTGCTAACTGCACGTTAGCATTCAAGTGATGCGGTCAAATAAAACTAGAGGCCCCATTACAGACGTCCAGTCATGTGTCGTCGCGACAGGTCAGTTAGGCGGCCGCCAATCGCACAAACATGGTTCCGTGACGTCATAGAAAAGTTGCGGGAAATTGGCTAGGGGGTCGCCACGGCTTTACACGTTTTCTTCAATGTCTCGGTTATTTGTTCGAAGATTGCGATGATATTGGTACCATTGTTATCGGGACTAAGCAGTCTTTTTAATAAACCCAACTTGCATTTTGTCTTCATGGCTCCTCTAACTGCCAAGCGGTCACCGCAAGGCCCGCGCTCACAAGGCATGCACTCGGCAATTTCTCGGTATTTTTTAGCTGCGGACACAAAAAATAACAATGCGCTAAACAGCTTCGCTGTTAAAACATGTTTCATGGTTCAAATGGAGCTGAGTGAGGAACTGAAGCCTAGTTCTTTCAAATTAAACAAGATTGTACTTTGTCTTCATGGTCCTTTGACCTTGGCCGAGCTTGAAGGTCAGATTGACACTACGACGAACGAGCCATTTTCTGGGTTTGTACCTTAAGGGAAACTCATCTGATCACATTCTTATGGTACTTACGAATTCCTGACCCACAGGCTTCAAAAGCATCGTGCACCAACACGAAAAGTTTTACAAATCCACAGAAATGTTTCTAACTGGTTTGCTTCATTTTGAAATATATCACTTCTTTCATGAGAGAAAAAATAAACAAAGAAATTTTCATTTATCTATCCTAGATGGCGCTAGCTGTCTAGCAAGCGAGAGTTTTATGTCTTTATTTCAGCACACAAGGGACATATTTCTCAAATAAGCAAACAAGGTCGTTGTGAACATTTCTTTGGGATGGTAAAACTTTTGATATTGGTGTCCGATGGATCTTAAGCCTGTGAATCGTGTAGTAAGTTCTATAGGAATGTTAACAGGAATGTTAACAGGAATTTTAATCCCCCTCAAGTAACAGAGCTTGAGGGGGATTAAAATTCCTGTTAATTAGGTGTTTCATAGTACCCCCAAGCACTTTGCCCGAAGCAAACGATGCTTCATTCACTGAGAAATAAGGCAATTCAAGCCAAATTTTTAAATCTCTTGCTAAAATGTACACTTCGTGACGTGAATAATGGCGTGATATGAGCCGGTACATGAAACAGATACTTAGTATGTCGACTAGCACCCACACGCGAGAATCAAACAGGAACCAGAACTCATGCCGAAACCGAAACGGCGGCCATTTTAAAAATACTAGTAAAACCTAGTACACCCGCAGCCCTAGTCATGGAATCGCCTGATCCGGAGAACATAGCTCTCGCCGAAGAGCTCGGGCTTGCATTTAACAACCTCACACCACTTGAACGCTCAATGCTTCTAAGTGCACGAGCGGCAGGAGTTGTGGGATACATGGATGGACCAGAAAGCAACCATTCCGCGATACCCACAAGAGACAAACGACCAGCCGTCGGCACCGCTGCCTCGTCAGCCCCGTCGCGACGGACGAATACAGACTGGTACGTATGTGCCATATTTGTATTATGGTTAATAATAGTTCAATTTCAGTAGCAGTATCGCTTATGCCAGTTGGCCGGTGTCGTGTATGGAAAGCCGTTTGCGCGAGCTCTCCGCTCCGAAGATACAAGCGTCAATGCGCGATGTTTATGTTTTTTTTTTTCCAAGCTCAGGGCGCTTTGACAGCGATTTGACTAAGTCGGTGACGAGCGGCGGCGTGTCTCAGGAGTGAGCTAACGTAAGGGTCCCTGCCGTAATCACTTCCTCGGAAATGAAGCGAGCACACTCGTACTTCCTTTAGCCCCCTTTCTCCTCCGTTGCAAAGTTTGCAAAACGTAGCCACTTGCTTCGCCGAGGTTCGTCGTTGGGCAGCGCATGAAAGGAGATCTTTTCACCGGCGGGGATGTCGCACTCCCACGACGATTTTGCCCGTACTACATGGGCATTTCAGGACGCCGCAACGCAATTTCATCGTTAGGTACTCGAACAAACTGAAGTTTTCAGTGGTTGTAAACTGAAAACGAGCTCGTAAAGCAGCAAGCCAACACGACCACCATTCCGAAACTTCTGCGACGAGTGGCACTATCTCGTCGCTGCTTGCTCTTCCTTTCTCCCCTCGTTTCTATTTTTACCTTTGCTGGTTGGCGATATGAAAACTTCCTGTCAAGGGATTAAGATACCAAGCAAGGTCGCGGCTGTGCGTGCTAGAACGGTTCGTTGGCCCCAAGGAGCCTCGAACCCGAAAATTCGTCTGCGCGACAGCGAGATGTCCACCTCGGCCGGCGGTAGTTCCATACGCATTGGCGTACGTTTGCGTGTTCGTTCGGAACTTCAACCGTTTACTCCACCGTTCTTAGTGTCATAAAAGAAAAGCTCACTATGCAAACTGGTAGACCCTGCGTAACTTGCGTTTGCTTCTGCCGGCCTCCGCCAATCGCAGAGCATTCTAGTGTGACATCATGGTTCTATTCGTTTCGGTTGCACTGCTTGCACCAGTTCACAATGGCGCACGGACAGGTTCCATTTTTTTGCAGCGCCAGTTCAAGGGGTGCAGCTGCAGCGCGACACTAGCGCCACGGAGAAATGAATGCCAAAGTGCAGGTGTTGTGCAGGCCGTCTGCTTCGTGTTGTCGTGCGCGCCGCATTTTGTTTCGCTGTGCAGGTGGTTTGCACGCCAGAGAACTTGTTAAGCGCACTTTGCGGCATGTGCGAAGGATATTTTTGCGTGTGTGTACATCGCTGCTGCACTGAAGGACGACGATGGACTGTGCCACATTAGCAACTGTCGTTCAAGTAGCAATGGAGCTCGTAGACTCCGAAAGTGAAGACGAGGAGTTTGACGACTTGGTCGCAGCGCTAGCTGTAAAGCTGGTGAGAAAGGACAGGAATCGTATTCCACTCTACTGTGAGGAGGTCGTTGGCAGATATTTTGAGTTCGAATTCAAGTGGATGTTTCGACTGTCACGCGAGACCTTCTTGCACACCACTACCAAGCGTCTCCTTTCTTCCCGGAGTTCCATGGAGGGCGCCCACGAATCAGTGCTCAGAAAACGTGTCTTGTTGTCCTGACCTACCTCGGGAACCAGCGCAAACTCGATCGCCGACAGGTTTGGCATATCAGAATCATCTGTGCACGCGTGTATTGAGAGGGGTGCTTGACCTCTTGCACAGCCTCACTGCTGAAGTGATCCCTTGGCCGGACGAGCGAGAACAAGAACGCATCAAGGCTGGCTTCTCGCTAAAGAGTGCTGGAAAGGGGCCACGCAAACCCATTGGCTGCGTGGACGGAAGCCACGTGGAGATCAACACCCCAAAGGAATCTCCGCAGTCGTACTTCAACCGGAAGAAGTTTCCGTCACTGATTCTGCAGGGGATTTGCGACAACGCAAACAGATTCACGGACGTGCTTATCGGATTCCCGGGTTCGGCCCATGATGCTAGGGTACTCCGTGAGGGACCCTTTTTCGAGGAAGCAACACAGAAGTGCAGCAATGGCTACACACTAGGGGACTGTGCCTATCCGCTGCTTCCGTGGCTCATGACCCACTATAAAGACACTGCACATAGCTTCTCCACCTGGAAGAAGAAGTACAAGTGCCACTCCCAGCAAAGAGTTGCCGTTGAGGTTGCATTTGGACTTCTGAAGCAGCGCTTCCGGAGGCTGTACTTAGTAGATGCAGCCAGCATCAAGCAGTGCTGCTTGATAATCATGGGTGCGTGTGTCCTACATAATCTGTGCAATGACGAGCAAGACTTGTTCGATGAGCTGCAGGATCAACCAGGCCCGGAAGAAGTAGGCAACAGCGAAGAAAGTGGCGTAGTTGTTGACCGCAGCGTGGCGGGGTACAGTGAGTGCCTCCGAAAAAAAAATTGCTGAAGTGCAGTGCTGAAGCACAGTACATTTGTATCTACATTTTGTAGTTTCATTTGTGCCATTAAGAACGTTACTCGCCTCCCATTGCAATTCAAATGCTGCAGTGAAGATTGCATGTCATTTGATTGCGAGATAAAAGGATTAAGACGTGGGGACCCGTATTGGGACCCTGGCTACTCAATTTGTCGCCTTGGTGTAGTCATAACTCACGTACCCAAGTTTCAGTTTTTTCAGCATTTTTATTGGCCGCAGCCAGCAGCCACTTTTTCAACGGCGGTGACCAGGCGGTCCAATAGTGACATTTTTTTCTTAAAGCGGTCTGCCCGCTCCTTCTTCGCCTCTCTGAATTTGAGAAGCATTGCTTCCACAGTGAAGCCATTGCTCCATTTTCTTTTCTTTTTTTTTTTTTCCTGGGGCTCTCCTGCCTTTTCCAGGTGCTGCAGCTGATGCGGGTCTGGCCGGTGGCTCCTCACAGCAGCTGCTGTTCTCGTCATCTGAGTCTTGAGGTTGGCTAAAAACAAAAACGCAGTATGAGGAGGAATAATGAACTGAAATCAAAGGGAGGCAGTCACACCTGCTGGTTTTTTCAATTGTTGCACCAGGCCTCAAGACAACTTTGGGGCTTATATGGTGCTCTTTCTCGGGCACATCGCTGAGTTCACTAAGAAGAAAAAAGAATTACCGTAATTACCCGATTCTAACGCGCCCCTGATTCTAACGCGCACCCGATTTTCCAGGCAAAAAACCGAAAAAACTTGAACCTCCATTTGTAACGCACAAGGAACTTTGTGAGCAAGAAAAACGAATGCGAGAGAAACGGGCGATTTATTCCCCGAAGTAATCTCACTCATCTCACTCCTCGTCGCTCTCCGAAAGCTCTTTGTCGCCTTCCGCTGACCGCAACATCTCGTCATTGGTGCCGTCAAGCGCGTTCGCGATGCCACACTCCTGAACGTACGTTCAACAATGTTCGATGGGATCGTGGCCCACGCCTCGCATGTCCATTCCGCGAGCTTCTCCAGAGGCATACGCTTCAGCCAACCGCTCGTTGAGAACGGTGGGAGCCGCTCGTAAGCTGCGGAAGCGGCGCACATTCGTTGCCGCTGCTGCCAATTACTGTTATCAAGCACGCAAGTAAAATAATTTGACAATTTGTGTGAACGCCGAAACATACGCCTAGGCACCTAGATCCGAAAAATGGTTGCTAAAAGCTTTGGCGCCATCTTGAGATCGCGATGGCGATAGGTGGAACGAAATTTCAGCTGTTGCGGCAGTTTCGGTTTCGTATCCGATTCTAACGCGCATGCGATTTTTCGGGCTATTTTTGCGGAAAAAAGGTGCGCGTTAGAATCGGGTAAGTACGGTAGTTCAAGAGCACCTGTCAGTGCATGCAGTGGTCAGCAACAGCACTTACTCTTCATACTCGCAAACAACTCGTGCAGCACCACTTGATCCATTGTTTGCTTTTGCTTTCTTATGCGACCTCTCTAGGCTCTTGCACTTGTTCTGCACCTGCAGAGCGGTTATTTCAGTGGAGAACTCGGCCGAGAGGAGCTCAGCCATTTTTTGCCACATGGCCTCTTTTGTTCTGTTGGGAAACGTCATGGATTACAACGTGGACAATTCCAGCACATTAAAAGCAATGTATGCTAACAAACGCCTAAGCAAACGAGGATAAAATTTATTTCGTAGCAATTTAGCAATTCACTGACGAGGTAAATAAAACTTGCCGAAATCCGCCCTTGGTCCCGACCAAAGGGTTGAATTCTTTATATTTGGCAATGACGAACCGGGTCCTCTGGCCGTTCCAACGATCAACCTCGGGGGATCCAGGGCACCCATCCATCTGTGCAGCGCCGCTACCTCGAGGCTGTTCGCCCGCAGGTGCAGCATCGGGCATGATGACGGGCGAAGTGTCTGGGGCGCTTAAAGCCTCTCGAAAAACCACAAATATCACCGTCCCATCTGCGGCAGAAAATAATAACGCATTGAGTTGGGATATGGCCGTAGCCCTGGCAAACGTTAGAACCAAAAATGCACACGCGTGATGTTATTTTTGTAATTATTTGCTACCGCAGCCTTTGTTGCTCGCTTTTCTTTCACGGTGCCAGTTGCTGTTCCCGCGGACTTCATTTTCTGAGGAACAGCGCGTAAAAATTTCATATTCACATGTGAACAGCACGTGGGAACAAAATTCACACCGTGCACTATCAGTACTGGAATAACAATGAACAATCGAACTTCTGCAACTTAACGAGGCTGTACAGGTGCAGTAACAGGAATTTCAGAGGTTCAAAACGATGGCACTGACCACGTGCGTCCAAAAGTTAACATACCAGGCATCCTGTAGGCGAAAGCATCTCCAAGCGGCACTCGATTTCCACCTTCGCCGATGATGGGGGTAATCGGCGTCTGGGTTCCATTCACTGGAACAACCAGCGTACGCAGGTCTTCCGCTGCCGACATCGTCTGCTCGCAGAACAGGGAGGATTATCTGCTGGGTTGCGGGTTGACAACAAGGCCCTTGCACCAACGCGGCACCACCGTCTGAGCAGGTGCCGCAAATTCAAGAACCAGCGCTGCACCTTTTGTGAACTTTTTGAAACGAACGGCTTGGTGCAGGGGGCGCTAGGCTGCACCACTGAAACGAATGGCAGAGTGCGGCACCGCCTCAACTGGTTCCCGTGGTGCAGCCGAAACGAATAGACCCCATAAGTTCTGTTGCGGGAAATGAGCTGGTGGGTCGCATGGTCATTTTTTTTTCCTAATTGTGTAGCTGATTTGAGCAAAGTTTGCGTTAAAAGTGGTGTCAGCGTGGTTCTAACGAGGCAATCTTTCGAATGAACCAATCTTGCATTTTCTCTTCATGGCTCCTTTAAGGGGATTAGAAGGAAGGGGGGGGGGGGGGGGGGGGGGGGGCGGGCTAGAAACACGTGTTCCCCCCTGGCAGCTTACCTGCACCCTCTTTCCCGCACCGCCCAAGCGGGGGCGACCGGCGAGGCTCCGGGAGACGGCTTCGCGGACCAGCTGGCGCCAGCGGAACCCAGCGAACGAGCCGCACCGGACCTCGCTGCCGCCCAGCTGCACAGTCATCCTCGACGACATGCCCTTGGACATGCAGTAGACGATCCAGATGATGTCCCGCTTGGACACCCGGGCGTTGGGACGACCCAGGGAGTCCGTGTTGCAGAAGAAGCTCCCGGGGCTCTTGCTGACCGGGGAAGAGGAGGGAGAAGAGGACGACGGCTTGGCCCAGGGCAACCCGTGCAGCTGAGAGAGCTGCACAAAAAGCGCGAGCAGGATTGCAACCATCCTGCCCGAGAAGCGTGCCCTGAAGGCAGCGGCGTAGCCAGGAATATTTTTCGAGGGGTGTTTTACTTCACCGGTACAAACATACAAACGAAGGAAGCCTGCACTCAAACGGCCATTTTTCTGTCAGTAAGCAAATTTCCTCAACAAAAGGCACCGTATTTCATAGTAAACAGCATCTTAAAGTGCACTCTACAGCTCAGTTGGCTCAGAATTCGATGGTGAAACGGCACTTTTCTTGTAATGCTAAGCTAGAATTTCACCCTCAGATATCTCGGCACCCAGAGCAGGTACAACTGTAATTTTTGTAGCGTGAGCTACACTGGCCAACGTTGAGCAGTTTTGCGTGGCTCCTGGAGAGCCATGCTGCACATGCGCAAGGAGCAGTGATGTCACACAGCGCACAGCTGGTGCACCAGAGCTGCCGCCGCGATTGGATTGAATTGGATTGGATTAAAAATCGTTTTAGCAGCAGTAAGCATGATAATCAGCTAATCCTAAACAACCAGTTCATGCTATGTATATACTGGCATAGCCAAGCTAAGCCGCTGCTAATTTTTATTTGCTTTTGATACCTAAATGTGTGGAGAATACAATGTTGGAAACAAATTTTTTCAAATGACGGCTTTGGAAAATTATTACAGCATTCAATTGACACCAGTTCTGAGCCATTCCTGGCAGAGCACGGGAGTAGTGAAGTTCAGTGTGTCGTAGAACGACCAAGAATAGCTAAATCAAAAAAATTCTTCCAACTTTGCATTCTTTAGTCATTTGTCTGCCTAGCCACGCGGTAATCATCATTCTGTATGGAGTGGTTATTTTGTAATTGTGACCCAAAGTAATGGCAATTAACTAAGGGTGTGCGAATATTCGAAACTTCGAATATTCGATTCGAATTTTTTGGTATTCGATTCGATTCGAACGACACTTTTATTGTTCGAAATATTCGAACCACCCAAAACTAAAAAAAAAAAAAAAAAAATTCAGAGCGTGTCTGTATCAGTGTTTATTTACAGTGGACTCTCGTTGATACGATTCTGAGGGTGCGAATTTCGGGATGATACGAATTTCCGAAAAGTCCCCGCGAAATTGCATCGTTTGCAATGGGAAAAATTTCGGCTGTTACGAACGGACCTGCGCGGCCCGGCGGAAGGTACGAACGAGCCGGCGAGGCACCCGACTGCTGAACGAGCAAGTGACGGCTCTCGCTCCCCTGTTTGTCACTCTTTCTCCAGAAACGGCCGGGCTGTTATTTTCTGCTCGCGAAAACGCTCTGCGCACGCCCAACGCGCTGACACCACCGCGAAACCACCCCCACGCTGCGCGCGGCGCGGCCGGCGACGTCAACATGGCGTCGGCTCCAGCCGCGAAGTTGCGCCACAGAACAGGGAGGTTGCGCGGGCGCTCGAGCGACCGCTTCTAGCCGCTCTTTAAAATGCGGCTCAAGGGAGACACGAAGTTGCTTGTGCGGTAAAGGAGCTGATAATTCATGCGATAACGATACTATAAAACATCATCCGCGCCGCTAGTGAAAGCGTCCATAAAATATTTGCCGGGGTGCTAAGCCTAACCGTCTCTGGCGGAGCCAAGCCAGCTGTCTCGATCTCATCGCAAGTAGTCAGGCTCCTCCATTCTGCCGCGCGCGTACTGCGTCATTTTCTGACCGAGGTAGGCGCTACCGCGGGCGCGAAATCGTCGATGTGGGCGTGAAAATACAGCGCTCGCAGAGCCGAGGCGAGCGAATCGCGTGCAAAACCGCACCACGCGGTTCACGCTTGGCTGTTGCGGCGTGTAGCGAGCTTGGGCACACCGAGTGAGGAGACGAGCGCGAAGCTTCACGTGCTCCAGAAAGGACTGCTTTGCGACACGGGGGTTAAAAAAGCAGAAAAATTACAAATTTCTTCACGCAAAAGTAGGAAAAGAAATAAACGAAAACTTTTTTCAGCGCTAAATTTTTTGGTCTGTGTTGGTTCATGCGAATTTCGGATGATACGAATATTTTTCGCAGTCCCGCGAGATTAGTATAATCAAGATTTTACTGTATCAGCGCGCGGCAATGTGCACGGGCTCGGGCATGCCAGCTACTAGTGTCTCAAGTGAGCGGCTGTTTTCGATATCTGGTAAAGTGGTGACGAGCAGGAGGTTGTCACTGCTCCCCGAACATGTCGAGCAGTTAACCTTTCTCCATGTTAACATTTAAGTGAGTGCAGACCTTAATCTGTTGAGTGCAATGGTATTGTGTACTTCCTAATTTTACTTGTGCGATTTGTTGTGCAATAAAGTTGCAGTTTTTGTGTCTCTAGATGGCGAAAACATTGATTTTACAAAAAACCATAAGTATTCGTATTCGAAAAATATTCGAAAAATATTCGCTTCGATTCGAACTTTGTTTTTATTATTCGAATTCGATTCGAAATTTCAAAAATGATATTCGCACACCCCTACAATTAACCATTAATTATCACAGAAAATAATGAACTTTCAAAAAAATCTAATTGCAGATCAGAAATTAGCACAACAACACCATCAGAGAAATTAGCACAACAACAAATCGTAGTTTCATTAAAATTACCTAGTAAATAAATAAAAAAAAAGCTATGAGGCCAGTCTTGCCCCTTAAGTTAGTGTCATCTGTTGCGGGAAAAGAAACTGCACGACCGCCACGATCCGCATTCCCCTGCGCAGCCCCTGCATGAACTGTGGCCGCTATCAGTTCGTCCATCAGGTGCTGCATCCTCTTCTTCGCCGCTGCACCTGCAAATTTTTGCAGACCCCGTTGCTATTCACTGTGACATTATCTGATCGCTCGCCCGCACTTGCCGCAATGGGCCGTTTCTTCTTCTATATATGTATATTCTTGCTCCATGGTGAACGCAGATGTGCTTGCTCCGTGTACTGTACTACGAAAAAGAAAAGAAAAGAATAAAAATCAAATCAAAATCAAAACCCTAAGGACGCCTTTCTGATGAGCTGTGAATGCAAAAGCCACGAAGACAAAATACTAGTTTGTTTTATTCGAAAGATTTAGTGCTTTATAGTGCCCCCCACGCTCGTCAGGCACTTTATTCACTGAGAAATTAAACATTTTAAGTAAAATTGGAATTATTCTGCTAAATTGTGTGTTCCGTGATGTGAACGAGCACATGTTCAGGGAAGGCATCCGAAACAAATGTTAGTATGTTGACTATGGCTTCTGCTAATGGCGAAAGCCTCTTGTCGCCTTGTTTACCGCTCACCTTCACAGACGGCACGACGATATCGCGACGGGATCGCTGCCTGCACTTTGACCTGACTTGTACCTGGCTTACTTCTGTTGCGGTTGATAGCAATAGTTCGTGGAAGATTGGGTATGCTCGACAAACAGGGTTGTGTAAGCGGCGATTTCACTGATGCCAGCTGGCCAGTGTCGTGGTAGACAAGTCTAACACATATCCGACGGCTGTGCGACTCCGGCCAGCATAGCGCGTGCCGTATGCACTCGTGCTTCTATGTTTATGCATGCGAACAAGTTGCCCATAACACATCAGTTCAGTGCTGAAAACTAGCTCGGGTGTTGCATGCCTATTCTGTTGTCCTCATTATATCACTTATTTGAGTTAGAATTTGCGTTAAAATTGGTGTCAGTGCTATTCAAACGAGTCAATCTTTCAAATGAACCAAACTTGCGTTTTTTAATGTCCAATGAGATGCCACTGAGTGCTCCTTCAATGTTTGCTCCGCGTGTAGTGCTTTAGAGTTTGGTTGTGGGCCATATGATCAACATATGCAGCCAATGCCGTCAACTGGGTATGCAAAAATTGTGGGTGGCAGGTACATTGACATTACAGCCAAAGGGGAACTGGTGAAACGACGACATGGCCAATCCAGGTTATGGCCAATCCCCAGCCCACAGCCCAACATGTTTCAAAGCACTTCGCCGTCTAGCGTTCGCACGTAATGCATATGTCACTTCACATGATGCACAATGATAGTTTTAGACGTCATCATAGGGTGCTCCCTGAGCCAAAAGAGACCTGAAAGATACCAAATCGCCATTATTAATGAAAATGACACGTAGAATTGATCATAGAAAATGTTTTTGGAATAAAAAATTTAAAAAAGGCTTAAACCTGCTCGGGTTCGAACACAGGACATCAGCGCCAATGCCCAGAACTCCCCCTCTAGGCCACAGAGGCCGAACGGTGGGCCCCATTTAACAGCTGCTTGATAAAATAACGCACAAAGTGACATCACACGTCCCGAGGGAGCGCTGGGCGGCAAAGCGCTCGGAACCCCGCATCCCGGCCCAGCGGGTATTCTGCCAATCCCCTTGAGTGGGTAAGCAGGAATTGAGGGTGGGTATGTTGACATCGCAGCCAAATGGCAATTAGTAGAGTGATCACAACCTTCTCAGTGCAGCTGTCAACATACCCAACAACCACATATATACAGCTTTAACGTGTGGGTAGCTCGGTGTTGACATGACGACGTACCAACCATGCAACATCAAACCCATTGTACGTCGAGTTGCGTGCAGCGGTAGCAAAAGTTTTCTAAATGAAAGGCCACAACCGTTTTACTGCATCCACCTTTTGTCAGCTATACTCATGCAGCGGTTGTGGTGTCGTCACAAATGCACACTGCACCTGCATTCCGGAGGCCCTGGGTTCGATTCATATCCAGCCCCAAATTTTCACAATTTTCATTCCGGCTCATTCAATTTTACTTACAGTCGCTCTTCACTGTTGGCCATTTTAAGAGCCATTTCGGTGCTACAGACGCCAGCTTTTCTGCTGCACTAAACTTGAAGCGGTGCTCACCTGCTTGCGACAAAATCGGCAGCGGAAGCAGTGACGGCCGCCCCTCGGGCTTTTTCGGACACTGGTAATGACCTTTCCCTTGCACCAGGGCAGGTCGGGGTTGAAGCCCAGCTCAGAGCACACGCCCCAGACCGGAGTGTCTGGCTTGCCTTTTCTGCCGGGCCCACGTTTTTCCAGCACTCCAGGGGTTCCGTTTGTGCTGCAAGCATGGAAACAAACAACCCAGGGCACTATGTTCAAACACTTATGTGTGCAATGTGACACACCTATCGGACAATGCCCGCTGAACGTCCTTTCTGGTATCTGAGCTTCATCCGAAATGTGGCTCGTGAAGTAAATTAGCCAGTACTCGTGTGAGAACACTGTTGACACCACCATTTGCCTAAAACATCTGTAGCTTAAGGCCACATATATTCAGAACTTTTTTTAATCTGCACTTTCAGACAGTTATTCAGCTGAAATGACATTTCACTCCACTGCGCGACAAGCTTATAACACTTATTCCAGTTTCATCACCTTACCAAGATTTCAAAATCAAGCCGCAGCATGGTAAGAATCAACTTATTGCTTGATCAATCTCAGCTTATATGGTGAATGTGCTGGCAATTTGATTTTTCCATTTTGACGATGCAGTACATCATAACCTACAGCAGCATGACAGCAGAACAGATGACACGATGTACACGGCCTTTTTGAGTTCCTTTTTCAGTTACAAGCAAAAGCGTGCAAATCAACTGAAAATACTCCAAATGTGGCCTAACTAAGCATTGTAGACTTGAATGCAGTAAAGCAGTAAGACAATGTTTACAACTCATTGCAGTGTTCCCTTAAAGCAAAGCAGATGCCTTGCCAATTGACTCCACAAAGGTGGTTTGAAATAAATTGCTACCGAAAAAAAACTGCAACGCTCCTTCAACATGTGCCCAGTGGGACGTGACAGTCACCGAGCCTGAAGTTTTTGCACCTAGTAAGCTTTGAGGTCAACGCATGTATCACTTAACGAGTAAGCACAGTGAAAGCAAACTCCAGCTCAAAAAGCAGCACAGTACATCTCTCACCACATCGTACACTCACGACGTGACAGCCCATCCTTTTCCGACAAATATCCGCCAAAGACGTCATGCATTGTTTTTGAAATTTACCCGGCATCCCGACCGGCTCGTTCTGCGGAGGTCACTCCAGCACCTTCGTGGGCGTGTGACCAGCACCGAACATTGACCCGCATCCCCAACCCACCCCTGTCCTTCCGGGAGGTGAGATCGGCTAACCCCAGTGTAGGGAGACAGCCCCTACTGATGTCCACGGCAGAAAAAGGCTTGGCCACAGCCTCCAAAGAAGACACCCTGGACCAGTCATGGGCATGTTACCAACTCAAAGCAACAATATTACAGTTACACTGACTTAAGCCAAAAAAGTAACTCTGTTACAGTCACAGTTACACAGTTTCCAAAAGTAACTCATTACAGTTGCCGTGTAAAAGTAACATCATTACTTTTGAACTATCACATACCAAATGATAGGGTTTATTTAACAGAAATGCAGGAGGGCGTGCGGGTAGTAAAAACTGCACGTAGTTACAAGCCACTGAAAAAAGTAAAAGCAACTAATTACCGACAACGCATTTACTATTAACTAGTTACTGCCCAAGACTGCCCTGGACTAAGGGCGCCTGGAAAAATAATGTCGATTTCCTTCCTTCTGAATGGCAGGAAGCAAGCGCCGTGACTTAGACATCCTTGGGACTCATACGTGCCAACATCCCACAAAGGGTTAAGTAAGAAACTCATGCGAGACACACTCCAATTTGTGCCAAAATAATGCGGAAGTTAGGCATGACACGAGACGTGTAGGAACTACTTGAAACACTAGAACGAAAACAGCAGGGAAGATGGGACCACGACGACATCTTCGGGAAACATGCGGATGAAACTAGCACAGGTTTGGTTTGCGTGACAGCTGTTGGCCCTCATTTTGGCCAGGATTAGACAAGCAATGGTTGATAAAAATGACAATGAGTGGTAAGACAGGCGTACAAAGTTTTCCTGTGCTTATTTTCACGTTTACATGCCTTCTTAATTACGCATCTTGAGCAGCTTGTTGGTTTACAATTGATTTGTGGCATTAGAGGTTGTGCTATAACTTTCGCCAAAGCCTACTGCAATACTTCGACTACGTGGCTTTCCCAATGGTCAGCCAAAGTTTGCTTGGTGACCATGTTCAAGAATGAGAAGCATCTCAAAATTACAGAGAGAAAAAAAAAACAAAAAGCAAGCAATTGATCCCCAGATAACCCACCAGAATAAATGACAAGGGCTCTTTGAAATCCTACAAGATATCCCTAGCGATCAAAATAACACGTCCTGGAGGGATCCATGGACCAAAAGCTAATTTATAAACAGCCCTTTTGTAAGGCTTAACTAACAAAATAGCGCACGTTTTTCTTTAGCAAGATCTTTAAGGTACAAAGCGCAGGCCCCATTTCCCCAACATAGATGCGCAACGATACATGCATTAGAACGCACAGAAATGTGAACAAGATTTCCCGAGAATTCCCACATATGAGTGCATGAAAATGCTTGCGCAGAAATGCGAACAATTAAGATGCATAACAAATGCATGAAAAGACGTGCGAAGAAATGCACGAAAACCTGCAGTCTCTACAGGGTTGTCAACCACTTTCAACCAGCAAGAAGACTTGCCTTGAAGATGCCAAAGGAGGCGGGGGTGCGACACCAAGGCCGTGTTCGATCAGGAAGTTTTCAAGGCGCGTAGAGTCGCCCAAGATGTGAACCAGCTCAAAAATACTCGGGTCCACCCGTTCTGTAGGCCCCTTGGCCTTCGCGGGACGAGTCGACGGTCCCTTTACACTCGGTGCTGTAAACAAGCCCCCATCAAAACAAAGCAATTCATTTCAGTTTATTTCCACACGTCGGGGGGAAAAACTGCGCAAAGGATTGAGGCACTTAATAAAAAGCAGACCCCTGTCAGGGTGAAAAAAAACATGGAAATAAAGTTTGGTTCTGCTCCCACCCCAGATACAAAAAAAAAAGGTAACCGCAACGCCTTATTTCCAGTAGATGACACAATGAAAGAGGCCATGAAGACAAAATACAGGCTTGATACAATAAAAAGGCTCCTTTGTCGCAATAACAGTATTACCTATTTTATCGCAAAAATAATTGAGATATTAAGGGAAAATGAAAGAAGCTCACACTAATGCGTAAGACATGAAGGTAGCGAAGCTGTAAGCAACCTTCACAATCATTACGACGATTTAAGTACATGATTGCAGACTATTTGCTTCTTCTTCGCTGCCGCAACGACCTTTACTCCATCATTGTTGCTATAAGTGTGAGCTCCTTTCCTTTTTTTAAAAGTGATAATCATTGAACATCACCTTGGAGGGGCGTATACTATGACGCCCTTTCTCGTTCAGACCAAGTGTTGCCACGATTACGATGAACACCGGAGTCTCTTTTTTTTTTTTTTTGCCCAATTTACGGGCCAATGTCCCTAAGTGGATATGCTCAGCTTGAAAAAGTGCGCAAGGGATGCTGGGCAGCCACCGTGAGGCACGCACACATCAGCGCTAGGCATTTTCTTGGTTTTGTTAACTGCCTGGGTGGTCGCCGCGAGCACAGCGCTCACGTGCGTGCGCTTGGCAATTTCTTGGTAAGAGCTTTTCTCTTAAAACATATGAAGCAGTGGCGACTCCCCACCCACTCTCCAGTGAGGTCTCTATGACATCATTAAATCTTGTTTAAGCGATAGACAGCCGCCAACTTAGTCCACCACCAAGAAACATGACTCGGTGACTGTAGTGGGCCCTCAAGTTCCATTTTATCGTACCTTATCACTGGAATGCTATGTGCAGTCGACATACTGGTGACCACCGTAAAGTTCCGAGAAAACGCCCTCCCCCGAAACATCGGCCAGCCCCCTTTAGGGCATAATATTCAATTTACTAAAAGACCCCAAAGACCGCCCACCCCTAAAATTGGCAGATTTAGCGCTTATAAGGGAACACAAATGAAGGCGAATTATCTCATTCATGTGTTGATGCAGTCCCTTAGTATTTGTTTTTTCCGCACGCAACCCAAAAGTTCACCCACATTTTTAACCACATATCTCCGCAGTTTTGGTTCGCACTGCGGCCACTTTTTTGTAATTTTTCGCACCGGATTCGAAAGTTCGCCCACCCCGAAGTTTTCACTTGATATCTCTGCACTCTGGGTGGGCGTGCTTTCAGAACTTTACGGTATGCATCTGTGCTGACCCCTATTCAGTCACTCCCGCCCATGCCAAGTCACTGCAGCACAAAATCTGAGAGATTCTCAATATTTCTTCCAATTTTTCGCTTTGAAAAATGCCTTTCCCATCTGGAATGGCACTGGTTGCTTTATCAAAGGCCTGTTCTTTCATACTGAACTGAGTTGTATTTTGTTTTCGTGGCCACCCCTTGAAGCAACGAACAATGCTCCAACACCAGAAAAAACAGCAATTGACTGTGCTATTTAAACTCTGAAACGGTGCGCAGACTGGTGCGTACACCCAATGCATTACTAACACTGGTGAATGCAACAGGAGCTACGAAGTTGTGACATTCCGCTTTAAAATGAACTGCATTGAACTGCAGCCACATGTACTGCCGCAAAGCAAAGTGAGAAGCAAAGCGAGCGTATTAAAAGCTGTTGTAACAGCAACATTACTTTACGAGAACAGTTATGTGTGCAAAGCTTGCAAAAATGGAAAACTTAGTCCCCAGACATAGTCCCCAGAACACAATGAACAAATTACTTCAGGTTGTTACTGTCCCCCCCACATGGTTAGTCATTAATGTGCCATAGAAAACACCACTGGATGGCTTGTTTATTTTCTATGACCTCAATGCCTATTCAAATGTTAAAGAATCAAATCTTTATTTGGACCATAAGACGAGGCAAGGCAAAGGAGATCCAAACGTCTCGTGACGAGGCCAATGTATCGCGAGCACATGTAAAGAAAATGATTGAATGGATGCATCCATATAAACTAAATATACAGTGACCGACAACTCAAGAGCAAGCGGCAAATATGCTCAGAGTGGAAACAATACCCGTTGGCCAACTAACGTTAGTGACATCGTGTTTCGTCAAACTTTTGATATTGCTGGCTCTCACTCACCTTGGGACTTCGATAGAACCAGTCACAGCGTCCGAACTTTCCTGGCCTTCAAGATGACTTGGAGGTGTCGTGGCCTTTGGATAATCGTGATCATCTGCAACAGAGAGTACTAATGTACAGCAAAGCATAGTGTAGACGAACGGACAAAGTTGGGCTAGTTGGTAGGGTGTCATCTGGTGGAAAACAAAAAGCGCTCAAAAACAGACGTAGACAGCACGGCGGGAGCAGACCTACCCACAACCCTCTGCGAACCTCTTCCCAGCTTGTAAAGAGTCTTTAAAGCCCACTGCATCATCAGTGCTGCCTAAAGTCAATGGCTAATTCCCCATCCTGTAAGCAAGAAGAACACTACTAAGTTAAATAATAATAAATAAAAATAAATAATAAACAAAACTCTGACAACTCTGTTTGCAAGTTCATAGTGCCCAGAGCCTTTTTTGGCGGGTCATATTTTTTCAGCTATAATAGCAACACCATGCGTGCACTGCTACCCATTCCTGTTTTGAAGCCTGTGTTCTTATCGAGTAAATCTGGCTGAACAAATAATCCACTTCGGCGGAGGATATGCCATGACTCCGCATTAATGTTGCAATGTCAGAAAATAGTTGGGTCGGACATGATAACGAAGAGGCCAGTGGTTTTTAACTTTCAATCAGAGCATTCAGGTCATTGCAGCCTGCAACCACAGAACGACCTAACACTGACTCCCTGACTTTGAGGGTAAACATAACAAACACTTCTTGAGGGAGGCAACCTCTTAGCACGTTTTCTCTGCACATTCCTGGCATGATGGAAACCCCCATTCAATAACGCCTAAACAGGTGCTATCGGTCGAGGGTCCGAAATACGAACAAACAGACCCCGCAGCTCGCTGACCTCACTTTCATAAAAAAATCCCCCATGCTACACGGACCAATTTGGATGAATGCCATGGCAGCGATCATGTGCTACTGGCCACCACCCCTCTACATGGGTTAAAATACGAGGTCAGTACTGGCTTCGCCAGCCTCGCCACACAGACTGGACGAAGCTAAGAGAAACACGAGCAGAAAGACACCAAAGTGGGGAAGCCAATTTCTCAACCATCCAAGAATGGATCGCACAGCTATACTGAGATGTGAAGGCCCATACCAAAACAATACAGACTTCCACCACCACACCTCGCATCGACGCCTGCCTCCTCCACATGTAAGAAGCCCGATGAAGCCTGCTAAACCACTAGAAAAAGCAGCACTTGAACCAGAAACTCAAGAAATGCATTGATCTACTCACTGCCAGGGTGGTAGAATACTCGAACAAGTTAGCAAGAGAAAATGGGCTAACCCTTCGGGATGGGCTTCGAGGCACATTAAGCACCTCCAAAACTTGGAGGCTACTCCGGTATTTGATCAGCCCGAAAGAAAGTAGGACGGAATCCCACCACAGCAAGGCTAGGGTCATTCGCTAATTCCCAGGCAGTGAATCAGATCTCCTTTTAACTCTCAAAGCCCGGTACTTTTCTAAGCAACCGTCGAAGCCATTGCACCCCTCTAGTGGCAACCAAAACAAGCTTCTCGATGACGATAACTGTCTTCACAAAGTTACCACGGCCATTCGAAATCTGAGGCGCCACACGGCTCCACAAATTGACCAAATTACTAACAAAGCACTCATCAATCTCGATGACCCTTCGCTTTTAGAACTTACCGCCAACCTGAACAAAAATTTGGAAGGCAGGCATCCTACCCAACGATTGGAAAACATCGGACGTCTTCCTCACACCGAAACTAGGCAAACCACCAGCCTTTGAAAACTTGAGGCCCATCTCTCTTACTTTGTGCATGGGAAAACTCCTAAAGCATGTGGTTCTCAGCCAATTGCAACTGTATCTTGAAGACTCTGGTAAAAGCCCACCAACAATGATGGGATTTCATCCGCAACTGTCAATGCAGGATATCTCACTCCAACTTAAAGACAAAGTGATGGCCCCTGCAACTGTGCCTCCCCCAATGCCATCCTCGCATCAGACCTCAAAGGGGCATTTGATAACGTCAAGCCCACAGCAATTTTACACAGGTTCAACACACAGGGAAGCGGAGCCAGAGTATACAACTACATCAGAGATTTTGCCTTGGGAAGGAAAACCATCTTAGCCGAGGAACAGGCCACGGACCCATTCTTATTGGGTGGGCGCGGAACACCACAAGGGGCTGTACTGTCTCCTATACTTTTCAATATTGCCCTGCTAGGCCTGCCGCTACTCCTCGACAACATCCTGCGGATCCGTCACGGCCTATGTGCAGACAACATAACCATATCACAGGGTCAATCAGATAGTTAGGAAGCCGCCTACAAGAAGCAGCAGATGTGGTCGCTGGCTATGCCAAGTCATACGCCCCCCAGAAGACTGAGCTACTCCTGGTCTCACCACCCAAAAAACACGCTCCAGGTTCAACGTGGTCCACGCTCAAGGCATCCTGGAAGGAGGATGCCTCTCTGAAGCTTTTTCTTGACTTAATTAAAGTTTATTCTCTCTTTCTCTCCCTCATAATTGGCGCACGGAATTCTGTGGCTGAACGCCAGCACAGTTTACAATTGACAAATTTCACGGGGCATATAATAAGTTTCTGCGGTGACAAACTCCACAGGGCTGTGCAGTGGATGGGACAAATGTCCATGGTGCAAGCGGAATGGGTTGAGTGGTCGCTAACACAAAAGTTGTCTCTGAAAAAGCTACTGAAGGTAGCAACCAGGCTGCTGGCCAAAACAGTGCTGTGTCGTGTACAGCTGCCAGAATGCACACGTTCCTGTGTCTTTTAGACAGTAGGACGCCACTGTGGACACAGAAGGTACTGAATTTTGTTCTATGCCACTACATCGCCCCTTTCTTGGGTTCAGGGGCAAGTCAAAGCTGTGAGTGTGTCAAAGTTGCAATAGACGCACAAAAGACCAGTAATGGCCCAATGATGGCGTCTGTACGCCATCAGATTTCTAGGACTTCAAAAACCGTGACGTGTCGTAGCAAAAACAGGCCGCAAGTTTGCTTGCTGCTGTATGTACACACACTCCTGCACAAATGTCGACCTGAGTAACCTAATGATCGAAGACACCCTCAAGGGATTGTCGGAAAATGCAAAAAATTGTCTGACAATGTGAGATCCCTATGACCCTAATTTCAACAAGTTACAACGATGAACTTGCGCAATAGTGAGCCAAGCAAATTTAAAAGCAGGGCAACTGCAATATCAGTGCACTGTACATGGTCGATACACAGGTTGAGGCCATTGGAAATAATAACACTTACTTTGCAGCATTGTCCCACGGAAAGACGTAGATAAGGCACTCAAAAATAAATATATATATTTGCCGCGACACAGTATTCGCAGTATTAGAGCGCACTAGAATAATCTTCTAGTACACTATGAAACACCGCGCGAACTGACAGCGCCTGTCAGTTTCGCTGGTTTTCGCTCTAGTTTCGGTAGTTGTTCTGGCGGTTCTGGCCATGTGCCGGCTTTGGCTATGAGATTAGCGCCGATATCTTAATCCACAAAGCGGAAATCCGTGTGGAATTTGGAAATCAGAGAACAGCGGCGCTGCTCTGTAGATCCAAGGTAGATCTACGCAAAGAGTGAATTTTTCTCCCTTTTTTTGGGCTTTGTCGCACCTTGAGGTGGTCAGCATAGAATTGTGGCCAGGGCCACAATCAAGATTATCACCATCAACGACCAATGACCAATCACAATTCACAATCATGAAAGGACGAAAGCGACGAAAGCCAACGAAGTGTCTATTTAAACCTTCGAACTGTTCAAAACACGACAAAATATATCCGTCGTCATTTAAACCGTTTCCGTCGCCTTCCTGCGTTCGACCTACGGGTGGTAAGTGGCGTCGGGCAACCAAAGGCACAAATCGTCGGTCTGAAGAAACGTCCGCCCAATGCGTACCGAGCACTTTGCGCCCTGAGCATTGGTCGGACGTTTCTCTGCGTTTCTCTTGACAGACAGACAGACAAGGAACTTTATTGATGGTACAAGGAATTGATACAAGGAACTTTATTTATTGAAATGACTAGGCGCATGTCTGTAGTTTAAGAGCCTTGCAATGAAGCTGCTGCCATAGCTGTCTTATGTTGGTACTGAAATGAGTCGTCAGGAATTAGCTCCCAAAGTGGGTTTCACAACGAGACTTTGTGCGCACTCTTGTGGTGAGCGATGGTTTGTCCACGTTGCACAAACAGTCCCAGCTTCAGGCGTGTTTGCAACGGCAGGGCAGAAAGCAGTGTGCATTGGTGAATAGTGTGGCAAAGCCAACTTTCACATCCATGCTAATGCTTTGTATGCACCAGAGACTCCTTCTCGTGCATACATGCACACAAAGCATAGGAGAGAGACTTCCTCTGAACGTCTCGTCCAGTGCTTTATTTGTATGCATGCATATGTGTGTGCATGCATCCATGTATGAATCTATGAAAGGGGCACTTCCTCCCATACATGCATAATGAAAAACATTGGAGAAAGACTCTGTCTTGGTCTCATTCATATAAAGTGTTGGCAGTTGTGCAAAAGTGGGCTTTGCCACAATACTTGGAAGAGTAGGTTGCTGTTTTTATAGTTACGTTGGCTTTCCTGTGGAGCATCGACACAGTCCATAGCTTCGGGAGCACGACGCTGCTGCTTCGCCATTGTGTTATGCGATGACGTTTTTACCCCCACTCAAGCCCACATTTAAAAAAAGTGGTTTGTGTTTTTTCCTCTGAAAATTTTCACACCAGTCATGCTTTTGTCTGTTGATTTATGCCCATCTGCATGGTTGTAGTAGCGTGCGTAGAAAGCACAGCAAAAAATTATCATTGCATTTGCAGAAGCACATTTAACCTTACAGCATTGAGGTAGTTGTTTGCCAGACCTTCTGGGGCGAGGTGCAGGCAGGAGATAAAAATCTCAAACTTTTTGCAAGATATTGTGAAGGACAGAAAAGAACCAATGAACAGTAGGAGATGAGGCGAAAATGGGACAGCACAGGGCAAGGGACGTTTAGGTAATTGGGAAATGAAGCTGTGGTTAAGTGCACAATGAAGGTGGCTGAAAATCAACTGAATGCAGGATTTATTGAGCCCCCTGAAGTCGTCCAGACATTTTTTTGATAAATTCTTCTTCATATTTAATTATTTTCTTTTATAAAAGAAGGATTGATGGGGATGATGAACCAAGTGGAAGCAAAAAACTTAAACCAAGTTTGAAAAAAATTTGGAAGACACTTATGCATTGCCTTGATAGTGGTAGATGAACTTATTCGCATTGTATTACTGTGCACTTATGCTAGCCAGTGCCAGCTTTTCTGTGACATGAAGCCCTTAACACCACAAGTGAGAGACAGTTCTTTACTCTGCATCTAAAAAAATTAAGGAAGTTCACACTAACACGTAGTAAGACTTGAAGGTAGTGAACCTGTACGCAACCTTCACGTCCGTCGCGATGGTTGAAGTACACGATTGCAGCCAATTCGCTCCTTCTTTGCTGTTGCAACGATCTATCATTGTTGCTATAAGTTGAAGCTTCCTTCATTCTTTTGAAGTGATCATCATTGGACATCACCCTGGAGGACATACACCATGACGTGTCTTTCTCGTTCCAAGCTTGTTGCCACGATTACGGCGAAAGCCGGAGTCTTTCTTTTTTTTTTTTTTTTCCCTCCAATTTAGGCCAATCTCCCTAAGCGGGTATGCTTGGCTTGACAAACGTGCACAGGGCACGCTGGGCGGTCGTCGCGAGACAGGCACACATGAATGGTGGGAATTTTCTTGGTTTTGTTAACTGCCGGGTGGTCGCCGCGAGGCCCGCACTCATGTGCGCGCGCTCGGCAAGTTCTTGGTATTTTTAACCTTGGACATGAAAAACTACGATTTGCTAAACAACTTTGTTGTTAAAACAGTAAAAACACTGAGGAGTTCTTCCAATTTCTTTGCCATTGCATGCAAGTGCAGACGCTGTCGAGAGGAGAGATGGGAGGCACGGGCCCAGTGATGTGCGCTGCTCCCAATGCATGGTGGCATGGTGACCGGCGGGGCTGGCTCCTGAGCAACCAGCCAGCGGTGGTTGGCTGCCGTCTAAGAGCTTGGACTGGTTCGTGGAGATCCACAAGTTGAAAGGTGGGGCCTTTCAACTTTGTTTGCTGTGGTGTGGGAAAGCGACAATGGTTAACTACTGTCTACAAAAAAGCTTAAATTGGCAGGTTTAGGTAAAATATTCAAAGGATATGAATGACTTCGATTGCGCATTCGCTGCACCCCATGTTTTACCACTTTCGCTGCCTTGCTATGTTCGTGCCTGTTATTCATCGTCATACACACTTCCCAGCACCCTGCATGAAATCTCAAGCTCCCATAAACTGCTGAAGCATACATTACACTTTAGACTTATGGCACTGCTGGAAGGCTTTGACGCTATGTACTGCAATATTAAAAAGAGCAGGGCAAATTTTCATTTGGGCAGGGAAGTAGTACTGTACGGTGGTGTGTTTTAGTGACTGATGCGTTGGGACCTTTTTTTAGACTGTACCTGATTACCGTCGTCTGCCTAAAAGTTTGTTCTGTTATGTTTGTTCAGTTTGTCTTGACGGCTGAAATGCACTGAAATGGCATACATAGCCTTTTTTGTTGAAAGTGGGGCGTTGGAAGGGCCCAGAAATATATAAAATCACCAGTGCTCAAAGGAGCCAAAGTAGCCGAGTCGCCACGCTGAAATTTCCATCGCCACGAGTCTCAAAAAGTCGCCACTTTGGCGACAAATCGCCAGACCTGACAACCCTATTGGTGGCTAGAATGTGACTGAGTGAGTCGCCAAAGGCTGCTTCTTCCAAATTGAACAAAGTTGTGCTTTGTCTTCACAGCCCCGTTAAGCACTTTCCCTCTGTCCCCCTCTCTGTCCCAAGGAACCTTCCAAGCAGTGAACCTCTGGGGACCTGAGTGGGCTGATGCTGTCAGGCTTCCTGGAAGACCTTGGCAGCCAGATGGTCATGGGAAACGGACATTCCACCGTACTGCCCCTGGATGGCGAGCTGGAGAGCATTCTACAGCAACCGGATGGCCTGCTGACGGAGCCTTGGCAGTGTGAGTGGTCCAGCACTCAGTGGCCCTTGGGGACTTCTTCCGCCAGTTGATCCGGGGCTGTTCTGGTTGTCTTCCGATTGTCGAGAAATGTAATGTATATGAAGGGGTGGGGTTAAAATTTGGTTGAACTTCTGTTTGAAGCTACGGTTAAGTACCCGCCGCGCTGGCTGAGTGGTTACGGTGTCGTGCTGCTGAGCCCAAGGATGGAGGTTCAATTTTCCAGCCGCAGGGGTGGCTGTTTTGACAGGCTGAAAACGAAAATGCCCTCAAAACTAATCCAGAGCTGTACACTACAGCACGTTAAACCCTACAATCAACGAATTAATTAAAGCACCCATTGCGTCTTCAAGTTTGGATCCCAGTAAAACACTGATGTTGGATTGCAGAATTAAGAACCTGAAGCACTAGTTTTATAGCCACAGCAGCGCTGGAGTAAGGTGCAAAAGTTCATAAGGACATGCACCATCTTAACAAGGATAAACTTATGTCTTCCTTCCTATTATTTTTTTTTTCATCACTTGCATCTGAAATTGTAGTCGAAAGTCCATCATTACCAACTGTTGACTCCCTTTGCTTGCGACTTGTGCGGCCTCATTAAAGGAGCCAAGCAGACAAAATACAGGTTCGTTTTATGCGAAAGATTTTGTGTTCTATAGTGCCTCCAGCGCTTGTCCAGAGGCAAACGGTGCTTTATTCACCGAGAAACTAATCAATTTAATGAAGTTAAAATTTTTGACGCACCCGCCAAATCGTGTGTTTTCGCGGCGTCTGCAGTGACATCACAGGAGCGCTCTCCAGCCGATTGTGGAGCCTCACTTACCGTTAGTCAACCTAGATGGCGCCACCATACCACAAAGAACCATTATCTGCCTTTGCTTTTTTTTTTTTTTTAATGATATTTGTACCTGGCTTGTTTTTGTTATGGAGAAAATCATTTTCGTGAGACATGGTGTTCAGTCGACAAATATGGTCCCGTAAGGCCATTGTCGCTTACACCAATGGCCAGTGTCATGTAAGACAACCCCAAAGAGCCGCAGTGCTGTGCAGCTAACAAGCATGGTGCTTTCTGTACCAACCAACAGTACGCATCGGTATGTTTACGTGCACTTTTCGTAACTTGCACTGCTCACCCCACCATTCTGCTGCTATAAAAAGAATGTGCCCTACATTTAGGTGCAAATTGCTCGTTCGGCAAGCTTGTAAGCCCTGCCTAATTTGCGTTTGCTTTTGGCGGCCTTCAGCCGATCGCACAGCTGGGCACATATGACATCATAGGTTCTGTTGCAGGAAATGCGCTAGTGGGTCGCACGGCCATTCCATTTTTTCTTAATTATATAGCTTATTCGAGTGAAGTGTGCGTTGAAAGTGGTGTGAGTATGATTCTAATGAGGCAATCTTTCGGATTAATTAAACTTGTGTTTTGTCTGCATGGCCCTAAAAAGGTGGTGGGGAGGGAGGGCCCTTTTGGGGTGCCCACTTTACAGCTACTCATCTGTGCTGAACTGTTCACTGCACTCAAAGCGCGAGCCTCTGTCACTGAGTGCACAGTTTTCATTGTCTGTGGGTTAAATGCCGTGCCAGGCACGCTGCATCATTTATCAGCCAAGGAGCTAAGGCACCAGCGCTGGGCCACCAAAAGCAAAGATGTAAATCCTGCATCGAAATCTTCAGCTCTCCGAAAGAATGCCGGCCGAAAAATTTTTAGTTTGCGTACCTTCGGACGAGAAAAGTGTGATAGTAGCTACATTCTTTTTCCGTTTCACTTTTTTCCCCTTTTTTTTTTTTGGCATCCCCTGCTTATTTCAAGACTAAAAACAACTGCTTAGTTAGAAGCATATGATGTGCCTTAGGCTCGCTGTAAAAAATACCGGCAAAGTAGATTTTATGCGCACGCATAAACTCGTGTTTCTCGAGGGCTGTGTTTGAAGTTTGGTCTCAGAAAGCAGCCAAAAGTAAAATGTTTTTTGAATTGAAGAAAGGAAGAATGAAAGTTCCATGCAATCTGATACTGTGGCCTATCCAACAGCCATCATCCGTGCTATAATCTTGTGTCTTCATTAAGTGCCTCAATACAACTAAAAAGCTTTCCCATGTATTGCGTTGCTCTTCTGTCATGTTCACAAATTCAGAATGGTAGCCAGGCAGCCTACATGTTTCGGGGTGGTTGGGGGGGTCAAATGAGAGCAAACTGCTGTTCGGTGGGAATAAATGGTACAATACTTGGTTATGTAATTCTTTTCTAGCACTTGAAATTATTACTAAGCGTAAAGATTAAACTAACATATTTTCACAGACTCTATTTACGAACTGTTAGTGCCTCATGTTCGAACAGCAAACCCGTCACTTGCTGATTACTTGCTCTGAAAGCTGATCCCCTCCCCCTTGTTCCCAAGTTTTTTTCTCTGCCCTAACCTTGTCTCTGTAGCGAAACACTGATCTGGTTCTCAGTTTCTAAGGGACTACACACAAATGTGGTTAATCGAGAGTAAACGCCGATAATGCTTGGGAATTTCTATCACCAGCCACTGTAGTAGTCGCTGCTTTACTTGTGGGGGGTGGATGTGAAGCAACTTTGTGTTGGAAATTGCTAAACGCCTTTACTCTGCATGATTACGGGGTGTCCTTGGTCTGAAGGGAACGTCTAGTTCAGGCAGTGCATGTCACACAGTTTGAAACGTTGCGTGCAAGGTCGTTACCATAACGAAAGCGTGCTGCTCTGAGTCAATAGGCTTTGCCTAGCAAAATACTGCATATTTGGTCACTGTAGGGTGTGCACACTATTTTATGCAAATTATTTTTCAAGATTGCCATTGATTTCTCCTAGAGCCTTGACTGAACGTATTTTTACATGATGAAAAAAGGGGTGTTAGTGTTCTACTGCTCTGCTCAACAGCTTCCTTTAATTGTTAAGTAAACTCTGTGAACTTGTCAGTCTTGCTGTTTTTTCCCCTCTGATTTCAAATGTGGAATTTTTTTTAGTCAGTCAGTTAGTTACCAACATAATTAGAGACAATTTGCCATTTTTGGAGGAACAATAGACAAAGCAGTGTAAGCCATAAAACTGTAATCTTTATATTTTCCAATACTCTGTCTGAACCCTGGTAAGTGCAATAAGAGAATCGCTTTTTTGATGCACTGCTTAGAACTTATTTTACAGCTCATGAAACTTTGGTGGGACCAGTTGCAAGAAGCCATTTTTAGTGCCCATTTCAAACACCAAGTTAATGAGCTGTAAAATTAGCTGTAAATGAGCTGTAAACAGCATAGGCTACGTGTGCACAGTTGGCTTCTCCACTCAGCTTTGGTGCCGTGCGAAGAAGCGAAAACAAATCAAGTGCCTGCCCTGACGAGTATACAGGAGTGCTCACTGCTCTGTGGCACTTCTGTGTCCGAGCTGTGGTGTTAAATTATGAATTGGTTTGCGAGAAGTGTTTCGTGAGATGTGGCCAAAGTTACCCTAACTTGCTTAAAAAAATAATAATAGAAAATTCAGGGATGGTGATTGGTCGGAAACTCTCTTCCTCACAGGCTTCAACTCTGTGGTGGTGAAGAACCATGTCATGGAGGCAGTCAACCAGGTTCAGCAGGTGATGAAGCAGGCTTGCTGAAGGGGAGGAATTGGGATTTCAATGCGTTCTCTTGCCCCCCCCCCCTCCTTTCTTTTTGTACGTCATACTATAAGATGGTTGTGCATTGTGTACTGCAGCATTCTTCATCAATAGTTTCCCTGATCTGATGAAAGGTGATCGACTGCCTTCTCGCGACCCTTGATCAAACTGTGAGCTGCTCCCACTGATACTGTAATGCACTGTGCCTTATGAATTCCATTTGTTCAGCTACTAGTAGGGTAGTGTTTGGCGGGTTCCGATTGTGTGCATGTGTATGAACGGAATTGCTTTGATGGTGGGTGCTTCGGGAAAGGCACATATTAGGGGTGAAAAAGTGTGTACATACTGTTGCTCATTCATCCTTCATCAAGGGCCAATCAATGTGTAGTTACCAAGGTACCAAGTATGCTGTGATTGACACGTGCATTGGTTGTGTGTGCCTTGTTAAGGCAAGAGAACACAGGCAGCAGGGTTCAGTGTCATCACTGATTGGAACGGGTTTCTCCGCTTTAATGGCTGGATTATGTACACGATGATAATGATGTTGATTGCATATACCCAAAGCGGGGTTTTCAACATACTCCCGCCGCAGCAGCATGCGTCTGCTGCAAACAACTACAAGCATGAAACGGACAGGGAAGCCGCCAGTCTTGCTGGCAGTCCGATGCCTCTGTTTCTGCTGGCGATCGGTAATGTCTGGGCATTGCAGCTCTTTTTGAAACGATTCTATAGCTCAGCGAATCCTGCAGTTCATCGAAACACCTGATTAGAAGCTCAGGCTCCTCGTTGCGGCTCGCACTGGTGCACCACTCTTGATGTGCGCTCTGTGTACCTCTCAACGGCAAGCACGCGAGTCACTTTGCTTGTCGAAGGAATTCCGGCGCTGCTGTTCTGCTTGACGGTCTGCTGCTTCTGCTGCATCTTGTGAGTTGAGCCACACAGTGACAAAAGAAGGTTGATTGGTTCTTTGTCGACATCTTTAGACACGTTCACCGTTGTTGGCAGCTTCGTCGTCGTCCCGTTTGAACAGCATCAGTAAAATATCGGCAGTCGTGTCTCGTCACATCCTTTACTCCCGCCCGTAAGAAATGGGGTGGGCATGAACAATTATAGTCTATCGCCGGACTTTCTGTCCGTACCATTTCTCCTTCCGAATCATTGGTTGCCAGGTGTGTTCATCACTTCTATTTCCTGCTGTGCTTCAACTTGCGTCGCCGCTTCAGAAGTGCTGAGTGTTGTAACGGTGGCACGAACAACAGAAAGTTTGTATTGGTATTAAAAAGGCCAGACTGCACATTTCCTTGAGTTCGGCACTGATGGTGTACGTCTCTGGCACGTGCAAATGCTGTTTTCCGAAATTCTTCCGAGTCTTGAACTTGAGTGTACGGTCGGCTACGTTCAGTGATAGATGTCGGCTGTATCTGCAGTTCACGGGTCTCCATGTCTGCATTTTAGTCTTGTAATCACTTTTCGGTACTGTAAAGGTGTTGGCAACATTCCACGCCGACGGTGCTTTCTCCTATACAAGCCTTGCCTAGTGGGTAACCATGTCTTTGTGGACAGGCTTTATGCATGCCATAATTTGTGGGCCTGCACTATCTAGCCCACCTTTTCCAAACACAATAGGTGCGGGCAAGTAGTTGCATGCGTGTGTAGGTACAGCTTCGAGATTTTCAGGCGAGCCTTTGCCGTACATGAAGTCTGGGACGAAGATGTACTCAAAACTGACCTGGTAACGGCTCAATGCACGTTTCTTCAGGAGCTTACGCTACGCTCAATTCGATAGCGACCGTTTCTGTTTTTCCCAAGCTCCGTGGTTGATGGTAAGTTCTCGATGTCCCCATTGTGACGAACAGGCAGTTTTTTCGGCTAACGAGTATAAAAAACTCTCTCGGGGGTTTTTGAGGGAGCTGGCCATTTCAAAAAAGGATGTAGATCTCCGTCTAAAGGCTGCTTGTTCTTGAGGCACTGGTAACCAATGTTGGAGGTAAGCGTTAGCTCTAAAAAGGCCGAGCATGTATCGATGCACCTCCTCAACCTCCTGCTCAATTTCTTCTTTGATCAAGTTAAATATATCAGAATCCAATTCGATTACATCACTTCTGATTTGTTGAAGGTTCTCTATGTTAGCCTCCAGTTTCGGTACTGTGGTGATTCGGTGAGACAATAGAGAGTTTTAGTACAGCGTTTGTTGCCTTTGCTGTATGCTAAACGCTAAATTTTGCAGTCCCGCTACGTAAACACCGCTAGTGGAGTTTTAGTAGGAGCGTCTCATCAGTTTTGCATTAGCGGCAGCGCTAATGCATACGACGCCATCTCTAATGTTTTGCGAAATGACTCGCCGGCTGATCTGCAAGCGGAGTGCCAGTGTGCTTGGAGATTTTACGACTATCCAAACAATTGTAAACAAATGCTCTCCCGTTAGTATTGAATGCAACACGGCCACAGCACGGCATGAATATTCTCTTACCTTAGTAAGTTCCATAAAGACACCGTTGAAGCCCGTTGAACTTCTTTCGTGCAATCGCACAGAACGCCCTGAACTGAATGCCCGGGTTTGACGCATACATTTTATTCAACTTCAAAACAATCCAGAGAGGCGTTTCGAACTAACACAACGTCACGACATGCATTGCAAGTCTGAACTGCGATCGACTGGCGATCGGTTGCCTCCTCCTGCCGATTGTAAATTCGGCACTCACCTCGCGTGCAGTTTGCGGGGTGGAACAGCAAGTCTGGCGCTCAAGCCGAGAGGGCTTTTAGCCACGCACACTGTACATACCCGATGCGAGCTTGAGTTGTATGTCGCTCGAGAAAGATAATCCAGAGCATGGGAAGCACTGTCCACCCGCAGAAACACAACGTCCCATTTCATCGTGAACGTGCCCACAACACACACACACACACACACACACCGCTTCGGTCGCTGGCGTGGCTACAAAGCTTCGTTCGGGCAGTCAGCGATGTCACGACGATACGGAGCTGCGTGAGGGGCGATGTGCTAAGCACTCGACGTATTTAAAAACACAGGGGCGAAGAACTTGGTTCACCGGGAGCAAATTACTGTCGACAGAAAAGCGGAATCGTGGATGCTTGCCAACTTGCCAACTTCATACATGCCTCCTGAGGGCTGAGGGCTGAGTCTTCCATTTTACGCACTCGACCTCGCCAGACCGTGAATGTATGAATGAATGAAAAGTCTTTATTTATTGTGGAATGGCTCTTTGGCCTAATAGGGGGGAAGAAGGGTGTCGGAGAAAAGACAGAAACAAAGAAAGAAGTGCGTACACACATGCGTGTACATGGTATACATTTGCAATCACATGCGGCGATCGATGCCTGCCCCGTGAGCGAACGCCCAGAGGGAGAGCAGTGTGTCGCGGCTGTTGTTGTTGGGGGTGGTCCATTGATGCAGAGTGCTGATGTGCGGTGGCAGGTACTGGGCACGGAGGTCCTGGTAGCCAGGGCACTCCCACAGTAAGTGGGTCACTACTGTTGGGCACACTTCCATGGTGCATGTGGAGCAGCTCACCATGGGGCCCTGTTCCTGGTCGCCGTCGTCGTCGGTAGCCCTGGGCCTGCATCAGTGGTGGGCCTGCCATTTGGCGAGCACGTCTTCTGTTAGTGCGGCCCCCGCACGTGCTTTGTGGATGAGGACCTGAGCCCCCCGTGGCAGTCCTCGGGGCAGTGGGTGGTGGTTGGTGGGGATGTGCTGCCAAAGGGCACGCCTTCGCTCCTTCTTGGCTGCCAGAATTTGGGCTCTTGGGTTGGGGTCGTCTGGTGCGGGCATAGTCTGGGTCACCAGGGCGCAGCGCGGTCGTCCATTAGCTCGCTCGCCAACGCCTGTGCAGCTCCATCGCCAATGCCACCGGCGTGACCTGGTACCCAGTCCACCCTCACCTCCACTCCATAGTGCCCGGTACAGCACTGTGTTTGCCATTTTGATCCCGCAAGCAAGCATGCCAGTCCTGGGGGTGCGGCTAAGGGTTTTTATGGCCTCTCTACTGTCTGTGCAGATCACCACCCTCTCCCCTGTCTGCCTCAGTCCTCGGCTTGTCTCCCCACAAACCTCGTCCACTGCACACAGGATGGCGGACAGTGAAATCTGGTCTGGGCTGGGTTGGTGCTCATACACGTGGATCTGTCTGCATGTGCCGATTGGGGAGATCGCAGCCAGCCTGGCTGCGATCCCAGGTTGGGGTCCCAGGTGGCTGCCATTAACACAGAGTTCCAGGTTTTGTCAGTACGGGCAGCTGCTGTTCTACGCTCAGCTTCATGATCCTGCTGATGGCACTTTTTGAAGAGTGGTTTTGGAAGCTTGAGGAGCACATTGAGCCAAGGCTCCAGCAGGCGTGGCAGTTTGGGTGCATCGGAGGGTAGTTCTTTTGTGAGGGTGAGGAGTCCTCTGCCCGCAGTTGTGTTTTGCCATCGTAGTTCGTGGCCTTCATTGTGTGCCTCGATACGGCACGGAGAAAGCCGTACACCGCGGCAGCACAGACTCTGTCAGACAACGCTGTCACCGAGAAAAACTGCTCGTTTTGATATTGTAGTGGCGGCGTGTGCCACCGATCACTGAACGACTAGACAACTTGAGTGCCCATCGGAACAAAAGACCCTTTATTCCAACTTGCGCATGCTTATATACCTAAACAACACCGGCGCCACCTGCGGCAGTGATCAGGGAGCCGAAACCAAATAGACAAATATACAACACATTCCCTTCCTCAAATACAGCTATATGGATTAGTAATGTAGTAGGTTAGTATGTTAGTACATATGCAAAATTACTATTCAAAAATACAAGCTGCACAATGAGCATAGCTATATAGTACTACAAAATCACATCATTTGCAAAAGAAATCCACCACACCGGATATGTCCGTTCCATTCGCTTTAGCACAACTTCGCTTGCTACACGTTGTAGCCATAGCGCTCTGGTGGTAGTCTCTCTCTTGGTGGTTGCACCCTGCATTGCTGTGTGACTGCTCCTGGAGACTTGGCCGATTGCGTCGCAGCAGGCGACCTGTGCGCCTGCGCAGCCGACGGAGACGTGGGTGCCTGCGCAGCCGAAGGAGCAGCAGCTGAAGTTGTCGTAGTTATCTCTGGGGTGGGGCCCTCACATGTAGGCAGAGATCCTCCTCCCCTAGCTGTACCGTTTCCTCCCCACGTATAAAGGGCGGCAGAGGCTCGTGGCACCTTTGAGAACTTCGATGCATTCCACATTTTGCCGTCAGCCAGGCGGAAAGAGGATGGTCCCTTCCTGCTGATCACTTCTCTTGGGCGGCTGAATTCTAGGTCGCCTTTAAATCTAGTAGTGGGTTTCTTCACCTCTGACGAAGTACCAACGTCAACTCTGGTTTCTCTTGCGCCCTCCGAGCGTCCGTGTATCGTTTGCTGCTCTGTTGCTTTTGCTTCACTTTGCTTGCTAATCCATTGGGCTTTGCCCGCGTGGGTTCGAATCCCATCCTCGTCGCCAATGTAGTGGCGGTGTGTGCCGCCGATGAATGAACGACTAGACAACTTGAGTGCCCATCGGAACAAAAGACCCTTTATTCCAACTTGCGCATGCTTATATACCTAAACAACACTGGCGCCACCTGCGGCAGTGATCGGGGAACCGAAACCAAATAGACAAATATACAACACATATAGTACTTCAATAGTCCTGCTGACGTCACTGTCGAGCACACAAATGGTAAATTGATTCGCATTTACCGCTTTGTCCGAGTACTCTGGACACCTGCTCCCATGCATCTTGCTGAAGTTGTTTATCCCGGTACGTCTTCAAACGCTGGTCGTACAGCAGCGGTCGCCGGTGCACTTCTTCTTCTATTAATAAATCGTCGCTTGCAAGCGAATCCATTGCGCACACTTTTCACTTCCCACAAATGTCGAACGAATAAACCACACCAAATGAAGACAGTACGGCAGGCCGCGCGGAACAACTTTTTACGCACGTTGCGGGCAAACAAAGCTAACCCAATCGTCACCGCGGAATGGTGAAATAGCACTTCCCGCGCCGGCAGCTACTGCCATCGCCTCCGCGATGCTGCTGCAGCCGGGAGGACGGAAGTCACGTCAGGTCTCGTGACCGGTTGTTGAAAACCGAAAGCTGATCGGTCATTGGCTGTGTCGTAACGGTCATAGTGTCGCGGTCGTAAAAGTTGCCTAGCCTTTACACTCTCACCCACAATTTATGCGTTCGTTGCGAATGTTGGTACCTTTACGTTCACAGTCTGAACTAGACGCATACGCTTGTTGCGCTTCCGCTTATGCGTGTTACGAAAAATCGGCGCCTTACGACCGTAGTGTGAACGTAGCATTACACTTACACCGGGTTCGGTCGAATACGTCCGCATATATATGCAGACTCGAGCGGGGTGGTATATACCACCCCGCTCGAGTCGTTTGCGGGCTGCCTACCACAGTTGACGCTGTTATAAAGTCCCCATGAGGTAAAACTGCAAGGTCGCTTCACGCACTGATAATTAACTTCAAATGCCAAAAATTAACACGAAACTACACTTAGAAGGTGCATCTTAAACGAAATGTCACACGCTGCAAGCCAGCTACGCAGCTATGGGGGGCTAGAAGGGCCATAACGCAGCAAAGTAGGAACGGGATCCTGCAAGCGACGTCAAAACGATCGCAGCGCCAGCCTCTTCAGTGGTGGCCACGGAAGGGAAGCTAAGCCGCCACTGCTTTTATTGCGCTTTTTTTTCTTCTCAAGAAGCCAGGCAATGAAATGCAATTCTCCCAACTGGCTTGTCAGTGGGGTTAAACCTGGTGGCGGTCGGTAAAACAATTTCTGTCTTTATTCAGGCACAGGTCCATTTGGCACTTTGAGGTGTAGCTCGCTGGGCACCTGTTCCCGCGCTCGTTCCAAAGTGGCCAGTGCTCTGCTCTATCCTTTCTCGCGTGTCGTGGAATTTCGGTGAGGACACTTTCCTGACAAGTGGGAGATTTTCCTGAGATGGCCGTCCAGGTGGGCGTTTTCTGTAGAGTACCAATCCAGTCGCAAGTTCTGACAAAAAACTACGAAGAGGCATGGTACCATTGCCTTGCTGTTGTGTGTGACGTTTGTGCAGAAACCATGCATTGACTGCTGCCATTTTGACAGTGTGCCAGAATATGTACATGTACCATCGCTTTGCCGGCATCGGGAAGCAATAACTGTAGCACATTGTGTCTTGGAGGTCAACACCACCCATCGACATGTTGTACTTGGGCACTACAGCAGGGCACTCAATGGAAATATGGGTCCTCTGCCTTTTGTCCCACCTTTTGGCGGTTGTCGTTGGTTTGACACCAACACAATTGGAGATAAGCGTCACTGGCCTGTTGTCAAACCAATTTACGACTATTTCTTGCTCACCACAAGATGCCACACAGGAGTCCAATGTGCCACGGCCCTTTTTTTTTTTTTTTAATTTCTTTCTCGTTAATCAACTTGCATGATTGCTGTCTGTTCTCTCTCATGGTACCAATGTAGAAACTTTTCCTGCGTGTCAGCTCAGTGACCAAATGAGGACTTGAAAAAAGTTATCAGCAACAATGCGGTTGCGGTCGTGTCCAGGGAGACTTGAACACAACTGGATCGCAACTCCTGACCTAAGAACGAGTTCATATCCGCCTTGATCACCATAAAAACCCTCGCTAGACGCTGGGCATGCGTCGAAGTCATAGCAGAGTTAGTCTCTCCTGCTCGGGGGGAGTGCTCGTCTCTTTGCAGGGGACGGAGTGGGGGGCCTGGGGGTCTGAGGAAAGTGGCGGGGGCGGGGGGTGTGGGGTGATGAAGTTGTTGTTTGAGCAGTCTATTCTCAGAGGCAAGACGCTCGTTCTCAGCGCGTAGGAGAGTTACTGTTTGGCGAAGCTGTTGCATTTCCTGCCGCATTTGCCTCATCTCGGTCTGCCAGTTTGTGTCGAGGGGAGGTGAAGGTGGGGTGGGGAGCAGCGCTGCGCTCACCTGACCCTGGACGACTTTGCTGTAGGTCCGTCTATTGGTAGTTTGCGATATGGGTGGGTGGCCTGGTCCGGTCTGAGGTGGGGTGGTGGTGAGGGCGGTGGGGGTCTTCAGCGGTGGGCGGCGAGGTTGAAAGCGCTTGGGGCAGCCACTTTCTCCGGTGCGGTGGCCCTCACCACAGATGATGCAGGTGGGGCGACATGGGTGATTGGGGGCAGGGTCCATGACTCCGCAGATGGCGCAGTGAGGGCGAGGAGAGGGGTTGGGACAGACATCGCTGCGGTGGCCGGCTGACCAGCAGGCCATGCAGACTTCGGTCTTGTGCTTGTACGGGTAGCACCGCAATGTGACGGCACAGTAGCGCACCCAGAAGGGCACGTGAGGGCCAAGAAAGAGGACTTGGACGGCGTCAGTGCCCTTCATGCGGTGGGCGTCGAGAACGGTGATGGTTGGATTGTGGCGAGTGAGGTTGTCCATGATGAGAGGCTCAGGATCTTCTGGGGGGGATTTGGAAGATGGCTCCAGAGGTTGTTGTGCTCGGTGGTGGTATATGGTTCTGGAGTGGGTAGGTAGTGCTGTGCCATTGCAGGAAGGCAAGTTGGAGGTATTGTTGCGCACGGGATTCAAATGGGGTGCAGGCCACAATGAAATTAGATCGGATGTTGACGCGGATTTGGTCTTCTGGGTTGTTGGTGAGCTGAGCTTGTATGAATATGGCGTCGGCAAGGAGAGCGGCGTTTACCTTGCTCAGGTCAAGGCCGCCTTGCGGGCGCATGACGATTTTGTAGTCGTCGGGGGGGAGGGGGTCTTCACGCGGGATGGTTGGTTTCTTCTTGGTGTTCTGTTGACGCTCATGTTCGTGTGTAAAGCGGAGCACGCCGCCGTTGCGCAATCGTTTGGCGACGCCGCCACTAGGGGAGGCGGGCCGGCCGAAATGATGCGCTCCTCGGCAGAGTTGGGCGTGGTCGAGTGGTCAGGACGGAGATAGCTATCAAAGCTTGAGACCCCACTTGCACTTTGGCTTGTTTGGCAGATACTCCGGGGACCTTCCGTAAAACGGAATCAAAATCTCATCAGTGTACAACTTGTTTTCCTGTGAAATCTTCAACATGTTTTCCCGAAATTCTTCCAGCATTTGTGTTGCATAGTCTGTTCCGTCGCAGTATCATTGCCGACGAAGTGCAAATGACTGGTTAATTTTTCGAATTGGTTCTGAGACACAACTTGTGCCACAAGCTCATACCTCAAGCTGGCTTGAGCACAATGAGCTTGAGCACAAGCTCATTGTGCTCAAGCTCGGTTCTTAGTACACACGCACCCTGTGCATATCCACCAGGTTTGTACGGAAAAACATTAGAAGCACAAATGTAAATTCCTCAAGTGTCAAGTCGAGAGGTGTTTCATTTTTCTGCACGTAGTACTCGTTTGTCTCTTCAACGATGTGTGTCAACATCGTTCTGGACACAAACAAATCGAAAAGCTGCTTTGCTGTGAGAGGCTCACAGGCAGCCAAAGGGAAATAATTTTTGAAACAGCTTTCCGACCTTTCAAATTATGTTTTTGTCTATGTGTAGCTTTGTCGCATATGTCGCTTTCAAGGCTGTTGTGGGGTGTGGGCGGGGACCTCGTCCTCGAACTCCATGGACAGACTTTCTTCATCACTGCTTCCATCAGCAAGTGCCTAATCCTCTTGATCGTTACTGCAGTCATCGGATATGTCACTCTGGTTGCAGTCAATGTGGCGAAGCAAGTCGTCATTTCCAGGAAAACGTTTTCTTCGCGTTCTCGACAACCCATAAAACGTAGAAGACGTTTCATAAAACTGTCACGTTCCATATATGCAACAGTGGTTCACAACGGCACTACTGCCTGCCGTTGCACATATGCAACACGATAAAAACAAAATATTGCACTTCAAGTAACATCCGAGAGGCAAAACTGTGCATATGACAGATGAGGAACATGTTTGCTCTACAGTTTGGCAGCATGGGGTCCTTATTAGTTGTAACCGTATTTACTCGCATAATGAACCCACTCACATAATGAACCCTCCACCCACTTGTCTTCTTGAGATTTACTTTGAATAAAAAATGCAGCCGGAACATGTTTTTATCTCAGCGTGGTTGCTGATCCTGAAGACGATCGCAGTAACTTGATATCGCGCCACAGTGCGGGCAGAAATGCTAAAAACACATTCCAACAAAAATAAATCTCAACAGTAGCCGGAGACGTGAGCGCGAATGCCATGGCTCACAATTTAAAAATTGCGTACTTGCGGAGCGCCACCTGCTGAACGCAAAACAAACCTTCTTGCGCCATAAAACGTACTCCGCACTCCTTCCCTGCTCTTTGCTGTTCTGGCGGCGTGCGAACAAAGCACTAAACGTACTCCGCACTCCTCTGCTCTTGCTGTTTCGCAACTTCGCTCCGTGGTTTTGTTGTTCAGCTGTGTTCTGACCTTTCTTTGTGCTCCTGGTACGTGCCGTACAGTGGGCCAGTACATGAGCTACACAGCCGGATTTAAGGGGGGAGGCTGGTCGTAGACAAAACTTTTTTATTTTTCAAGCTATTGAGATGAAAACTTCCAACAAATCTGAGGTGGCACGCAACTTACTTTAGTAAGGAGGGCAGCTCCATGGTGAGTTCGGGGGCCACTACCATGTTAGGAATAAAAAAGAAGTTTGATTACATAATTACCTAAGTGTTTTTACAAAAATGGCAAGGCTCTCACAGCGCTTCTCTTAGCAACTTCATTGTGTGGAATTTCAACTTTTAGAACTGTTGCAATTTTTTTCTGCATAATGAAGCCTCCCCTCAAGTTCATGCCGAATTTTCTGGAAAAAAAAGTGGGTTCATTACGCGAGTAATTATGGTAGTTCCCCTTGCCCGTGGAACTTCCCACGGGCAAAAGGGAAGCCACTTTTAAACAGCGATGATGAGGATGTAATGGCTTGTCCCTTTGTAGCGGGTGGACACTGGAAAAAAAAAAAGACACACACGGGAGCATAAATACAGTTATAAAAAAAAATAGTAGTTTCACAGTGAACGCGCGGTGATCCACACACGATTGCACGCACACGCATGCACCCAGTTGACGATCTGATCTGAGCTCGTCCAACCAACCGAGCAACACAAACTGCTGGCCTGAATCAGGCCCTGCGCACATTGTTCCACCACTGAGTCAGTCGCTGCTTGTGTTCGGTGACCGTAGCCGCAAACCTTTGTGCCGTGATGTGCCTGGCCTCCCCACCACCCTCTCGTACGTCCAGCTAGTCACCACCTCCATTGGGCTTTTGGGGGAAGCCAAGTGCTCATGGGAGTGTGGTGCCATCCACCGGGGTGGGCCAGAGAGTCGCAGAGTGGAGGACCAGGTGTTCTCGAGTCTCCGCCTAGAGTCGGCACATGGTGTGCCCAGTGATGTTGTTGAAGCAGCTACAGTACACGAGGGCGCAAAGTGCTCCTGCCCTCACCCCTCACCGCAAACAGGAGACTGCTGCACACGCTGTTGTTGTAGAGGTCGAGAGCGGCAATTTCTTGCTTTTGACGACGGTAGAAGTCTAGGGTGGACTTATGCTCCATACCCCCGCACTGCGGAGTGTTTTCCGCCTCCTTGACTCGCCGGCGGACCTCAAGCGACCACTTGGCTGCATTATCAGTTATGACAGGTTCTGTGAGGAAGCCGCACTTCCTCGCCAACTGATGCACTCGCCGTGTCCAGTCGGTCCTCATGCAGGTCGCCGAGAGGTACCGTATTTGCATGATTCTAGTGCGCACCATTTTTTGCTAAACTTAGCCTTCAAATTTGTGTGCGCGTTACAATCGTGCTCAAAGCTGAAATCATCTTCAAAGAGGCCAGCAGCATTGCCGTGGGCGCGAACTTTTCGCAAAATTCAATCCTAAATCTGCGCGGCAAAATCAGCGTAAAGTCCTTTTTTTTTTTTTTTTTTTTCAAATTTTTCTACAAAATTTTTACTTCACGTTACAGTTGGGTGCACGTTAGAATCGTGCAAATAGGGCATTCAAAGACTGTGCGTGCCCAGCGCGTGCGGGGCAGGAAAAGGAGGCGGCCCAGTATGAGATCTTGCTGGAGGCTTCCCGGGCTTCGAAACTCCACCAGCTCGTGTCTCCCTGTACCACCCCATTGGTGACCCGGCCATGACAGCCAGGGGCAGCCCTTCCAACTTCCCGTTTCTGTCTCTCTAACCCCTCTCGTGTTCTGGGTGAGAGATCGCCAACTGCATTAGCGACTGCGAGGCCTGGTACGTGAACCAGCTTTCAGAGATAGCGGATTATTTGGAAGCGGTTACAGCCCCACATGCACTGCCAGGGAAGGGTCCGCTGGGATTGGAGCGACGCCTGCCGAAGCACGCTTTCGTGCCTGCTGTACTTTGCTTGCTCGGAGCAGAGGGTAACCCCAAGGTACCTACACTCATCGTAAGAAGCCAGGGGCTCTCCACCCAGAGTCGGGGCAGTAGGATCAGCATCATCTCTGGCGAGACGCACTACCACTGATTTGCGTGCGTTGAAGTGCGGGCCAGGGAACAATATTTTCACCTGGTCTGTAGGTCTTGACTGTTCTCTGCCATTACCACCAGGTCACCTGCAAACGCCAAGGTGGGCATGCAGTGATTTTCACTGGCACTGGTCGTACTGAACCGTAGACTGAATCCGAGGTTGGACTTCAGCAGTGCCCGCTCCAGTCTGGACACATACAGAACGAACAGCAGGGGCGAGAGCAAACATCCCTGTCTGATGCGTTCCCCTGAACGCCGTAGAGGAGACCTTCGTGCGGAAGAGGACCGTGCCGAGGGCTGTGGGACGGGCCAGGAGCTTGGGCCCATCGTTCCTCATCTTGCGGGCGGCCTTCCTGCGCTGCGAGTGCGACAAAGACAGCTGCCAGGACCTTTCGTCGGCTTGTTTGTTTTGGAGGCTTCCGCCACTGGTCGTGATGCTTTTGGTGACCGCAGTGGGGTCAGACACTGCGGTGCCTAGCTATGCAGTGACTACGTTACGACTGTATATCCGTTGAATGGTCGACAGGAGCTGCGGTGGCAGGCCGACAGCAGACAGGCAGGAGAAGAGGGGCACATGTGGAACATGTCGTATGCATTCTCTACATCGAGAAAGCCACACAACAGCATCCGTCCTTCCTTCCTTGGTATTTCGGCGCATTGCATAAAGGCAAACAGGTTGTCATCTAGGCGCTTGCCTGGTCGAAAGCTGTTTTTAAGTTCTGTCAGCAGACCTTTGGCCTCAGCCGATGCACTGATCCACTCCTTGATTACTCCTACAAACAGGTGGTAGATCACGTTGGTGACGGTGACCGGCCGATGGTCCTGTATCTTCCTTGCATATCCCCCCCACTTCAAAACCAAAGACACACTACCCCGAAGTTGCTCCCTCGAGTCAGCCCCCAAGCACTTGAATAGTTAAGCTGGCATGTTGTGGGGGCCTGGGGCCTTACCAACCGTGCATCTCGACAGGGCCCAACGTAGGCCGTCCTGGCTTTGTGACCCTTCAAATGAGGGTGGATCATTGGGGTTGTCCATCTTGACGACCAGAGGGGTGTGACCAGTAGGGGTTGTGGGCCTGAAAACCAGACGAAAATGCTGTGTAAGATATTCGCGGAGCTCAGTGACTTCCCGCCCCATTGCCACATCCATGAGAGCAGGTGGCTCGGGGACAGCTCTGTCCAAGGACCGGACGTACCGTACTTACCCAATTCTAACACGCACTTTTTTTCCGGAAAAGTAGGCTGAAAAATCGCAAGCACGTTAGAGTCGGATACAAAATCGAAACTGCCGAAACAGCGGAAATTTTGTTCCACCCATTGTTATCGCCATCTCAAGATGGCACCAAAGCCTTTAGCTACGATTTTTCGGACGCAGGATGCGTAGGCGCCTATGCTTTTCTATCGGCGTTAACACAAATCGTCAAATCGTTCACTTGCACACTTGATAACAGCAATGGCAGCAGCGGCTCTCGCGCGTTCAATCAAACAAGCGGTCGGCTGAAGCGTGCGCCTCTGGAGAAGCTCGCGGGATGGGCGTGCAAGGCGTGGGCCACGATCCCATCAACCATGGTTGAACGTTCGTTCAGAAGTGTGGCATCGCGAATGCACTTGGCGGCACCGGATACGGATTACGTATATGGATTTAAGGGCGAACTACCTCACTGGACAATGCTGTGGGTGTCCTAGCCACATAGTTTACCATCTAACACTTCACATCAGTCAGTCCTTGCTGCACTCATGCACTCCAGTGATCGCTGCCTCGAGCACTCCAATCGCCGCTTAGTTCGCTCGATCACTCCTGTCAACTCCACCTGCAGAGCCCCACCGGCGCCCACACGGTTCACCTCACTAGCCACATCACTAGCCACTGCAGCGCCGCCTGGTGGCAGGTCGGGCTAATAGTCCAGTCAAGAGTCAGCCCACTAGGTTGGGCTGGTTGAAGTTGTGGCCATGCCAGCACTACATGTTCCACACTCTCCTCTTTGACACCACAGAAAGCGCAGCCAGTGCTAGTTGACAGTCTACACCGCACTTGCCATTCCCTGGTTCTCAGCACCCCTGCGCGCGCTTCAAACAGCAGGCCGCTCCCCACGGCATTGTCATACAGACGCTGCTGGCGAATGGACTGTTTGTGGGCAATATACACTTGCATTGCCGGTTGGTTTGTTGGCAGCGTTTTCCCGCCAGTGCTGGGTCTCCACCACCTTGACGCACTCCCGTACTGCCTTCCCACTCACACTGGTCTCCCTCAGCTTGCTCGAACTAGGCAACGGCACCTCGTACTTCGACGATAGCTTTCCCAGGTGCCTTGTCCGGTGAGTTGTCCACCCAGTTGAAGGAGCCATGAAGAGAAAACACAAGTTTGGTTCATTCAAAAGATTGTCTCGTTAGAATCATACTGACACCACTTTTAACGTAAACTTCGCTCAAATAAGCTACATAATTAGGAAAAACAGGAATGGTCATGCGACCCACCAGCTCATTTCCCGCAACAGAACCTATGATGTCACATGAGCTAAGCTCTGCGATTGGCGGAGGCTGGCAGAAGCAGACGCAAATTAGGTAGAGCTTACAAACTAGACGAACGAGCGATTTGCGCTTAAATTTGGGGCACATTCTTTACAAAGCAATAAGAATGATGGGACAAACAGTGGAAGTTACGAAAGCACATGTAAACATAGAAGTACTGATGCGTTCTGCTGTTCGTACTGCGCCCAGCATGCTTGGTTTAGCTGCACAGCACTACGGGGCTTGGGGTTGTCTCAGACGACACTGGCCGATTGACGCAAGCAACGCTGTCTTACGTGACCCCATTTGTCGAGCGAGCACTGTTTCAGGGAACGAATATTTTCTCCCAGAACAAAAACAAGCCAAGTTTAAATGCGGGCAAAAACAAAGCAAACGCTTGCCACGGTATGGTGGCGCCATCTAGGTTCGGGTAACGTAAAGAAACGCGGGAACAAACCAACACCACTGTACAGGGTGGATACAACCTTTGAACGGTCCCGTGCCGCCGCAATTGGGCCAACGGGCTCAACGCGTTATTCTTTTCGTTTCCCACAAGACCTAGCAACGCGAAACAGACAATATGATTCAAACGTCTTCAGTAAACCGCGTTGCGGCGATAATTTTAGCGCGTTTTTGGCACAATGACTTGCTTCGGCGGCGAGCGAGCAACCCAAAATGGCGGCGCCAGCGTATACGTGTCTCTACCCTGTACGGCGGATGCGTGAATGAAGGGATTCTAGGCTGCAGAGCGGTCGGTTCCTGTGATGTCATTCGGGACCACGAAAACGCACGATTGAGCGGGAAAATCAAAATTTTAACTTAAATTGTTTAATTTCTCAGTGAATAAAGCATCGTTTGTATCCGGACAAGCGCTGGGGGCACTATAAAACACGAAATCTTTCGAATAAAACCAACTTGCATTTTCTCTTCATGGCTCCTTTAAGAGGAGATACCTACGCACCCTGTGTACCCAGCTCTCCCGACCCAGCGACCAGACTCTCATTTCGAAGCATAGCTTAGCGATGGCTTCCCTAGTTTCGAAGGACGCCCACCCAACATCACCCTGCACTGCTTCGTTCGGTGTCGTCTTGTGACACCCTAGAGCCATTCTGCCGACTTCTCGTTGGCGGCGCTCCAGGATCTCCCTTGTAGCAGCTGAGGGACACAGGACACTGCTCGCAAACATAAGGGCTGGCACTGACACCGCTTTCCACAAGCCCCGTAGCACCTCCAGCCTGTTTAAGGACCATAAGGCTTTCGCTTTGAGCACATTCTGGTCCAAGACTGCCTTCTCCTTCGTTGCTCATGCTGCCGCAGGTAGTCTGGCTCTGTCGACACCACATCCCCAGGTAGCAGTATGAGGACGCAACCTGAATCAGTTCTCCCTGCAGCCTCAAGGGTCCATAATCCAGTACCTCACCTGCGTGCCCCCACTGCAACACCGCACATTTTCGGGGGCTGAACCTCAGACCCAGCCGATCCGCATGCTACGAGCAGATATCTAGCAACTCCTGGAGTTCTGCTCTTGAGTTCGCTGTAAGCAAAAAGTCGTCCGCATACAGCAGACCGGGTAGTAGCTGCTGCACAACTTCGCTACCTTCCATGTGCGAGAGGTCAAACCCTCTACCGCTGCTCTGCAAGTCCCCCTCCAGATCGCACAGGAGCAGCATAAAGAGCAGCGGCAACAGCGGGCAGCCCTGACGTAGTCCACACCCTATCAGCACCGGCTGCGAGCTTTGGCCTTGCCACTCCACGACCACCTCGGTGCCAGAATACAGGCTTTGGACTCGTTGGATCACCAGCTCCGGGAGGCCCATAGCTCGCAGCCTGTTCAAAAGCACATGCTCTACCGAGTCGTAGGCTTTTTCTACGTCCAAGAATGCTGCCCACAGCCCTCGCTCCTCCGAGCATGTGACTTCCACGCACTGCGTAGGGACAAAAACGTTGTCCTCCAAGCGGCGCCCCTGCCGAAACCCATTCTGGAGTTCGCCCAGAACTCCAGTCCATTCTGCCCAAGCTTGAATCCGGTGCCTGAGGACCTGGGCGAGTACCCTGTACATGATGGACGTTACGGTGATTGGTCTGTAGGCCACAAAGCTGCTCCTCTCGCCCGACCCCTTGTATAGAAGCAGCATGCGGCCACACCTCCAATCCGTAGGGATTTTCCCTGTCTCCACCATGACACTTAGTATCACCCGCAACTCGAGGCTCTGTTTTGGGCCCAGTTTTTTCAAAAGAGCTGCCGGAAAACCATCCAGTCCAGGCGCTATACCTGCTTGCATTTTGGCAATTATCCGCCTCATCTCCAGCTCTCCCACAGGGCCTAGCCACTCCTCTAGGTCTGTTTCAACAGTCTCGCCTTCCGCCTCCATGCATGGCGTCGGTGTGTGGCCTTCCGCGTACCGGCTTCTAAAGCCCTCCGTAGCACAGTCCACCACAAACCGCACACCTTCTTCATCCGACATTGGGATAGTTCAGGACTCGATGGCATAGCGGCTCCTGGGGTGTAACGTGTTTCTGGGAGTGCCGGATATGCCTCCAGAGCTTTCTTGGAGCATCCCTTCCACTCCTCTTCAACTCTTCCAGGAACTGCCGGTCAACCTGCCGGACTTTGACCTGGGTCAAGCTCGCCGCCCTCCTTTTCAGTTCCAGATAGTTTGCCCAACGTTCCATTCTCACATACACCGGTTTTCTGTGTTTTACCGCCCAACGATGTGCGCGGCAAGCCTGTTTTCTTGCTCCGACCGCCTGCCGTACCTCCGAGTCCCACCAGCGCTTCAGTTTGTGGCCCCGTTCTTTCTCCCATTTTCACCTCTCCCTGTCCAGCTCCACGCTAACCTGCTCCACCAGCTCCGAATAGCTTGGGGCCGGTCTCTCTTCGAGTTGGGCTGCTAACATGCCCATCTCCTCCTTAGTGAGTAACCTTGTGTTTGGCGCGCAGGTATTTCGTCTCTCTTCCGGCAGTTGCCCCCCAAACTCCAACAACAACCTATTGTGGTCACTGCCCACACTGTGAACTCCCTCTTCGTCAATGGTCATTCTCCCCAGGCGATCATATAGGCCTGGCAACACGAGCGCGTAGTCGATGCAGGATCGCCGGTGTCACACAATTGAGAAGTAATTTAGTGGCCGATGTCTCGGACGGGAGGAGCGACAAACAACTCCCCCCTGGATACGAATAGAGGATGTGGTTCGGACCTGCTAACCGGCGATAGGTCCACGCCTGATTGGCCGCTGGCGTGAGGCACAAGACGGGGCACGGGATAACAGTCTCAAAACAAGGCAGATTTACTTTATCCACATACGCAGGAATTCCAGAACAGACAGACAGAAGGTTTGACAACTTAATAACACACTGCAGTTGACACCCCGTTGCGGTCAGAGCTCCCAAGGGACAGACATTGAGCGCATTGATGAGAACGAATGAAACGGTACTCGCCGTAAGATGCTTAGTTCGAAGAGGATGGTTGCCCACCCCTGGCATCAAGCATCTTGCAAGCATATGCACGCGATGGTATATGAGCACGATATGTAGGAAACTAAGGGGCAACCTCAAAAGGGTCTAAGAGCGCCTGATGGCCCGGGCGTTAGGGTTGACCTTGTGTTGACCTTACACTGGTGTCAACGTGCAGGTGCACCAGAGCATTTTCTGGATGGCTGACAGCAGTAGGCAGCTTGGGAGCCGCAGCCTTCAGAGTCTCGAAAGTGGCGTTGAAGTCTTCTCTTTTGTTCCAATTGGGCTTCACTGTTATCGCTGACAGGACCCCAATGTCTTCTACGTAAGTGCCAAACATCATGTGGAACAAGGCCTGCTCTGAGAGGGAGGTGTTGCTGAGGTTCAATGTGAATTAGGTAGTAGTAGGCGGCGAAGGCACCTTTCCCTGAGAAATCAAGTTCCTTGGCCTTATTCTCAGAGAAAAAGGGTTTCAGGACTGTGGAAGTGGAGTCTTTCTCGACTGGGACAGGGACGTACTCTGTGAGGATTTGGTACAATGCGCTCAATGGGAAGGTCACCCTTCGTTGCTCTCGCCGCCTATCATCATGGCAATTGAAGCAAGATGGAGGAGCGATGTCTTGCATTCGCCAGGAGGTGCTGACTTCAGGTAGCGAGCAATTTGCTCCACATCTGGTATGTAGTTGAAGCACCGGATGAAGGCCTGCTCCCATTTCGAGCCATACTGGTCATCTTTGCTCAGAGCCAAATGGCAGGATTGGGTCAAGGGTCCGAGTGACTGTGCTAATCCGCTCTTGACAAAAGGCTTGAAAGATGCCCCATAGCAGAGCTGTTTGTACTGGGTCCCTAGGCCAAGAGATCTGAAGTCGACAGTCCTTGTGATGACCTCTTCAGCGTTGCTCTCTTTCCCAACGGTGATGCCGACAGGTGTGAATCTTACTTCTTTAAACCTTTCACCAAACAGGGCGAGGAGGCACATGATCGTCTGGGCGTTCCCGTTCCAAGCTGCTTTGGTGCCCTCAGTTAGGCCCGCCGCCTCTTTTCCCCCCTTGTACCAGGCCTTGAGCTCTTCCATGCTGTAAGTCACAAGCCCAAGAAGGAGGCGACAGTAAATGAAGGGAATAGTAGAGTGTACAATAGGTGGGGTTGGAGGCTTCCCCCAACTGCTAACAAAGGCCAGCGAAGAACACATACAGCGTGGTGCACTGAAGGAGGCGGATAAGAAGCCCGTGCAGTCCACTTAGAGAAATACAACAGAGAAGACGAGTAGAAAGAGTCCGAAGAAGGGTGGAGGAGGGGAGAACATCTTAGCTGCGGTCCAGCTGATGGTCTCGCCGGGGTGACGGAGGCTGTTGGTCGTCTGTGGTTGGGCGCCGCTCATCTGCGACGCAATTTGGGCGAACTTCGGCCACGCACTTTCACCTCCTCGAGGCGATCTTCGGGGGCCCGGAGTTCACCGCCGTCGTCGCTCGGCCTCCCTAGCACAGCCCTCAAGGCCGACACCGCGTCCCGGCCGTGCGTCCGGCCACCGCCAGTTCTCAGCCCATTCTCCCCACCAACCCCGCACTGCACCACGCACACACTCCACCGGGCCGCGCGTCTTCCGAGAATTCACGGGGCGCAGCCTTCTGTAGGCCGCGGCACTCTCGCCCACCTCTCTCCCCGAAACACATGGCCAGCCGACCCGGGTGCGGCAATGGCGGTGAAAACATTCCCTCGCTACGCGGTACGCCTCCTCTCGGCCCAAAAATGGCGAGCGGCAAGAAAACCCGCCAAGAAGGGACATGAATTTCGCGACACCGGTCTCCTGACGACCAGGTAGTTCCTCCCTCACACTTCTGCTGCAAGTTTCCGATGAACAGGCCAAACCTCTCTGCTGTCTCCAGCAGCTGGGAGCCATTGTAATCCTGGCGCATCTCACTGCTGACTTGTGCTCCATCCAGATGGGCATTAAAGTCCCCCAATAACACAATTTGTCTGTATGCTTGGATATCCTCCTGCAGACACGCCCACAGCTCCTGGTCCCTAATGTTGGCGGCTCTACCGGTCCACATGTATACTACCCCCACTGCTGTCGGTCGCCCCGCCACTCTGCCGGTCATCCGCAGATGTTCCTTACAGCTCTGTCTTGCCCTTGTCCACCCTTGAGCGGGTAGGCAAAGAGCGCCGACGCCTCCCCCTTTCCTTTCTTCTTCCCTCCGTTTGCATCCCTCCCAACACACTCCGTGGTGACCCGGGGGGGTTTCATCCCCTCGGAGGTGGGTCTCCGCCACAGCATACAAAGTGAGTTGCTCTTTGGCCATCACCTGAAAGATTTCTTCCCACTTGCGATGGGTGCGGCCCCCTTGTATGTTAAGGAATGCCAGCTTCACGCCGCCCCTGTGCCTCCTGCTTCCCCTGAGACGAAGGCTTCTTGGGCACCCGCTCTTCCTGTCTTTCTTTGGAAACGTCCCTTGCGGTGCCTCCGCACAAGCAGCTCTACCGCTTCCCAGAGAGCCTCCAGGCTGGGCTCCCTTTCGGCTCCTCCCTTTTTTGACCCTCGTGGCGTCCCTGATTGATTGGTCGCTCCTTCCTAAAATAGGGGTCACTGCTTCGGGTGTAGCTCCTGCCGCGTGGCGCGCCCTGTCACCAGTGTACTGCCCATCGGCTGCTGCGAAGCTCCCTGGGCCCAGTACTTTTGCCAGGTCCAGGAACCGTGCTCCCATCTTCGTCCATATTGCCTGCAGACATTCGTTCGCTAGAACAACGTCCGCCTGTGAGGTCCGTCCTCGCCCTGTAATCTCAGGGATTGAGCACACGACCAGATTCGAGCCCTTGTCCGCCCACGCCTTTTCAAGTTCTGCTCCGAACCTGTCCGCCTCCCCCTTCAGGACGTCTTCTAGGCCGACATGCAGCACGAAATATGCGGGGCATCTCCCTGGCTTGCTTCTCGTAGTCTCCGATGAACTTGTGTGCCTGGTCCACCGTCGCGCCCCTCCACACTGTCGTCGTCTCCAAGTTTTTGGACCAGCTCTTTGGCAAAATGGCCCACATTGCCATCCCCTGACACGATGGCTTCTCTAGAGACCGTGAGCGGAGGTTTCTCCCGCGGTACTTGGCAGCCCTGGGATGGGGTAACTGCCCGCTCTCCGTGCCCTGACTCCCTTCTTGAGTGTTTGCCTTTCTCGAATGTCGGGGGTTTCGAACATGTGTTAGTCTGCTCATCCCGATCCTTCCGTCCTGGTGAAGAGACTCCTTGTACCTCCTGGGTTTCCTCCGTGTCTCCTGTCCCGTCCTTTCCCTCTCCATCTACAAGCATCGCCTGTTTCACCCATTCAATCGGCTCCTGCAGAGGCCCATGTGGCTCTCCTCCCCGCTGGCTTAGCATCAGGTTGGCCGTGCCACTGTTCGTCTCCTCTCGGCTTCCCGCGCCAGGTTCACTCTCCTGCTTCTGCTCAACTTGGCTTCCCACGCCAGGTTCGATCCCCTGTTGCTTCCGTGACTCCTCCTCCTCATTGCTCGCCCGCGCCGCAAGCTTGTTCTCCAACAACTCCACCCTGCAGACCAGCTGAGCTACTAGGGTCCGCTCAGAGTCCGCTTGCTGCACCTGCTCCTCCAATTCGGATAACCTTTCCTGCAGCCGGTCCAGCTTTTCTTGAAGCGCTTTCCCGGACTGCTCCACCATTCGGCACACTCCACACGTGAAGCCTTCCGGCACATCGCTGCGGACGGCCACCCAGCCGCACTTATCACACCTTACCATCGTCAGACTGTCCAAACCTTCCATAGCTGCTGAGGGTCGGCTTGATTGAAGGGACGAGGACGAGATGTTGTAGGGACAGGGACGAGGACGAGATGTTGTAGTGAGCGGAAAGTGACAAGGAGCTCTCGGAGAGCGACGAGGAGTAAGATGAGTGAGATTACTTCGGGAAATAAATTGCCCATTTCTCTCGCATTCACTGTTCTTGCTCACAAAGTTCCGTGCGCGTTACAAACGGAGGTGCTTTTTTTTTTTTTTTTTTTCCAGAAAATGCCGGTGCACGTATGAGATCGGGGCGCGTTAGAATTGGTTAAGTACGGTATGTTTGGGCCATGGATTTGCCTTCACTCCTTATGGATTGCATAATCCGAAGGTTAGATCCGCAATCTTGCTCTGCACAGGTGCCTGCACCTTACGCTTTTCTTCCAGATACAGTGCCGAAGCAGCCACATTGGCCTCAGCGTCTAGACCTCTCACTGCCCAACGGTGTTCGCGGTTGGCGTGGCAACATGCTCTCCATGCCGCCTTAACCTCTTTGTCCCAACATGGGTTCCATGGTTTGTGTGCTGCTCATCTATCCAGCACCATGTGAATGTACATGACTGAGTGCAAAGTGTGCACAAATTCTCAATACGTGTGCGCCTTTCTCCTTTGAGGGCGCTCCTCGAACTCCTGGGAAGCCCGTTCTATTGAACGGATTGGCAGGCGCAAGTGGGGTCGCCACTGGGGCTGCATCCAGTTAGCCTTGTGGACATAGCCCGAGTACGATAGTCGCAGGTGATTGCGGTCATTTCCTAAAGTGCCTGTCTTCGTCGATGTGGGTGATTCAGGTGGCCAGTCTTGGGGATACAAGCGCGTAGTCTAAAGTAAAGTGATAGTCGTGGGCGCACCAGGTTGGTTCGCCCTACAGTCGGGGTGGAGGTTGACGATTTCGAGGGACAGTTCCTGTGCACCCATAAGAAACAGTTCCCCATTTCAATCTTGGTCGCCCTGTCAGTGGAGTTGATATGCCCGTTGAAATCCCCCAGTAGTATCACCTCCCAGTCAGTTGCCCAGCGTTTCACATCCTCAGTGATGCATTGCATTGTCCTGTCGTTCCCATCGTGTTACCTACGGGCGACCGTCAGGTAGACAACACCAATCAGCACAGGGTGACCTAGAATGTGTCCAGTAGCCCATAGGTGTTCAGTGCTCCGCGCAAAATACTGCCCTTAGTGATAGGATTTGGAGCTTCCGAGATCGGGAAATGGCGAATTCAGAGAGTAGCGTCAACTTTTTGCCAGAATCTTGAGGAACACTCCATTTCTGGGTTGATGAACTGCGCATTGCGTATCTGCAGCAGGGGGCATTAACAGTCAGTGTCCAACGTCTGCAGGTAGCCCAAACCGACCACATTGGCGAATGCTGTTGCCCGGGGGACAATCAATGATGCTGACCCAGTCTTTGCAATGGCAGAGTCTAGAAGTTCTACATTTACTACTGTTGCTTCCCAGAAAGGCACTCGGCTCAGAATCTTCTCCACGGAACTCTAGACACCTTAGACACCTAGACACCTCTAGGTGTCTAGGTCAGACACCTAGGTCTAGGTCAGGTCTGACCTAGGTCTAGGTCAGACACCTAGACACCTAGAACTCTAGATACCTTAAGACGAAAAAGCGGCACTGTTCTCATGTTGCTGTGTGGTCTGCACACGAAAGAAAAGCTGCGGCGTGTCCGCCAACATGCATATCTTCTTGCAGTGGCACAAAGGATCGCGGGTTTTTGTACTCAACTTTGTCTACCGATGTGCTACTTGTCACTGACATCTTGTCCATTGACAAGCCATTGACAATGTCCATTGATACATCTTGACAAGCCCTTGTCCATTATGGTCCGGAGGGCTGTTGTGGCAGTTTCTACAACCTTGTGAATCTGCAGGGGCTGTTTACTCTGCGTTTGCTTGTTTAAAACGTTAAATATGGGCAAGACGAAGTTCTAAAACTTCACGAACAGCTTATTCACTTGGTCGCGAAGCCTTGCATTAATTTTTTCTGACGCCAGAAACCTATCCATAGAAGCAGCGGTGGCAAAATATGCTTCTAAGGCATTGTACTGCAAGTGACCCGCAGCCACAAGCAGGGACAGCCATCTTTTCTGGCTGGGATGAAGCAACTTGTGTGGCTCCAGTTCCAGAATAGTACTTCGAAACATCTTGAAAATAGGACTCTTGAGACTTGTGTGAAAGTAGCTATACACATTTCTTTAGGAGGTGCTCCACTACACGAGGAAGCTTAGCAGAGGCGTAGCTAGCACAAAGGTGGGAGGAGTGGCACAAACATTTGAGGATAAACAAGTTGGGTTCATCCCTCTTGAGAAGCGTCGTCACAGAGTGATTGGTCCCCATCATTACAGCTGCGACATCTGCAGCAAGGCCTAACAAGTTCTTCTCTTTATAAGGCACTGCTACCTTCTCAAACGCACCAGCGATGGCTTTGTATAGACCATCTGCAGAAACGTCCCCAACATGAACCAGGTCAAAGAAGGCATCACGAACCTTTTCATTGTCGAAAACTCTGGCCATGACACACAGGTGTTTTGAGGAGTTGATGTCCGTCGACTCGCCGATCATTACTGAAAATTTGTTTTGTCAGAGCAGACTCCATAGCTGTGACTTGCCTTTTACACCAATGATGGCCTTAGTGATGGCCTTAGTGATGGCAGGTGTCTTTGTCCTGCTGCAAACAACCTGCTTTGTGATCTCGGAGTCAGGACAAATCCTTTTCACGAGTTTTGGCAGGTGTTCCGTTGCGGTGAATGGAAGTTGGGCTCTGTGGCAAACCTTGCCATTCTTTACGTCAGCTTCCTTTACCATTGAAACTGTGGCCATCCGTGCTTTCATGCTGAGAAGCGTAGGCTGACTGCATTTTTTGCTGTTTTTCTTCCCCAGGTGAAAATATTTTTATTTCTAGCTGGAATATTGAACCAGAAATTCCATCCTGCTAGAAAAATTTACATCTAGAAAATCATTCCAGAAATTTTCAAGCCAGACCAGCAGCTGCTTTTCTAGCTGGAAAACTTCTCCAATTCAGTCTGGAATGCTGAAATTTCTAGCTGCCTTTCTAGCTAGAAATAGTCATTTTCTTCCTAGAATAAGCATCATTACCAGCTGGAAATCTTCCATTTCAACTTTCAAGCTTCGTTCCCAGTTAGAGATGATTTTTCTAGCTAGAATTAGCCCCCTTTCTCTACCTGGAATCTTGCCATTTCTAGTTAGATGTTGCGTTGATTTCATATGCCGTTCATGTTTCATTGATTTCATTTGCCATTCTAGAGGGGTCTTTCAAGCAATTAAATCCATGCTGTATGCCGCACAGTATGCTCAAACAGCATTTTTCTTTCTTGGTTTGAGCCCCCACCCTTTGAAGCCCTTCTCGCATTCCCAAGATTCCTTGTACTTTTGCTGTTTTTAGTTTTGGGTCAGAGCTTCTTTCATATGAGTTGCTTTTGTCTGCACTTGTCATTTTGAGGCTTGGCAGTGCACATGAAACGCAAAAGCGAGCTTCAACGATGGCAGCGTGCATGAATGGTGGTGCCTCACATGATTCTGCAAGCTTGAGGCTGCAGTATAGATTGAAAGAGGTATTGAGTTAAGTAGTGCTGCGTACAACGTAAAAATCACAAGTCTGGGCTCCTATTCTCGACTTTGGGCTCTGCCATACCAAGCTGGTGTCAAGAAGACCATTTTTGATTGGCTTTCAGTTCTCATGACAGCACTGAAAGCCAATCAGAACGGGCTCTTGGGAAAGTGGTGACGCCCTTACCAACTCAAGCGGAAGATCAAAATATTGGTAGCGTTTGTTAACCTGTAGTGCAAGAAGAAAAAAATCAGTAGATTTTGCACTGTTATCACTAAATCAGCAAAAATTGAAAAAAAAAAAAAAGCAGCAGATCTATTGATAAATCAGTAGCAGTGGCAGCAGTGCAGCCAGGGCTGCTAACACAAGAAGTCAGAATTTTCCTAGCAAACACCTTAAATTTCTTTCTTTCGGTCAAAATGTTTTTTTGCTTGCCCAAATAATTATACTATAATGCTAAATTCGTTGTTTTTTGCATCACTTTCATTTTTACGATGAGATATAGCCTTTACGCTTTGCATACTTTCGTAAAAAATGAGTTTATGGGCCAGTCGGGCAAAAACCTTAGCCAAAGCAAATTTGGAGAGTGGAAGCGTTACCGATAGATTAAACGTGACAAATCAAACCCCAACAAGCTTCAGATGTTATGCATGTCATCAGAACATGCACTGCTTTAATAACTCTATTCGTGCTTTGTACAATAGCCAGTCCAAAACAAGAAGTGTAACACACATGAATAGGCGGAACACGACACGCAGTTGTTGTTGTTCATGCTGTTGTTGTGCACAACATTTCATGAAATATTATTTATGGTAAGGCCGCATCTTCTACAAAGTTTGTAACTTGTGAAATGAAATGTGCTACACATACATTGATGTGTTAAAAAGGTCCATATGGGACTTCTTAGCAGGTAGCTTGTAGCATGCCGACCCACTGATTTGTCATTTTGCATGCAACATCCCCACAGGGTCAGGATTATACACGCCCCCTCAACACCCCTCCAGAAGAATTTCGATACCCCCCAAAAAAGATTCCACAATCACTAGCACCATGCCCAGGGATTTGTACCCCCCCCCCCCAACGGGAGGAGGATTTCTACACCCCCCAAAATCAAAATTCTGGATAAACCCCTACGAGGCTCTTTGTGTTGAGACTGCTGCATTCCTTGGTCTTCATGTTGTTGGTAAGAGAGAAAACCCTCTCGACTGCTGCACTCTAATGGGGAAGGCAAAGAAGCTTCTGAATGAACATCATTAAGGTCGGAAACATGTTCCGTCACCCTTTTTTATGTTTCCTACGTGAAGCCAAAAGTTGCAGAGAAGGTCAGTGTTATGAAGCTGTCGGCAGTCCCTGTCTACATTACTGATCTCGGCCTCATTGACCTGGTTTGGGAATTTGCGAGCGAGGGGTCCCAATGATCCGACCTGCTTGATGATCATGCTCTTTAAGTGCTGTGTCACTCAGTTGTTTGGTTGCGCCACACTTTTGAAAGGGAAACCTTTTCTAGATTTGTTGGGCGCTTTCGATCAGCAAGTTCAGACATCAGGTTTGAAATGCCCTGATTTCGTCTGGATTCAGCTTGTTGTCTTCTCTTGCAAGTGTCATAAAGACTTTACCTCCTAGGCAAATATCTTGTAAAGGCACGAAATTCTTCGGGTCTCGGTACTGTACCGAAGAAACATCAGTCTTTTCGAGGTACTCCGCTTTCGTGTAGAAGTCACTAAGCGACCGGTAGCGCATCTCAATCCACGTTTGGATAACGTGCAGTTTGGGCTTCTCAGACTGCATTTCCACATTTAGGTCTACAAAAAAATGACCACACGTAGTCTAGAAACTGCAAGTACAGGACTGTTGAAGGATCCAAAAGCTGCTTGTATACCTAATTCGCAGCTACCTTGCCCGTAAGAGCAACTTGGCTGAAAAACAGCTTCAGGGCAGGGCAGGCACTTGTTCTAAGAGATGCCTTACAACAGCCAGCAACGTCACCACGTCAGCCATCGCGTCTGCGAGGGCTGTAGGAGCCTGTGTGGCTTCGTGTCGATGAAGAGTTGAAGCTCTTTGAGTCCTGCCATTCTCGTACAACCATTTTGAAAGTAGCCATAGACATCCCAGGCCATGTCTTCTAGAAACCGAGTTAATGTTGTGCGGACGTATGAGCCACAAAGGTGAAACGAATGACGCAAACACTTGATGACAAACAGGCCCAGCACGTCACTTTGAAGTAGTTTAAACCCGTCATATTTTTGGCGGTGTCAGCAGAAAATCTGATCATGTTCTTCTTGTATGGTATACCTGGCTTTTCGGAAGCTTCATTGACAACTTTATGAAGGCCTGTAGCCAATGCATGCATTACAAAAAGAAGGGCTGAAAATTAATCCTTCACATTCAGGTTGTCGTCAACAACTCGAGCAACCAGGCAGGCATGCTTTGTGCTTACACTGTCTGTTGACTCGTCCATAATCAAAGAAAATGGGTTTGCAAAGTTTCTTCGAGTCCTTCGCAGGACACCTCCGCAGTCACGTTGGTGGTGATCCTGGAGAACTTCATCTTCCCACAAGATATATTCTTTGTAATTTGCTAATCCGGGCAGACGGTTCTCATCAGATCCGGGAGTTGATCCACAGCCATGAAAGGCAAGTTATGCTCCGCGATGAAAGCTGCCATGTGGATCTCACCTTCTGTAGCTTGTTACGAGAGGTCAGCATACTTCTTAGGAACAGAGTTCGAACAGCGTAGGTTGTGTCTTCTGTCCCACCACGTTGCATTGGTGCTTGCTTCCAGCGGCATGTTTCTTCACTTCTGAGAATCCGGCTCCACTATTGGTGTTGCACGCCCTGCAGTGGAAGAAGTTCTCTCCTCTCTTGCTTACTTGCAAGCCAATTCTTAAACTCGGGATTCTTCTCCCAGACATCACGGTATTTCTCTTGCACCCAAGATTTCCTCTTCGGGAAGGCACAGCGGCGCTCTCAGCAGCTTCGACTTGGCTGGTCCATTCCTCCATAGTTAAGCGTTTGTGAATACCCAGTTTTGAGCGCGTGAGTGGAACGGTGGCGCCATCTGGTGGGGCCAAGCTTAACCTCCTCGCGGAAGAGAGTCTGGAGCCACATGCTTGGCGCGTCGTCTGCTAGCTGCACCTCATCTGAGGGCAACTCGCGTCTCTTCCCGATAGCAAACTCCAAATCACAATCACGGGTCTTCACAATTTCCATAATCTTTGCTTTAGCTTAGATTTAGAAAGAATTGAGAACGCTTGTGCAACAGGTCACATTGATTTCTTTGTGCAACAGGTCACATTGATTTCTCGTCGGGCCTTCAGGGTGCCATGTCGCTGCTTCTCAAACAGCCACTGTTGCTGCTGGCTGAACAGCTGCGGCAGTGTGGCCAGATGGTCGCTCAACAAGACGCAAGACGTCTGGAGGGAATAACCTGAAGGTAGCCAAAGCCCCTGAAATTCGACGTTTTGTAAAAAAAAATTACCAATTGACCTATAAAATTCTGTGTGTATGCGGAGCCCGAAATTTCCCTCCAACTAGCAAGATTTAGCTTATTCCCACACAGACCCGACAAGGACTTTAATCCACGAAATTTCCCTCGAGTTGGCAGCCCTGCTTTGGGTAGAAAATGGTGATAGCTGTGCCAAGATGCTAGATTCTGGTGGTAATAGCATTTATCTTGTAACAACCACCTTTTTTTCCCTTTTGTATGTGCTTGTGCATGTGTGTGTTCAGTGATCCGTTTTGTACAAAGAGCAACAGGTCAGGTTCCCAAGCAAGACAGTATGATAAGAAATGGAAGAAAAAACTGCCACTGCCACCTTTGTTTAATAATGTATACATGCATGCAAACACATGGGACATTTACCTGTAGAATGAAATAACTCTCACTGCCGTGTTTTGTACAACTGTTTTTTAGGGTTCTTAAACTTGTTTTTTTGCACGATTGCTTGTAGTGATAGGGAATTCTTTTTGTATGGTTGCTTTTAGTGACTGTGAACCCCTTACTATGGGGTTGTTTTTATTGTGAATAGCTTTTGTATCGTCAGTTTTAGTTATGATGTATTGGAAGAAGCCTCCTGTAGTTGGGTATGTTGTGTCTTGTGTTCACTTGTGTTGCACAAACGTGTATGATTAAGAATGGTGTGTTGCACAACTCATTTGTCGCACATTTCTTTGGCAGTTCTTTTGTGTGCAGAGAATGTATGGATAGTGCAATTGTGTGATCAATCAAAGTTTAGGAACTTCCTTGAACAACAAACACCCTGGGAAGTGCTGCTTATTTTTAAGCAAGCTGTCATGAAAATGTGTACTCTACATGTGTTGTTAAATAAAGTGGCACAAAGAGTTGACTGTACCTGACGTTATCAACATTGTCTCAGAGCAAGCCCTTAACTCTGGGAGTTGTGCTCGAAGATGGAAGAGTTTCACTCAGTGGGTACTGCAGATGTGACTCGTGCAATAAACCGATGTTGGTCGTAGGTGCAACACGGCTGCTTATTTCAACTGTGTATAACAGTCCAAGGTCAATCTCACTAATTTCACACTTTTTACTTTACTGCCAGGCTTGACAAGCTGGTTACGTGAGAGTGGTTCTAAATGGCAGAACAGAAAACAAGGGAGTGCAACATTTTAAAAATGTTTTTCTTGCCATGCATGCCTTCTTTAAAAGTACTGTTGGGTCCACCAAGTTGCACGCCTTTGTACTGCAAGCTCCACTATTTGCCAGACTTAGCGCAGTGGTTCTGCGGTGCTTAGTATTAATTGACCCTGCCCTATTTTAAGACGTTGCCCTCGGCACTGTGTCAGCAGTTGCGAATTCACAATTTTGCAACAGCGAGGTCAACTGAAAGAACTCCCCATGTGTCCTTCGCATCTATAGCAATTTGAAATTTGCTGAATCAACTACAAACCTTACTGCACTACGCCCATTTTATTTTTCAGCATTTGTCTCCTTACTTTGGCCATATAAATGTCGCAAAATGTCGCGAAAACTGTTACCTGTTAGTTTTTCCTCTACAACATGATGTGTCAGTTTTTCTCGCATACTTAAAGGTGTTGTGCCACCAAATTTGTTGCTTGTGCATTCTTTGTTGCAAACGTTTTATAATTCGTTAGAAAGCATGATACATGCTCTCACACGCACATATTCTGAGTGAAAAATTTATTATCGCACGATTCATGTGAACAGGATTCGGTTTCGGTTTCTGGGCGCCGATTCAAGCAGTGACGTCACAGTGTTGCGAGGAGGTTCTGCCACGGCGGCGCTGCGGTACGTTGCGACTTTACTGCGGCGTCTGCTCCCCCACATACGTGCTTCACCACGGAAGTAAACACGCCGACTCGTCACGTCAAGCCGCGACAGCTCCGACGCGGATTCTTTGTCTGCATCCTCGGATGCAGACAAATGAAAACCATGGATTTGCAAACCATAAAAATGCTAAAAAAACGCTCAAAAAAAAAAAAAAAAAAAGCTGCCTCCGCCGCGAATCGAACCGGCAACGTTGACCGGATGGGCGGAACGCGCGAGACCACTGAGCCAGCGAACAAACGATTCCGTTCCGCGATATAGCCGGTGTACTAGATGGAGGCCCATCCTTGGAGTCGTACGTCGGTGTTTACTAGCTAGTTTACAGAATTCCTGGCTTGTAAACTCACATTTTTTAAATAGCGCTTGCGCAGCAAGGTTCCGCGAAGCCCCCGCGACAGCTTATCGCCATCAACTCTGCTCTTCTGCGAAAGCGCTCGCAAAAATAAGTGTGCCCGGCTGCGACTGCGATTTTGCACTGAAGGGATAGTGCTTGCCGTACTTTGGTTTTACGTTTTACGTTAAAGGGACAGACAACTGATTTTTTTCGCGTATATGTTCTCTAGCTCATATGAAAGCCAGCGTTTTATATAGCCCGGTAACCACAAGCAATTTTTAAACAAACTGGCGGAAATAATTTTAATTTGGCAGCAAACTTCCTGAAATCGGAAGGGTGGCGGTTCGTAGTGTCGAAACTTGACACTATAATATGTGTCCCTGTCACGTGACCTGCAAACCTACCAGCTACTGTAACTGCTGAAACGTTTATTTACGCATTGAAAACCTTTTAAAACAAGTATTTGTACAAGCTTAAATAGTATATGTATTTCTAAACATTACTTTGAAAATTATAAAGACACGCCGCCCGCCGCTGCTGGGTTGCTCTCAGTGTGGCTAACTGAGCCAATATGCCCAGAATCAACGGCAGCGTTCAGGAAACAGACCCAGCGAAGGAGCTTTGACGATTCTGTCTGAGTCAGGGGCGTTTGTTCTGCCAAAATATTTTATTTCAGTCTCCAAATCCGCCAAAGGCAGCTTAAAAAAAAAAAAAAACGTTGCGCTTGGGGAGAATCGAACTTCCCGCCTCCACAACATGAAGCCAGATTCTACCTATCGTCTATCCCAACAGATGGCGCATTCATGCAAAATAGACTCTTGCATTAAAAAACACATAAAGGAACAGGAAAGCCTGCGATTCAAGCTTTTTTAGCGGCGAACAAGTTTTTAAATATCGTTTTTTATTTCGCATACGGACAAAAGTATGTTGCCGAGCTACTCTATGTCATGGTTGCCAGCATTAGTTTTGGGAGGGACACATACGGCTCGTAGATAAAAAAATTCGATTTAAAAAGTTCTAGAGCGTTATCAGCAAAACCGTTTCTCGTCAAGGTGCTTTAAGCGATGCCCTTTCATTTGGAATAGAGAATATATACTCGACAAAAATCGGTTGTCTGTCCCTTTAAAAACCTTTGCCGATACTGATCCCTTATTACCCAAATTACCCTACGTAACTGTTCTTCTGCACGAAACTGACCTTATATTTTCTACAGGCGAGCCGATCGCACACGCATTCCGGGGTAGCGGCGTCGCCGAAGAGCACGGCCGAAGCGTCGAACGCCAAAATACGGATCGCATTAGCGCTAGTGTTGAGTTGTATGGGCTTCATGGAACTTACTGAGTTTATTACCCTCCAGAAACTAACAAAATAGAGCCGCGTTCATTGCGGCACGAATGTTGTCGGGGCGCAGTTTTCGCTTCTCGGTCGATTGACGACGCGTCGTGCGACCAGTCAGGCGACCGGTTTTGTTGGCGTCTTCGGTCGGCGAGTCAGTCACACTACGGCGACTTTCCATCGGCCGACGTGTTTGTGTCGCCGTCGGCGTGGTGTGACAACGCGGTCAGTTGGCCGATGTTTTAACGACTCGTCGGCGTCGCCGTCGTATCGGTATAGTGTGTCGATACGACCAAGCGACCAAACAAACTGTGGTAACTGGAGTTCACGTTCACGTCGCTCGAGTCGCTAGCGTTGTATGACGTCACAAACTTTGCTGCGCTGGCAATTCACTGACGTCATGGTTAGTGGCGCTAGCGATGGGTCCCGATTTCCAGAAGAGCATTTAGGTAATTTTTAGAAGCGAATTAAAATATATATTAAGCGCTTGCTGTACCCAGCACTTCGTGTTGAGGGTCGTTGCATGCAGAGGAAGCCTACAGCAGGCTTTTTACAGACTTAAAATTTGGTGGCACAACACCTTTAAATCAGACCATTAAACAAGTGTGTACACTGAAATGCCTCGGCGTTGAGTATTATTCCAGTTTGAGTTAGTGCTCCCACATTGAATCCGTACTTTTTAAAGTGAAATCTAAGCTTGCTTACCGCAAATTATGAATGTGCCCTGAAACGCTGTTAGTGTTGTACAAATTGTACGTTCATCCCATCCTGTAATTCGGCTGTGCGCTGTTCTCTGGTATTTGGTTGGTTGGTGAAAACTTTATTGGATGCCTGCAGAGCTTTCGCTGACCGGGCTTAAGTCCTGCCACTTTTAAACTACAGCACCTTTACGTCTTTGAGAAATGCGTTCTGAGCTTACTTCTTGGGTTGCCTAGATTTGTTGTTGATACCTCGGAGCGCAACTTCCACCACTAGCGACGACATTTCAACTGTTGTCAGTGCAAACGTACTTTAGAGTGGAACTGGAACTTATATTTGGGCAGGTCTGCATTGGCATTAGCCGATGCATGCCTGTTTTGTAAGCAAACCGAGTCATTGGAATGCTATTTGTTTGAATGTCGCTGTTTCTCAAAGCAAAGAAAAAATTACCAGCTGTCCCATTCAAATGCCTTGGACTTGAAATGAAAACCTCCGTACTTCTCTCATTCAGTGCTAGCAGCCACGGTACAGCAAGGAAAGAAGTTTACTCCCACCTTCATGAATTCATTTTGGCCACCAGAGAACTCATATGCTGATCCGTGCAATCATTTGTCTTCCCCAACCTGGGAGCGTCTGTGTGTGCGTTTTTTTTTTAATTTTCTTATTGATCTCTTTTTTTCTAATTACCGTACTTACCCGATTCTAACGCGCACCCGATTTTTCTGGCAAAAAAAAAAACGAAAAAACTTGCACCTCCTATTGTAACGCGCAGGGGACTTTGTGACCCAGACAAACGAATGCGAGAGAAACGGGCGATTTATTTCCCGAAGTAGTCTTACTCATCTCACTCCTCGTCGCTCTCCGCTGACCACAACATCTCGGCCTCGGTGCCTTCAAGCGTGTTCGCGATGCCACACTTCTGAACGAACGTTCAACCATGGTGTATGGGATCGTGGCCCACGCCTCGCACGCCCATCCCGAGAGCTTCTCCAGAGGTGCACGCTTCAGCCGACCGCACGTTTTGAACGCGTGGGAGCCGCTGCTGCCATTGCTGTTATCAAGCGCGCAAGTGAAACGATTTGACGATTTGTGTGAACTCCGATAGAAAAATATAGGCGCCTAGGCTTGCTGCGTCCGAAAAATCGTTGCTAAAAGCTTTGGCGCCATCTTGAGATGGCGATGGCGATGGGTGGGACGAAATTTCCGCTGTTTCGGCAGTTTCGGTTTTGTATCCGATTCTAACGCGCATGCGATTTTTTGGCCTATTTTTTCGGAAAAAAAGTGCGCGTTAGAATCGGGTAATTACGGTATACCAATTGCCAGGGCTTCCTCATAAAGTGCAAAGATTTGTTGACATGTTTATTAGCTTGGGTGCATTTTGTGATGCCCGAAATGCTTAACTTTATAAGCAGTGCTGCAGCTGAAGTATTCCTCTCTTGTTTTTGGGTGCTTGTGCGAGCAAAGCATATTGACAAATTCAACCGGGGGTATAAAAATGTCACTTGCGCAGTGCATCAGTTTGGGCTGGACAAATCCTTACGCACAAACATAAGCGGTTCGCCTGTGAAATGGTCGTGATTATATTTTTTTGTTTGTAACTTGCTTGTGCAGAGGTTGATGTGTACTAAAGGGTGGTGGCTGCGCGGGTATGCAATAGCCCAATGTTAAGCCTATCATCATACTTAACAGTCAAACATCGTCAACCAGTGCAAGACATCACAAGGCTCAAATTAAAGCTTTTCGACAGCAACAACATACAACCAGCATGACGCTGGCCGTGGCATGAGGGTAGACTAAATTAAAGGTTTCTTATAAAAGTGTGGCGAATATTCGAAACTTTTGGGTATCGAAGCGGTTAGCGCGAAATCATGCTTCGATGTTCCCCGCTAGCGGCAGCCGGTTTTTCTGCACTGCTCCGGTGTCGTGCGGCCAAGCGGCAAGAGGGAGGTGTCTTTGGGGAGCGCCTATGCTTGTAACTTCCCGTTAAAACGTTTACAACCCGCCCCCCCCCCCCCCCCCCCTCCAACCTGGGAGCGTCTGTGTTAACTTTTTCTTATTGATCTTTTTTTTTTTCTTTCAATTATACCAGTTTCCAAGGCTTCCTCATAAAGTGAAGAGACCAAATGGAAATAAACATTAAGAACTTCGTTTATTCCGCTTTTCTGTGGATCATTTGTGTTGTGCAGAACACTGTCTCTTGTTTATTTGGCGTCTGTGCAGAGCTTTGGAGTCCGAAAAAGGTTTCGTTTGCACAGCGCAGTGCGCGCGTACGGCCTGGCATGGCTTTCCTGCAGAGCTTTGGTGTCATGCAAGAAGACGTCGCTTGTTCATTTGTCTTTTACGGCGAAGTTGTTTGTCCCTAGCCTTTGTATGCATCCCCTGCATGGGTCCTAACTCGTGGCCCCCGAACCAGGAATGGTCCGCGAACAGTACCCATTCGTGAACAGGAACCGGGTAGGCTTAAAGCACGCGGCAGCAGCCAAGGCGCAGGGGAGGGTGAACTAAGTGTGGTGTTTGCGCTGCATTAGAGCCACGTAGGGGGTGGAGAGTGTAGCGTCGGGGCTAGCGTAACTATAGATATACCTAGAAACGTTTGTCGGGGCTGCATTATAGCCGTGAGGAGGGGAGAAGGAACAGCAACATTCGAGGTGTGGTAGAGGGTTGGCAGAGTGGCACCGTCAGCGCTGCATTGCAGCCGCATTGAGGGCGCGGCGTCAGTAGGGGCGCGGGAAAGTGTGGCGTCGGGACTTAGTGCAACATCCCAGTCGGGCTCCGCTACCCGTTGCCGTAGCGTTAGCGGACGGTACCCCCTATGCCGGTACCGTGTTTGCGTTACCGTTTCCCGTGTTACCGGAACCGCTGGCTACGGTGGAGCCTGTGCCGGTAAGTTACCGTTCGCGGTAACTCTCGCGCTGCACAGTCTACTCCCGCAAACACGGTAAACGGTAGCGTAAACACGGAGTACCGTCCGCTAACGCAACGGCGGCAGGTACCGCGACTCGACTGGGCACTTGCGGATTCGTACCGATAGGGTGGATTAGTTTCGAGGGCCGGCTATCGCCATGCTCGCGCATTAGTTCCGCAGAACGGCGAGCTACTCGCCCTCCCCACACGCCCATGCGCAGTTGGGTCCCGGTAACCGGCCGCCGTAGCGTGAGCCGCCGCTGGCCGCTACGCTAAAGCTCTACAGGAGTACCGGAAATGCGGGGGAGAGAGCGGTGTCGAACGCGACACAACTGCTCCCGCTGTGCCGGCCGGCCAGGCGCGGCAGTTCCACGCAGGACTACGCCACGAAACGTGCTTGTTTCTTTTTTTTTTTTTCATGAATGTTTGCAACGCGATGAAATAGAAACAAGTTCACTGTCAATCCGGCACCATATGAATGATTCGACCTACCATTTCCTAACGCAAAAGCCTTCGGTGTCTCACCAAACGCGAAAAGTGACCGTAGTAGTGCTCTTCCGCGGCGACAATACGAATGGTACCTAAATTGCCGTCGCTGTAAAGGGTTCATGTGGGACTTGTTACGAAATCCATCCGTGCCGTTTTTCGCATTCGACCACCAAAGCCTGTCGTCGATCGGGTGCCTCCTCTCCCAACGATCACTGTTTACAATGAGGCACCGCGCAGCTTGTGCAGGCTGCTAGACATACACCGCTTTCGGCGACTTCGACCACCCGCGGCCGAATGCTGCCCTAATGACATATAGCTGAACCGGTCAGACGTGCTGCCAAAAGCCTCACGCTGCGTATACCCCTTTTGCTGCTCCATGCGCTGCACGTTCCGTCCCCACTTCGGCGGCGTTTCCGACGACGCTCAAGTGCTCGAGACACTGCAGTTCAACGAGCCGCCCAACGTGGAGGGGATTTCAGACGTATTCCTGAGTATTCGAATTCCCAAGCAACCACGAGACGTCCGTAAGCCCATTCCGCCTCTGGACTATAGTGCCTAGAATATTTTAGGCACTGTATCTGGACGGCCTTTTCAGACCTGATGGGCATACCATGTAAGTCCGTAGGACGTCCGCATTCAACACTTCCGTACGTCCATCGGACGTCTGAAATTGGATGTATTTTGAATGTTCAGTAAAAATTCATGGAATACAACTATTTCATTAAAGCTTACCGTTGTCAGATGGTGGGGGGTTTGGAACCGGAGTGCCGCACCCATTCCTGCAATGAATACTACGCCGCACACCGACGCGCTGCCGGGCAGACGTGTGAAAAGAGAATTTATAACCCACATACCAGGGTTCAGCGACTAGTGGTAACAGCGCTGCCCTACAGACAGAATTATCCAGTCAGTTTTCATGCAACATGATCATGCTACACACTGCACAACAATTGTATGGTATGGGCAACAAGCTAGTACTAGTAAATCAGTTCACCGAGAGTTCACCAGCTTAACAGAAAGATTTCATAAACTATGCTGGCCTCAATACGGCACAACAGAAACGCTCAGGAGGTTGCTCCTGAGTTCTGACCGCAATAAAGCACGTAGACCAGTGCAAAAGGAAAGATTCTTCTCCTGGAGCTGCCAACCCGTGCTAAGTGACTCATGAGAATCTACCGGACACGCCAGTGACGCCACAACAGTGGGAACATTGCCCGTTGCGGCCGGGCTCGAAGACATGCAGCACCACGATTTCTCCACAAAACAAAAGCACCACCACACATCATAAAATTCACCAACACATCATTTGAACGGGTGTTCATTCGAAGTGTGAGTCCGAACACCCTGCTTAATACAGTCCAAAACATTTTAAACGGGAACACGGTTAACTTGCTGCAGACGTTTCATAGCGGTGCTCAATTCTTATGTACCCTTCCCCAAATAGGTCATCGTTAGAGTCGGTGATGTGCTTCAAAAAAGTTAGAAAGGTAGGGTTAATTTTAGTAATATGCAAATGAAACTTCCGATATACAAGTCAGGGTGTTGATGTACGAAATCTTTCTAATTGCAAAGCAGAGGACCTTTTCTGTCTCTCCTTTTATATTCACTTCAAGCCATTATTCGATGCTTCGTGGTAATTTTGAACGTCTACGGGCGGATCTGACATACGAAACTGTATATTCTTTGTACACCCGTTTCCTGATGTCCACTGTATGCCCGCGAATGTACATCCAAACTTGGCATTGGGTTTTCGGATGTTTTTCGGACGTTCCACGGGCGTCCGTGGTTGCTTGACTTGGTGGTCCCGACTTCCCTATCCAGATTACCTCACCAAGGCAAACCAGACCTGGGCCAGGTCAACCAGGTCAGATCTTATGCTATAGGGAAAAGTGCATCTCTGTGTGAGTGTGTGCGCGTCAGTTTCAGCGCCGTGGATTTTTATGATTGGTGCGTTCCTGACCACATCGGGAGAAAAGGAGAAAGCGAACCGACTTAGCCGTGTTTGTTTGATTCCGCGCGTACAGGAGCGCACTGCCTGTTCGCTGAGATCAAGAGCGATGCGTAAACAAAATATTGTGTTTTTTTTTTCCTTCTGCGATCAACCTGTCCTGATGACTGCCCCTGCACGGCGCCAACCCAGACCACGCTACCTCAAGTTGCGAAATTGAACCCAGGACGCCGGAGCAGCAGCAGCTCTAAGTGCTCTAACCACAGCACCCTGGCACCGTGGCAGGTTCATGTGGCGTCGCATGCATAGAATGGGTGTACACGGGAAAGAGCTCTGACTGCGGGCGAGCTGCAGCATGAAATGCATCCATTCTGCTTTTCAGAATGATTTGCGCCAAGAGATAAATCGATAAATCTTCCTTATGACGAAACTTGTCCGGCCTTCGAAGGAAGGAGGCAGGAAAAAATGCTTAAGCAGGGTGGCCAGTTGGGCTAGTTGGTGCACTTGCATCTTGGGGAACAGCGCGAAATAACATGGACACAAAAAGAAAGAAGTAAACAGGACAAGCGCTCACTTTCAACTCGATTTAACCCTTTCAGCCCTGTCTTTTTTTATTTCAAGCAAAACTGTGTGTTTTCCTAAATTTTAGGGTCCTATAATCCCACAAATGAAAAATAGAGCCGGAAGTAGAAGTAATAACGGGGTTAATAATGAGGCAATCATTTAATACATCTGGCAATTAACAACTTTATATAGAGCAATGACATCATTTTTGCACATTTCCCTAAACGTTATGACTACATGAACCTACAAACAAAAAAACTTACACCATCTTCCAGTGGGGAACCCTGATGAGGATGCGAAGCATCATGGGGGTTGAACGCGAAGCAAATCTGCTTCGTAGTGCATGTATTTATAGATTTACAAGCTTGGGAATAAAACTGAGACCGCCATTTTTTGCAGCCTCAGTGTCGTGATTTCGACTTCACCGGAGCTTTTTCTTTTTTTTTGTAGCGAGTACCTCCAGTAAAATGAAACAGTAATATCTATCGCAACAGGCATCATTGAAGGACAAAGGACAATGCCCCAAAGCAGTTTGGGTTTCGTTCTCTATGCGCTAGAGGAATTTTTATGTGATGGCGTCAATTGACACCACCACCAGCAGGGCCGAAAGGGTTAATGGAAAAGACGTCTTATAACTACTTATACATGCACAGAATCTCCCTCCCCCACGCCACGTGCCCACACCAACCAATGACATACTAGCACGACGAAAACACTCCACAGTTGACCGCACCCTTTTTAACACTGAACACCTTATCGCAACGCCCGCTCCAAACAAACAAAATCTTTCTCGTGCAAGACAACTGACACGGCCGCTGGATCAAAGCACACCTTGCAACTGACACGGCCGCTGGATCAAAGCACACCTTGTGCGCTTTGATCCAGCGGCCGTGCAACTGATGATCCACTGATGCATGCAATCACTCCCCCACTTTCTGATGTAGAATGATTCGAGCAACTCTCTCTATAGTACGCCTGTCTTTGTGCTTGTACAGGATATCAGTCTCGTGGAAAAGCAGATAGCAACGGTGCTCACACTTGTGACAATGCTTGGCCAAGCGTTTGTGAGCGCTTGTCCTGTTCACTTGTCAGCGCTTGTCCTGTTCACTTTCTTTTTGTGATCCTGTTATTTAGCGCTGTTTCCTAAGATGCTTAAGTAGCATCTTCCACACCCTGAGCTTCATCCAAGACACAAAACAATTTCTAGTTTGATTCCTCCTCTTGGGTCATGCTCTTATTGCAAGTTTCTGTGGTTTTTACCGCCTTACTCCCAATCCCAACACGCAGTGGGTGGCACGGCTGACCAGCTCCGACCTGTCCTCCTGCAGCATAGCCTCGTGCAGCATGGCCCGGGTGGCATGCAGCGCAGGCCAGGGTATTTCGGACTTGCGAAAATCCCTCACCAACACAGACATCAGCACCTAAGGCCCGCCTGAATAAAGTTTACTCCTCCTGCCCCTCCTCCATCGGGCGTTCAAGTTATCATTCACGTCTTCCTTGAAACCTTTGAAGAAAAGAAAAAAAAAAAAGCTGAACAACCTGGTTCATTATTAGAGGTGATATTTAAGCACGTGAGGAACGAAGGACACGCGAAACAGACAAAACACGGCGCCACTATCGACCCGATTATTGTCGCTGAGATTTTCTTCACTTCATAAACGGAGGAAAATAAACGCATAAAAGAAACGAGAAAACGGGTAAAAGCGCAAGGAAGCGTCGGCTAAAGGACCCAATTTCCTCCTCTCTTTCGTTTGCTGTGTTTCCTCGCGTATAAAGTCGGGCATTCCCCTGCAGAAAATACATTTGTCAGCAGCACCGTGTACAGTCTACTTTGTGCACTTCGTATTTTTTGCGCCTGTTTTCGTCATAAATGACCAAGTCGTCCAAGAAACCACACGAATTATTGAAACCCTTGATAGGGCATGCGTCTTATGATCAAATGTTTTTTTCAACATCAATAGTTGTTGCTTTTATCATCATCATCATAACGTAAGAAGAATGACGGTTCTTACCTGGCACTGGCTTGCCTTCCAGTTCTCCGCGCTTCATCTCGCAATATGCTTGAGAGACATGTTTACGTCGACGCAGGACTTACAAGAAGCAATGATCACCGAAGACCTCGAGCTCCAAGACGCCCGTTACTTCATCCTACGCGAAGAGGATCGCCTCAAGCGAGCTGCGCAGCGACACAGGGAGTCTCTGGTCGCCGTGCGGCAACGGGACGGCCACGACGCCCTCAAGACATTCTTATCCACCACGCGTATTTGGAGTTTTATTCCCTCCCTCTCGGCTTTTCAAAATTCGCGCGTAAATCTGAAGGTCGCCCACACTTCGCCCTCGTCCCGGACATGGTGGCCCACGGACAGTGACGTCAGCGGGGGTGCCGCTGCAATCTGCAGGCTACAGCGACTTTACAACGTCAAGGTGACCAAGATGGCGGCGATGCAGTCACCGCTCCTGGTAGCCGTGTCGCCTGAAGACCTAAAAGATGTCGCCAGGGGATGCTTTGCGACGGGCTCCTTCGGCACGACGTCGGAATGGGTCCAAACGGCGCTTCATCGCTGCTGTATCTCTTACCGGAAGCCTTTTAAGTTAGGCCTGCGCTGGCTTGTCGATAACGACCGGCGCTGGCCACGGATACTATTGAGGAAGTCGCTGAAGTGGTGGAATGTACGGACAATTCCGTACCCCAGCCCCCCGGAGACCGACATGCACAAGTACAAGCACGTCTGTGTCGAGCGGGGCGACCTGAGTCCAAAATCGAGCCGACTCACGTGCAAGATGTCGACCAACTCCCGCCAACCGCAACTTCTTCTCAGGCCGAACAAGATGGAGGTGCTGTCGTCGAATCCCGGTATTGTGATCCTCCACGATTTTCTCAGCCCGTCGGAGGTCCGTTATGTTCGGACCCTGGCGCGCAAGAAAAGTGGCATCTATGCCAGGAGCCAAGGCGCCATACTTTGGGAGCGGAATAACAAGGTATGTTGGACTTATTGGAACTATATGCTAAAGAACTGAAATAGCGCAAACAAGCACATTTCTAGCTGAAACAACAGTTGGAAGTTCTAGTTGAGCTGAGTTTACGAGGCCAATTACAGTTCATAAACACTCATATGGAGAAACTTCGATGCTCGCGCACATGCGAATTACTTTTTTAGGGCATTGTGAACAGCGTATAATTCGTCGTGGCAGGACTGGACAGAATTAGGAGGTGAGAAGGCGACAAAAAAGGTCAAAATGCAGAAAAATGCAGGTTTCATGCAAATAAAACTGAAAAAAAAAACGTCGAATAACTATACAAAAGACCAGACGTAAAAATGTAGCCGAAACTCGTATGTATACTTCTACAGTTTGTGAGCGATTTTATGGAGTTTGATATAATTATGATTGTATTAACGTCTGGATGAAGTTGCGTATTAGGCAATAATATTTCGCGGGTTGCTGAGGGAAATTTGGAAATGGGGTAATGCATGCATGGGGTGCATTGCCTACAGCGAGACACTTTGAAAGTTTATATAAATTACAGGACAAATTTTGTACATGCGCGGGTTTGGCGTGAATAGGTTACTGTGTTTCCTTCCTAAAATTGCTAAACCTGGTATGTATTCATGTGGCTGTATCGTATACATTTTTGCTTACTGCAACAGCAATATCCTGATTGAAACACGAGATGAAACGAAGTTGAACCAAGAGCTTATCATGGCCAACGCCCCAACGCTGTACCCGGCAATGCTTGGAGCCTTAGCGAATTGGTGCCTGATTCATTTGGCCAACGTGACGTTCTTCACTTCGTACTATCGAGATGGCGTAATTCACAGCGGCGTGCATGTTTATGTAACTATTACCGTCATTGCGCAGGTAATTTTAAGATCTTGATTTGTGTGTTTTTCATCTATTACGGTTGTAAGCCGTCAACTCGCCTTCATTTGAAATGGTCTTGCGAATTGACTCGAACACGTAACTGAACGCGGTTGAAGTGCGGAGCTATATTGTTCGGATTGTGCAGTTGTTCCGCTGGCCTGGAGGGGAACGAAGCTGCCCACAGTAGGCTCGAGAACTCGCCATCCAAGCCGGAGCTGCTCATTGCCCTACCACGGCGCCAGATCCGCTAGAGACCAGTACATACTATGATGTACTGTACATTACCGCCTCTTTTGCCCCGTCTGACTGTCCACGCACCGAGAACGTGGCGTCTTTTAGAAACGAACACATTTCTAGACCCCGCCAAATTACAATTCACCTAGCCGGATACACTCTTCACTATACTGTACTGCCTTCGAGTCCCTCGGTACCCTTCAGCATCAAACATATGGAATGCCTCGCTACCCAGTGCTACATTGGCGAAAACGTGCCATAACCGAGCTCCGCCGCTTCCGTCATGTAGTGGTTGCGTGGTGGTCGAGCGGAGAGCAGGAGAGCTGCCTCTTTTTCGAACGACGAAGACCCGAGAACAAAACTTGCTTAGAACGTACTTGGCAAGAAGAGAGTAGCAATGATACAGGAGCAGCAGCCAGCTGGCGTGTTTACAAGACTCGGACAGAGTAACGTCTCGCTCCAATGCTGACGACGTTCGACTCGGCTTGACGAAGTGCGAGAATATATAGCCAAAAGTGCCAACGGTCAACACGCTTCGAGCGTGTTGCGCGGCACGGGAAGGAACAAATACACAAATCCCATCTTCCCTAGATGCAGTGTTCGATTGTCCCTGGAGTCAGCGGTGAGGTCCCCGGGAGCCAGAGTATTCTTCGAGAAAGGGAGTAGGGGCGGGCTTCAGCGTCACACACGTACACGGAACTTCACCGCAGTGCACCAGTATAACGCACGCTCAGGGTAACGGCTAAGTATTTTGTGCTGAATAACAACGTGTAAGCAAGGGAGGAGGCGTTCCGCTCCCAGACCAGGCTGCCCAAGCTTCACTGGTCGCCCGGGCGACGGCAAAACGGCGGCCACCGTCGTCAGCTTGCTCGCCGATTAATGCGTTTCTTCGTCCCCTTCTTGAAGATCTCCCAGGTTACCGTTGCGGCACGAGCGTAAGCTGCCCATATTCCCGCGTTGTGCTGACGTCCCCGTGAGTGAGCTGCGATGAGGCTTGGCTTGACGCCCCTGCAAAGGGTGCACCACCGCAAACACACTAACGTTGCGGCAAAGCACAACTCGCGCTGGAATGTTAAAAGAGCAGTTAAAGATCATCGCTGATAGATTGGAAGATGAAATCAATAAATACCCAGGCAAAAATTGGGATTACGACGAAATAATTGCGTTCATAAAGGGTAAGATTAATGAAGAAAAGGAACGAAACCGATGGAAAGGGAAGAGAAAGCCGAGAAGCTGGTGGAATAAGGAAATAAAAGAGGCTATCGACCAGCGAAGAAAGGCGTCGAGAGAACATAGAGAAGCAAAAAGAACTAGTATGGAACCGGAGGTAGTGAAGGAAAAGTGGGATGTCTACCGTGGGAAAAAACTAGAAGTGCAGAAAATGGTGCAAGCGAAGATCAAGCAGAAAAGCGAACAATGGATGGCAGAAATACGGAAGAAGGACAAAAGCGCATCCAAGAAGTATTGGAACCATGTAAAATCACTAAGCTCAAAAAACGATAACCATCAAAAATTCCTGATTGATGAGGAGGGGGAACATTTAGAAGGAGAGCACGCGTTGGCGCATATTCATCGAGTGATTTAGTGAGAAGTTAGGATAATAGTGGTAGGGAAACCTGCACCGATAACATCAGCGCCACAAAAGACTGCGGAAAGGGAAATAAGTTTGAGCAACCTTGATGGAAAAAAGCAGAGCAAAAGGTTTCCCCTCAGACAGCAGTGGGCCCGGACGGAATACCAATGCAACTGATAACCTACTTGGACCTAAAAGTAAGGAATCGTTTATGAGGGCAATAGATAAGGTAATAGAAACCAAACAAGTACCAGAGGACTGGTTAGAAAGTAGGATGAATTTAATATATAAAGGCAGAGGAGATAAAGCCAGTATTGAGTCATACAGACCACTCACAGTAACGTCAGTGGTGTATAGATTCGTAATGCGGCGATAAAATCAGAAATTCAAGCATGGATGGAAGAAAATGAAATACTTGGGGAACTGCAGAATGGATTTAGACAAGACAGGCGACTGGATGACAATCTGTTCGTGATAACGCAATGCATTGAAATTGCGAAAGCACAGAATAGACCACTATGGATTACGTTCTTGGACATTAAAGGGGCATATGACAACGTAAACAGAGAACGGCTGTGAGAATGTTGAAACTCCAGGGATTAGATGACGAGTTAGTACAGTTCCTTATAGCAATCTATAAAGACAATAGAATGCACCTTACTTGGGAAGGACAGAAATGCGCCCGGCAGGGTCAACATCCATCGGGGACTGAAACAGGGATGCCCTTTGAGCCCAATACTGTTCATGCTTTACATGGCAGGGTTAGAAAAGAAACTGGAAGAAAGTCAAGTAGGGTTTAGCCTAACCCATATGCTGCAAGGCGAAGTGGTACAACAGCATATTCCGGGAATGTTATACGCAGACGACATTGTTCTTTTAGCTGATAACCAAACCGATATGCAGCGGCTAATAAATATTTGCGGCCAGGAAGCCACTGACCTCGGGTTAAATTTCGGTGCAGAAAAATCAGGAATAATGGTTTTCAATGACGCTACCACCGACGTAGTGTCTATCCAGCAAGGCGAATTACCTAGAGTCAAGGAATATAAATATTTGGGAGTGTGGATAAACGAAGGGGATAGCTACTTAAGTACTCACGAGGAGCAACTTAAGGTTAAGGGAAAGCGAAACGCAGCTATAATGAAGCATAGAGCTCTGTGGGGGTATAACAAATATGAAGTAGTAAGAGGAATGTGGAAAGGAGTAATGGTTCCGGGTCTCACGTTTGCGAATGCTGTACTCTGCTTAAAATCAGACGTTCTATCACGCCTTGAAGTAAACCAGAGAACGGTAGGACGTCTGGCCTTAGGCGCGCATGGAAAAACAACTAACGAAGCAGTTCAGGGAGATATGGGCTGGGCGTCGTTTGAAGTTAGAGAAGCTCAGAGTAAAATATGCTTTGAGATGAGGTTGAGGGCAATGGATCAACGAAGGTGGGCAGCTAAGGTTTTTAGGTACCTATACTTGAAAAGCGTGGACACGCAGTGGTTAAGAAAGACTAGAAGGCTAACGATGAAATACGGAAAGAACAGTGGGGAATCCAAAACAGCCAAGGTAACCAAAAAAGAGGCAAGGCAGATTGAAACGAATAAATGGAGGGAAAAATGGAAGCCAAACGTCGTTAGAGATGTACAGGGCTGAGAAGATGAACATCAGAAAGGAAAATTTCTACGATAATTCCCAGGGCAGTGCTTTGCTTTTTGAGGCTAGAGCAGGTTGCCTGCTAACTAAGAGTTTTGTGGGGAAGTATTCACAAAATGATGGGGTATGCGTGGTCTGCGGAAAAGAAACAGAAACTATGCGGCACATCGTGCTAGATTGTGAGGGTATCCATCCAAATCTACATGAAGGGAATATTGGGCTGTCAGAAGCCCTAGGATTTAAAGGTATCACAGAGGAAGTTAACTTCAAGGCTGTCGAGGGGACGAAAAGAAGATTAGAATGCTTGTGGACGAAAAGCAGAGAGGGGAATATTGCCTAGGACAGTTACCACTTGTAACAGGAAAAAAAAAAGTATTTTGTGCCTAATAAGCTTTTTGTGCCTGCCCTAAGCAGCGCTAGTATTGAACCAAAAGTGTAAAACATAGGTATATTAGTCTTTTTTGGTAAGATGACATGTCATCACCCCGATACAAAGGGGAAACCAATAGAAATCATCAAATCATCATCATCATCAGCTATGATTGATGAGCATCTTTAGAAGCTTTCCTGGGAGAACCTTTTTGAAGTGCAGAGCACTTCAGGGGCTCGCCTTGTCGTCGTAGCTCACTCGCCGTAACGCACTTCGATGGCAGGTGACTGCCGGAATCAAGCGTCGCAGCGAGATTACAGACCCACGTAGAGCCACACAGCGTTCCGTCGTCGCGGCGTAGCTTCGAAGGCCAAGTTCGAAACTTGTGAACCGCTGGCGCTTGTCGTACATCTCCCTGTTGTTTAGCGCAAAGAAAACTGCCGGCACATTTGAGGCAAAATATACGTAATTAACCGGCAGCGCCCGTGTTCATTTAGTTCGGAACGCTGGTTTGGTTGGTTTTTTACGATAGTAAGCGAAAAAAAGTGGTTGTGCCACGCCGGCACGTGGGAGAGGGAGAGCAAGCGCAAAAAGAGCAGAACTATAGTGCCTGGAATATTCCAGGCACTATAGTAGAACTCCTGCTGGCGCAGTTTCAGGCAGGGGGCGCGCGAGCACTTCGAAGGCGGGAAATTTGAAATCCGTTGGACAAACCTCCATGAATTCATCAGGAGAGGAGTGAGACAGGGCGGCGAATATCGTGGTGGGTGTCTCTTAAAAGTATGTTTAGCGCAAAAAACCAAAGACAGTACACAAGAAAGGATACGGGACAAGCGCAATTTTTTTTTTTCGCTAAACATTTTTGAGAATCATGGACCAACTAGCCCCCCAACAAGTTTTGTTAAATTCGTGGTGGGTGGTAGCAGTGAGCGGATAATGGCGCCACAGCCCATTATGGCGAACCACTGTTCTGCACTTCCGGCAGCTTTCACGCTAAGTGGAACTGCTTTAATTTTTCGTTCGAGCTCAGTTACCCGATAACGGCACTTACCCGATAATTTAAAAGCAGATAAAACGATTTTCGCTTATAAGAGATGCAGCCCACACATTCCGGGCGTTTTCGTCGTCGGAAGAGGAGCTTTCTACACCCTCCAGCTATCCCCCGATCTCTTCCCCATACTCTGAAGTCTTGTATCATTATCACCCACTGTGTCTTTAGTAGAGGCTCCCTCACCCATCCCTCAGCACGCGCAAGGCGGCTCGCATTTGGCGTCGACTACAGACAAACACGCACTACACCACACCTCGACACTCCACTACATCTCCCCCTCCATTTACCCCTACCACTGCCCCTCTTGCTCCGTCCCGAACACCACGTACCACCTTGCCCCTACGCGCCAAACCCTATCCCTTCCCCATCCCCTGAGCAGTGGGAGCGCGAGCTGGCCAGCTTACGGTGCGGAGACCAGGAACGCTTCGTCGCTGGCGGCTTTCTGGACTGAGGGATCCCCCTACTTTTATGCTCAATAAATTGACGTTTTGCTTCCTTCTCCTCCTCCTCTCTTAAAAGAGAGCTGGTGGCAATCTTGGACGCGATGAACACTTTGAAACTGCTTGGAACAAAACTGTGTGACTATCTATCACCCGACGTAATGCTGTAGGTGACAGCGCAGATACGGTAATAATTATAACGTTTACAACGTGAAAAGCGGCCGCTTGCCGAGGCATATTGCTCGGCCGACCTATTTCGCATGGTGAATGCAAGCTCATGCTACGCCACGCTCATTTGAGACCCAGAGCCCTGCTACGATACATCTTTCGAGGTCCTCAATCGCACCGCAACGATCTTCAGCCTTTCTATCAGCGGCTGCTCTACGGGAACGAATACTTGGGAAACACACGATGCACGCACACGAAATTGCTGCTTTGCCGGCGCTTGGTTCCTCAGTCTCGCCAGCGATGGCGCGAAATCTGGGCTGTCTCTGCGTGCCTTTCAGCGCAAGTGAAAGGACGAATCCAATCAACCAGTAGATATAAATAGACGGCAGGCTGCGAAAGCTGAAGGAAAGGGAAACTTTCACGAAGCACTGCGTGCATATTACTTTCGCTCGTGTAACCAGGTTTGGAAGGGTTAAACCTAAACCATTTTTGAAACACTCCACATCGACGGTGGAAGCAATAACGTGACGTAACACCTCGCTCCCGACCGCCTGGGAGGAGTGAGCACTGCCGGTTGTGCGACCACTCAACCACTCAACCACTCTTTCATGGATGCTTCCCTGGGCTGTAGCCTGTAGAGGCAGGTAAGGGCGGCCGCATCTGAGCCATATGCGGCGGGCAATGCTGGCTGGCGGACGTGGTGCATACTTGCGGACTGGGTGCAAACTCCTTCAGAACAATGATTCTTGATGTTCGCGACTGCTTAACAGATGGCACTATTGTGTATGATGTCCCGGAAGCAGCCCTTAAAATCCTTATCGTCAATTTTAAACTGGGTGCTAGAACTGTTCAGAACGTCCCGCGCAATTAGAAAGTCAGTGGTAACCTTCAGCTGGTGCCTCGTATGCGTAATGTTCCAAAACGATCTTAGGGCGTAATTCCTGCCTGAACATTCTTATAGAAATCGCTTCCTTTCCTGCCACACGGCATGCAGACCCTTTGCAGAACCGGTCCCGGTACGGCCGGTAGACAGTCGGCGCCACTGCGCGTGCGCAGAGGCAGCGAAATTTAGTACGGTTCCAGTACGGCTCCCGGTACCGTGTACGGAACCGGGAGCCGTACGGGAACCGGTTTTCCACTTTGCTATAAAGAACGAAACACATGTGCGGAGAACACCGCATTTTCCACACGCGTTTGCCCTCTCCGAAAACCGGTCCCGCCACGGTCAGTCGGTATTACGCATGAAGGCTGCGAGACCGGTTTTGGAGAGGAAAAAAAAGGGCCCATCTCCCCGCGAGGGGGACTCGAGTAAATGCGTCGCATAGGGGGTGGGTGTATTGCGTTAACGTTTAGTGTTTGGGGAGTTGGTGGTAGTGAATGCGTTGTATCGGCAGCTTCTTGACGTAGTTTGAATGAGTCAAGGATATAAGGCGCGTTCGTAGCCTTTCATTCTGTGTCGGTTTTGTGGCGCAGTGGGAAGAGCACCATGTACCTCGCGTTCCGCCCACAGGTAGTGAATGCGTTGTACCAGCAGCTTCTTGACGTAGTTTGAATGAGTCAAGGATATAAGGCGCGTTCGTAGCCTTCCATTCTGTGTCGGCTTTGTGGCGCAGTGGGTAGAGCACCATGTACCTTGCGTTCCGCCCGCAGGGTCGTGGGATCGAAACCAGGCGCCGGTAAGTATTATTTTTTTATATAGTGTAGGGGGAGGGGTGCGGACCTGTTGTTGAGAGCGAGGAGGGTAGCGTGATGCGGGAGAGGAGGAGTGGGGGAGAGGGCGCACCTGGAACGGCTGTTGCGGACGCCGAGGCACGCCGACAACGCCGGGTGACATCGTGAGTTAAAGAAATGCTCTGCATTTAAAAAACGCGTGCATAAACGCGTCGTTATCCGCACATGTGTTTTGCCTATATGTACTGTCTAATAATTCGTGCCGCAAAACACCCGCCCCAAAACCGGCACACAGCAACCACATCTCACGTGACCGGACTGCACTCTACACAGGTGTTCTGGGTCGAAGACTCCAGCCACGCAGTGTTGCAACGCCTGACTCGCCGCATAGCCGCTACCTCGGCGCTGTCGATGGACTCGGCCGAGCAGTACATGGTTGGCAACTACGGGCTCGGCGGTCACTACACGCCGCACATGGACGCGCACGACTTCGACAGCCCCGCGTCCATGCTGAGCAGCACGCACGGGAACCGACTGGCCACCGTGCTCCTTTACCTGGCGGACGTCGAGGCGGGAGGAGCCACGGCCTTCGTGAATCTGGGCTTGGCCGTGAGGCCTCGCGCAGGTGGGTGACGATCACAGCTGATTTCAACGATGTTGCAGACGATGATAAAAGCAGATAATTTTTCTTTTCATTGGTGTGGTGGTTCCCCCTACACGACTATCATTATAGAATTTTGAGCCCTCCATCTTCATGTTGTAAACACTAAATTTTGATAATAGGGCCCTTGGATTGAATGTTTTCTGGAAATGCTGGCAGGGACTGTGGAATATTTTATTTTTGCAGTGATGAACATGAAATTACACGTCTGCCCGTAACAAAGGCTTTGCAAATTCGCTGGACAGTAATGATGCCTTGTGAATGATTTTTTTTTTTTTAACAAACAACGTTATATACCTAGTTGTTGCTCATACTTGCGTCATGCAAACCAAAGCGGCTGTTGGCAGGTGGACGCCAAGAGCGCTGTGAGGGTACTGGAACCCCTGGTCGAGGAAATAGAAAAAATTAAAGCCGTTCCACTCAACGTGAAAGCTGTCGTAAATGCAGAGCAGTGATTCGCCATAACGGCCTGTGGCACGGTTATCCGCTTACTGCTACTACCCATCACGCTTTTCGCCTCCCTGTCTCACTTCTCTCTTGATGAATTGAACGGAGGTTTGTCCAAAGCAGTTCAAATTTCCCGCCTTCGCAGTGCTCGCGCCCCCTGCCTGGAACGAACAGCGCGAGCGGTTCTCGCACGTGCCGGCACCTTACTGCGCAGTCCACAGTGCGTTGTTTTTGGCGGTCCCATCTCCCCGCGAGGGGGACTCGAGTAAATGCGTCGCATAGGGGTGGGTGTATTGCGTTAACGTTTAGTGTTTGGGGAGTTGGTGGTAGTGAATGCGTTGTATCAACAGCTTCTTGACGTAGTTTGAATGAGTCAAGGATATAAGGCGCGTTCGTAGCGTCCCAATCTGTGTCGGCTTTGTGGCGCAGTGGGTAGAGCACCATGTACATTGCGTTCCGCCCGCAGGGTCGAGGGATGGAAACCAGGCGCCGGATAATATATTTTTTTTATAATAGTGTAGGGGGAGGGGTGCGGACAACGACGGTGGCGGACTACGACGGACGTCAACGCGGGTGACATCGTGAGTTACTGAAATGCTCTGCATTTTAAAAAAAAAGTACCCATCGAACGGAGCAGCAGTGGACCAGAGAAAAGAAGACGGTGCAGTCTTAAACCATCATAGCCCGGGCTACGAAGGTCGCCGCACAGTTCCAGCTGCCGGCAATTAACCTCCCTCACTTCTAAGGTGTTTCTCTCTCTCTCTAACAACCCCTGCCCCACTCCCAATCACCAATACGACTAGTTCTTCTAAAGCGGTTATACTGGCTATACCAATCCACATTCTGTACCACTGAAGCCACTCTGAATCATACCGTAACTACAAGACAAAAGGCCAGGGTTTCGTCTGGCAAAAGTGCAAGGGGGAGGCCGGCACGCGCCGCTAAGGCGTCATCTTCCAGCGCATCGCCTGCTACACACTGGGGCTGTTCGATTTACAGTCCCGGACTATCCGCGGGTAGACCGAGGATTCCCCGAAGCCATGGGGATACATGGGAAAATTGAGTGCCGGACTGCTTCTCAGGTAGTCCGTGGTGAGTCCGAGACTGTAAATCGAAGAGCCCCAGCATGTCTCACTGCCTTAAGGAGGAGGAGGAGGAGGAGGAGGAGCAACTTTATTTAGCAACAATCATTTAGACGTTGGATTAATGATGGGCTTCTTGACTCCGTGAGGTGGCCAGAAGACCTTGCTTCATGGAGACTTCCGAAGTCTGCAGTCCATGGACTGAATTTGGGGCTCAGGCTCGAAGCTGGTCACCGCATTCTCCCATTCTGTTTGGTTATAGAGATGCCATTCGGCTTTAGGTTGGAGCTCGGGCATTCGTATAGTGCCTAGAATATAGGCACTATAGCATTCGCATAGGATGTGGGCTAGATCGGCTTTTTCGGCCTCACACATTCTGCATTTTGGGGTGTATAGACCTGTATACATCAGAGCCAATTTGTACGGGTTCAGGAAGGTATGAGATTGGAGTTGCCTCCATGTCGCTTCCTGGATTTTCGTTAGTGAATAATGAGGGGCAGGGTAAACTATTGTTTCATTTCAGCAGTGAGATGTAATCTCTTGAAAAGTAACCATACGCTCCTTAGACCCTCACAGCACGACTGGTCCACCGCCCGGTTGACGAGTTCGCGGGCAAAACTGGGCTGCTTCGTTCCCTGGATGGGACGAGTGCGCAGTAATCCAGATAATCTGGATCTGGCGAGGTTCGAACTGATTTCTTATTATAATTTGAGATGCCAGTTCGGGAGTTTTGTTCTTCCCAAAATTACGCACAGCCGGCTTTGGGGTCGCTGACGATAAATTTCGCTTTGGTGCTAATAATTGCACTAAAATTGCGGCCTCTTCTGTTTCTTCTGGCCCCCTCTCCAACACTTTCACCAAGAGCAGCCGACGAGGAGCGCCCTCCCCCTCACCCTTTCGTCAGACGCTCCTCCTTCGTTCGTGGCTTGTCCGAACCACGTGGCATTTGCGCGGGAGATTCAAACACGATTTGCAACAACATTTTTGACGGCAGCGAAGCGCTGCGAGATAACAGCACGCGATCGCTTGCTGAGGCGCAGCAGCTGTGCGCCGTGACTGAGAAGACTTACCGTAATTACCCGATTCTAACGCGCACCTTTTTTCCGAAAAAATAGGTCGAAAAATTGCATGCGTGTTAGAATCGGATACGAAACCGAAACTGCCGAAACAACAGAAATTTCGTCCCGCCCATCGACATCGCCATCTCCAGGTGGCGCCAAAGCAACGATTTTTATCTATCGGCTTATCTATCGGCATTCACACAAATCGTCAAATCGTTTCACTTGCGCACTTGATAACAGCAATGGCAGCAGTGGCTCTCTCGCGTTCAAAACGAGTGGTTGGCTGAAGCGTGCGCCTCTGGAGAAGTTAGCAGGATGGGCGTGCGAGGTGTGGGTCACGATCCCATCGATCATGGTTGAACGTTCGTTATGAAGTGTGGCATCGCAAACGCGCTTGACGGCACCAAGGACGAGGTGTTGTGGTCAGCGGAGAGCGACAAGGAGTGAGATGATATTACTTCGAGAAATGAATCGCCTGTTTCTCTCGCATTCGTTTTCTTGCTCACGAAGTCGGTGCGCGTTACAATCGGAAGTGCAAATTTTTTCGGATATTTTGCCAGAAAAATCGGGTGCGCGTTAGAATCGGGGGCGCGTTAGAATCGGGTAATTACGGTACTGTTCGCGCTGAGCAGAAATGTCTCATTAGGGAGCAATAGTATTCGTCATGTGATAAATTCATATTTCAAACGTTATTCTGTGGACATTTTTTTTTAGTTTGTTCTTTAGTTTTCGGGGGATATGTATAAGGTGCATATTTTTGTATGGTCAGATAAGTTTTGTTAGAATGTTATCTTTCGTATTTTTCTTATTTTTTGGTTTTTCGAAATTCCGTCCGACCAAGTAACTCCGTTTACGCTATTATAACGATTACAGACGGAACTTCCGCCAAATCTGCATTGTGGGGGAAACGCAGGGCGTTACACGGTCTCGGCTGTGGGTACCCGACTGCATTAAAAGGTTCGCCGATTTCGACATGGAGGCAAAGAGAGGTGGTATAGAAAAACTGCGGGTACACCTGAAGCGACTGTGAAGGCATCTGTGTGACAACGAGGGCCCCTTCATGTCTCTGCTGCAGGTGCGGCCCTGTTGTGGCGCAATCTGGTGCCGTACGAGGGATCGGAGAGTCCCCGCCACTTCTCCTTCGTGCACCAGAAGAGGAAACCGGACGCACGGACGCTGCACGTCGGCTGCCCCGTCCTGCGGGGCTCCAAGTGGGTCTGCACCAAGTGGATCCGCGAGCTCGACAACGTGGTCGTGCGCAACGACACGCTGGACTGACCACTCGTTACGTAGGCGATAACGAGTTGGCGCCTTCGTTAACCCTAGTCACGTTAGGGCGCCTGCATCCCCCCCCCCCCCCTCGCACGTGCTTTGCGAAACTTTCGAAGGTTTCTTTGTTGTGCTTTTTTTCCACGTGTGCTAAAATGAGTTGAATTATATTGAAGACGCGAGTGTGGTATTACATCGACCGGGGGCTGGTAGCAAAGAATGGGGGGCGGGGGGGGGGGGGGGGCGGATTTGCAAAGTTAAAGGTTGGGGGTCTATTTTTTTCCTCTTGTAAAAATAAATCACCCGTTTGATTATGCGTTAGTCGCTGGCCGATCGAGGTGTACAAATGACTTTTTTTATTACCGGTGCTGTGGATGATCGTGGGAGGAGTGAGAGATTGTTGAAAAGCGATCATGATGATAACTTTATTTTGCCCAAGACTGGGTGAAAGGAGGAAGGGGAAGTGGGAGTCTTTCTGGATTCCTCCACCTAAGACGGCGGGCTGCAGCCCTTAACAATAACAATAACAATACACTTTATTTCAACCCGGGAGGGCTGGGGTGTGCTGGAAAGGCCAAAGGCCCACACCGAAAGGCCCAGCACACAGACTTTTACAGTGCAAGAAAATGAGGGAGGGGGAGGGCGATAAAAAGAGAGTGGATTCAGTCGTTCAGTGGACCGTTTTCACGTGGCGCACTGCTTGGCGGCAGAGGCTTTTCTCTTCATCCGCGTCAGTGGCAGGCTGGATCCTGAGCGCACTTGGGAGGGAGCGCCACAGGCTCACCACGCGCGGAACGAAATTGTTCTGATGGCGGACTGTGCGGGCAAGGATGGGGGCCAAGTCGTTGGTCCTGGTGCGACGAATATACTCTGCCAGTGAGTAGGGGGCACCAAGAGGGCCAACGACTGCCAGAAGCAGCCGGAGTGATGCAGCGTCGTACCTCTGCGCAAGGGACTGCCAACCGACGGCGCGAAGCAGCTCCGATCTAACATGCACTAGGCGGTCAACACCGCGATAACCGCCGAGAACACGGACATGAGCTATGGTGTCCCAGCTATCATGCACCAAGATTTAAAAAAAGAGTAATGGCGTAACTCGAAGATAACCTACTACATAACGTTTTCAGTACTGTGGAGAAGCGGGCAGCATTTTTTTTCGTTAATTCACTTAAATAGTTAATTGTAATTAATTATCTAACTCGAGAACTACTGTCCTAATCACTAAAGTGTCGATGAGGCACTTGTAGGTACCCACGAGGGGCATCTATCTGCGGTACTTCCAGAGACGAACTAGTTGCGTACAAATTTATTCTGACTGATAAAGAAAACCCGCTAAATATGAAAAAAGCCACGTGATGGCGCCTCCGCGCGCATCGTAAAGCAATGCCCTCAAACAGGCTGCCTCCGAGTTAGCCACAGTGAAATAAACAAAAGAAAGAAGAAATCGCGACCGAGTTTGTGCCTTATCCGCACACGCGCCCCGCGAATCTTGCTGTTGCTGCCCCTTCCATGCATGCCGTTATCACGCTGATGTGCTGTCTTTTCGGGCGGGTGACAGGCGAAGCAATTGCTTTCGATCAGTTTATTTGGGGACGCTGCTTTACAATGCGCGCTAGAGTTCCTGTATATAGCTCCCCTTGGGGAGCAGAGTTGCGCGTCCATCCGCCATCTTGAGTTCCAGGTCGTGCGGGAAAGCCACCCGCCACCCGTCCCACACGTAGGAGCTGCCGCCGGGGCGCCGCGCCAGCGGCAGTGGCGAGGAGGAGTGGCGAGGAGGGGCCGGTCAAAAAAAATTGGGCCCATCTCCTCGCGAGGGGGACTCGAGTAAATGCGTCGCATAGGGGGTGGGTGTATTGCGTTAACGTTTAGTGTTTGGGGAGTTGGTGGTAGTGAATGCGTTGTATCAGCAGCTTCTTGACGTAGTTTGAATGAGTCAAGGATATAAGGCGCGTTCGTAGCCTTTCATTCTGTGTCGGTTTTGTGGCGCAGTGGGTAGAGCACCATGTACCTTGCGTTTCGCCCGCAGTGTCGTGGGATCGAAACCAAGCGCCGGTGAGTATTATTTTTTTATATATAGTGTAGGGGGAGGGGTGCGGACTACGATGGACAACTAGAACGGGTGACATCGCGAGTTAAAGAAATGCTCTGCATTTAAAACTGGCGCACGATATTAGGCCTCTATGATTAGGCCGCTTATCAGATAAGCGGCCGCCTTTGCCGCCGCTTCCACAACCGCCGATGCACAGTTGAGCAGAACTGACTGCATACGGGTTCTTGTGCCCAGCACTACAAGCAGGCTTTCTCTCGAACTGGAACCCGCGGTATGTGGCAATCAGACGCGCTCAACTCTTGCGCCGTCACGTGGCATTTTTCATATTTCGCGGGTTTTCTTTATCAGTCACAATAAATGCGTACGCAATTTTTCGCTGAAAATTCCGCAGTTAGATGCCCCTCGTGGCACCTACAAGTGCCTCATTGACACTTCAGTGATTATTACAGTAATCCTCGAGTTCAGTAATTAATTACAATTAGTCAAGTCTAACAAAAAAATAACTGTCCGCTTCTCCACAGTACTGCAAACATTATGCACTAGGTTTTTTTCTTTGACTAACGCCATTGCTTTTTTTTTAATCCTTGTGCATGATAGCTGGGACACCCTGTATATACCCGCAGGTGCCGCGGGTACGTCCTCGCCGCAAAAATGCTCAATGCTGTCGAGAGGGCCTCCCAGGTGGCGGCTTGTTTCCTGCTCAGGCAGCCGATGTTGGAGCACATAGTTGCCGAACATGGATACATACCCATGAGTCTACCTAGAGAGAGGATCAGGCGTGTGAGACGAGGGGTGCAGATGATCGCCAAAAACCTGGACGTGTCGCTGATGGACGTCTGAAGCGCAACGAGGTGCAGCGCTACGAAAGCTTCGCGTTTCAACAATCTTTCGCCATCATCATTTAAACGCAACGTCAGTCCGGCGAATACCTGCATTCTTCCCTCCCACTGCGCAGCCAGTAGATTGGCAGTCTCCTAGTGATGACGCCATTGCATGCACTCCTTTTCGTTTTCATCTCCGGGGTGGATCGCATCCTTGAATCCACAAGAAATGTCGCAGCCATTGGCAATTATTGCCGCCAGATGACAGTGCAATTTTTTTCACTTTGAGCCCCTTTAGCTTTGAATATTGTATTTTCAGTGCAGTTGGTCTTTTTTTGTATACCACATTCTGGAAGTCGCTGGTTGTGCTCACTGTTAAAACTGCCCATCCATTTTCTTCAGCATCTTGGAAGAGCTGGCAGGCACAGCTGCAATGTAGTGAAGTGATCAAGACCTCTCCATAATGCTCTCTGTATTGCAACGCTCGTTTATCTTGTTCAGTAGCAGACACTTACCCGAATGCATGCACGCAGTCGCACTTCAAGACAGGACAATAAAAACTGGAATTCCTTTATTCTCTGACAACACGGCGGTGGGGGCACACAGTCAGGATCCACACACACACACACACACACACACTCAACTTGTAGTTTCACAACCCAGTTGCACTAAAACCTCCGACAGCCTAACGTACAGAGTCACAAAAGATTTGTTTCACAAGGACAAAAGCATGGCTGTAGTCGTAAGAAACCCGACACATATCAATCGTGAAAACCTGGCAATGCAGTTTAGAAAGACTATGGACATAGATTGTTATCATAAGCACACGTCATGCGCTGTTCACAACACGGCAACAAACAAAAAGAAAAGCCACAGCCAGCATCTGGAGTTACAATCAGAAATAAGTGTACGGCTGTGTGTGTTTAATGCAGCATTTTCACTTGTGCATTCCAGTTGGTAATTTTTCCACGCAAAATAAATCTCTGAACAGGGTTACGCTCTAACACTACATCATAGCTGGCGGTGGCAGTTAAAGCTGTTGATAGGTCATGTTAGGAGCTCAATCGACACATTTGTTCTCATTTCCAAGCCAAGCAATTGTTGTTCTGCTGTTCGACAGGTTTGGCACCAAATACTACTGCTACGAAAGGTACAAGGGTGAACACACGCTATTCTTGATTATTACAGAGAAGTGGCTTATGGATCTTTTTTCCTGTCGTATGCATTGTCACCTTTTGTAGCTTTTACCCCGAGAAACTAACTGGCCGTCCCGTTAATTGCACTGTGGGTATGGACTGCCAGCCAACGAATAGTGTGTCTTAAATACAAAGAAACTTTCCACACACACGAACTTACTTCCCAAAAAACTTTGTTCCGGCAAAGCTGACCAGGCTTACAAAACAGCATTGCCAGCATTGCTTCGTTTGCTGCGGCGATATGGTTGTCAAGGGAAGGGAAAACTTGTCTGGCAACACACAAAGGTTTCAAAGGAGGCTCACAGCTGAGGTCAGCTGAGAGAGTCTACAAAAAAGAGGAAGGTTAGGAGGGATGTGGAGGAAAAGGTGGTAGCGCGTGACTCGACAGGGAAACGGGTGGCTCTGGTCCGTTGGACCACTACCAAATTCCACTGGAGCGTCCACCTGGTGGCATGTGCACGCGGACTCCGCTGCGTGTGGCGACGTCGTCGTCAAACTGGGCTCCTGCGGAGGAAGCAAGAGAAGTCGTTGAGCTCCGCACTTGCTCGGAAAGAGTCCGGGTGTTTTTCTATGAGTGGACAAACCATTCGAATGGGTTACTGAAGCGATTCCCACTGAAAGAAATGCCCACAAAAGCAAAGCTTTCCCTGCAACTAGGCATGCATTTTCTTGCCCTCAGTGATCTAATCTTCCAATGAAAGTCTCACGACAATATACTAATTTCTCTCTGTATAGCGGCGACGTCATCGCTGCAACTCTGTAATTCTAGATTTCAGCACCGCCCTTTTCCAATGGAAGCAACGGTATCGTCGCAACGATGCGCAGCCTGCCTAACCCTCACCGAGAGGCTGAAGCTGGAGTCCTGGAGGTTGCGCCCGCCACTGCGGGTGGGGCCCCGCGTGTGAAACTCGGAGGGGCTCATGTAGTTCTCGTGGCCCCGGGTGGGCGTCACGTACCCCTTGAAGGGCGAGGCCGCGTCCCCGCCGTTCATCATCTGCTCCTCAGCGGAGCCGTCGTAGCCGTCACGGTCCACCTTCAGGCGCAGGCTGGCCTGCACGCCAAGGACGCCCGCGTCAGGCTTCACAGAAGCGTCCCGGTAGTTCAGGATGCACTTCCAAGTGCTCCGGTCTGTCCCTGAGGTAACTGCTCACTCATCGTCATCATCATCATCATTTATTTACCCTTAAGGGCCTCTCTCGGGGCATTACATAGGGTGGGGGGGGGGGGGGGGGGGCAAAGTACAAATGGCAATGAAAATGCAGTTCATGGTTACAGTTTTTGAATAACCAAAACATACAGGTAGGAACAAACAACAAAAAGAACACAGAGCATGTAAAACGAATTGTTTAACAGTCAATTCGCAGTCCAAAATATACAGGCGGCAGGAAACAAACAATGCAAAAGAAGAACAGCGATAAGAGTCAAGGGTGGCTAGTAATAAATCTCTAAATTTAAAAGCAACTTGTCCGCTGACAATAGCATCCGTGTCAATCCATTCCACTCTTCAATAGCCGTAGGAAGAAATGATTTGTTAAAGCGTTAGTAGAACCAAACAGACGTTGAATACTCGTGGAATTAAATAAGCGACGAGATGTTCGGACAGGCGTAAGTAAAAGCGTTTTTCAGCGCTGGAGCTCCTCGGTACCGAACTCACTGTGGACTTTCCCATGGCAGGGAATCCTTGGACTACCCGCATACTATTCAGAGCAAGTTTGAGACTGATTCAAGAGCCCCACGGTCACAAATGTGAGAGCGGAAACCAAATGTGAAAGTTTTGTCGGAAACTTTAAACCCCGGTGCTGTGACAGCATCAAGGACTAGGGCTGGGTGTCAATATACAATGTTAGCCTGTATACTCGCTAGGCTTTTATTTATTAATTTATCAATTAATCGACTGTGACAATGTAGTCATAATGCCTGAACAATAACAAAAATGTGATGTTTGGCAGTCGCTTAGCTATCCCAGGCGTTAATAGAGAATGTGAACATTTAGATTAGTTACTTGGTCTTCGTAAAGGTGGCTTCTCCACATGGCTTCTGTTTATTGCACTGAAATTTTACAGCAACAAATAAATGAGCCACATAAGAACTCCGCCCAAGAGCAACAGATGCGCCCAGAATGCTTGTGCACTATTGAGAGAATTCCTCACAGAAGTTCTCTTTCGATTTTTGTTTGACAGCAGCCTTCACCACTTTTACAAGTTCGAGGGCATCAAAAACCAACTGTGATGGACGGTTGCATTGAGCACCAACCCTATCAACTGAAATGGCACTTTAGAATCAATTGACAGGTAGCTTTCACAGCATGTTGAAGCTTAACTGCTGCAGAGCTAGTGCATTCATTTTTGAAAGGTGGTGCATGTGGTTGACAACAAAGATAAACTTACGCACTGCCCAAGGTCTGGTAGAAAACTGGACGCAGGGGACAACGTTAATGCCGTAAATGTGCAAAAGTTCACTAACACTGTGTAAAGCCATCCTGCAAGGTTCGCACAGGTCCTTGAAAACCTTGAAAACCCTTGAATTTAGAAGTGTAAATTTCAAGGCCTGGAAAGTCCTTGAATTTTTTAAGGGTCCTTGAAAACCCTGGAGATAACCAATGGCCCTATCTTTTCACAAGAATTTAAAGTGTTTGTCGTGAATTTTAGGTGTTAAAAATCTAAAGAAACATTGTAACAATCAAGTTTCAGTGCATTGCGTGAAATTAGAGTTGTGGATTCTCATTATTACGAGGCAACATTGGGAGCAGCACTCCTCAATAGAATTCATGTCACGATACAATCCCGTGAAAGCCGGCTTCTGTTCTCTATCTTGCATGTTCCATCTAGTCTGTGGATGGCCTTTCATTTCATGTTTGCTGTGCCTCATACGCTCCATCTGCATTTGCTTTTACGTGCAAATGGTGGATGTGTACATAGTTCATCCTGCCTTGCAGCAACACTTGCCGAGTTAATTTCAGCTGATACTCTCGCTGACAAAGCAGGAGATGCAGGCCACATTAACTAAGTTTTGAAATCAGCCTCAGCAAAACACCAAGAAAAAAGGAAAACCTCTACATATAAACTATGAAAAAAAATAAAGCTGGGGAGCATTCATGAACCCATAGCGCCTATCTAAATGTGCATTAATGTTCTTAGGTATTAGGCAATATCAAAATTTGCATTTTGTTGAAAAGTTATAAATAATCCTAGATAAAACATAAGATGGGGACTTGAAAATGTGTTTTCTGGTCCTTGAAAGTCCTTGAAAATCCTTGAATTTTTGCTATGAAGCCCGTACGAACCCTGCATCCTGCACTGTCTGTCATCATCATCTCTCGCAGATATAAACAGTAAAAGCCTCATACTGTTTAAAGATGACACAATCCAGTTTTGCTATTTTTAAAATTATTTGATTTGTGCCCAGCTGAGCTAGTTAGCGGGCATGCTGCATGCAAGAACTTACCCGTTCCCTCTCGAACAGGGCGCTGAACGTATGCGGCGAGAACGGGGGCAGGCCGATGAACCGACCCGATCCCTGGCTGACCTTCAGCTGCATAGACATAAGTAGGACAGTGAAAGAGTTTCAGTGGTGTGCACAGATCATTGACACTTTTGTTTTTCATTTTCTTTTATGTCATTGTTATGACAACTTATATTTACACGTGTTGGTAAAGCGCGACAGCAAAGCTTACCAGTCAGCCTCGTCAAGAAACCCAATTTTTATTTTTTTACATCCCTTTCAAAATATGAAAAGAACCCCCAAAAGCTAATTGCGCGAATGTAGAAGCTATGTCTACAGGTAACAGGTGCGTTCAGGCTCCGCTTACTCGAAATTGGCAGGGTCTGCAGCGATTCAATCGGTCACAAACAAAACGAGCTAAAGTAACACAAAAAAACCTGACTTTGAACCTTGAATCATGAAAAAAAAGCTCATATGAGTGTGATAGAGCTCAATTCATCAAGATGGGTTAACAACAATATCAACGACAAGCATTTTCAAAGTACGGAAACAGAAGATGTGTTCAACTGGCGCTACGCGTATATCATGCTCAGCATGGCAATTTTCAATTACAGCCATTCGTCGCTAGATATGATGCTCTACTCGACAACTAGATCAGTTCTGATCTGCTAGAATTGAATAAAGCAATCCCAAGTCTATAACTTCGCCAGTTGATGCTTTCGACTCTTCACAAATGCTATTACAATGTGCATCTTATAAGACATTTTGGTTATATAATTCTAAAAGCTCATAGAAGAAAAAGTACTTTTGATACTTTACACGGTAATTTACCTCAAGTGGAGAGGTGTCCGAAGCAAATGCATATCTTATCTGTCCCACAACACTCAATGGATGCATTTATACCCACTCACCTGGCCATCATCCAGGACAACGTGTCCAGCAGAGAGGACATACTGCGGGCCGCCCCGGACCTCGAGTCCTTCGAGGATGTTGAAGTCGGCCACGGAGTTGTGAGTTTTGTGGGAGACTGTGGTCAGCTTCTTGGGGTCCCAGATGACAATGTCCGCATCTGAGCCTGCCTGGATCCGCCCCTGCGAAAAGCATAAAGGCACGGCTAACTCAAAAAAATGGGCCCATCTCCCCGCGAGGGGGACTCGAGTAAATGCGTCGCATAGGGGGTGGGTGTATTGCGGTAACGTTTAGTGTTTGGGGGGTTGGTGCTATCACATGTACACCACGCAGCTATCACGCCGCTAGCACGCCGCTGAGTCGCCAATGCACGCCGCTGACGACGTAGTTTGAATGAGTCAAGGATATAAGGTACGTTCGTAGCCTTTGATTCTGTGTCGGTTTTGTGGCGCAGTGGGAAGAGCACCATGTACCTCGCGTTCCGCCCACAGGTAGTGAATGCGTTGTATCAGCAGCTTCTTGACGTAGTTTGAATGAGTCAAGGATATAAGGCGCGTTCGTAGCCTTTGAATCTGTGTCGGTTTTGTGGCGCAGTGGGTAGAGCACCATGTACCTTGCATTCTGCCCGCAGGGTCGAGGGATCGAAACCAGGTGCCGGTAACTGTTATTTCTTTTTATAGTGTAGGGGGAAGCTGGCTGCTGCGGACGCCGACGCACGGGTGACATCGTGAGTTATACAAATGCTCTGCATTTAAAAACTCCCACCTCCCCTCGTGGGAACCCCTGTGTAGATGCGACGCATAGGGGGTTCACGTTGCAGCATTGGACAGCGGAGGAACAGCGCTGGAACGATGGAGCGGAGCGGCGCAGGCACCGCGTTTTATAGCGCGCATAACGGTGAGGGGATGCGCCGGCGCCAGTGCGTCTGCCGCGGCTATGACGCAACACAATCCGACACAATCCACTTTAATTCAATCCAATCCAAATCCAATCTAAGCCAAGCCAATGCAACCGAATCCAATCCAATGCTCCTCGCGAGAGAGTGTTCGCTATCGGAGAGGAGAGGGGGTGAGCGGCAGAGAGCGCAGCTGGCGCGGCGAGGAGAATGGGGGGGGGGGGGGGGCGGACGCCGACAACGCCGTATGGATGCAGGGACAAGGCGAGTGAATGAGATGCGTTCGCATCTAAAATGGCTGAAAACGCAATAAATTTAAATATTGTAAAAGATAATCGTTCATTAAAAATGAGGTTCGAATGAGGTAAACTGAAAATGGAATTAGTAACAATTAAATTAAACTCACATTTGCACCCTAGAATAAAAACAAGGGTGCGTGAATATACTGTTATGCAGATTTTAAATTCTAGTCGAAATGAGGCGCACTGTAAATGGGTTAAGTTAGTCACAATTAAACTCACGCATGCACCATACAACAAAAACAAGAGTGCAGTGAACATAATGTTATGAAGTTATTCATTTAACCAGATTTTAAATTCCAGTTCAAATGAGCCACACCCAGAATTTGCATAAATAATAGTCAGTCACATTTAGAATAAATTTGGACTAACTTTAAAAGTACCTATATAGAAATGTTTTATTTTAAGTTAACGGAAAAATTTGTGCTATGTATGAATTTAACTTCAGTTGATTTGTAGTTTGCATTAATTGAATTTACCCAGCTTCGGTGTATTTTCTATAAGTACAGATTTGAAGCCCTGAGAAATTTAGGATAGGTGAAAAGCACTAGGCATTTAAGGCCAGAAATTTGTTTTTCATACGCAAACTCTCCACTCCTTTAAAAGACTACGAGGTAAACATATACAACGTCTGACTGCTGAGACAGTGATGACTTAACCATTCTTTATGAAAATCTCCAAAGGAAGAAATTTTTTCTCTGAGATGAACAATGTCGAATGTCCTGTAAATACAAATTCCGCAGCGACCGCAAAAACTTCAAATTAACCGAGCTTCCAAATATGCAAAAAGCACACAACAGCGTTTTGATTAATCTGGATTACATTTGCCTTCCTGATTTCATTCAAAATTTCCACTTTCGTCAGCGATTGAAAACTTAAATTTTATCGAGAAGTGAGTATCTCGATGCTTTTTATTTTAACTAACTTCCAATTAACTGATACAATTGGCTTTATCTTTGAATTATCAAGCAATATCTTCCATTAATTTACATGTGAAATTGCCGGGACCGGCACCTCACTTTCAATTATCCGAAAATTCCAGTTTTAAGAGACTTCCAATTATGAAGAGTTGACTGCGTGGAATGAATCCAAGAGAAAGTGATGATACATTAGCAGTGTGAGTGGGTACCTTCTTGGGGTAGATGTTGAACAGCTTGGCAGCATTGGTGCTGGTCACTGCCACAAAACGGCAAGCATCCATCTTTCCTGTCATCTGAAAAACAAAAAATACATATATTTTTGGCCGAGTCCTGTTGTAAACGTCATTGCAAGACTTTGCCTACAACACGACCCATTGCACAAGCAATTGAAAGCCAACCTTTCGGTTGCTCAATAGCTGTGCACAGCTGTTGAGCTCCTTTCACCCTTTTATTGTGGTATATCAGTGGAAAACCTTATTCCCCACCCAACATGACTCAATTGGGAAACAGTTATTGGCCATGGGTTAATCAATGGGAATTGGAACTGAGTCATATATGGTTTGATGCGGTTTACACGCGCAAAAATACGGTATCTCCAGAACACTCATTTTACCCTTTTATTGTGAGATATCAGTGGAAAACCTTATTCCCCACACAACATGACTCAATTGGGAAACAGTTGTTGGATATAGGTTAATCATAACCATGACCTCTGAAAACGGGAATTGGTGCTGAGTCACGGATATACAATTAAACGCATGCACCATCCACATTAAAGTTGATGGAAGGCTACAAATTGGCGCCACATAAGACATCACGAGCAAGCTAGCCTAGAAACTAGCTTGGAAACTAGCCTAGGCTAAAAAGCCAAAGCTGGTTTTTCTGGTTCCAACCTTCCAAGCCCAAACTTCAAATGGAAGACATCACGAGCAAGCTAGCCTAGAAACTAGCTTGGAAACTAGCCTAGGCTAAAAAGCCAAAGCTGGTTTTTCTGGTTCCAACCTTCCAAGCCCAAACTTCAAATGGACATAACTTTATACAGACCAGATAGAATGATACTACTAGTTTTATTGCACTCCTTGATTTGTGCACAGTTCACTGGCACCTTGTTCAGATGCATCACTCCAGCAGTTCCTTTACAAAAGCTGTCAAACAATCAAAGATCAAAATTCAAATAAGCATGAATGTAGACATTTTACACAAAAACAAAATTTTAACTACAATGAGATGAAAAACTACATATGTCCCCCAATTTTCATCGCATCATAACTGCAAAAATAAAGCTCTTGACCAAAGATTAGTGTGGCACGGGTATAAGTGGGTGATTGGCAGGGTGAATTGGCGGGTGAACAATGTCTCACCACTCCTTTCTCCCACACCACGAGCATCCTCTCCTCGGCCCCGTTCACCCCGTGGGGGATCTTGGTGAAGTCCTTGGCACCAGCGGCCCTCTGCGCGGTCGTGTAGGTGCAGTGCTGGGAGCCGGTCACATGGAGATCCCCACTGCGACGGAAAATTGGCAATTGCATATAGGTATATTCTTCATTTCGAAACTTCATTTCGCTAGCTGCAGGCAGACTGATAATACTCGAAAGTTTGTTGCTTTTAAGTCTGGTAAGAGATTTAAGTTACGAGGGTGGTAAACGAGTTATCACCTCTCTTTGGCATACTCTAGAACCTTGTTTGTGCACTTTTAAGGATCGGAAAGATGTAACATGATCCAAGCTTAAATGTATTCACATTTTCTTAAGTGAAATTCTAGTGCATTATCAAGTACAAACCATCATCTTTACCAACAGAAGAATAGATTGCTGATGACTATGTACTAGTTGGGTCAAGACAAAATTGTTGTGTATCTAGAACTTTTCACTGATTGATGCATAATATCGCTGTGCCATTATAACCGCTGAAAAAAAGAAAAAAGAAAAGCAAGATGGCTCGTGGGCTATCAGAAATATGTACAGGTATCTCTTAAGATATCTGTGCACTTACACATCTGTATACAATACTTATCTGTAAGTACACACGCACAGACTATGTCGTATGCACAGATATCTGACATGTACAGTCTACGCTCGTTACAGCGGATCCGGCAACAACGGACTTTCGGTTACAACAGACCATTTCTGTTGGTTTGTCTGGTACCCATGACATTTTAAATGGAGTCCACTCCGCTCACAACGGACCCGGCTAGAGCAGACTATCGGCCTACAACAGACTAAATTTAGGCGAAAATTGTTTTTCGACTGAACGTTATAGCGGACTTCCGCGGGGCCGGCGCCCGGTGTGCTTTTTCGTTTATTTTGGCAAGAAAACTATTATGTCTGGCAACATTGCTTGGCAGAAGGGTCGTTGGCGCAGCCAAGCCAAGCCAGTGACTTTTTTTTTGTGCGACAGCGGCATGAGCGGCAGGGTAGCTGATTTCACTGTCGGATAATTAAGCGTAATTAACGCTGTTGAACCCGAGGAAAAACAGGCTGACATCGCTAGAAGTACAGCCTTTCTAAGCACAGTGTCCGCTGTAACCATCAAGAACAAGGCCGCTGCCGATAAACGCGACTCCGGTGAGATTGAAAACAGGGCAATCGAATACTCGAAGTGGTGCACTCGGAGGCGAGTCTGCCCTCGTCAGTTTTTTTATGTAATAAAAAACTCGGGTTCAGTGAAGTTCGGCTTTTATTATTCCCACGCATGAATCGTTCCCGTTCCGTTCGGTGAAAAAGGTAAGAAATGCCTTCAAGTAGGGGTTGTTCCCCATCCATTGTGTGCAATCTGCCGGTAACGTGCGCAGTCCAACTGGTCTAACTTTCGATTTTACAGCTGACCGTCATCAGATTATTTCATTACATCTGTTTTCAATGACCAGAATAAAATCGCTAAAAATGTGGAATCTGCTTGGGGAACGTCAGGCAGCGATCCGATTTGTTTGACGAACGGTTCGGGGAAAACCTGCCTCGTCGTGAGGGGATTTAAAAGAGCTAGCTAATGCTGATGGGCACGACTGATGTTTTATAGCTGGTTTATAATTGCACCTAGTTATGATTTCTTTGCGTTATTTGCTCAGCTTATCTTGCGTCTTTACACGCTTGACCACATGCGCTAGGCCTTTTGGAAGGTGCCGGTGCTAAGTTTTGGAAACGGTGTTTACGCGATTCTTTGCCCTCGCGCGAACACTGTGCAGCGGTGCTGCAGGCGTGTAGAAAGAACAAAGTGTATATACTATGCATGCAATATCGGTCAAAGTACTCACTGTAGAGCTCATAGCCCCCCCCCCCTCGGATACTGCATACTTCGGCTACAGCGGACGTTTTTTTTCCGGATTCAGAGGGTCCGTTGTAACGGGCGTAGACTGTATTTGCACACTTTATATCTGGAGCATGTACAGATAGCTTACAGATATCTGTGTGCTCAGATATTTTACATATTGACATACGGCATTTTAAGTGTAGTGTGGAGGGCATGGTCTGCAAGCCCTTCGTATCATAAAAAAGCGAGCACAGCCCGCAGCTGCTGTGTTGTTGTGCAAGTGTGAAATTTCACTGAATGAGTTCCAATTTATATCGATGTGCTACGTGTACCGATCAAAAATGTTCTATAAATAGCTACAGACACAGGTATCCAGGTCTCCTGAGTCATGAGTTACCAGTCCCACTCACCATCCAGCAAGTCCATGAGGCGACTAGGAGTCGAAGGGTCGGGTTCAGTGGGGTGAGGTCACGTGACTGGCAGCGCTGGTTTCCCAGCATTTGTTGAAGTAGTGAGTCCCATCAGTACTCAGACTGGCTGTAGTCGGCTGGCCAAATACCACACAGCCTGACAAAGAGAAAAAAAGCATACATGAATCACCACCGAAGTGATTATGATGATGATGACTAATGGATCAAGGGCACTCATGGCAAAGTTGCTACGACTGACATTAACCTGAAGAGGGCAAAAGAAATTAAGAGATTCCGAGTTGGTCAACGCTGTGCACCATTACACAAAAGCAGCGCACCTCAGCCATAGAGTCCATGTCATAGAATCCATGGAAAGCGCACTGTTCACCATATTGCTGTCTTTGTTTCTTCCACAAGATCTGTTGCCATAATCCGTTCTTCGCACCACTTCCTCTTGCCCACCCCCCCCCCCCCAATGCTTACATTGCCTTAAAGTTGCAATAATACGTTGCCACACCGAGCATGTTTTCAGTGATGTGTAGTGAGGACATCGCAGGACTGCAACCACCTTCCTGGACCAACCGCTGCCATCGAAGAACCCTCACAGTTCCGAAGAAGTGTAGTTGACGCAGTTTTTGCCGGCATCATCTAATCATGTGTAAAATCAAGCATGCTGCTTTTGTTGTCTTTTTTTTGTATAACTTTATCCCCCTCCCCCTCATAAAGCCTCTGGCCTTAAAGGTGAAATACATGAAATGAAGGTGAGAGTAGGGGGGCTCCTTTGTCTTTACTAACAACACACAGCTCTTCCCTCATGTGTACAGAACAAGCTGTGATTATGTGTAACTGCAGATTTTGAATAAAAATCCAACCTGAGAAAGGTAATTGAACACTTTCTTAAAAAAAAACGGAACACGAGGTTATGTTTGGCTAAGGTGGACAAAATGCATAACAGACTGTTGGCATCTTTCGGTGCTCCAAAAGTTTTCCCTTGTGCTTCTAGTATACACACTCGAGGAGCGGAGATTGCCATGCTCACCATCGTTGCGCTTTTTGCACGATCATTTCTGCAGCCGACTTGCTCATCACGGGCGACACCAGCAGTGGCGTGCCCACCTGATTGGCCAGCACGATCGCTCGGAGAGTCGCCTCGGCTTCCCCCTGGGTCACACGGCCGACTGATCAGAGCCTGCACTGGCTTCGCTGCTGCGTTGTCTAGCCCTACACGAGCTCGAATGGGTGGACGTTAGAATAGGAGCGTGATTAAGATGTCTAACACTCATGTTGTGGCACTCCTATCCAGCAAACAACATTTAACTGTTCCTGGCTGCCCTTTAAGAGCCGCTTGTACATTGACAGCAATCCTCAAGCAATTTTATCGGGTTGAAAGCATTATGATATGCTGCACAAACTTTACGAAACAAGGCCCCGTAAGCCGGAATCCGGCGATATGTACGCCAACTTCCTTTCCGTATGTGTCGTCCTCTCTGACGCGCTCTCCATTGGAACATTCAGAGCTGCTGTGACCAGTGTGCCCAATGCTCCTGGAAAACAGGCTGCCTAGCAACGCTTTCTCACTCAAATGGCAATTTTTCACTCTGTGACCTTCATTGACAGGCTTCACACTCTGACAGAACTACGAACATGATTTTGCACCTGGTAGTCTCACGCTAAAGAAAATAACGCGCACCATGAAAACACATCATTCGCACTGGAAAACTTCCAGCTGGAATCTAAAGAAACAAAGGACGGTCGAGAGAACCACAAACGAACCAACTCGCCCGATCCAAAGCAATACCACACATCAGTGGATTTGCACTACTTCAGCAGCGGAGCATTTGATGAAAGACTGGGGCCTAATTGTTCCACGGTGTGAAACAGTCACAGACTCACTGACGTATTCTATGTGCATGCCACAAAATGCAGAAGCACAACAGCATGACTGTATATTACATCAACCCTTCTTCACACAGAGAAAAGTGACTTGCCTCTTCTGGCTGGCTGTACAGTACTCCTTCAGGTCCTGTTATTCCAAGGTTGAGATACTTTTTCTGGTTCTGCCGTGGGTCAGAAAAGAAATATAGTAGTAAATGAAAAAAAACTTTACCATCTTTTTTTAAAGAAAGTTGAGAGAAGCGCGAAAGTTCTCTCCCATCAAAACTGTGTCAAAAGTGCGTCGAAACCTTCGCTCAAAGTGTGTTTAATTTTCGCTGAAAGTGCATCCAATTGTTCGTCAAGCCGTCAAAGACCCGAATCGCAAACAAAGAACGAATCCATATGCAGTGATTTTTCGCACACTAAGTCAACACATCTACGAACAACCTGAGTGTATACCGATACGTGGTTTATGAGATAAAGCTATGTACTATTGTACTCCCTCTTCATGATTGATGCGTGCATTAATTGTCTCATCTAGAACCATTCCTTTTTCGTGATTCCGAGCAACCGTTTTGACACAACGGAAGTCCAGTTTCACGCGCACACCTTGTGTCCAGCGATCTTGTCAGAGCCTATCGGTCAACTAACTGGTCTATGGGGAAATGCACTAGAGTGGGGAAGCATTTTTTTCTTTCAGTTAAGCATGAGTGCCTGCTGCTAGAAAAGCACAACTATGAGAGAAAAAATAATGTATCCCAGGTCACTCATAATCGCACTACTTAAACTTCGCCTTTGAAAAATAACTGCAAGCTTCACGACTATAATTACAAACACCCTTGCTGAAACTGCTAGCTTTGCTGCAATGCTCAAGCATGACATGTTGGCGTAGCTTGCTTTCTTGCAGTGTCAACAACACCAGCAGCCAAAAAACCGCATAGAACATATGCATATTTGTTTACAATGCTTGTTGCCATTTTTTGAATTTGGGAAGTTTCCATCAGCAGGCTTGTTTTGAGCATCGCAGAAGCCCTCGTGTGAGGGCATACGCTGCGCAGATATGCCAGCCAATTCTGCTGATGCGAGAATATAGAGTCAGAACTGGACATACTAAACTCAGATAATTAAACGTAGTATTGCTTACATCAGACATACCCACGAAAAAATTTTGTACATATTTTTATATAACACTATTGATTATACTCAGCTATATTTCAACCTCCTTTAAAGGCGCTACTTAGTTCAGCTTCAAAGAACTAGCCTTTGGCAACTAACTCAGCTCCATTTCCTTCACAAAAGATGTTTAAGGGGGGACACTGGCCTTAAAACAACTTAATTTTCAACGAAACTCTCTGAAACTTGTCAGTTTTGCTGCTTTTTTGCCACTTAATTGAAATATGCCATTATTTTTTCAGTGGGAAAATTAGTTTTCAAGGTAATTGGAGATAATTAGCCATTTTTTGGTGGAACAATAGACGAAACAATGTTGATTATAAAACTGTAATCTTTTATTTTTCAATACTATGAACCCTGGTGAATACAATAATCGAAGTGGTTTTTGAATGCATTGCTTGGAACTAATTTTACACCTCATTAAGCTTTGGTGGCACCAGTGGCAAGGAGCCATTTTGAACACCAATTTCAAACACCAAAGTTTAATGAGCTGTAAAATTAGTTCCAAGCAATGCCTCAAAAAACTACTTCGATTATTGCACTCACCAGGGTTCAAATTAGTTTTATGACCAACACTATTTTGTTGGTTGTTCCTCCAAAAATGGCTAATTATCTCTAATTACCTTGGGAACTAATTGACCAGCTGAAAAAATAATGGCCTATTCAAAATCAGTGGGACAAGTTTCACAAAGTTTACTTGAAAATTAAAACAAGTTGTTTCAAGACCAGTGTCCCCCCTTAATTAGGACCCATGAAAACAAAAAGCAACTTTGTTCAGCTTGAAAGGACCAGCCTTTGGTAACCTGCCACAAAAGACTTTTAACCGAAAAAATGCAAGAAATATTAAAAAAGTGTTCGAACTTTGGGCTGCAGTGGCGTATCATGGGCAGTAGCAATCTAAAGTGGGATGGCGCCAAGAACAAAGTTATCGCTGTGTTAACTTTGTGCATTCAAGTGATACGATCAAGAACTAGAGCCTCACTACGACAGCTCAGTCATTTTTCTTGGTGGTCACTTGGTCACTTTGATTGGCAGCCATAATTGCACAAAGATTATGCTGTGACATCCCAGACAAATCACCGAAAAGTCACTGGGAAGTCACCACTTGTTCCTCTGGTTTCCTTAACATATCTGTTATTTGTTTGAAGTTTACGATGAAATTGCTATCATTGCTTTCGGGACAAAGCGGTCTTTTCATTGAACCAAAGTTTTATTTTGTCTTCACAGCCTTTTTTAATTTTTTTGTACTCAAGTGTACACCAAAAGTGCAATAGAAGAAATAATTTGCGCACTTTCCACCGTGCACTATTTACTTGCAGTATCTTTTTTTTGTACGAAATCAACAGAGCAGCTTCACCCTGCACCTCTGCAATGATCGTGCCATTCTCGGCGTGGACCGTGGTCAGAGCTCACGAGGTGCTTGGAGACCTCGAGGAGGTGCATCAGCTGAAGGTCAGACAGCATCAGGGAATCCATGCTCATGTAGGCTCGGAAAGTGTTCACTCCTGCGATCGAATAAAGGGTGGAGTGAAGACTGGTAAAAAAATTAAAGACTTTCCACTCAATGTGAAAGCTACTGGAAGTGCAGAGCAGCGATTCGCCATAATGGGCTGTAGTGCCATTATCCGCTCACTGCTACCACCCAATGCAATTCAAATTTCCCGCCTTCGCAGTGCTTGTGCACCTTCTGCCTGAAACTGCGCCAGCGGGAGTTCTGTTCTTTTTGTGCTTGCTTTTCCTCCCGCACGTGCCGGCGCTGCACTGCCACTTTTTTTTGCTTACTATCGTAAAACCAACCCAACGAGCGTTCCTAACCAAATGAATGCGGGCGCTGCCAGCTGATTACACATATTCTTGCCTCAAATGTACCTGCAGTTTTCTTTGCACTAAACGACGGGAGATGTATGACAAGCGCCAGTTGGTTCACGAGTTTCCAATGCTTATGACTAGATAAACCACTTGGCTTTCGAAGCCCTGGGGACACTGCGACGACGGAACGCCAGTGGCTCTACTTGGGTCCACGAGTGAGCTACGATGACAAGACAAGCCCCTAAAGTGCTCTGCACTTCGTATTCATTCATTGGGTGTCACAACACTCACACGTCACATGTTGCAATTGTGTTGCACGTTTTCAGACACATGAGTGACGCCCAGATAAACTGAGAATAATAGAAGTTGGCTGTCCTCCTGAGCATCAATCTCATACTGCTCAAAGGAAGCTTCTTGCACTGTTGTGACTGCAATGCAAGGCCTGAAATACGTGGTGTAGTGTGCTTTTTTGACTATAACTGCTCTTCGCGAGGAAGTGCCCTAGCAGACTAACACAGAACCATTTTTTCTCCATTTTTTAGGGGCGAAGCTCCTAAAGCCATGGGTCTGTCCATCCCTTGTGTCTCGTGGTACGTGACCGCCGCATGCTTTCGGAGATGTCGCAAAGTGGGCCGCGTTGCACGCGCAAGAACCGGCTGCAACCGGCAGCGCAAACTCGGCACCGGGAGCGCGAGCTTGTCTGTGTTCGCCAACGGAGGCGCGAGCGCACGTGCACTGCGAGGGGAGATCACGCAAGAGATCACGCCACGAACGCAGGCAGTCGTTCTCGGAGATCGAACGAGACGCAAGGACCTTTGCTCGTTTCCTCTCGTCTTGTTCGGGCACAAGTTCGCCCTAAAAAAAGTTCTTTCTTTACCATTGTGTCCCATCCTACGTGACAAATTGTGGTTGAGGTGCGGGGTAGTCCTCGATGGCGCGGGGTCTTTCACCAGGTCTGGGCCTGGGAGCATTGGCTCCGAAAATAAAAGTTGATTTGTACAATGTACGCACACAGTCTTACGTCTTTCTTAATGATGTAATGGGCGAACTTTCACGGGAGAGTTACGGTTACCGATGATCTCCCCCTCTCGAGCTTCGCCCCACTTATCATCATTCATTCCGTGGATATGGCGTGATTTTTTTTATCTTTAACTGCAGCGAAGCTGTTTATGGCTAGCATTTTGTAGATTTTCATGTCTATCAACAATGCCGCACGATGACCCAAAAAGAAGGTGCAAGCCACACCTAAATCTACAACCGTGCAAATATACACTGTGCACGATGACAGGTAAGACAAAAAGTTAAGACAGCTGAAGTTAAGACAAGGATGAAGTTAAATGTTGCAAGCATGAATAGGATGCACAACTAAGACAATGCAAAGTAGAAGACGAACGCCGGTAGTGTCAGTGATTATTAAGGCTTTCACCTATATCAAACCTAAGGGGTTTTAATGTGTCCCTGAAATTTTTTTCTCGTCTGTTCGTTTGAAATACTTTTCATAGTCATGTGGCACAGAATCATAAACCCATTTTGTTTTGATATACACACAAGAAACTCTGACTGTAAACAGAACAGCTGATGTTAAGAATATTTCTGCTTTCCAAACATGTTTGCTTTTTCACGCAGTTTTCTTCCACCTTCTATTTCTATTTCTATTTGCATGCTCGAGATAAGTTCAAGTAGCATGACTCATAATAAACCCATTCTGCTTCAAAATATACAAAAAAGCAATCTGATTGTAAACAGAACGGCTGATGTTAGGAATATTCTTTTCTTCCCAATGTTTGTTTTCCAGAAACTTCTTCCCACTTTTGTTCTTTTTGTGTGATTGAAAACTTCAAGTAGCAGGTCTTTGTAAATAACTAAAAAGAAATTAGGGTTTTTCTCTCATCGGAATCAGGAAGAACATATAAAACGATGATAGGTGATGTGTTCTTGCTTGGCATCTGGCATGCATAACATTCTACAATAAAGAAACTGTAAGGAAACTGTAAAGCAGCTTATTGTACAAAATAAATTTTAAAAATGAAAACTAGATGAATTCTGCCATTTTACAGGTTCTGCAAGAACATAAGAAGGAATGAACACCGCTGAAAGAGTCACAGTTCTCGCTGCTGAAACAGTGGCCTTATAGATAAACATTGAGATACATGTAAGATGTGTATTTTTTGAAGCCTTGACACCCGGCCCTCCAAGGCCACCACCTGTCTCGCCTCTCTCAATCTCCCAAATAAACTTGAAAACAGCCCAAGCTCTTATGAGTGATTGGCAATGGTAACATCATCATTGCAGTTGCTACTGTTGAGCTTTTGGCACAAGCAAACACACGTTCATAAAATCCACAAACTCACCGAAAGCTTTGGGCTTTCAGGCTTACAGCAGTTAGTAAAAGGTCACCACTGCATATGAAATGCCGAACATCGTCCTTGTGCCTTTGTCAGCCTAAAAGATAGCTGCGTACCTGTAGTTACAGCTGCACGTCACCTCACCTTTCTCCTTGACGAGCGTCTCAAGCTCTTCCTTGGTCTTGGGGTCGAAGGATGTGACGGCGAGCTGCAGGCCGTAGTCGCAGCAGACCTTCTCGTCGGCCCAGCTCTTCCACTTCTCGAAGGCCTCCAGGGGAGAGCAGGTGGTGTCCAGGACACAGTCGACTGAGAGGGGAGAGATCGAACAATGCGAGGGATCGAACAAAGAGATTAAACAGAGGGATCGAACAATGCTAGAGTTACTCCACTCGTTCTAGTCGATCATTTCGTTATCAATTAACACGACGAAAACAACAAAAATATTAAGCAAATTACTTCGCTTACAGCGGATCAATCATAATTACAGCCATAACTGCAAAGAGGTCCCGCTTTAGTCCTTGTTTTGAGAACATGAAATATAAATGAAGTAAGGGTACTAATCCTAGATAATTCATTTATTCTAAATTGGGTTAATAATAGTACATATTCCATTGATTGACTGTTTAATGTATGTTTAGGGTTTAACTTTATTTAAACCAATGCATTAGACCACAATAATTTCCTGTTAACAACCATTGTCCTACCCTCCGAACTGCCTGAGCTTTTTTTTCAGCCAAGTTACATGGTGCCGCAGTTACACCCAGAGCAAAATTTTGTTGCGATTTCCACCTTTTCATAATTCGTAAAAAGCCTGGCAAATTTATTTGTTTGTTCCTGTTACTTCATTCTAGCTTCTCCTCTCAGCACGCGCGTCTAGGTTGGCTCCGCTGCGCAACTCAAAAGCTGCGCGGGAAAGCAAGCACGCTTTAAAAAAGAAATGTACACCTTTTGTCAAAATTTTCTAGGCCAATCCTAACCCTTCTCGACCACAAAGAATCCAAAGAATATGCTTTGCATTTAAATGTGACAAAAATATCTTACGACAGTATTAAAGAAAGGTGTTTTATCTAGCTTTCTGGCATAAAACGTTTCAGCATCGCTTGGGACGTAAGCTTGTACATTGAATTTTTTGCGGCCTGGAGTTTCGGCTTAGCCAAGAAAATTTTGACAAAGACTGTACGTACAAGTAACATGAGCGTGATTTTATATTGATTTTATTTAACGAAAACATACATACACAATACAGCTGATCTGGACACAACAATGTCGTTTAAATACTGAGTTTTATTCCAACTAAATTTGTGAAAATTAGTTGTTTCACTTGTCTGAGCGAGTACGAACCTCTAAAATAGCTGCACATCTCGGTTTAATGTGTGTTATCTTAAATTATGCCGCATATGACCACCGCAATGATAATGACCACTGCAACGAGTTTGACCTCATTTAGATCAATGCTAGTTAGCAACCCATCTTTTAATCATATGGACATCAGCGACTCGTAACGCGCATTTTCGAACGAAAGCACAACACGTTTCCCCGGGGCCGTATTTTTCCCGATTTGACGATTAAATCTCAAAATAAAAACAGCGCAATTTGTCAGCATATGACACTCATTTGGCAACGGCCATGAATGACTACGACGGCATAAACTCAGACTGTGTGCCGCAAATCATCTTGGTGCCGAAGACTCTGTCGACGCCGCTCGCGGTCCCCAAGCGTTTTAGTTTGCCACGTACCACAAGGCGGACCTTTTGAGTTCTGATTGTGATCCAAGCACACACATCGTAGCGAGACAACCAGTATTTTAGGTATGTCTTTGCCGCATGGCACCTACGCAGGTCGGTTTGGCTTCTCCGCATAGCAAGCGTTTTGAAGCACGCTTTTTGCACAACGATAAAGCTGCGCGAAAAAGCTACACAAACCGGATAGGCTTAGTTGCAACAGAAAATTATTCTACGATTCGACAGGAATCAGCATACTTACACCGTCGTCCTGACAGACTCACGTTTGAGAACCACGTGGTCTACGCAATTCCCCCCACAGTTTACGGAAGTGTTGGCGAACATGATCTGTCTCTTTGCATGCGAGGGAAAACGGGGGAATCTTACTGCGTGAGCAAGGAAATGAGCATGTCAGCAAATTCCCGCGTAGATCTGTCACCCAGCAGAGTGGGCGGCATAGGAGAGACATCGCGCGGGTACAGCTGCCTTCGAGAGCAGAGATAACGAATCAGCCAAGGGGACGCTTTTTCCGTTGCTCCTTCCTTCCCTTCCCCATTAGCTAGCCTTCCCGCATGCTTCTGGATAGGGCAGTTTCCGCCGGCGCTCTCCGCACCGCGGATAAGCGGCCGAACTATGCGTCTCTACTGTCGCCGTTTGTCACCGCGTTGATGCATACCGCGAAGTGGGGTGTGCGCCTATGCAGGGTACGTGTAGACGTCAGAGAAAACGGAATGTGTTCGACGGCGACGGTACGCAGACAGCTGTGCTGAACAACGGGAGGAGCAGAATACTCATGCATTGCTAACGATCTCCCAAGGGATGTTTCAACTCTTTTTTTCTACCGTGACGCCCCTAGCTGGGGATTTAGAGCAGCACTCACTGATCATGGTGGTTCCTCCGGCCACGGCCGCTCGCGTTCCCGAGTAGAAGTCATCGGCCGACTTGACTCCGCTGGGCAGAGGAAGCTGAAAGTGCGTGGCAGTGTCGATGCCCCCTGGCACGAAAGCAGAACAGAACATCGTCATTCCAAAAGCATCTCTTTATAGTGCACGATCTCTTTGACAAAATGCCTACAGAACATGCTAAAAAATTGGCAGTTTCCTGGGTAGCTCAGTACAATCGAACCCTCCCAGGTGAAAATAATATTTTTTCTACCTGGATTATTGTACCAGGAATTTCTTCTAGCTAGAAATTTTCTAGCTAGAAATTGTTTCTATCTCATTTCTAGCTGGATTGAGATTTTGTTCCGGCTCGCAGGTATTACTTCCAGCTAACATTTGTCAGTCCAGCTGGATGAAGAAAAAACCTGCAAGCTGGAAATAATCGTGTCTGGCTAGACTAAGAATTTGTCTTGTTAGAAGCTGTCGATTCCAGCTAGAATCTATAAATCTAGTCAGAAATGAAGCTGGAAATTCTTGCTGGAAACGCTCTTTCATTTTCCCGGGGGCTACTGATAAGTTGTCCAGGAGACTGAACCGGGAAACGTTGCTATTAACACAGATTATATTGCCAAACAGGTTATCAAAACGTTATCGGACAAGCCAGCTATGCTTTAAACTAAAAAAAAATATATTTCAACAAATTTTCTGGAGTCTGAACAAAAAAATAATTTCCCACCTATCACTGTCATCGGTAAACAGCACGTGTTAACTTGCAGTGCAGACCCTCCTTCTATTTCTCGGACGTCCTTCATTGCGTTTTCCACTGTGCTTACAAATTCCAGTTATCAGGTTTTTTTCCAGACGCATCGGGCAAACCCGTCGCGGCGTAAGACCACGTACAAAAAGCAACTGTAATATACAGCCCAGCAGTCGCTTTAGCGGGTATACACTACCCCGACGTAAAAACCGAAAAACAAAACAGCGGGGTGCAATTATTGTCGGGGTTCCTCTGTGGATCAGTTTGTAAGTGACCACTTGCATGCACGCAGCGCGTCCACAGCGTGGTTTGCCTCGAATGCGTGAAGGAAAACACGATTGCTCCATTTAGTTGCGCCCGGGCGTCCTCAGCGGCTACGGACAAGCGTTTGCGGTGGTAGCGCGGCCGTAATGAAAACGGGAAAAGGATGTCCCCATTTTGCTGGGTCAACGGCCTGGAGAGGCCGCGGAGCGGTGGCCTGGGACGCTTCGATCGGGAATGAATTGCCGAGCGTCCCGTGGCAACGAAGCCTTTTTTTTTTTTTTTTTTTTTTAACGGAGCGCCACGACGGAGCCCCCTTCGAGATACCATTCAAGGGATTGACACTAGCGGACGCAGCGCGTTGCTGCAATTGGGACTCGTCGAGCACTGATATAAACGTCCCGCTGTACGAAAGACAAAACTGCGAACTCTCCGCTGGGAAGGTGCCTCTTCTCTACAATCTCTCCTTTTAGGGGCGAAGCTCGGGCTGTCGGCGTCTCCTCTCGTCGTATCATGTCGTCGCGGTAAATCAAGTCATATAATGGTCAGAAAACAAGTGTATAATAGATAAAACCGGCTCAAAATAAACTAACATGATTTAAACTAAATTAGAACACGGGAATAATAAGGATTTATTTGCATTGATATGAGAAATTTGCTAAATTCTACATCGGAACCGGGTTTTAAACACCAGATTTGCTCCTGTAAAGCATACTTCTTAGCATGCTGCGGCGTGTGACACGAAGACAACTTACGGCCAGTGTGTCACTCATTTAATTGCTTAAATCCGTTTCAACGCAAGACAGGGCGCCACCGCCTCAGCAAGCACGCGATTCCTCCTCCCATCGGCGCTTCTCCGGCGCCCAATCAGCGCGCGCCGTTAGCAAGAGAGTGGCTTACAATCTTTGAATACACTTATACACTGCATGCTTCGCCCGTCCCCGGAGGTGGCCCGGGATTTTTGCGCTCAGGATCTTGACGCTGTACGTACATGTGTTCTAGCCTTTAGTCTGAGATCCATTCAATGAGAAAGCGCTGAACTTCCGTATACATGGTGCGCACGTACTGGCACATATGGGATTTGTTGAAAAGAATAGCTGTTTTTCCTGATAAAATTATCGTTAGTTCGCGTTTTTGTTTGATATCGCAAAAACTAGCGAAGGCCACCTCAGACATCTAGAAACACTGCTGCGTAATAACAAATGCTTGACTCAACTGTTTCTGTACTTATCCCTCTTGGAAAAAACACTGAAAACAAAAAATTACACCATCTTCCCGTAGGGGAACCCTGAGTAGTATGCGAAGCAGCTACGGGGTCGACTGAAGTTCCCATTAGTTTTCAGTTCGCCGTTTCCGTTGACGTTCAGCTTCGAATGCCTTCGTTGTATCAGTAGCTTCTTGACGTAGTTTGAATGAGTGAAGGACATAAGGCGCGTTCGTAGCACATGCTCCCGTCTCGGTTTGTAGCGCGGTGGGAAGAGCGCCACGTACCTCCCGTTGTGGCCAGAGAGTCGTGGGATCGAAACCGGGCGCCGCCTAACTATTTCTTTTTATAGTGGACTGTGCTGACGTCAGCCCGAACGCTGACGGGGCTGAAGATACGCGCATGCGCAGTAGAGTGCGGATGGCGGACAACGACAACGAGAGAGGGAGGGACACAGCCCCGAGCATGGGATGCTTCGCATCTAAAACTGCTGACGCATCAGAACAAATCAAAGAAAACTGTCTTGTCAATACGGCGGCTTCCGAAGCCTCGGGAGCGGTGATTTTTTCCCCACGCTTCATCTGCGGCTGCATATAATGGAAAGCATCGTGGTGACGTACCTGGGATGACCAGCTGTCCCTTGGCGTCAATGGTCCTGGTGCCACCAGGTATGGTCAGGTCCTTGCCCACCTGCCTGCGAGCGCGGACACCGGGTGTTTATTTAGTGGACAGAGTACTGGACCGTTTTTTTTTTTTTCGAACTAAAGTATCCACAGCGCAAACAAAAATTAATCAAACATCCTTAGAGTTACCGATTAGAGTTTTGCAAAGCCAGCTTATGCTCCCAAATACACTTCAACTACAGAATCGCCATCCTTTCACTCTCTTTTCTGTGCGTACGCGCGTGATAAACACCACACGTGCAGTGAGTACTGTGAATCAGAACAGCTCAATACAAAAACGGATATGCACTGTGCATGTCTGCATAGCCATTCCACGTTCTGAATACGATTTGCGCGACAGTTATGCAAAACTTAGACATGTTTTTTGTCTGTACATGAGAATTATTACGTGTTTAGGGCAATTAAACGCCGCTCTAGTAGCGACACAACAATAAGTTGACGGCTTTAAGTCCGAACGGGACACGGACATCCTGCCACAGTAACGCGCTAAAAAAAGCTAGGGGTCGCAAAAGTATCCAGTAGCTCAATTAGGTGTGTTGGAACAGATTAAATAACAAAAGATGGTGGTGAGGGGATGTGTGTGTGGGAGATGTGCAGGGATCGAGGAGGGAAATTTGGGGTAAGTACCCTTGCAGCTGTGGTCTCTCTACCTCACAATATGCATAACCCTAGCATTGCACAAGGACGCATTCATGCACACTGCGAGGAACCACCGTGGGTTCGAGCTAGTTGAGCATGCTCACGAAACTGAAACGCCGTCGCGCCAAATCAACACCGCCTCTGTTGGGCAGGTGGAGAAGGGGGCGACAAAGGAATATGCCCAGGGTACGGAGGGAAGATGTTTATTTTATACTAACGTTCTAGTCACATATTTTACAGACCCAATTACATAATTTACAGTACAGGTACGTACTTCTCGTTAGGTGAAAGGGGCGATGGGGCGCCACGCGCAAGTGTGCGCGTCGTCGGCGCAAAGCCAGTGGGCTCTTTGGTCAGGGCAAATTCCGGGGTGCGCGCACGTTGTGCGCGCGCGCATCGCCGTGCTGGCCAGATCGGGGTTCGCAGCAGCGAGGGAGACGGGGCCCATTCGCTCACAGGCGCGTACCGCACGGCGTGATCGTCGAGTGGTAGGTACGGCCTTACTATATGCAAGCGTAGGGGCAACAGGAGCACCCTTAGGCACGGGCCGAAGCCGGAAGGGCTGGTGGGCTTTCGCCGGCGCAACAGAGTTGCAGCCGGCTGGTAAAAGAAAGCGTCACATACCTTCGGCCAACGCCTTCGGCGTCCTGGAAGCGTCTTCCCGCACGGACCCCCCGAGCAGGGCACGCGTTCGCGTCCCGGCGAGAGGGGGGTTCAGGAATCGTTCAAACGGACCAATGAGGTGAGGTTAGCTCGACTACCAGGGCGGAGCGCCCGCTGCGTGACTGTGTTTTATCGCCGCAATGGTCGCTGTAGCCTTCACCTCAGGAAGGAGTTTAAGACGGCTCGGCTGTGCACAGTGGCGCCGAGACGAGCCGGCATTTCGGGGAGAGAGGGGAAAAGCACCGCGCAACGCCACAAACCCAGTGATCGCGGAATGGCTTGGGCGTCAGGATCCCCACACAGCTTACCCGCACTAAACCCGCATTAAAAATTGGAAATTTCAGGGGTGAAGTAGAGGTGCGGATTATATGCGAGGTATTTCCTTTGGTGCAGCTCACCGCAGTGCGCGTTGGGTCATGATGCCCCTACAGCACTAATAGCGACTAAGCCACTGCTATCCCATTGACAGTGCTTATTTTGCACACACAGCTCAACAATATACCAACCTGAAAAAAATGTATGCGGCAAGTCGTCCACATACGTAGTCAGCTAGGCAAGTTATTTTGCATAAATAAATGTGTAACGTTGATTGAGTGATTTGGTCCATCCTTTTATGTATAAAATGTGCGGGCAATACGCATGGATATATATTTTTATTTGTCGACTGAAACTGGGGGTGCGAGTTATATTCAAGGGCGGGTTATACGCACGAAAATACGGCATCCCCATCCCTATCTCTGTGCTCTCCCTGAACAAACCGCGCATTTGCCAATTCCCAAAAGGTATTTGTTGGCATGCAGCATACGCACTTGATGATGCCGTCCTCGATGAAGACGTCTCCATCTATGATCATGTCATCGTTGACAATCTTGCCACCCTTGATCACCACGCGGGTCTGGGCGCTCTGCAAGGGACAAGGAAAAAAAGGACGACGACACAGGCCGTTATAGAAGAAAGCGCAATGCACGCTATTGTCTACGGACATGTCATCGTTAATTTGGCGTAGTGCAACTGCGCATGACTGGCGCTCTCTTTTGTGCACTTTGTGAAGTTGTAATGCCACTTACAGGGCTTAAACTGCTGCCATTATATAGCACTCAGCTGTATTTCTTTCTCTCGCGTACGAATCCATTCATCAGTCAGTCAGGCAGTCAATGCATGAATGAATTAATCAATCAGTCAATTCATCACCACTGAATGAATAAATTAATCAATCGTTGAATCTATCTACCATGACATCCGGTGTCAGACATCCGCAGAAAGCCGGCGGACCGTCCCACGGACGCCCTACGAACGTCCGACAGGCGTCCAGCCACATCACTGAATGAATTAATCAATCAATCCGTGAATCAATCTATCCATCAATGGCTTTATCTATTCATCAATCCACCAATCAGTGAATCCGTACATGAAAAATTACTGGTGGTTATACTCTCTGGTGAGTCACTGACACTGGCAGTTGATGAGCCACTGCGTATGCCTACCAGTATAGTGACCAATCAGGGACCCAGTGGTGACTCACACAGCTGCGCCTACCTCTGGTAACCCGTTAACCCGCAATTTACCGGTGGCCCACGGCATCCGTGTGACCGACGTTACCCCGTTTAGTGAGCAAGGCTGCGAGCTCTACTGCCCACATCGTTTTCTCCTTTAAAAGGTGTGACAACGACACGTGCGCTCTCTGCAGTGCCGCGAGGCATAATGACGCGCGCAGTGTACTTGTCTCCATTACCCGCAAATTACCAGGGGCCCAGGCGGAGGGGGAGGGAAGAGAAGCGGAGTGAGGGAGGCGGGCGAGGAGGAAGGGCACGGAGGTGGAGGAGGAGGAAGATGAGGATGAAGGAACAGCGATTGCAGAAACGCCGTCTTTAGATGTCATTTGCAGAAATAAGGCATCACGCAGCCCATTCCCTCCACTAGAGGACCAAAACGTTCTCTCCACGTATCTCGGCCTTAACTATACCCCATTAGCCTAATCGATTCCTTTACTGTATCGCTGTTCATATCTGGACCATCCGCCCGTGTCTATCTCCTCGACTCTGTCTAGCCATTTCCTGGGTACCAACTCCGTCAAAGTGCTGACTAGATAAAGCCTTCTTGGGGAGAAAATTAGTCACTCGGTTTCGGATACAGTAGCAAGGTTTCTTTAACCAAAAAAAAAAAAAAAAAGGTTGGCGCAGTTTGCACTAGATGGTGCGAGGCTGGAGAAACAGCAGAGCTGGCGGCCTTCGTCTGATACCCGGCTGTTGCATCTCACATCGATTTCCGAACTTGCCGAAAGTTCTGCACGACTGGCAGGCACGGGTCGGTACTGCGCCTCTCAAGGCGATGGCACAATTACTACGCCGTGTACTCTCGGCGCAAGAAATGCATTCGCACTTCCTCACGATTCCCTTCGGGGAGGTGGGGGCAATTTTTTTTCGTGGTATTTTCTTCTGGTAACGCTGAGCGGCGCGACTAGAAGCTTCAACACCTCTGCTGTTAAAACTCCAGCAAACGTCCTCACGTGGAAGCTAAAGTACAGCAAATTTTGTGTCGGGTTACAACGATCGGTTGAGCGCAGGCTACTGAAACAGGTGTTGTGGTACGCAGAGGACGTCCGCGTAATTTCGCAGTTTCCGCAATACATCACGCTCAGATTACCGAAGCTTCGACAACTTTAACCACCCCCGCACGTCTTCAGGAACCCACTTTGTCCTCACGTCAACGTTTTAGATGCAAAGCATCTCTTGCTCTCGGCTCCGTCGTCCATCGTCCATACAACCGCCGGCCCAGGAAGACACCGGCAACACTGTCGCTCCAGCATCTCATGGTCGGGGCTATGTACCTTCCTTGTGGCGCCATCCACACCCCCACTGCGCATGCTCCACTCATCTCGGGCCGGCCCAGGAAGACGCCGGTAACACTGTCGCTCCAGGAGCCATTAAAGGGTAAGACACCACCGGGCGTTCAGCAAGCCGAGCATGCGCAGTGGGGGTGTGGACGGCGCAACAACGACAAGGGAGGGACATAGCCCCGTCGCATCTAATAAAATTAGGGAACCCTGAGTAGTATGCAAAACAGCCATGGGCTCAACGCAATTTCCCATGTCGTAGTTCCGGTAAGTGAAAACTGTGGTAGTTACCATGGAAACCAAAATGTAAATATAACGGTAGCTACGTACCTCAACCTAACGGAAACGACGAAGTGAAAACTAATGGGCACTTGAATCGACCCCATGGCTGCTTTGCATACTACTCAGGGTTCCCCTACGGGAAGATGGTGTCATTTTTTTTTATCTCACACCATAAACGTCGTCTCATCTTACACCACCGTCGTTATCTCACGCGGTGCGATGAACTCGGCCGTTTAATTAACCTACCACGCGTTCGCGTCCACACTGTCTCGCCGTTTAAAAGCGACGGCAACGATCGTCAGACGTGCGTGCATTCGCTGCCCGCGTGCGGACACACAGGGACGGCCGCGCAGCGTCCAACATTTGTCTCCATTATTAACCATCAAGGCTAAGCGGCCGCTTGGGCGCTCACGTGAGCGCCCGTTTCCCAGCACTCCCCGCGCGGATAGCGCGGCGGGAACCGCGCCGTGCGACGCGAACAATGAACTGAATCCTGCGTCTGTGTTTTGCGTTCTTTTTTGTCTGTTTCGTGTCTTTTCCTCGGCGGAGCGCCGCATTAAAAACGGACGCGCAGCGTTCCCGCGCAATTGTCGCGTGCGCCGGCTCTACAATGCGCGTCCTGGCTTCCGCGTTTCTGCTTCGTGCCGAACGTCAACGAGGGGACGCGTATATCTACGGTTAGGTTAGCTTTGTTACGCATGTTCTGAACCTCGGGGTACTCAACTCCCCACATCTTGGTACGGTGCGTAGTACTCGCGGCGAGGAGCGTGATTGCAGTCCATCAAGGATGTACTAGTCAGGAAGTCCTCGGCCGCAAGCAACTGTGCCGGGACGAGATCTCAGCATCGGCATAAAGATGGATGAAAAAAGGAATAATCTGCTCGAAGCGAATTCCTTTTTCGGGACAGCTGGAAGACTGGCGGTTCATGCGTGCTGAGTTCATGCACGAGCTGAGTTCAGCTCGGTTCATGCGTGCGGACCTTGTCTTCGTAGAATTCGTTTTCCCACCCGTGTACAAAGTACAGTAAAACCGTCGAAGACCTCGGTACAAGAAACGGCTTTGTTACAAGCGAGTACTATATGTGCTCTGTATACAAAGTACAGAGGGGTCGACCGTTAAGCAACTAACAAGCAGGACGTGAATTTGAATACAGCAATTTCGTTATGCAAAGGTTTTCTACTGTATATGAATTCTTCCGGAGAGTCGTACCTGCATGGCAACTTCAGTGTCGTTGTAACTACGCCGCGCAAGCCCACTACGTATGAAGTGCCGCGACTATAATATAGCTCCCTCTGCGATCCAGCTGAAGCACCGTCGCTCACTGCCGTGCTAAGTCGGTATAGTCCCAACCCGAGCGTGTCAAAGGCCGTGTCCACTATAGCGCGAAATTCGCATTCTAGTCCAGCTAAAGTGAATCCCCCATAGCAAACGCGGTTTGCTCTCACGGTCAGAAACAACAAAGATGTGCGCCCGGTCTGGGCTCGCGTCTTTGATATTAAACCATCTGGGGAGCACGTGTCAAGTGGTCCGGAATTCATCTACCCTTCATATATCTCCATTTGTTCCCCTTAGCTCTACGCCGACGAGCGACATTCAACCGGAAATGCAGCAAAATCTATTCTGCGATAACCTTGGCCTTCGGCTCCACCGTCAGAGAGACAAGAGCAGACGGTTAAGGCGTGGTTAAGACTCGTTTGGCGAAGAGCCACTAAATAATTTCGGCGGAATAAGCTGAACTGAGGTCTACAGTCGCGGGTGACTATAGCGTGCACGGACTCCCAGCCTGAGCGTCATGCCACGATCGGTACGTAAAAGCCGCAACAAAAGTTCCCTGAAAGATCACACGGAGCAGCGGACGCGTCCGTACCGAATTACTCAGCACTATCAGATCTTTGCCTTCGGCACACGGCCCAATGGTGCGGCGCGGTTGAATGATTGCGCGTGACAAAACTAACAAACAGTGCCATCATCATTAGCGCGCGTTCACGCCGCAATAACACGGCATACTATTTTCCTGAACGAGCGTCGGTCAACAGCTTTTGCTGAGCTCCTAATGCGCCTGAAAACATGCATATTGTACTTCCGCATGCGCGTGCGCGTGCGTGTAAAAAAAAAAAAAAAAAACGCGTTCAAAATGAGCGACGCGAGAAAGGCGGGGTGCAACGAGGCGACAAAAAGGGTTCAGTTTTATCAGCGCGCTGTTTACGCTTGAGCTCTGTCCGTGCGGATCGTTAACAGAAAACACCGCACAGCATTTCCTTTGGGTTCGTATCGCGGCGACCACACAACATTTCGGCGCGCTACGAACCCAATTCCGGGCATTGGCTTTGGATTTTGGCTGAGTTGGAGCGGACTTCGGCTTCGGACAGCTTGGATTTTGGACTTTAGGATGGTGGATTGTGCACGTTGATTTAACCCAGTTTGTATGGAGAAAGCTTCGCTTTTTAATCATCTTTATCTTAGACAGGGGCAGGCCTAAGAAAAGCCAAGTTAATGCTGTAGTGAAGACCACCAGCTCCGCTATTTCCTCCGCTGTTTCCGCTGTGTGTGTATGTCAGATAAACAGATTGATTGATTGATTGATGATGATTGATTGATGATTGATTGTGATGATTGATTGATTGATTATTTTATTGTTTCCGCTAATGCGCATAGAGAGCAAAACATTTCCCTGCTTTTAACGAATAATCCTTAATAACGAAGCCATATTTTTGTCCAGGGGACTGTTATAACGTGCTTTCCTTGCCTTTCGTTCTAGAATCTAAGTAACTGTGCAGCCTTCCTCTCAAGGAAGGTAGACATACCCCTCTCCTCCCGTTTCCTTTCGTTCAGTTACAATGAACGCCCGTCAAAGCCGCTGTCGATCACATAACAGAGGAACGTCGGCGGTAAAAAACCGGTCCGCGCGCGGTACGCGTTTCCAACGGACGGCGCAGATACAAAGGCCAATCTTTCCTCGCCCGCCCCCGCAACTCTCAACAACTACAGCTCTTTCCTCCATCCTTTCGGCTTCGGTCCAAACACGCCAAGACGCCGTCCGGCTTTCCCGACAGCGAAAGCACCTGCGCGCGCTGTTTTCGAGTACCTACCTGCTCTTATCCGTCCCGCGCTCCCGTGCCTCGGCGGCGTCTCGGTTTCACGATAAGACAGCTTAAAGATAGCAGCGAAAGCGAGCAACGAGGTCGCGCACGCGACGCAACAACGGCACTCGCAACCTTACGGACGGAGCTTAGCTTATCGCCGGTTCGGAGTCGGGTCTTCGTTATCTGTTCGTTACAGAGAAAAGCTCGCGGACGAGTGCAGAGAGAGTTGTTACGAGGTCAGCGGTGAGGAATGTATCCGGAGCAAAGTTGCAGCCTTCACCTTGAAATGTTTTTGTAAGTGGGACCCGTGGCGCTCTGTGAAATAAACTTGAGTTTCCCCGTAGACCGGTTGGTCGACCGAAAAGCTCTCGTAAGATCTCTGGACACTCGGCGCGTGCGTGAAACCGCCGGCTGCTTCTATTGTGTAAAAACGGTTACTTTAAAATCACCAAAAGGGGACGGTTCGAGATAAGACAATACACGCATCGCTCGTGGAGGAATCTCAGATAAACCACGTATCGGTATACATTTAGATCCTTCGCAGATGCGTTTACTTAGAGCGCGAAAAATCGTCGCATGGGTTCGTTCTTCCGTTTCTGACTTGGGTCTTTGAAGGTTTGGCGATCGAGTGGACGTACTTTTTCAGCGAAGGTTTCGACGCACTTTTGACGCATGTTTTGAAGCGAGAAAGCTTTCGCGCGCTTGTCTCAACTTTTTTCTTAGGAACGGATGGTATTTTTTTGTTGTTGTTTATCGCAGAACGCGAGATAACGAAAGTCATAGACTGCCACCCTGAACAGTGGCTCGCGAAGGCCACTCGTGAAATGCGACCTGGAACTTTGATTAGGCGTATTTCTAATTAGGCGTATTTTTAACAAGAAGCCGCGTTCGATGGAAGTGGAGATTTGTTTCGGTTATAGCTCGTCTCCATTTTCCTAACATAAACACGCCATAAAACAAGTTAACATAGTTGGTCGTTGGAAGTTACGAGTTACGTCTTCCACCGTATGCCTGAAAAAGCAGCATTCGTATTTGGCGCGCGTGAGGGTTAGCGAACCCAAGCGAAATCACCGCTGTAAGCCTCCTCGAGGCCGTCCTAATCTGAAGGGATAAAGATCCCGTCAAATAACGCAATTGAGCCCAGCCGGGATCAACACGAAGCGTCTCTGCGGTCCCCTCTGATATCTAGGTCATAAAAAGATATGCGAGCGAAGTGCCCCGCCACATGTCGCCTTATCTTGGCGGCATCGGGCCCTGCTCAATCGTGTCTGCATTCGTGCCATGATAAGAAGCCCATACAGTCTCGCGCCGGTGCTTTGATGTTCCAGCACCGCCCTTCGCGAAAGTGTACGGCTGACCGAAGAAGTCGCCGGCGGTTTTACTGCATACGACGGTTGCGACGTTTTGCACTGCGATGAGATTGCACGACCACCGCAACATGCCAATTCGCACTGCCCCTAAGCCTTTCTGTGCGTCACACTTTAGCAGAATACGAAAATGCTCTCAATAAAAGGCCCTTTATACTTTCAGATCATCATCATCATCATCTCTATCATCATCATCACCATCACCATCATCACCATCACCATCATCACCAGCCTATCTACGCCCACTGCAGGGCAAAGGGCCCTCCCATAGTTCTCCAATTATCCCGGTCCTATGTATAACTGCGATCAATTTACCCCCGAAAACTTCTTGATCTCATCTGCCCATCTAACTTTCTGCCGGCCCCTGCCACGCTTGCCTTCTGTAGGGATCCACTCTGTTACCCTTAATGACCAAAGGTTATCTTGTGATCGCATTACATGCCAATTTCTCCTCAATTTGTACTAATATGTCCTCAACACGCGTTTGTTCCCTGACCCACTCCGCTCCCTTCTTGACCCTTAAAGTACTTTCATATAAGATCGATTATTTGCTTCTGAATGAAAATGTTCTCCGTGCAACGCATCTGTGTTTAATGGTGGAGCTGACTTTAACGCGGTTTAATGTACAGCGCTTCATACGCTGTAAAATGATTTACCCCGAAATCACTGTTTATAACCGACACCCTTCCACCCTAACAAAAAACAACAAAAAATGAAAACCCGCTTTAAGGTGTTCTGTCGTTTATAACACCCTCACACCCTAGCAAACACAAAAAAAACACCCTTTCAAATGTTTTTTTCGTTAATTACACCCTTAACGAAGGGTGTTTTTCTTGTTTTTGATAGGGTGTAAGGGTGTTATAGACAAAAAGGGTGTAAATCATTTTACAATGTAGGGATGCATGGTGTTTAATTAAACACCGAAGGCCATCCTATTTTGTTACAAGACCGCTTATGCGGCACCTGGAGGAATGTCTGCCCAGGAATGCATCTCTGTATAGTATTGGAGCCAACTTTAAATAGGCCCTCGGTGTACAGAATTGCTGTTTGACGCATTCGATTCGACAATTTGCACTTGAGAGTTTCCGCAATTTTATCGTATACACTTCGCGGTTGCTCAAACCAAGCAAAATACGCATTCGAGGTCTCACTAAGCTGCAGCTTGCATCCGAAGCGGATGTGCTCGTATTAACGCGTCTTCGAGCTCTCTTTTCTTTTTTTTTTTCTTTTTTGTTCTGTTAGCAACGATGTTTTGGTCATCGGAATGTTTCGGAGAATAACAGACGGGTACGCAAGCTGATGCGGAATGCCAGCTCTGCATGCCTGCGCGACAAAGCTCAGTCAGGGTCCAATGCAAGCGGCGGCCTCTTGGGTCCAGTGCGCTTTAGTCATGCGTGCTGGCTTCGTTACCCAACGAAGGTTGAATGCATAGGCCCCACAAAGCTTGGCCACATATGCATACGAACAATACGTCCGGTTATCCCACGAGCATGCGTTCTTTTGGCGCGCATCGAGTCACGCCATTGTATCGATTGATACATGGAGTCGGCAACAACTGAAGCGCAAATTTGCAAACGGGAACGAGAACGCGTACAGTGTGTCGTCATTTCGTTTCATACGTCGAAATGGTGTTTCGCGTTTGTAATAACTAACCAACGCTCGGGAAAGTCGCTGCCCTTCGTATTTTTCCTTCATTAACCTTGACCAAGTTGACGTCATTCAAGTGGCAACCAGTAAAAACTGCATGAACTCCCGTAATTATCTGTACTGTGATTACTTTTCATCCAATTAATCTACTGACGACCTTGTATATTGTCTTTGGACAACTTTGTCAGTAAGGCGCATTCGTGTTGATAAGCACGACTGAGAGTACCAAAAAAATCCCGGGCCATCTCCACTAACGTGATACCTGGGGAAGGGCGAAGCATGCAGGTGTAGATTCTTGGCGCCTTGGAGTTTTTGCCAACGGAGATGAAACCGTTGGGGGGTAGAGGTATACCGCTTTGCTGTAAAAGTCTCTTGTCTTTGAAGCACGAAGCGCTCCAGCGCGAGGCGTGGAACGAGTGTCCCGGAGTTTCTGTTTAAGTTTTAGCGCTAGGCGTTAACGAGTTTCCCAGTGTTTTAGTACCGTGACTACGTGAGGCGACGATTACGAAGACGACAACAGGAGACACCAACAGCCCGAGCCCCTAAGGGACTTCGCCCCTAAAAGCGACTTACAAGGCAGTAGCCACGAAACTAAAGTACAGAAAAAGAAACAAAAATATATGGTGCGATGAACGCCACAACAAGGGCCCCAAGTTGACGTAGTCCGAAAATGCTACCGGCGATTCCAGGAATTTGAATTTAAAACACAAGGGAGACAGGAACGTGCATCCTGTAGAGGAACTGACGAACTGCGGCTTCAGCATATATTAAGCTAAGGTTCAGAAGCCCAATACCATCAACAATTCGGGTAGCCGCACCGATTTTTTCGGCAAATTAAACTTGGTTTCGATTTGACTCTACAAGACTAAGTTGCTACGTTTTTTGCGTCTTCATTTCACTCGCGTGTGTGCAGTGTACTTTGTACTTGCACAAGTACTTCAGTGAGCGGGGGCTGTAGTACTTTTTTCAGTGTGCGTTGGTAGGAGCCAAAAACCCGTACTTTGCTGAAGTCCATCGCGAGTCGCTCAGCTAGGCGCGCTGCGGAGTCGTTCCAGAGACACGAGCGAACACCAAAAACCGCCAACGCCGTTTCACAGTTCCGCAAATAGTCTGCCACAGGCAGCTGCTGCTCGCTTTCTCGCCCTCGGCAGGTTTGTCCGTAATTTATGTTAACTGTACACATGTACGGAAAGAAACGCCGGCGGCTCCCGCGCAGAGTGCGGCACGGGTAGCGCCTTCCCAAGCCGGATGCCTCCGCGACGTTTCTAAGCGAATTGCCGCTGTATCGTCTCAGTCTCACCAAATGTGCATCATACGACAATTGCAACGTCCCACCCGCACACCTGTATATATACAGCGAAGTAAAATTGTAAGTGAGGTCCTCGTTGAATAAACACAGACACGAAGGCTAGCAGTCAAGAACGACAAGGCAGGCAAAGGGGAACAGGTAGTTCGTAATTTATTGTTCTTGAAACAAATATAGTTTTTGAACTGTTTGAAAAATAGAAAGACAGTGGAGAGAAATATGCCAATACATACATACATACATACATACATACATACATACATACATACATACATACATACATACATACATACTACAATACATACATACATACATACATACATACACTTACATCTGCCAATTAATCAATCATGCGCGCCGGGTAGGATGTTCTCCACTTCCTTTCCAAAATCTGTACCTGTTCCAACGATAATAAATGACCTACCACATTGTTTTCCTTGTGCTTTCCTTGGCTTTCACGACTGCCTACCTTATATCTCTATTAATTCAACGAGTCCCTCATTTTCCCTTTCGGAACAAGGTAGCGACCACGATTGTTGCCAACGTTTCAGCAAGAGATTTGCCTTCATATATATATATATATATATAGCAGCGAAGCCTATTTCGCGTGTATTTCCCCGGTTCACTGAAATCTGAAGATATCCTCAGGGCCGAGCCGAGAATTTGTGCCCGTGCCGAGGCAGGCGCCTGTCTTGCGATAATTTCGGAGCTATAGGGTTAAAGGAGGCTGCAGCTGGTGCGTGGGCAGCTGTGCAAACACACGAGAGAATGTGCGCCGGAAACTGCTTACCGTGCTCCCACTGTTCACACACTGACTGCTGCAGCAGCGATATATAGATTCCCGTCTGTATATAGAACCAATTGAGGGTCTTTGTTCTTTTTCTTTCAGATGGGCACGCACTTGGCACGCATGCCCCGGTGGTGATAACGCTTAATGGTGCTGTGATGAGCGCTTGTCTTAACAACAAGCTTCTCCGTTTTGTTTATCTCTCTCTCTCTCTCTCTCTCTCTCTCCTCTCTCTCTCTCTCTCTCTCTCTCTCCTGCTTTATTTTGCCGTCAAGTATACTGCTCCTATACACAAAAATGGGAGCATGGGACTTGACCTCTGCTAACGTATGGGGTAATCCGTGCAATTACCATGGTATCTGGGTTCCACCAGGCTAATTACCTTTCTCGCTTAATGAGTCGAGAACCCGCTTAAGTGAATTTTAGTTACGTTCGTTTGTCTTGCAAGCGTCGAATCAACGTTGAGGTATGCAACCGTAATAGAGTCTCAACGCGCGCCGGGTATAGCGAAGCTCCCGATACAGTATAGTAGTCGGTCACTTTCCGACACCGCGCGTGCGTGAGTTTACACCGTGTAAATTTCCGCTATATGCCCCGTGTCACTCCGAAGCATACAGTCGCGCACTATTCCTTTCATACGTATTACGTGGTGCTCCCGCGGCGTGGCTGCTTGCCAAATGCCCGGAGAAGGAAGTGGTAATAACAGCACGAGCAAAAAAAAAAAAATCAATAAGAAAAACTGCCGTATAAAACGATGACAGCTGCGCTTAGTGCACATAGAAGTGCACGAGTCCACATGCGCTGCCGCTGCCGCCTCACGGCCATGTTTGACCTTGGCAATTTCACGCCACTTTGGACCGTGCGCGAAACGCGCGAGCGGGCTGCTTGCGCTCGCTTGGTGGTTCCGGTCGCCGCCGCGCTTCCCAGGCGTTGTTTTAGTGTTTTTGGTGTTTTTTTTCTCTTCCTCGCCGGTGTGTGCCTGCTTCGACGTGCCCGGATAAGCGCGGCGCTTTGTTGTAATAGGCCAGTTCGAGTAGTGTATACGCTAGGCGCGCGCGGACGGATCCATTGTTCTAAAGCCGCGGTCGTCTGCGCGAGGCTTAGCGGATGTCGCCTGCCACAAGTCGCATACCGCCGCTGTCGGCTGTAATGACGTTGCCGCGGTGGGACTTGCTTTTCTGCGTTTTTCTTTTCCTTCACGAGCAGGCTTGCCGAAACGTCGCTGCTTCACAACTTCGTTTTTATTTGTTCTTCGTTTCTTTGTTCTTGCTTGCCACCCCTCCGGAACTCTTCTTCACGGTCGGGCAGTTCAGTTCGTTTGTGCCACCCCCTCCCTTATCGAGCCCTCTTCATGGGCTTGACAGCTAGGAGGCCTGAACGCGTTCCATGTACACTTGCCGAAGACCAGGGACCTAATTGTAAGCGCCAGTACGTTCGTGTACAATACTTTCATCCGCCTAATAGGCCGCTGTCACAGCCTTCACCCTTCAATTACGGCTCCAGCCTTGATGTCGGAAAAGGAAGGAACTGAAAATATTTCCGCAGATCTGCGCGCCTCATCATGGAAAGTCCGCTTCGTTACTCAATCTGCGCTTGACATTGACGTAGCGTGCTCCCTCGTTAGAGGAAGCAACGAGAAAATGCAACCTTAATTGTTTAACTTTGAGAGAACTAGACTCTGGTAACCCAATCATCTTCGTTCCGGCCACGAAAGACGTTCTTCAACCGACAAGACGCAAGAAATGTTGGAAAATTTCAAATTTCGCGCGACACACGTCACCAGTGACGTAATAAGGGAAATAGTAAAAACGCAGTTACCAGTGTGTTAACTGCGCGTCACAATTCAAGTGATGCGATCAAACGGAACAAGACGCACAACTATAATCGCACAGTCATGTACTTGTCGAGATTTTGTGACGTCATTGAGACGTCGCCAGAAAGCGGTTGGAGAGTCGCCACTGGTTAATCTGTTCTCCTTAATGTCTTCATTTGAAGTTTGTGATAAATTGATGCCATTGTTATCGGTACAAATTAGTCTTTTTAACAAACAATACTTTCATTTTGCCTTCGAAGCTTGCGAAGTCCGTTATCCACAGGTTGACGGAACCGAATCCCGTGGTATGAAGATGTATCACCGGCTTGTTCAGGAGTGGCGCGATAGATTTCGGCACGTAAGGGAATATCCAACGCAGCCTTCGGCACGCTATGCTCGCAGCACTTTGACCGCAGATCTACGTCGGTATGGATGTAAGAGCTTTGTCAAGGACTCACCAGTCCTCGATAAGATACCCACGAACCCGCGGACAGTGTGTACATTGCATACAGCTGGCAGTGACGTCACGGTTATACAGCCGCTACACTGGTTACGGTGTGTCAATAATAAAGTGTTACCTGAGAAGAGCTATTTTTAGCAGCTGAGTGAAACCCGGGAGCAGACAACCAGAATCACATTGGGCAATAGTAACCCGAAACTACACTCTCTTGCCCGACATGTTCAGGGTATATACGGCCCTGGATATGATGTTTCTGGAGCGACGGCTTGTGCGGCCAATCTGTACACTATAACCGTCTTTCATAGACTGAAAAAGAAACCGGGAAAACACAGTATCGAACACCAGTCAATCTCGAATAAAAAAGATTCCCCGCGGCCTGGTTACGTGCTCCTATTTAAACGAATTCATGCCTCGTTCAACGAGTATACGTGCATCAGATAACGAAACGCCGCCCCGGGGAGCTCACTTCATTCGCGTATAAATGTCATTCCAGACGATTCGACCCGAGGGGTTATAATGAGCTACAATAAAATTCGATCGGGGGCCTCGTATTGCTTTACACGCCTTCCCACGAGCTGCCTAATGACCGGAGCCTCAAACGATTCAAATAAGGGCGCCAAGACTCCACTCCACCCGGCGCACCTTGAGAGATAAAACAGGTCAAGACAGGTCAAGACTGGTCGATGTTTTCCTCTCTCGCCCAGTTGGCCACATAACCACGTACTTAGACGTTATCTAGGTCACTGACAGTACAGTGCAAACCCCTGACCCAGCACTGCCTTTTCTTTAACGACGTATACCTTCTACGGCCTAGACTTATTTCGAAGGTGAATCCCAGGGGCCCCGCGTAGAGTTTTTGTTTAGAGCCGGCGCGGCGCTCTTCCCTTTCCCTCGCCGTCTTGTTTTTCATCCCGGGTGATCGAAGACCCGCCAACCGGTCTGACCCCGGAAAACACGGCAGGTCGATAGAGCCACGCACGGAGGATCGATGTAGCGTACGCTAACTGCATGTCTTAAGCCTCCTTTGCTGTTTGGATGCCAGGGGCGGTCTCCCACAGTAGGTTAAACGCGTAAATTGAGCGCCTGCAGTGTGGGCGCCAGCGAGGCCTTAAGCGTCCCGTAATAGCGATGACATCTGGCGGTGAATTAAGATCGGCTTTTTTTCCCGCTTGAAGGAGCTGCCGTGAGAGTACCGTAATTGCGCGCTTTTAGGCTTCCCTTCGGGAGTTTTTTGCGGGATAGTAATTGCGGAATGCCAAGTAGCGCGTTTGCGTACAACGCCGATCCGCCGCTGACACCAGGGGGGAAACAACGCCCTAACGCGTTTCCAGCTCGTCATGGAGGAAGAACAGATTGCCCGGACAAATTAAACGTCGCAAAACAAACATACATGCCGAAGCCGATCACGTTCCCGCCACTTCGGCTTTTTTCTACAAGCACAATGTTACTATGTAAGCAGAGTTTTTACTTCGCCTCTGTCAGGAACACGTGCAGGCAAACTTACGCGACTTCATATCGATCCAACGGAAGTACAGACACTTTTAATAACTGGCGGCTGAGTCCCAACCACAGGTGCACGTACAGGCCTTTGTGAACGCTGGGGAACGGCGTGCTGACTACAGTACTGCATGCAGTGCCCGCCTACCCAGCGGCCCGTAAGACTTGCGTCTACTAAACACGCTGCTCATCTATGCTGGCCGAGCGTACATCCGTCTGGGACGGCTTACAAGCACGAACTCCTGTTTTTCAAGCCCCTGGAGGTACTAAACAACTCTATGCAGACTCTACAGCAGTCATACGGGATTTACGTCGAGTAAGTAACTCGGCTGTCTCGAGGGGCATTCAAGAGACCCCCGCCCTCTCCGGCTCTCGTGGGTCCGCGGCCGAGATACGCTCCGGCCCGCTCACATTGCGGCGGATAGTGCCTGCTACCAAACATTCGTTCCATGACCATTGATTGCCTTTGCTGACAATCGGTCTCCCAGAACAGTTTCCCCAACAGAAAGAAGATCTCCGTCGCGCCACACGTGCTCCAATTCCACCGTGTGGAACGGACCTCCCCGGTAGACTCGCTCGCTGGCAGGAGGTCTTGCTGCGAAGAGTCTTCTCTCCCGCTGTGACCCGGGCGTGGCCACCACGCTACCATGCCCCGTTCACAGCTCCTGCCGAAGATGCTGACACAGAACACCTGCTGTGGACGTACCCTTCATTCGAAGAGGCCATAACGCGGCACCTTCGCGGTACATGGCAGACCACATGACCTCCATTTGGTGGATATGGAGGTCAGGTGGTCTGCCACCGCTCCCTTCTTTGCATTCCTCCGCGAAACGGGGGTTATAACATACACTTGTAATGTAGGCGTTATGTCATAATGCATACTATCGCAATAATAAAAAAAAGATGTCAACAAGACTTTTACCCTGCGTGACGAAGTAATTTCCTTCAGATCTGTTCCCGACGACGTCCCGTAACCCACACTGTGCGCCGGCTAATCTTTCTCCGACTCGCTCTACTTATCGGCCCATCTCTCGGTATATCCACATTGTTGCCCCGCTTTTAGCTCGCCTGTTTGTTCTGCGCATGGGTGCCCTGCAGCCTACGTAAGCTCCTTTCTCTCGCGGGTCCCTGGAACTTGCGTGTTCATTCCGACATTCATGTCGGCCCGCTTTGGACAGTTACGCCTGAAGACTTGCTCTTCACCCGTGACGATTGTAGCAAAGTCTATCTCCGCGGAGTTTCGGAAGGTCCGTGTTCGGCCCCACAAGGCGAGCACCACGTAGCATTCATTTTTAGGACGAGTCGCGATGCTTTTCGCAATTTGGAAGCGCTTAGCAGAAATTCGCACCATCGACAAAACTAGACATCACAGCGCGAGTGGTTGACGAAGATACAAGACACACAGCTGACAAGCGCCGACTCTTAAATGCTCATTGAACCGATAAAACAAGTACATATTTGCTGAAATTTCAATAAACTGCACGTTGAAAAAATTAAATGCGTACATGCATTCTGAAATTTCAATAAACTGCTTATTGAACCGAACAGATAAAACGTGCACGTGTTGCTGAAATTTCAATAAACATTTCGGAGTCAGCACTTGTCTTGTGTGTCTTGTATACAAAACACCGACAGTACAAGTCATATAAGGCATAGAGCAAATGGTTAGACAAAGACTAGTCGTATTCTGAATCCTTTCCCCATTCGAGCCTCCACTGGGGCAGGTCCTTGAAATCTATTTCCCCATGGATAAGCATTGCGGAATCCTCTCCTCACCGAGTGGAGGGAGCAAATGGAGTGGAGGAGGGACTCAGAATACGGCCCTAAGTCTTCGACAACCATTCGCGCTGGTACGTCCTGTTTAGCCGAATTATACCAACTTGTCTAGCGACATATTCTGCATAGCATCAAGACCCGTAAAACACGTACATATATACTGCAATTTCAATAAACAGTTACGAATCAGGGCTTGCCCTGCGTGTCTTGTAAGTGTTCGTCAAACCGTCCATGCTGTTATGCCTCGTATAGAGCCATTCTGCACGTTATTCTGCACACCATCAAGCCCCGATGCTTCGCTCTCTCCTCCTGGTGCGTGCTAACCTCGCGTGAATGCGGTATACACATCGGGGCGCTCCCGAACGAGAAGAATCGCGCGTCGCCCAATAGAGCCTCAGGCAACGTGTCCGCCCTGTAAACGAGGCGCGACGTACCACCAGCCGCGTCGCCCAAGTTCAATGTAACACTTTTTCTGGACTAACGCATGTAGGACCCGAGGCTTCACGGTAGCCTGGAGTCTGTCGCGAGGCTTCGCCCCCGGCCGCGTCAATATGCGTGGTCACGCAGACGGCCCCGATTTTCGACGGTCCACCTTTGACGCCCGGGGCAGCGAACGTCAGCCGATTACGTGCGCGCGTCTAAATGCGTGTTGGCTAGGCTGCTACCGCGTGCGGTGCAAATTATGAAGCGCTCAGGGGGCCATATACGCGGCAGTAATGGGGTCAGCGGGCGGTTGGCCGGCGCAGGGAAGATTACCGGCTAATAATGTAATAGCTTGAGCCACATTTATATAGGCGAGTGGCCTTGGGCGAAACCCCCCAAGGTGGCGCAGTTGTCCGCTCGAATAGAATATGATGTCGGACGCACGTGAATAACATCTAAGACGAGGTTTACTCACGTATCGGCCAGTGGAGCGGCCTTCGTCAGAGTAAGAGTAACCGTTCGTATCTTACTGAGGCCAGACCACTGGACGCGTTACGTTATTTGATCGTATATTGAACCTAGAAATAAGACACCTTCTTCCTGTTTACATACATAAGATGTACCTCGCTTTTAGAACATTCCCGAACCGAGGTGAGGCGATTATTGACGGACTGCCCACAGCTCGACGTTTCGAACGAGTTACCAGAAGCTTGAATGCCATTTGGCGCGCCTGCGTCGGAACATGGAAGCTAAAAGGAGTCAGTGGGTCAGTATACGCTCGCACGAACTACATGTCACCCGCCAAACGCTACAATTAGCTTAATTTACCGAATACTGCTAACCATGTGTCAGACCCTTACGTTTTTTTTTTCCCTCAAATGTCCCGAAGGTTATAGCTGCGTTAAGAGATGCTAACGTGAACGAACGATTTCACCTATATACTATAAGAACCTCTGTATACCCACGGATACACATTCTCACCGTCATTTACATGCTTTTGCTAGGGCCCTTTTTAGATACAGCGAAGTAATGCAACCTCTAATAGACAAATGTCGAAATACCATATTAACTCGATTCTAAGCTCCCCCTTTTTTCCACCATCTCGAGGCCTAAGTGAGGGGGGCGCTTATATTCGAAAAACCTAAATCCCTCCCCTCTTGCCACTTTTTTTTTTCTTGGCCGTATCTCGACAAGATGGGTGCAAAGAATAATGTTTCATTTGGCCAACATTCAAAAGAAAAATAGGCACAGGCAGTGAACCCAGCGCTTACGCGTACAGTGATACGCAGTCACCCTCCCTACCATTCGAGTCGGTTGTGCCGCTTGGGCCACCGCTTTAAGTATTCCGGGAACCCAGCAGGTCATCTTCTGTTAACTTACTTGTCCACAACGTCAACTCGGACCCGTTCCCACGTACGCGTCTGAAATCCACCTTGCTATGGTTGCTTAGAAAAGGGGGTGCTTAGATCTGCGAAAATACGGTATATAGCAAAGCCGCGTATTACGAAACTTCTGGGAAGTGTCACAGAGATTCGCTCTAAAAACCGAACAACGTGTGCAATACTTGCTGTGTCGAACAGCGCCAAATGGACACGCCACCCGTGTTTTAGGGTGAGACGGGTGAAAGGGTGGTTGAACTCTTCAGCGGACATCGTAAAACAGGGCCGTGGGTATCGAGCATCTACGAGGCGGGTGCGCTGGCTTTACGACAGATGTATAGGATAGGATAGAAAGAAAAATATATATAACGGTGTTTAAACTGCCCGGTGGGTTCCGTATACGAGCAGCCCGTCGAGACGATCGAGGGGTGGCTTTAGGAGGTGTTCGTTACGTGACGCGTGGAGGGTTAATTGCCTGGCGCGATCGTCGCACCTGATAACGGGCTGCTCTGTTCTGGGGCCATGGACGGGACGGAGCCCGGTCGATGCCCTCCCATGCGACGCAGGCTGGGGTGCCACGCGAATTTTGCTGAAGCTAAGAAATCCTCTACTCGAAGTGTGCTGTGTAGTCCCGAAATAGAAAAAAAAATTAAAGAAAATCACCGTTAACAATGCGAAGCACCAGTGTTTCAGCAAAGCCGTTTGGTCGGTAAAAGCGGTTACGTTCATCATGACTTCCGTCTAACAAAGATGCAATTCGCTAAGCGTAGTCCGGTAAGGAACACGAAACAGCTCGAGGTGTGTGCTCGGGTGTGTGTCAAGTGCCCACTGTGTTAAAAAATCCCGGGCCATCTCCACTAACGTGGAACCTGGGGAGCATGCAGTGTACAAGTGCATTCCTGGCGCCTTGGCGTTTTTGCCAACGGAGATGAAACCGTTTGGGAGGTACAGGTATACAGCTTTGCTGTAAAGTCTCTTGCCTTTACGGCACGAAGCTCTCTAGCGCGAGGCGTAAACGAGTGTCCCGGTGTTTTTTTTTTTGCGCGAGGCGTAAACGAGTTTCCGGGTGTTTTTGAACCGTGACTACATGAGACGAACGACCATTACGACGACGACAGGAGACGCCAAAATCCCCAGCCCCTAAGAGGCTTCGCCCCTAAAATCCACCAAATATCGCCCCGTGCGTTCAGGAGGTATACGTGAACAGGTGTACGTGGACCTTGTGTGCTCTTATGTTACGAAAAAAATGTATTGGCAATCCATTCAGAGCACGCCAAATAGCTCGAATCTGAGATCACAGCGATAGTGGCATCGGTAGTAGAATCGATAACGATAAGATGGCCCCGTGGTATGCTGCTATCGCTGACACTACACGAGGGGAGGTTTGCACAATAGAGGTTGGGCAAAGGCTGTTGCGCAATTTATCACTATATCACAGCAAGACTCACGCAATCTCTGGAAATGCGAGATTGCGTTCAAACCTTGAATTACCGCCGACTACGCAGAACAGCACCTACCCTCACCAGCACACCTATAACCCTTTCCACCTTTGTGACTTTACCAAAGGACTTGGGAATTCTCGCCTTGACCCCAATACCCAGCCACTAAATACGGCAGTGGGACGACATGCTGACCACCTCAGACCTCGCGGCGACCACCTCCACGTTGTCGAAGAGGCTCGCCGGGCGGCATAGGCCCGAGGAGTCGTGTACCGAAAGGACCTCCTTTCGCCATGGGTCCGCAATTTCCATAAAGGGCGGAATTGTCAGCTTTGTCCATGTCAAACTGCCCATTTCTAGCGAGCCCTGATTGGCCGAAAACAGACGACCCAGAAGCGACTCAGCACAAGCAAGGCGGGGGACCTCAATACGTCACGATTAAAATGGGCGTGAAATGGTTTTTTTTTTTTTTTAATGGACACAACTCCGAATTCAGCGCCAGTTTCGGTCCCATATAAACGATTATCCCTCTGTACATTGTATATAGTCTTTTTTTTTTGTTTTGTTCGAACTCCTTCGTACCATTCCTAACGCAAATTTCTTCCGGAGTCAAATCGTTTCGTATCTGTGCCGCGTGTCAGCTGCCACCGCCAATGTTGCGTCCAACGCAGACGTGCGCACCTCCGCCTCGTTATCGTGCCTAAGAGGTCAGGCGAAACCTCCACGCTCATTTCTCCGGGCAGTGTATTCGACGGGGGGGGGGGTCGCCGCGTACGCGCGATAAGGGCGTGTACAGCGAAGGCACAGCGCGGGGCCTTGCAGCACGCCGTCGACTCGCCGGGAGAGACGTGTACTGCCGTCACGGTTCCTAGTCGAGAAGAAACGCCGGAAAAGATCGGACAGTCGGAGGAGATGTATTGTTCCGTCGTCGACCGTACACGACGTGCCTCGTCGCGGGCGAACGTGACAAGATATGCACTTCCCCGATAGATTGTTGCTACAAGGAACGCGCGTAGTTGGCAGAGTGCGTACGTACAAATTAGTTCTGGTTGCTGGAGACCGTTCGTTCGTGGACGGACGCACGTTTCATGAAGGTGATGTTTCAAACAGAACGACGAAGCTTGAAAAATGGGGAGCAAATAGAAAGAACCTACCCGCCGCGGTGGCATTGTGCTGCTGAACCCTAGGACGCGGGTTCGATACCCGGCCGCGGCGGCCGCTTTTCTGATGGAGGCGAAAAGCAAAAACGCCCGTGTGTACGCGATTTCGGCGCATGTTAAAGATCCCCAGGAGGTCAAAATTAATCCGGAGCCCTCCACTACGGCGAGCCTCATCGCCTGCGTTGCGTCGGCGCGTTAAACCCTTCAATCAATCAATCAAATAGAAAGAACTTAAAACAAGGGGGGAGCCTTATCTCGGTGCCAACGTTTTGACAAGAGGACTTGGCTTCTTCGGGGCCCAACAACCAAGTCAATAGGACCCATGTTCGCCCTGACGTAGACAAGTCTTCTTGTCGAAACGTGGGCGTCAGGCAGGGCCCAATTTTTGTTTCATGTAAATTCAGTACGCTCGATGTCTTATCTGCCAAAAACCATCGTATAAAACCACGTCTTAAAAACTGACACCGGAAACAGAGCCAGCTTTAAACGTTGATGGCGCAAGAAGACTTTTTCGAACACTCCGTAAATTTGCAGATTAATAAGTAGTTATATCATGGTATTCGACACGGACGAGTTATACTCAACTAAAAAGTGGCGGTCGTCGCATCCAGCAAGGCGGGATATGTTCGAGAATGGCCCGTCGTGGTGATGGATGTTAGATATGTCAAATTTGCCGCTTTCGACGCACTTTCGACTCCTGGCCTGGCCGCCCGAACAAATTTCTGACGAGTGTATACACACGCGCAAGAAAGATAAATTCCGCGCGCATTACACATTTGGGACAATTTACTCGCGGCAAGCTGCAGATTCAATCGCTCAACAAAGATTAGTGTGGAAGGGGGGGAGGTCGGTAATTACAGCCTGTAGACTCATCTGACAGGCCCTGTCACGTACTTCCGGCTGACAAACGTGAGATGATCGAGTACCTAAACTGAATCACGCAAAAACCTTGAAAGCCAATCATTCAAAACTTCTGGCCGTAATTAGCTACATCCATCGTGTTGACAATAGCCCCTCCCCCCACCTTTTTTTTCCGCCAATTTATTAAAAGACCTCGTAATGAAAACGTGTAACAGCTCCCTTATCAACGAAAGCCGCCACATTTGTAGCGATTCGCAAGCGCAGTTTAAATTCCGCGGGCTTCCATTCGAACCCTGGTGCTTATTCACGCACGACCTAACCTTACCCTAATTAAGCCTCAACTTTGGATTTATCTCAACTTTAGCGCTTTGGCGGAATTTGTAGCTGGAACTTAATTTTGGGGTGTAAAACGAGTTAAAAGGGTGTTAATTTCGAAAGTGCGCATTTTAACACCCAGAAACACGCGCACACTTTTTAAATAGTTCCTTGCATTTTTTTTTTATAGCATGTAGCGTCATATCTAAGGGCAGTAAAAAAAATGGCCCCACAGGCATTCTGCGTACCCTACCCCGGCATAGCGAAAAGGGTTTAATTCACTTCGATTCTCCGCAAACTATTTTGAGCCGCCAGTAAGCTTTCATGCGCAAAATTTGAATCATAATTGACACTCCGCTCAAACATTTCCCGAGAGACAAAACACAATTGCACGCAGTCACACCGAACATCAGGGACTACGTATGAAGCATGACTTATTAAAACAATGTAATTACGTAAGAAACATAACCGGGCCGACCAAGCCCTTGTAAGAAGCGCATTCGCCGGCACCAGTGGCGTATATTTTTCTGGGGGTGCTATACGCTGTCAGCAAAAGAATAAACAGACTAGAAGGGAAGATAGCTTGCGCGCAAACATAATTTCATTTTGTAATATAATTTTCTTTTTTCTGCGTAGTAATATACCTACGCGGTGTATACCTAGTAATATACCTATGTGGTTGAGCACACCTATGCGGTGTGCTAAAAAAATTACGCCCCCCCCCCCCCCCCCCCCCGGCTACGTCCCTGGCTTCAAAACAACAGGAAAAAACATTTTTTAGTCGCAAAAAAGGGGGAAGTTTTTTTTTTTTTCAGTAAAAACCTGGAAGGCCAATTTTCCGATTCAAGGGCGGCATAAAATTATTTGAGCGGCATTGTATACACCTTATGTATGCGTTCGGTCGAGTTTAAAGTTCGTCCCCGACCTCTTCCATCCAATTCGTATGGTCATTTCGGCTTCGGAACTCGGTCTAAATTCAAGACCGCACTTCAAACCCATAGACCACTCGAAAATGTCGGCGTTCTCCCCTTTCAGAGTCACCAAGCGAATTAAAATTACGATCGCGCACCGGTGAGATCAGACGCGTGCGTACAATTAAGAGCCACACACGATGCCCGAGCTTAATATACATGTAGGCCAGTCGGACGTCTATATATTGACCGCACCCACTGTAGCTCCACGCGTGGGCCTATCAGTCGCTTCCGAAGCGCGAGTGGGAAACGACGCTGTGGGGCTACCTTTCGAAATAAAAGAGGTTAAACCAAACGCTACCCACGCTCTCGGTATACACCAAACTCCTAAAAGGCCTAAGGCGGCTAAAGCGTGGGGGTGTCGGTTATTGATCCGAAACGTCGCACTCGCCCAGGAGGGCGCAACGTACCTTCAGGTGTATGGGAATCTTCTTCCCTGGCGTCTTGGTCGGTTCCATCTGTGCGTTTTCGCGGTGGCTTCACAGTCCGAGTTACTGGGTTGGGAATGACCGGAGTCGCGACGATTCCTCCAAACCTTCTTTTTTTTCTTCTTCCTGCTGTGTTTTTTCCCCCGTTCACAGATGCAGAGTCTCTAGGCCACGAGACACAAGTGCAGTCGACGCTAAGGTCGCCAACACGGCGCGAGCGACGAACAATGCTTACACGCGTAGCTTGAAAAAAAAGCGCGGTCTTATATCCGCAGCAGGTGTCTTTTCTCGGATGCCACACGAAGGTCTCTCTCCCGAGCGTTGCGCGGCACAGCCAACCACACGGCGATCAATTTGCAGAATTCTTCGCTCGTAACTCGAACCACCGCGAAACCTCAGCGTTGCGCTGTATGATTTTTTTTCTCGCGCGCACGCAGCAAGCCGAAGAGGCTCTGATGAAGAGCGACTAGTAGATGTCCGCACCGTGGGATTGGGAGCAGCGAGCCAGCGCTGGAAAAACAGCCGCGACTTCCCGATGCGAGCGAGCGAGCGCGCGTCGCTGCTGTGTGCGTTTATTTGTGCGCGTGTTTGCCAGCAGCGGGTTTCCTGTCGTCAAGCTTCTCCGCGGAGCGCGAGCAGCGTCGCTAGCGACACTGGCGCCGCACCACGGCAGCGTGTGCTGCAACGGCGCCACCTGCCATCGAGGCTAACACTCCCTCTCTTTATCGTCTGCTTGCAGTAGTTCTAGCGTCGTCTGCTACAAGCGTGCGATTGGCTCTTTGGCGTCCAACGTTGGCGTTACGCCTGCTGTGGCCCTTAATAAGTTAATCCACCGGAAAATCGACAGACGTAAGTGGTATTAAGGACACTGCTTTGTTTGCGGATGAAGCGAGGGCCCGTTATCCGAGCGCCGCAACGGATTTATCCGCGAAGCACGAATACGGCGGTACTGGCGCTAGCACCGCCCCGCCACAGCTTGCAGGACGCGTCGCTTGACGCCAACCGCTTTGAGTCTGGCGTCGAGGCTACGAGCGTCTTGCGTCTGCTCGCCGATGCGAAATATCGTCTGCTGCCGCTTCTGTAAACCTGGTCTTGGTGCTGTTTCGAGTCTCGGGGACTTGCAACAGAGCTCGTTGTGCAATTTTACCACGACAATCGCTTCGCGTCACGACTGTCTCCGTTAAATGCAGCGTCGCAATAAATGGACGCGCCGTAAACGTCACGCGTAACTAACTGTGCGGAAAAGCCGGAAAGCGGGCGTTGTGACGACCTTCAGGGCGGGCGTTTTATAGCGCTCCTTTTATTTTTATCCTAAGTGCGCCGCAGCTCTTAACGAGCAATGTGCCAGGATGAACACCTGCTTCGAGCGTACGAGATACCATCTCTTGGCAGATAGACCTGTATGCCACGCATCTTGCTTACAGCAGCTCCTGTTACCGACGTCTGCTCCGATCAAGCAAATGCCATCTTCGGAAGCAAGAAAGGGGAGAACATATGTTGTTTTCAAGGCGAGAAGAATTGAAAAATAAATGTTTTGAATACTCAACTGTCTGGCGTCATGTCAGAGATGAATATGGTTTCGCAATGTTTGTATATACAGAACACTTTTACTCGCTTGTGGCATACACAGTGCAAAAAGCATTTGCCTAAAACGAATTTCTGATAATACGACCAAATTTTCAAGGTCCGTTTGAGCTCGCGTTAACAGGAGTTTACTGTATGCGCATACTATTCCTTAGCTTTCTATATAGCACACACACCTTAGCACACCCAGTGCCGGATAAGGACATTTTGGGGCCCGGGGCTGCGTGTCTCCTTGGGGCCCATAGAGTTAACGGTTGGGCCCGATGATAGCGACAATGATGACTTGTTGAAGATGCTGATATTTCTTAAGCCCACTCGTCATGGTCAGTGATAAGTGATAAAATATACTTAACTGCAATGGTTCCCGGAAACTGGTTTATTGGTTTCCATCCTAATATTATTTAACTGTTATTACCTGGCGCGCACGTCAGTATGTTTTATTCCCCGGTCCATCACAAATTTATAATAATCGCAATGTCGCATTGGTACGCAGGAAAGCCCAAAGAACATGAGAGCATTTTCTTCGAAAGCAACATTTTAAGCCTTCTTATAAACACATAAAATTCAACAAAACGTATTTATAGCCGCAGCCTTTGCACACCTAAATAGCCATACGAGTCATATACAATGACTTCACTTCTAAATAAATGTTTAAATTCAATACAATTAGCAAAATCAGTCACGCCTGACTCAATCAACCGTAACAAAATGGGAACAAAGAACGACGTCCTTCACACCGTGCATTGGTTAAAACCAAACAAATGAAAGAAAGTAGCACTAAGATAAAACATAAACAAGAATAAAATTTAAAACAGTAATTTATAGCTTTTCAAACTCGCAAATTCTCATATTAGCCCATCAAACGAGATATCTTTAAGAGTTCCCGTTCAATCGACATGATGTCTAAAGGCTCTAATTCTTTGTGCAGATAGTAGAGCGCAAGCAGTTTTTAATTAAGGACAGCTTTGAAAAAAGGAGTGTTCAGACTCCTAGCTTGTTACAGGAATGGTTAGGTAATTACGTCAGAGCAATATAAACATTACGAAAAACGCTTTTTTCTGCTGTAACATTTTGAGCCCTCCGCTTCTGTCTTGGAAACTGCAACTCTCCCGGTAGTTAAAAGGAAAGAAAACTCGTCGAAATCGTATTAATGCGCTTTCACTAATCCCCTACCTTAATTGACGAGGTCGTCATCGCAATGAACGTCCTTGTCAAGCGCTATACTCTGAAATTTTAGCAAAGACTGGCTCACACACATTTTTCGTGCCTATAAGGCTGTGTTGAAGTTGTCAATAATTACATTGAACTTCCCTTGGGTTTAAAAAGTTCTCAGGGTTTTACGGAAATCAGTACATTATGCGCTCGCCTGAACCCCTGTGTTTGCCGAAACGTCCGTGCAGAAAAACGTCCGTGTACCGGAAGGTTCGTGTACTGAAAAGACTGTACCGAAACGCCCGCTATACTGATAAGACCAGACTCGCACTCGGAGCTTTTATTTTTAGTGGATGAACGGGCCCCGTCCAGCTTTGTGCGATAGCTTTATTCCGGAAAACTTTCCCAGAAACATCTGGGAAAAATAAAGACATTCAATTGAAATGAACGCCATGGCTGTCAACATTAATGTTAGGAGATAAGCCGCCTCGTCCGATAGGCACGGATTGGTTATCTTCCGTGTCAAGTCGAGTTTTAAGCCACGGTCGTCGGATAGAAGTCCAACGGCTGGGGCCTCAATCGAACCCCTCAACCGGGTGCTCTACTTCGATTCAATGCTACGTGGGCAGGAAGCAAGCTCAGAGACATTTCTTTTTACAAATAGTCGAGCGGGGCCCGGATACGGGGCCCCTGAAAGCTGGGGGGCCCGGGGCTCCGGCCCCCATAGCCCCCACCTTAATCCGGCACTGAGCACACCCACACCCGGCAGTTTTCCCACAACGTCACTGTCACCCTATGCTCATTTGCTGGTTAACTAAATCAAGTAACGGTGTACAGAGCAAAATTAGCTTCGCAGCTTGAGAAGGCATCACAGCAACCATTTCCCCCTGTGTTATTTTTTGTTCAATTTTTTTTTGTACGAGTTTTTGTGATGGTACTTCGACTACCCGTCCAGATTACAAGCTCGACGGCCAGCAAAAGTGATCTGTTGGCAATTTCCCAACAAGAGCGCGGGAAATCCGAAATTGGCATTAACGAATCGCCACTTTTACTTGCTCGTTTTCGATACCCTAATCGCGACCAGAAAGCCACATGTCAAAATTCTTCATGACCTCGGTTAAATTTCCGCGTATTGTAACATTACTGGCTACCAGATTTTAACGCATCCACGAATATCCATGGCAGCTGCTGCTGAAGCACAAAACACCGGTCGTTCCCGTATTTTAAGGGAACGACCGGTGTTTTGTGCCTCGTATTTCACGACTAAGTGCAGCTGCTGTGTGTCAAATGACTTGTGCGAGAGTTGCTATTTTAGAGCGTTGCCACGGAATCCCGATTCGATTCGTGAATCGATAGTCATGTGTCAGGGGCAGGTTCCTCATAAAGACTGCAGCGCATCGATTATCAGCTACGTAATCTGTATCTAAATGAGCAGCCCTACAGTCCCCCAGTTGCGCATATTCTATCCCGGTATCCTCCTGAATGAATTCTACGCGCATCCTGTATTCCCGTGCTGTACACCTATACGGTATTCACTACAGCAGGAGAGCGAGCGCGCGGGACTGGTGTCGAAGGTCGTCGCTCAATCAGACAAGACCTAACGACGTAACCGTCAACGCGACGTTGCGTTTCGTAAACGTGTCTGAGAACGGGGAACAGCTGAGCCGTTGATCAATTCGCAAGCGGGTATAGCAATCGCGGCGCTAGACGAGTTTTTAGCCAAACGCACCTGCCGCCAAGCCACCTGGAAAGTCGTAGACACAGTCGTTGCATGAAAAATTAGGCCTCGGGATTTCGATGACATGCGGGGTATGTTTCCGTGCACGTTCGTGCACGGAAGCTTCGAAGCGCAGCGGCTGCCGCCATTTTATCTTGTCGCAGCCGCTGTGACCATACAAAAATGTTCTCCCACCTCCAGGCATATCTAGTCCACACTATGTTCGTATTAAGCCAGAGCAAATAGGGGAAGGTTGTAAACATGCAGATCGCCGGTGCGCTTAAATACTGATTTAATTTTCGGTCGAAGGGTGTTTTTGTTTCGCGTCGCATCTTCAAGGCCATCAGTTTCTATTCACCGCCCTTTATATCTATCCCGTCCCCTTCGTTTTGTACAACATTGTGCACATCGACCATGCATGGCAATGGCAGACATCAAGGTCGTGCGGACCCCAAACGCTTTCGGAAACACCGCTGCTAAGCCTACAACAGAGTGTAGGCCTCGCAAAGTCTACCTCGGAATGTGCCTCCGCATGTTTTGGAAATACCCAGATTGATTGATTGATTGATTGATTGATTGATTGATTGATTGATTCATTATTTAATTAAGCAAGTAAATACACTAACCTAACTACACACGCACATACACTAACACTAACACTAACAAAATCAGGATCACCTTTAGCGCGCAGCACTTAAGCGTCCGCCACTGTGGTTTGGCGGCTTCGTGGCCCTCGTAACCGAGCGAACGAAGGAAACACCGAAGACAGAAGGAAAATGGAGGAGGGAAGTGTGGCGAAAGTGTGAGAGGGAGGGTGGTATGCGGAGGGAGGCGCCACAGAAGCCCAGCACCGAGAAGACTGCAGTTCGCGCTGCGCACAAATTTCGCATGAGGGCGTATACAGTAATCGCAGCCATTCAGCCATTTTAGAGGCGAAGTTGGCGTCACCTGTCGTCGTCGTAATCGTTGTCTCATGCAGTCACGATACTAAAACATCGGTAAACTCGTTTACGCCTCGCGCTGGAACGTAACGCGTACTAAAAAAACACCACGACACTCGCTCCGCTGGAGCGCTTCGTGACGCGTACAAAAAAAAAAAAAAAAAACACGAGGACACTCGTTTACGCCTCGTGGTATAGAGAGCTTCGTGCTTCAAAGACGAGAGACTTTTACAGCAAAGCTGTATACCTCCACCCCGAACGGTTTCATCTCCGTTGGCAAAAACGCCGAGGCGCCAGGAATACACTTATACACTGCATGCTTCGCCCCTCACCAAGTTTCACTTTCTTTGACAAACGGGTCCTAACCGGAGTTTCAAAACTAGCTAAGCAGCGCGCGTGTATATTCTCACAAGTGTCCAAGGAATGGCGCAAGAAATGCTCCCGATTTTCGCCCCGTCGCCAAAAAGATCAGTCTATAGCTGGACCCACCTTCGCGCCGCCGTCCAGCCCGTTGAAACGCATTTGCGAAGAGGAATGAGAACCGGCCAGGTGGGAAAACGAGCTATAGCCCGGCGCTCCTCCTTCGACTGCGTGCATGCCAACATTCAAGCGAGCGTTTTTGCGGCAAGGCTGCAGCGATCCCGTGGGCGCATGCCCAATCGCGGCCGCTGCGTTGGTGCGCACTTAACGAGCGCGATGCGCGTACGCGTGAGACATTTCGGGAGAAAGCGGACTCCATAGATGGTGTCACTGGTATTGAACCGCGCGCGCTGCGCACTAGTATGTTGCATTCCGTGCGCCGCGGGAATTTGATTCACTAAAATTCATTAAACAGATTGTTTTGTCTCGATGACAATCACATCGGTTTTATGGTAAAATTCGAATCGAGGCTAGAGCACTGTACGGACCTTGCCTGAACCGATTTATGAAGCCCGAGCCCGACCTGGGGCGGTATTCTCGAGTTTTGTCCCTTTTGCGTCCCTTTCAAAAGTGTCCCTTTTGGCGAGCCCTGATTGGCTAAAAGCAAACAACCGGAAGTGACGTAACGCAAGCGCAACAAATCTACTGCCAACGCCCACCGCCTAACCGGAAGTACGTCACCATGAAAGGGACACAAAAGAGACGTTTTCAAAAGGGACAGTTACGAGAATACCGCCCCTGGGTCTCAAGCCCGGGCTCGGTCATTTCCTTTATGGGCGAAGCACCTTAGGGGCTGCTGGCGTCTCCTGTCGTCGTCGTAACCGTCGTCTCATGTAGTCCGGGTACTAAAACACCGAGAAACTCGTTAACGCCTCACGCTGGAACATAAACGCCTACTAAAAAAAACACCGGGACACTTGTTTACGCCTCGCGCTGGAGCACTTCATAACGCGTATAATAAAAACAAAACACCGGGACACTTGTTTACGTTTCGTGATAGAAGGCTTCGTGCTTAAAGACACGAGACTTTTACAGCAAAGCTGTATACCTCTACCCCCCAACGGCTTCATCTCCGTTGGCAAAAACGTCAAGGCGCAAAGTATACACTGCATGCTTCGCCCCTTTTCACGTTAGTGGAGATGGCCCGGGATTTTTTGAACCGGAACAAGCTTTCCAAATCTCGTCATTCATCATTCAACAAAGTTTCCAGCGATTTTTCAAGCTTAGGGAACGCACGCGTGTGCATGACTAGGCCCGAGCTTAGATCCTGAAGAAAATTTGTTTATTATATTTGGTTAACTGTCTTCGTAGCGGGCAATCAGACGGAGCATCTAGTCGCTATACAGCACGTCACGGATTCAAAGGCAAAAAAGTAGAGTTAAGCAGTGTGCGTCTTCAAGCTTCCAGCGTCTTCAGTTCATGTCACACGGCCGAAATAATAGCTCGTATTCTCACATCAGAGACACCATCGCCTTCCGCCACAAGATTCTTGGCAACGTCACGTGGTTGTCTCGGCCGCAAGTTGGTATGCTGGAATTTCCGGTGCCGCGTTTCGGTTCGAGAGTATGTGCATTGCAATGCTCTGCCTGCAGTGATTGCTCAGCGCTGCTGTTTCTCTAGCACGCCAGTTCGGTTTCCGAACATGGTAGCCGCATCTCGATGGGTACGACGTGTAAAACACACGTGTATACCTAGTAATATATGTGGAGAGCTCCAGGTTGTTCGAATTATTCCCTTCCCCGCTGCGGCATCCCTTGTAAGCGTGTCTTTGTAATGTTATACCCCAAATACAAAGTGTTTTATACGTATAACCAGGAAACGGGCCCCCTAATTTTTAGGTACAAAATTAAAAACACCTTAATCGAGGAGGTTAGTAAGTTTAAATACCTAGGTGTCGTATTGAACTCCAGATTAGATTGGAACGACCACGTTCGGCATGTAACTTCTTCAGCGCTAAAAAAACTTGGTCTTTTACGGCATCAACTTCGAGGTACACCTAGTAAAGTTACGCTTTTAGCGTACAATTCCATAATTAGGCCTATACTGGAGTATGCAGCGGTTGTTTGGGACCCGTACACGAACAAATACATTAACGAATTGGAGAAGGTTCAGAGGAGGGCTGTTCGTTTTATTTATAATAAATATAACAGAAGTGATTCTCCGTCAGGTATCATATGGCACTCAATAAAATCCAACCACTGCACATTAGACGCCAAATTGCCCGCTTAGCTTTTCTGGAATCCCTAATTAAGTGTAAGACTGGATTATCACCCACTCCATTCATTAATCCGTTAGCCACGAGGAAAACACGACACACACATAGCCATAGTTTATCCCCATTCTTTGCCCGAACAAATACCTCTAAGTTTTCATATTTTCCACGCACGGTAGATGACTGGAATAAATTGCCAGAAAGAATTTTTAGTGGAAATTTCACGAAAGCCCTACACGATCATTTCAGCAACTTTTAATTACTGACGTTTCGGGTTTTTAGCGACGCTTCTCAAAGTTGTACGTGATTACCACATTTTCTAGTTTTATCTGGATTGGAAACCCTGTTATGTTTGTACGAAAATTTAATTTCACCGTGGCCTGTTTATTTTGTAGTCTCTAACTGAATTCTGAGTTGAGGTTACCCCATTGTTTTTATTGCATTGTATTGCATTGTATGTGCGTGTACATTCTTTTTGTTCTGCCCGTCCTGCTTGGACCATTTACTTGGTCTGCAGTATTGTGTAAATAAATAAATAAATAAATTTTGATACAGTGCATGAAACGCAAATCAAGTTAAAGTACATTGACTATCAGACCTAGCAAAACAAGTTTTTAAAACAATGCGTAAAACTAACATCAAGAAGCGCGTAGAACTAAACTCAGAACATACCTTCTAATGCTTTTTTCTACAGTTCGCTTCAGAAAAAATGGCCGCGTATCTGCTCTTTTCGTTGCAAATGTCTACGAAAGACGATAGTCGACTGGCGCCCCTGCCTAGTAAATGCCTCCCTTCTCTTTCCGCTCACCACACATGCTGCTCCTCTCCCGTCTCGTTCCTCCCAAGATAACACGCTAGAGGGTTGCTCAAGTCAATTTAAATATACCGCGTTTCACTTCTCCAAATCGGGTGCCTTGATGCCAGCGCTGCCGAACGGTGGAGACGCGCGTGAATCGAGGCACCCTACTACAACGTTTATAAAACCATGTTTCCCTACTCCACGAGTGTTCCAAGAGGAACGTGGGAGCTATCTAGTGGAACCTTTCGTTGCTGTTGTCGTTTGGTTTTTCATAATTCCGCCAGGAGGTAGCGCGGGCAATAGCAGGCGACTATTTTCTGCTGGTGATGTAGTATTTCATTTTCTGTCACAAAAACCAAGCAATCATGAATTTTGTAATAAAGTAACACTGCAAATATCACTTATGTATTGATTTTCTGCCTTATGCCTGCGTAATGTCTTGTTCTTGTTCAACAGTGTTGACACGTATGGACATTGACACCGGACTTAGACGTTTAGATTTGACTGTGAGTATATAAGACTATTGCGTAGCTTATGTTTCACGTTTGCCGGGTGGCTGAATCGAGTCGTAGACAGACCTACAGGTAGATCAAAATTTCTGCGTTATGTGGCCCAAGAAAGACTATCGTCTTTAATAATTCTCTTTTCGAGAGTTCACTTCAGAAATAACAACCAGGCCCACAGCGTCGAGATCGAGCCCGGCCCGGGCCCGCCGATAAAAGCTTCGGGCCGGGCCCGGGCTTTCGTGTCAGCTCGGGCCCGTGCAGTACTCTGAGACATCAAAGCTTCTCGGCGCTTTCTCTATGACGTCACAGAATCTTGTTTGTGCGATTGGCATCCACCAACCTAAGCCCCCGCCAAGGAACATGACTGAGCGATCGTAGTAGGGCCTCTAGTTCCGTTTGATCGCGTAACTTGAATGCTAATAGACAGTTAACGCACTGGTCACTGTGTTTCGAATTCTTGCCCATAATACGTCACTCGTGCCCCAAAACGTCACTGTAGCGCGAAATTTTGAAGTTTTCCAATAATGGAACATTTCATCGACAACTTCTGGACTTTATACACGAAGCCAATTGTTCGTGTACGTTCATGGTGAACAACAGCGCAGAAAGGCGAAGACAGAGATAGGATAAGCACAAACAGGGCGCTGTTTATCATATCTCTGTCTTCGTGAACATGAACATACACCATGAACATACACCAACTTGCCCAGTTCGCAGCACTCGTATTTGTTCGTATACCTGTGAACTCGTGTACCGTTACGCCACAGGGCAAACTTCCGAAATTAAAAACAAAAATGTCTTTCGTAGCTAGAATGGAGTTCAGTGAGTTACCGAAAAGCGGTTCTTTCAAACTGAACAACGATGTATTTTGTCTTCATGGCTTCCTTAAAGGGGCACTGACTGAAAATTTTGAAGGCGAGATAACTTCGGAGATAGATTGGTGGGAACACATATACATCATCTGCAAAATATCAGCGGCGAATAAAGCCTAGAACATATTTAAAATCAATTTTGAAGTGTGCGAAACGCAACCGAGCAGCCAGCAGAGGACCACGCGCAATTGTAAATAAACAACATCCAAACACGTCACGAGTGTGTGTTTGCCGCTTCCGCACTACCGGCGTTTTTAGCTGGCTCGCCCGGCTCTCGCTCCAATCGAGGGCCGGAGGGCGGAGCTTCTGCTCTCGAGAACGAACGACCCGATCGTTGGCGGCGGAGGCGCCGTGATTTTCGTCAGCTAATCGGGCAGCTGGCCAGCGACCCAAAGTCTACAGCGAATTCCAGGCACTCTGTTTCTATTACTGTTTTATTACCATTGGATGCGAAAACAGCGCCGGAGGCCACGAAAAGCTCACTGAGCTAGCCGCAACGGTCGCTGTGCAGGGCGGCAGGCCACGGCCGCGAAGTGGCCCAGGCCGGCGCAAGTAGCTCGAGTGATAGCTTGTTACCGCAGCACGAAATTGGTCCCCAAGTCCCGACCATGGTTGGCTTACATGAGAAAGGAGAGTTATGATGCGATGGCGGGTTGCATTAAAATTGTCATCTGCACCGCTTACGAGAGCGGCACTCGAATATCCGCCGCAGTGCTGAGCCGAACACATCTGTAGGCGGACCTGAGGCAGACCGGCCGCTGCTGTCCCAGCGCGCGTCTTGCACCGTCCTCGAGCGTCGCGCGTCGTTCTTATAGCCGCCGGTAGCATTTAGCTACCATCGCAAGCGCCATAAGCGTCACATCCACGGTCGCTTTTTAAATTAAGCGCCCTCACGAGAATCAGACGGGGGGGCATTCGCAGGAAAGCCAACGTGTTTTAGAATTAGGTCAGAAAACTGCCGTCGATGCGGATTCGCACAGTGCTACGGCGGCTTCGCTCTTGGGATAGTCCCTCCGACGGGCACGTGGTTCAGCTTTGTTCACACAAAATCCACAAAATCCATCGGTTTCGCGGTCACTCGCTTGAAACCGAAACTGCAACTGGCCGCATTGAAATGCATCTAATTAAACAACCCGATCGCACGCTTGAAGCAAATGAAGGTTTCTACAGGTTATAAAAAGTAGGATCACTAGCGTCTTATCGCAACAAAAAAAACAAGAGGCAAAATTTTGGGTCAGTGCCACCTTTAAAACGGAGCGCGTGATCCCTAAACCCCCTGGGCCCGTGGAAAGAGGGAGGAGGGGGGCAATATGGCTGCGACAGAGAAATGATCATGCACGTTATCATCATCGTCGTCATCAACGACATGGGCCTGATTGCGCCCGCTGCAGGATGAGGGCCTTCCATATGTTCGTCCAGTTATTACTGTCTGTATGCGATGCCCTATTGTTGGCTATGAACGGTGCCAGGTTCACATTACAAAGACGTTTTTACAGCCCAGGTGTTGTAGGCTAACTTCCCTGTCCTTTCTTTTCTTTTTCGGGTGTGAAGGACGAGCGAAGTCGCTCGTTGTCTCAGCTTCGGGGTTGGTGTCTTTCTCGCGCTGTATGCGTACCCCCTCCCTTCGGCCACCTGTTCGCCTATGCCCAGCAATCCGTCTGCGTTTACAAGTGAAGCCGACTTTAAGAAAATCGGTGTGTGCTTGGTCTTTGTAAGCTGGCTTTCTCACATTGCGTGTTGCACAGTGAAGCCCACCCCACAAACAAAAAATAGCGAACGCGGCTGAAGGAGGCCACCGAGGACGATCGGGCCGCGGCCGCCAAGCGTAAGCGCGATGCTCGTCGGGTCCCCAAATAACTGCGAGGCGGCAAACTCAAGACGTCGGCGTCACTACAATCCCGCTGAAGGCTCTCACGGCGCGACGACGCGGTTTGAGCGGGAGTTTGTGGCCAACCAATTCGACGTCTCTTGTCCAGTGTATGATCGTTTGTGGTTTCCCGGGGACCCCAGTCCTTCTAGCTCCGCTCGTCCTCCATCTTCCCAGAGCGGAACTGCCGTTGCATTTCTTGATGAAAGCTTTTAAACACCTCGAAGAATGCCGCCAATCAATATCAACTGTGAAGGAAAAAAAAAAAAAAAAACTTGCGGAATACCTGAAAACACGTCATGAGCCCAATGGGTGATACGGGGCGACGGTAGATGAAAAAGCAGCCATGACTTGTTTGGGTTTCATACTTTCCGGACTGTCACCGCCTCCCCCCCCCCCCCCTTTTCGTTCGCACAATCATATGCACGCTTCAACCCTGGAGTTTTCCACCGTGACTGACTGTAGAAAGGTGTTCGCGCGACGTTAGAAAGCGTGCTCATTAAATGTGAAACATCGTGCACAGACAATCACATTACGGCAGCCCGCGTTAGCGGTATATATACAACCCCATTTTGCTTTCGGCGGTCGAAAGCTCCACTTGAACAATGTCGGACGTGGCGAGAGCATGGAAAATAAAGCCGTTAATGTATACGAATCACTGGCAGGCATGACGTACTCTCGCATATAGGCACCGTGCCTAAAACGCATACCTTCGCCGCCGGAATTTCGACCAGAAAATAGAGAGTTTTAGCTTTCCATGTGTACCGTGTGTTCCGTGCGTGCCGTGTGTACCGGGACCCGAGTGGGCATGAGCGCATTCGTTCCGGGAGGATGGATTGTTCCGCCGACGGGCGGCCCGCCCTCGCCATGCCCGTGCGCGCATGCGCGGTCGGGTCCAGGTACACACTGAACACACGGTAAGCTAAAACTTTCTAATATTCGAAACCCCGGCACCTTTGAACCCACGATTATGAAAACACGCCCTTCGGGGTCACGGTGCTTTTAGAACTGTTGGATTTGATTCCATGCTAAGCCGCGACGAATTACGGGGAAGTTTTCAACATAGGAATACGATCCCCGACTAGAAGCAAAAAAAAAAAATGTTCTTACTCACCGTCGTCACCATCATCGTGACAAACACCCTCACTAAGCTCCTCACGAGGAGACAATGGCCATGATGAGCGGCTACACTCTGGCCCAATGGGGAGGAGGTAAATATGACGTTGTATTGTATACAGTGGAACCTCGTTATAACGAACACTGATATAGCGAATTATCGGCTATAGTGAACTAAATACGAACGTTGGCTTGTCACGCTTCATTTCAATGATACTTATTCTTTTATAACGAAAGTGAAATTGTGAGAGCCGCGCACACTATTGGATATAACGAGAGATATTTGACCAGTAGTCTGAGAAGCTACTTGGAGAAGTGCTTCCAGCGTCCGAAACTGCAGAAGTAGAAAATGACCCTTTGTTAGTGGACACTGCGGAAAACTTCATCCGGCTCAGTGCTGTGAATATATCCACCAGACAAAGATCGCATCCTTCCTCGGAAAAATGGGATCGCAGGACTGTTTTGTCAAATGAACTTTGTTCTGTTGTAATTTCTCGTCGTTTAATGTTCTGGTTCATTGAGCTTGAAATGCCACAAGGAGAAAGATGAGGGTTACCTTGTTTATTGTAGGTTCGAAGATTAATAAAAGAACGCGCTTCTTTGTTTCAAGGATTTTTGCGGGAGCCAGATTACCGATCGGTTTGTACCTATTTTTAGCTTTACTGTTACAACGAATATCGGATATAACGAACTAAATTACTGTCCCAATACTACTTTGTTATAACGCGGTTTGACTGTCTATAGGTAAGGTAAGAATAGTTCGTCTGAGGAGAATGGAGTACCGATGTAGGAATTTTCAGCTCCTTCACGTACGTACGTACGTACGCATGTGCGCCTGCGTGCGTGCGTTTGTACGTGCGTGCGCGCGTATGTACGTGTGCGTATAACTGTCCGTATTTTTGCTCAAACGAATCCCTACGGAAAAGGCATTAGTAGGGGTCTTTTCTCTAACTGTTGCATAACACGTGGTACAAGGTTCCTCAATCAGTTCAGTTTTACGACTGTCCCTCCATTTGATGAAAGAACGTGCCTAGAAATATAAATCCTCCGCTACGGGTATAGCCCCGATTGCGACCAAAGAGCAAGGAAACTTGTGCTTGCTCCAACGCGTGCTAGCAGCAAAATCGGCTGCAGTTACATTTCAAAGTGGTAAATGCGCTGCAATATCAGTTTACCGATCGAATAGCATCGATCGAACCTGCGCCATAGGTTCGGCTGAGTTACCGGCGTTGACTGCAAATAAGCGAATCTAAGCGGTCTCCGACTTTCAAATTAACCTACTTAGCAATGCAGGGGTCACTAAGAACATCTAGACATAATTAGCGTGCATTACTCCAGCATTCAAACAGTATTGCACAAGACGCGTACAGGAAGCACGATATGGTTTACAGCCTAAATGGGTGTGACCGGTCTACGGCTTGCAAATTAACCACTTTTTAATGCACGGGTCTCCGAAGGCACTATCCCAGCAGTTGGAAGAATTGCTTTGCGGAAAACTCGTACACGGGCACTCGATATTGCTTAAACCTGCAGAGGGTTTTTCAAGCGGCCATGAAGACAAAATACGAGCTTAATTGCTTTATTAAAAAGACGGCATTGTACCAACAACAGTGATACCAATTTTATCGCGAACTTCAAACAAACAATTAGATAGTAAAGAAAACAGATGAGGCAGCGGCGACTCAGCTATTTTCCGACGACGTCACTGTATGACGCACAATGCCATCCAAAGCCTCCGCCTTGAAACGATGTCTGTGTGACGGTAGTATATGCTCTAGTTCCTGCTAGCACACTTGAATGCTAGCATGCCGTTAACACACGGATAACTGTTTTCAGTCTTCTGACGTTACTGCTGCAGCGCGAAATTTGAAAGATTTTAATGTTTTATTCCGGGATTCACGAAGATTTCACTTGCGTCATATCCGTCACAGAAATGACGCCAGTACAACGAAGCAAGCGGCCTGTAAAGGGTGCACCCTGCACACAGCGTCTCCTTTGCGGGGAAGCAACCTTTAGTATCAAAGAGTACGTTATACTTCGGGTTGTTCGTTTTCGGGTTTTATATTTTAACACGAAAGTGTTTCATGCCGGGATACACTAAGATTCCACTGACGTCATATCCGCCACGGAAATGACGCCAGTACACCTTTGCCGAAGCGACCCAGGACGTCGCTTGCCAAGCACACCCACAAGACAGCCGCCGACCCGCAAATCATGGTCAGCTGCAGATTTCGCTGCACATTTCACTTCCGTGTTTTACCGATTCCATATGACAGAGCAATCAACCACAGTTTTTTTCTATTATTTCCCGCGTTTTTTTTTTCGTTATAAACATCTTTCGTGGCTGGAATGGAGTTGATCGCGTTATGAACTCTAGTTCTTTCACATTGAATTGCAAGGCTGCATTTTGCCTCCGTGGTCCCTTTCAGAGAGAACTGCACCGGGTGGAGCACGGCTATTTGGAACTACGCCAGGAAGGCGATAAAATAAGTCGCATACGATGAAATCATACAAAAAAGTTTCGCCGACTCTTGACGGGAGCTCCGGGAACAGGATTCTATATGTGGACTCGTCGCAGGCCGCGCGTGGATCCGTCGGCCACCACGTGTGAAAACATCTTTAACACGTCGGGAAGGGGAATAAAACACGACGTCTTGCCTTTGAGAGCCGCCCCAAGCTGCAGGTACGTAACGAGCGCGAATTCCACGCACGACGAGTTCGACTCTCAGTGGGCTTCGTGCCGCAGTGTATGAAAGGACAGGGGCATTGTTCCAATACTTGAAACAGTGGCAAGGAAAGGAAGGGGACAAGCAAGAACCGGAACCTAGCCCGGCAGGATACAATTCTCCATCTAGCCGGAAACGTGACGCACTACAAACAAGGAATAGACGAGCATGAGAGACAGAATGTGCGGTCTTGTGAAGACTACAATCCCAGCCGGAAGTGAGGACGGCAGGCAGATATTCGTGAAGTTAATCGTCAGGGCAGCAAGCCCTGTAGACACTGGTAAAGTCCCTTCATCTGATCAAGGGACGCCGATCAAGGGACTTTAGACACTGTTAGCGACCCGAGTTCGAGGTTGGAGGGTATACGGTATACTGACATTATGTAGCACGAATAAGAATCAAGTAATTTCAGGGTTAGGTGCATTTCTATGAGCGCATACCGAATTTGATGACAGGTAGTTTTCTCCCACACACCCCCACCTACACCCACGCGCACAGGCACCCACACACAGTAAGAGACAGAGCATATCGTGAGGTGAGATCGCCCTCTCGATTCGCGTCCAAGTTGACCCATATCTACATCGTTCTCAGTGCACAATGAGAGTGCAAATAGAGTGGGTACAGCCCATCTATATAGCTGCTACGCACCGCAAAGCCCTCGTTCCGCGCAAGCCCACTTTCGGCAGTCTTGCACGAAACCATCTCCGCCGCGGCCCGTGGGAGAAGAGTTCGTTGTTAAGATAACGCACCGCAAACGCAACCCCGAAAAACAGGGCACCGTCACAGCCGGGGTTCTTGCGCGTTTCCGCGCTGGCTGGCTGGCGGGCACAGGTGGAGAGTATTGAGCGAGTGGAGGGGAAGGCGCGGCCGCGTTTATTCCTGGCGAAAAGCCTCGCCGAACGGTATTTAACCGTGGGCGAACGAACGAAGATGAGCAGAAGAGCTTGGGGGATCTCGCTGCGGTGGAGCTACATGTGCTGCGCGCAGCGCTTAGCCCGATGCTCTGCGCGGCAGTGCTTAGACAGCCCCTTCTTCACACGTACGGCGCCTTTCTTTTTTTTTTTTTTTTTTTTTTTTCAAGTGGGAGCAAGGCGAGGGCTCTTGACACACTGACATGCCCCGCAGCGGGAGACGACGACGACGGGAGTAGTGCACACACGCGCGTCAACAACAGTCCCGCGCGTCGTTCCTCCGAACAAGTGACGGAGACGACCGCGATGACGGACGGACGGGCAGAGGACGAAAGCGGAGAGGGGGGGAAGAGGAAGGAGGGAGGGCTGGGATGAGACAGAAAGAGGACGGTTGGAGATTAGATTGGATTAGATTAGATTAGATGGGATTGGATTGGATTAGATGACCAGATTAGATTAACTCAGATTGGATTGGACTGGATGGATAGATAGTGGAAAGAGAGAGGGGAGGGGGATACGGTATGCAGGAAAAACGGGTTAGTTCACCAGTGATTATAGTGTCAGCCAAACAACAGTTTATACCGGCGATAAACATTGATTGATTGTAGGGTTTAACGCACCGACGCTTCACAGGCGATGAGGCGCACCGTAGTGGAGGGCTCCGGATTAATTTTCACCACCTGGGGATCTTTAACCAGCGTGCGCCGAAATCTCCTACACACGGGCGTTTTTTGCTTTTCGCCTCCAACAGAAAAGCGGCCGCCGCGGCCGGGAATCGAACCCGCGTCCTCGTGCTCAACAGCGCAACGCCTTAGCCACTGAGCCACCGCGGCGGGTTAGAACGATAAACAGGCATGTTCAGCTGTGGATAGCGAAACATATTGAATTACGCAATTCGTGTTCAGACAGGTAATCGACGTGCGGAAAGGCAGGAGGAAGAAAACGGGGATACGTCGGGACGAATCTCCGCTCTTCGACGAGTGACCATACAAGGGTGAGCGGCAAAGGGACGACGACGACTATACCGCCTCGGTGGTGCCCAAAGCACAGCGGCCGCACAACAGGCCGACGACCACATGCTCGGGCCGGATGGGCCAGGAGCCGGAAACTCTAGAGGGCGTATACGTAGGGCGATACTGCGTGGTTCTGCAGCACCACCGCAGCATCCTGGTGGCCGGATGCCCTGGGCTATCGGCCAGAACAACGACAGACATGGTTCTTCTGCTGAGGCCCGCTGCCCTCCACTCGCAGGCCTCTCGGGCCACGTTTATTTATTGCAGCAGCGTTGGGCCGCCGACTTGTAAACAAGGCTGCTGTGGGAAGCCGAGGCGTACTCTGATTTTATGCGAAGAAACTATAGCCCTGGGTAACTGACTCAACTCCATTCCGGCCCCGTAAAACGTTTTCATACACACACGCAAAGATAAGAAATAGTGACAAAGTTTCAAATTTAACGCGGATGTGGGCAGACCTCTACATCTGCCTCAAGAGACTATAGCGCAGTGTCTTTTAGGGGCATCAGAAGGCGTCAATGGCTGGGCGAACGCCAATGTGGTCGCGTGGAAAGCTCGTAGGTTGTCGTAGGTGGTCGTACGTGGTCGTGGAAAGCGCGTAGCAGGGCCGCAACCACAAATGAAGGGGCTAATTATGGTGGTTGTATTTTATCTTTACAATCCACTAAGTTATGGAGTAAGGCGGAAAAGATTCCGAAGGAATACGACATGCGACACCCACACGTCATAGCAGTCATAGGATGCTATATAATGCTCAGTGAACTTGAGTTGTTGCGCAGTGCGAATCGTGCCGGGTTTTCGGGTGACATGGCTGCTCTGCACCGACAACTGCGAAGATATATGCTAGGGACAGCTTCCAACTATTGTTGGCATTTGTATATAATCCGCTACCGAAATTTTCGATGTACCCGGAACCGGAAGTGGGTCGACGTGCATGTACAACGGGTGCCATTACAAAAACAATTTAGTGCTATTGGTGATGAATTTGTTCACTCGAATAAGGCGTCACTGATCTGAAGTTCAAGCGACAAACCCTAATCTGAGTTCGCGAAATTTGCGAAACTTCCGAAATATTTCGAACTCGCGCCGAAACGGAGGAGGGGGAGGTGGAGGAGGGTGCAAAAAGTTCACTGTTAAAGACCGGCGGAGGCTGATCAAAAATTCAAATAAACTGAAAGAACAATATTAAAATAAAACTCGAAAAACAACTTCAAAATAAACAAATTATTTGAAATTTTACGTTATGCTTCTCAGATTCCTCATCCTTCTAAAAAGTCATTGTGCGGATGTTTGTGCCCATGTTTGTGCCGTAGTTCAAACTCGTAACAGCAGACCAGCATTTTCGAGGTTCCTTTGAGGTCTCATGTTGTGATACGGTTACGCAAGGGTACGTTAGATGGTGTGTACCACAACGGTGTCATCTGAACGACGTAATTATCGCAGGATTAATGCCAGGACCGGAAAATATCTTTCGGAAGGAGTGCGCAGTAGCGCGCGACGGAACCCAGAGACGCAATTAAACTTGGGAGTCTTTCTAGATCGCTTGGGCTTGACCGCCATATCCTGACCTTGTGCCTCGCACTCTTTCGTTACAGCCCGTCGATGCCTTTTCGGCTGATCTCCGCCGCTCTAAATTAGAACGCCACCTCACTGCGCGACAATCCCCTCACCTTGATTGCGCTGAACGACATCGCCGGCTCCGATCTTCACAGGTCGTCTCCGAAGGAAAAGACGCCCCGAATCCCGTGAAACAAACGGTCGCACGCTCAACTGCTCCAGGCGCGCTTCTTCAATCTCCTAATCGGCTTCCGCGGCGCACACACAGACGCGCACACCCGTATCGAAGACGATTCTCAGTCAGCTTCGATCACGGCAACACAAAGACGACTTCAATTCTTGGAGAGTCCGTCGCTTTTCGACGCCACTGCGCAGATATTCCGTGGGGGCATACGAAAGGGAGAGTAATGCGCACGCGTTTTATTACAGCACCGTCCGAGTCGCCGCTGGTGTCGGACGCCAAACGAACTCCGCGCTAAAAGAAACCCGAGAGAGAGGGGGAGACTCTCGAAAGGAGAGACGTTGGATCGCTGCCGCGCTGCGCCTAGGTCGGTCGGGTGGGTGGCAGTGGCTTCGAGGGGCCGTGTCCTCTTCCCTCTCTCTCACCCACCTCTCTATGGGTTTCTGGCCCAAACACCACCGAGTTGCGAAGGCCTTAGCACCTTGTCACTACTCAGAGTTACACTTCACTGGTTCACAGATTTGGACAAGCACCAGGGAACGCTACCTTGTTTCCCAAGCCTCATGTCTAAGTCAATTGCATTATGCGGGGTGAGGCGATTAGCGTAACCTGCGCGGCGTTCTTGTCGTGGGGGTGTTGTTCTGGCACGAGCGATGCAGGTTGGAGCTCTGCTGTGCTTCCGCGCTTTCGCCTTCTCCCGCTCCCTCCCCCTCCGCTCTGCTGACCGACCTGTGCGGCACAGCTGCAGCCGGGACGTCAGCCGCTACAGCTACCCTGAAAACCCCTTCCGCGCAGGCTTGCCCGCAACGCTCCTGTATTGCTTCCGTTGCTCCATCCCTCCATCCATCGCTCCTCAACTGTCCTCTTTCACCTCTTCCTCCTCCTCCGTTTCTGCCTCTTACGTCTTTGCGCTGGTCATGCGCTTGTTCTTCCGTTTGCTCGTCCGTCGTCGAGCCGGCCCCGTATATTTACCGTCGGTGCCGTCTGCGTTTGCGGATGGGCGTGCGCCAAATGCGGAATCCGGGCCGCCAGGCCCACTCTTCGAGAGCCGTTCTTGACACCTATTCGCTGGCGGCGTTGCGTAATGTGGAGAGAGCTTACTACCGAGGGAGGGCCACTGGTGAAAACGTGGATGTGACGGCGGTCCTTAATTAAAGCGAAAGCTTTCTTAGTGGGACCGTTGGCGTTCTGTCAGAAAACAAACTGCATTTCCCGTTAGACCGGTTGGTCGACCTAAAAGCTCTGATGAGATATCTGGACGCACGGCGCGTGCGCGAAATCGGGCTTCCATTCTGCCAAAACGGCTACTTGAAAATCGCGAAAAGGGAACGGTTCAAGATAAGACAGTACACACGTCGATCAGGAAGAAGGAGCACAATAGCATATCTTCTTTTCTTCTTTTCATAAACCCCTGTATCAGTACGCATTTAGATCGTTCGTAGGATGCGTTTACTTAGTGCGCGAAAAATCGTCGCGTATGGGTTCGTTTTTCGCTTGCGATTTGGGTCAATTTGCAGGTTTGACGAACGATTCGACGCACTTCAGCAAAGGTTGGATAGCTTACGCGCTCCTCTCAACTTTCTTCAGGAAAGGATGGCACATTTTCGAAGTGCTTCTTCGTGCTATACAGCTAACCATTCGAAGATGTTAACACCCTTTACGGCGCGCAAGTGAGAGTTTCCGCTGCGAATGTAAATATGAAATGTTTATAGCCTAAAGTTCAATCATATGGTTCAATTATATCCGGCCTGGAGGCCTGGATACTCTTGACGAAGACTGTACATAAGCGCGCTTTATATGCGCCCTACTGAGCAAGCTTCCTCGACACGCACAACATGTATGGAACACCACTAAACATTTTTTCTCTTGTACTGGCCGCATTTCGTTTTTCCGCGAGCATCTTAAAGGACTGACGAGCCCTTCTTGATTTCCGTCGTACAAAACACGAGGCTATAACGTCACCTCACACGGTAAATACGATGCACTGCTAAACGGACATTAAAAGGACCCTGCAACACTTCTTCAGATTAAAAAAAAAAATGTCCTAAACGCTTGCAGAACGTAGTCAACAAACACAAGGTACTTATTACAAGGGGTCACAAAGTACCTTAGCTAAAAATTAGTGCGCTATGCCCGTCAGATAACTTAGAAATTTGCTCATCAAAAGATTTTTCTCTTCCCCGTTCCTGGCGTTCTTTGAGCGCTCGAATTACGTCATTACAGTGGTGTAGCGGCCATTGGCCGGCCTTCAGTTGCAGAAACAAACGCATTCAATAGCCACTTAAAAATTGGCCGCGTATCTGCTCCTGCCGTTGCAAATGTCGACAAAAGACGATAGTTTTTGTAGACTTTGCAAAGTGAATACCTCCATTCGCTTTTCCGCTCACCTCTAATGTTGTCCTCTTGCGTCGCGCTCCTCCCAAGGTAAACACGCTAGAGGTTTGCTCAAGTCAATTTAATTTACCCGCGTTCCACTGCTCCAGGACGGGTGCCTCGATGGCAGCGCTGCCGTAAGGCGGAGACGCGCGTGAATCGAGGCGCCATACTTCAACTTTTATAGAACCGCGTTGCCCTGCGTTGTCCTGCTGAGTTGGAACGTGCGTTCCAAGTGGAACATGGAACCTATCTAGTGGAACTTTTTGTAACTGTTGCCGCTTGAGTTCTTAAAATGGCTCCAGAAGCTATAGTGGCGTGGGCGACAGCAGGCTGCAGAAGAATTTTTTTTCTGCGGTGGATGTAGTATTTCATTTCGCAAAAATCAAGCAGCTGTGATTTTTTTTCTATAAAGGAACACTGTAAATATCCCTTGTGTATTAATTTTATGTGTCTTGTCCTTGTTCAACAATGTTGACAAGTATGAACATATAAACCGGACTTAGACGTTTAGATTTGGCTGTGAGTACATAAGACTTGCGCAGACTTCATTTCAGTTTGGCCGGGTCTGTGTCGAAAGCCAGAAACAACTGAGCACGTGTTCTTGGACTGTTGGGGAGCGGTGTTCTTTCGGGACATCCTCCAGCGAACACTAAAAAAAGATTTGCCTGTGGATGCTTACGGTATTAGGTTTTTGAATGTTGAAAATGAGGACGGTGTGCCGCTTGACACAATTATGATGTACATAGCATCTGGAGAAACAGGATGGCGGTACGCTGCTCCGACCCAGATGTCAGACCCATCCGACAGTACTTTAAAGAGTCAATAGGTTCTTTTGTGCAGATACAGAAACTTCAGCCCTCTAAACCAGAGTGGCTACCCACAATTGAAGCATTGTTGGTAATGAAAGAATATTGAAATCACCCCGCCTGCCCAAGAAGGGCTGCAGTTCTAGTGTTTGTATTGAGTATTGAGTGTACACATCATCAGTTACGTGTGTTTTGTTTTGTCATCCTGTCAAAGAAGGCAATAAAGAAAAAAAAAGGTGGCTGAATCAAGTCAAAGACAGGCAGACAGACAGAGAAACAGACGTACAGACAGACCAAAGTTTCTAGGTTTAAGTTGCCCTGCCATGAAGGCAAAGCAGAAACGGAAAGCCCTTAGTTCTGCTGTGAGGAACAAATCACGCATGCACCACTCCGGGTTGGCAATAACTGCAGCTTTCGCAGTGCTTCCAGACGCGAAGGAAAAAAGTGAAAGCGTTTATCGACAGTGTTGCAGAGTACCTTTCAGTAACGATAAAGACTCGCCATTTTTAACGCGGCAAAGACATTTCGCGAAAGACGCACAAGATTCTGATTAGGCATATATACTGTGTACTAGTAAATGGAGTGGTGACTTCCGGACGAAGCTGAATTCACGGTGAAACCAAACTTGAACGCCACGCCCTTCGCCCCCTTCGCAATGCAAAGCATGCATTCAAAGATGATTGTTATTAGATGCGACTGCATCTCATTCACTCGCCTTGTCCCTGCATCCGGCGTCGGCGTTGTTGTCGGAGTCCGCCCCTCCCCCATTCTCCTCGCCGCGCCAGCTGCGCTCTCCGCCGCTCACCCCCTCTCCTCTCCGATAGCGAACACTCCCTCGCGAGGGGCATTGGATTGGATTGGATTGGCTTGGCTTGGATTGGATTGGATTAAGGTGGATTGTCTTGGATTGTGTTGCGTCATATCCGCGGCAGACGCACTGGCGCCGGCGCGTCCCCTCACCGTTATGCGCGCTATAAGACGCGGTGCCTGCGCCGCTCCGCTGTCCAGCGCTGCAACGTGAACCCCCATGCGTCGCATCTACACAGGGGTTCCCGCGAGGGGAGGTGGGAGTTTTTGTTTTCTTTTTGTAAAAATAGATGCTACGGCGGAAAATAGGGTAGAAGGTTGCGCACAGCAACCTTGATTGATTATGAGGTTTAACGCGCCGACGCAACGAAGGCGATGAAGCGCCCCGTGGTGAGGGCTCCGAATTAATTTCGACCACCTGGGGATCTTTAGCGTGCGCCGAAATCTCGAACGCACGGGCGTTTTCGCTTTTCGCCTCCATCAGAAAAGCGGCCCCGCGGCCGGGAATCGAACCGGCGTCCTTGGGAACTCGGCAACCTGACCATTCCCTATACATCCTACAGATGTAGAGGCAAGCTAAAAGCAGGAAAAAAAAAAACGTCCTTACACTGAACCAACCTATGAGTGGCAAACAAATTTTGTAGCACAGAAATGCATAAATTCGAGAGCACGATAAATAGCGCGTCAGTCCGGGCAGACAACATCGTGAAGAGTAGCAGTCATCAAAGAAGTAGAAAAAACAAACAAACGACTTTGAAACAGTATGGTGGTTTAGATCTGTACATGTAACAAATGGTAAAGAAAAATGAAGTTTAGCCAAGACATCATTTTCTTTCCGAGGAGAAAAAAGTTGTACCGCAAAGATGCAGTACACGAGTTAATATTCTAAGAGTCCTGTTTCTTTAATTGTGGTTGGTCGTGAATCTTTAGCACGTGGGAAATATAGCCCGCTATACAATTAGTTGCGTGTATAATTGGATAGCCAGAGACGGGTCTAGAAGAAGGGGAAGGCCAATAACACGACGGAGGGAAGAAACGAGGAAATTCGGAGGCGAAGAATGAACTCGAACAGCGCAGGACAGGAGCGGTTCGAGGTCAGTGGGAAAGGCCTTCGTCCTGCAGTGGACCTGAGTAGGATGATTGAAATGATGATGATGATGATGTGATGATGATGAAGATGAGATAGCCTTTTCTTTTCTTCATGTGCGTGAGGGAGCCGGTGCAGGTGAGAGGAATTGCGCGTTTGCAATTCCGAATGTGGGAACGCAAGGTTGCCCGCTGCGATGTCATCCGCAACAATGGTCAGGTTTTACGGACAGTCCGTAAAATGGGAATGCCTGGGTAACAGAGTGGAAAGATGGAGATTGAAATCGCTGTTTTCGATTCAGTTTCGGTTTCCTGTACCGGTTCCGACGTGCCTATACCATAAGGCTTTGTCTTCGCGCTCATACTGGTAGCCCACGATTACCGTGAATCGTGACCGCGGATAAAGCACTGACACGATTTTATTTCCCAATGTGCTCACTACCGTTCGGACCGATGACGACAGTTACGAGGGCGATCACAAAATTAGCGCAAAGTGGTTTTTATTCCTCGGTTACGCAAGCAGGGCGAAGTTTCACCCAAACCATTCGTTTCGTGAAAATTAAAGGGAAGCTGAAGCGCTTTCCAGAAAATTTGAGTTAGATTAACAGTTATATAGTTTCTTGCGCGCTGATTCCGAATATCACATTGAAATTTATCGTACATGAGTCCAAGTGGAATTTATCTTGCAAAAAGTGCGGCCCCGTTTGAAAGACGCGCGCTTTTCGTCTTTTGACGCCCCTGATTGGTTGCGCCCATCATGACGTCAAAGGAGGACACCCTTCGGCCGCGCGGGTTGTCGGAAGCATTGCGAACGATCGCACGGTTGCCTTTGCGGCAATTTAGCTTGCAGTTTAATTTTCGCACATGACTGGAAGTTTGTTTTATAATTTCCCGTGCTGTTGGTTCAATTATCTTGGAGCTTAAATTTGCTTTACACGACAGAGAACCCCAAAGCAGTGACTGTGACGTCGACTAGTGGGTTCCATCAAAATATTTTTGAATTAGGCAACCAGCATAGGGGGATTTATACCTTATGTTAATATTAGGTACTGCCTTAACTGTTTCTTATTATACACAAAACCATTATGCCGAAGATTAATGGGCGTTTATAAACATCTGCCCAGTGACGAAAAGAGTACGTTGGACAGCCGAAAAAATAGCGTATCATGCGCTGTAAACAGGTGATAGTGGAGATCTTCGATTTCAGTCTCGGTACTGACCGCGACTCCCAAAGCAGACTTGCTTCCGCATTACCTTGTTCGTGTCGCTACCCCAGCCCCGTTACTCATCCCCGTACACAGACCCACACGCGCGCGGCCATTACGGCAGCGGCGCTACGGGGGCCTCCGCGATTCGTGAGCTGAACTTCGATGAGTGGCGTCTGTCGACTGCTTCACATGCTTTATTCTGAAAACACTGCGCATACTAGTGCCTGACAGTCTCTCGCTTGCCCCCCCACCCCCCCCCCCCCAAAAAAAAAAAGGTGATATCCCAAGTGCAAATAGTCGCATCTATTTAAAGCCGCTCTGCTGAACACAGTGCCCCTTTAAAGTTGGCTTTACTACTACGGACACGTGCATAGCTGGGACATGATTTTTCGGACGCCATATGAGCAGCTTAATTCCAAAGAAGGAAATATTTTTGCCCTTTCAATAAACAACACCATAAGACCTATCTACGAACGTTTTACTGGGAGGACATTACTTTAGGGCGCAATATAACGGGTCTTGTATAACAATATGAAGTCTCGAGGTTCCTCCAATATTTCCCTTTATAAAACCCCGTGTGTACATAAGGAACAGTATGCTTCCGAGCAAGGCATACGCACATTCATTGCTGGAAAGACGTTTCCCTATTCAGGGCAATATAAGTCCGATATAGTGTGAAGACCGTAGCGCCTTTCATTCAAAACATTTTTTTTCTTGCATGCGGACAAAGTGTGACACACCGAGCGTCGCAAAAGGACAGACGGGTTTCTTTTTTATGTGCACTCCGGAGTGCACATAAAAATGCTTACGCATTTAAACGCAGCCGCCAAAGCCGGGACTCGAACCTGCGCTTAAAGGGGCCATGAACAGACAAAACACAACTGTTTTTCTATTTGAAAGAACTAGAATTTGGTAGCTCACTCGGTTCGATTCCAGCCTCGAAAGGCTTAAAAAAAAAACAATGTAGAAAATATTTAAAAACTTTCAAATCTCGCGCCATGGTGACGTAATATGGGCAGGAGTGACGTGTTATGGACCAGCACTAAAAAACATTTTTATCAGTATCAACTGCGCGTTAGCATTCAAGTGATACGATGGGCCTGAACTAGAGGCGCCCCACTACGATCTCCCCAGTCATTTTTGGCGGTGGCTAAAATCGGCAGCAGCCAATCACACGAACAAGATTCCGTGACGTCATAGAAGAATTGCCGGAAAGTGGCCAGGGAGTCGCCACTGTCGGATGTGTTTTCTTTAATATCGCTGTTATTTGTTTGAAGTTGGCGATAAAATTGGTATTGTTATCGGGACAAAAACAGCCTGTTTACTGGTATTAGGGGCGAAGCCCCTCAGCGTCTCGGGCTGGCGGCGACTTATGTCGTCGTCGTAACCGTCGTCTCGTGTAGTCATGGTACTAAAACACCGTGACACTCGTTTGCGCCTCGCGCTAAAACGTAACGCGTACTAAAAAACACCGGGACACTCGCTTACGCCTCAAAGACACGAGACTTTTACAGCCAAGCTGTATACCTCCACCGCCCAACGGTTTCATCTCCGTGGGCAGAAACGCCAGGGCGCCAAGAACTCACTTATACACTGAATGCTACGCCCCTCCCCAGGTTTAACATGAGTGGAGATGGTCCAGGATTTTGTCTTCATGGGCCATTTAATCCTGGTGCGCAGCAGACCAGAAATGGCGGAGAATAAGGCGACGCCGTTCAGTCGCCATTTCTGTGCGAACGAAACTCGCCAACCGTTCGTTCGCGGAAATAGAGCGACCGTAGAACGTGTGCCTTACCGGCTTAGCTTTCTCGTGCCGTGCGCCGCTTTTTAAAACTTCTTGCCGGGCACACGGAAACGAATCTGTTTATTCACGCACGCCCCGGCTTCGTGACTGGCGACACGCATGTGCTTTCACCTTTGGTCACGCCAGGGGGAGAGGGGCGGCAGGTGACGTCACGCAAAGCGGCGGAGGCACAATGGGCCATATACGCACTCCGCCTTGTAAAGACGCGGAGAGTGTGCGCGTGACACGAATCGGTTTAAAAATACTTCGGGTTTGCCAAAAAGGAAAAAAGAAAAGAAAATTGCAGAAACACCGAAGTGCGTAAGTAGCTCCGCTTTACATCGATCCCTCTTATTGTTGGCTTCACCACTGCACTCAAATGCATTGCTACAATGCATTGCTTTTTGGGGGGCAACTCAAGCAGTCCGATATGAAAGTATCAAAGACCTAAGGCGTTTATTAAATGCTCCATGTTCCCACCCCAGCGTCATTACTACACACAATGGTTTGATAAAAAATCCCCTTTTCAGGAACAATATAAGTAGTCTGATATGAAAATATGATTCTCAAGGGCCCCTTTTTAAATATCCCCAAACGACCCCACGCATTCCTGTGGAGCGCTATATACACGGAGCTCCTTCAAAGTCGGCTTCACTTCTGTACACAAAAGCAATGTTGGTTCGACATTTCTTCAGGGACACTACAAGCAGTCTTGCACGAAAGTACGAATGCACTAGCTCCTTCTATTACGCACCACTATATCATCCTATGCTAACACATTTAAAACTTCGTTACAAGCGCGACGTCGTAGGTTCCGTTTTGTATCGCTGTGGCAGCAGCTGTGTGCCAGACATACACAAACACATACGCGCCCAACAAACAAAATTTCCGTAACTTCCTTTACAATCTGTGTTTCAACTGCTATTTAAAAAAAATCGACTTTGTTTTCAGGGATGTTTGGCCTACGCCAGGTGTTCCAATACCTTCTGCCTTGCTTTCCGTAGTTTCGCATTTGGATGTAAAACTGAAAATAAATTTGATGATAGCGAACGATGGTCTAGAAATGCTTGCCATTTCATCGCACACAAAATCAAACTGGACACGAGGCAGTGACGTCATCCTGCTCTCCGCTGACGTCACTCCACCTTTAGGAGGGATCGCTAACGCCTGTCTGGGCATGGTGTAATTGGCCAATCCCCTGAGTAGGGATGTACAGCTTGAAGAGCGGATTTTTCATTCACTGTAACGTCTATAAGCCGCAAAAAACCCGGCGAGAGCCGTACTGACAGCTGTTTTTTTTTACTAAAACGCTTGTGTGTACGATGCAGAGTACGTGGTCTAACCGCGTCGCCCGCGAAGCAGCAAGAAAGCCTGCTTGAAGTGCCAATATTGGCTGTAGTTACTACTAGCATGCGAATACTGTACTGCATCGGGTCCTGAATGGAACCCTTGTCACGCCTGTTGATTGCGCATGTAGTTAGTATACAGCTCCTCTTGTTTGCGGAGGATCGACAGACTTCAGTCAATAAAAGCACGGTTGCGCAATGAAGGGTACACGGGCTACAGGAACTGCATTGTAGAGAGAACGGACAATTTGATTCATTTCATTTCACGTGTTCAAACGACCCTGCTGTCAAACTATATTCTGCATAAAAATTGTGATGTATTGAGTAGCAAACAAAGTTCTCAATCGGAATAGTGATGTCAAAGCATTCTTTTAGTTCTAGTTCCTTGCATTTTTTTAATGAACTTCGAACGCGAAGGACGAATAAATTTCCCCGTTATAAGAAGCGGCGGCCGTCGTGTGCCATTAAACGAAACCGCTGCCCGTTCACAGTAAGCAGACGCAACACGCGCAACGAATTCTCCGCGCTCGCTTATGGCTGTAACACAAAGCGAGAAACGGGAAATCCGCCTCGGACTCGCCCCCTCGTGAGTCGGGGCGAAATACCGTGACCGACATCGTGAACCTCCGTAGACCGAACACGAAAGCAGCACTCGCGTAGCGCCTCGTATCGTGACGTCACGTCTTCAATCGCGCACGTGCAGAGCAGACGATATTCAACGAACGTACCCCCGATGGTCCCGGAAACGGATTCGCCTCCACAAGGTTGGATTCGGTCCGGGTGAAAACCTCGCGCGGACCTGGCGGAATAAAAAGGAGAAGCATGAAATACGGAATGCGTGTCAAGACATTTGCCCCAATCCCCATCACTAAATGACTAGAGTACTGGGCAGACGATATTTGTTTATAACGGTAACACGCCACCTATATCTGGCTATCCATTCACATTTTTGAGAACGCGGACGCCGGAACTTTTAAACCACGAAAAGAGAACAGACAATATCCCACCGCGCTGCAGCGTGACTTTTGTTGGCAATTGCTGTTTAAATTAGGCGGTCTGCGTTTTTAACCAGAGGTGACAACGTGACTTCGTTTAAAAACTCGCGCCACCGCTGCCTTGAATTTGCGGGGAAAAAAAAAAAAAAAAAACTCAGCTATAGCAACATGCACTGCCATTACAAAAATTATCAATTTACAGAAACCGTAAAAATACTAACAACTTCTAAGAGTTTGGAATTCGTTTTTTTTAAGCATGCTGATTAAAATATGCCTGTAAATAGGCTTCCACGCATTCATAAACGATCAATACTCATCTGGTAGGCTAGGTTAATTGTGTAAATTCTCTCAGGCGAAATTTAGCTAGAATTCATGGCTGGCTTTGGTTAACCTACGTTAAAAAATGTTTGTGCTATTTATATTGTGACATTTACTAAAAAAGCCCTAACGCACACACATACATTTTCAAGAATATAAACTCAGTAGACTACCAGCTCAACATCTGGCTCATATATCACGTGGAATAGAGAGAGAGAGAGAGAGAGAGAGAGAGAGAGAGAGGAGAGAGAAGAAAGAAAGAAAGAAAGAAAGAAGAAGAAAGAAAGAAAGAAAGAAAGAAAGAAAGGAAGGAAGGAAGAAAGATGTACAGTAGCATTGCAATGCACCTGCAGAGTCCAAGGACCACCGTCGGCGCTGTTTATCGTCGTCACGCAACATTCGTGCAGGCGTTGTCTTCTGGTTGTTCTTGTCCGGGACCCTCGTGAAGATGGGCGACCGCCAGCTGAGAGACATCACGAATGAAAAAAACAAAAAACAAAACAGTCACGGGTTACTGTAAAGTTCAACGGCAGTGCTGGCACGCGAGTGTAAATAGGCCACACTAAGGGCGGGATATCGCCACGCGACTTCACCGTCTACCTGTTAGCACACTGCAAATAAAGCGACAAAACGCGCACCGAACACAGCGAGCCCTCGTGACGGCTCTAGCTCCGCCACGATGCGAGGCTGCTAGGCGGTGAAGGCGAACTCACACTCTTTCCCTCGCGCATGCGTATTCATCAGGCGCCGGGCCGGGAAAGGATCAATACGATGGTTCCAGGCTGACCAGACGCGCCCTTCCCCGCATCCGCCGCCCTTATGTTTGATTCGTCAAGGACACAAAGCAGCGGATTCTCTGTGGCGTAACGTTAATGTGTACGCACTCGGCGACCCGATCATGATTGACAGCTGGCTCGTCGTTCACTAACCTACCGTCCTCCGTGTGGGGCCAGCGGTGGGACGTTCGCTTTGCCGAGGCCGGGCCGCTATTGTTTTAACGCCTGAGAATTCGATTGACGCGCCTGTTCCGAAAGCAACTAGGTCAGCTGTTTCCGAGCACACGCTACTAAGGTTTCGTATACGGCGTACGAGAGGAGGTCAATGAGCCATTAGATTCATAATCTGACGCCACATTGCCTGTGCTTACGGTCACGGCAAGCATATAGCGCAGAAGTCCGTATAAAGTCTACCGAAAGTATGCGTCTTCTGTCGTCTGCTAGGCTCCGAAACAAAATGCTCGTTCCGCACGCCGCTGGCGCACTGACATCGGCATCGTCACAAAAAAAGATGGCTGCGTTCTTTACGCGCTGCGCGTGGTTGTTGCCGGAGTGGTAAAAATACCTCGTAATAACACTACCAAAATACTGCTACAAATCACAGCTGTTGAAAAAACACCAAGTATGCGCCACAAACTGTTCGTCGCCCGCACAGTTCTTGTGCAAAACAACCAAGTTGAGGAAGCCCTGCGTGTCTTGAATCGGTAAGCGTCGACCGCGTTGACTTTCGCACCCAGATATCCACGCCGTTTTCGTCTTAACGCTAAAGCATAGCGTCCTGCAGGCGGATATGGCTAAAGTGTGTGGTAAATAATGACGGTGTGTACCTTTTTAAGTTTAAGCTCGCGTTATAATCTGATCAGGCAACCGTTTCCTTTCGAACTCAGGATCCTGGGAATGGAGGGCATCTTCGACCGCTACAGGCTGACGAGGTACTACGAGAAGCCGACGAAGACTCGCCGGCGAATCAACTACGAAATCTGCAAAGCCATCTACGACGAAGACATGGCCCGGCGGATCCAGTTCACCTTGCGGAAGAACAGACTAGACCCCTGGCTCGGAAATGACTGAACTGTTCGGAAGCGCGCTAAAAACCTGCGGTGTATGTTGGCTGGCAAGCTGTTCTTACCTGTGCGCTGAAGTTGTAGATATAAATGATCCCTGTTGCTTTGGGCTGCGTCGATCTTTCGAACGGCTAGGGAAGCTGACGATGACGTGTGCAAGCTCGTCCTTCAGCTTCTTCGGATCACGTGCTCGCGAGCGCGTGCTTCAGGTTCTCCGCAAACACCTCGGCCGCGTGCAATTTGGCGTTTTAGTTCAATTCGTTATCTCGCTCACCTAGCCTTAGTAATCAAGAGACTGACAAGACTGGGGACCAATTTAGATGGTTAAAGACGTGACATCGTTTACTGCTGTTTGTTTCTGCGAGTGTTTTAGCTGATATTTTAAAGAGCTCTATTCGAACGCATAGTTTTATGACTCATGACAGTGGTCACTACTTCCTAACTTATAATGCTTCAAGTACGAGAGTATAGAAGGGGGGTAGGTGATACTACAAGATGCAATAGCAGCCGTACTGTGCGCGTGCTTGCGTACTTTGGCCAAAGGACAACGAAAACCAAACTTTTCTTGTTCCCCGAGTAGTCTGCTTGGCCTATCCTCTTTCATGTGCACATGCCATTTTCATCGAGGGCATCGCTATCTACTAGAGGTGAGTATAGCAAAGGAAAGCCCCACTTAATCTCCAGGACCTTTGGCCAATTCCCCTGGTGGCCAAGAGACAGCACCATCAGCGCCAAGTACATGCTTGTAAGCCTGATTCTGCTTACAAAGACTCGAAGCTTGAGCACCTATGATATGCATGGAAGTGAAGCGTAAGCCAGTCACGAGCTTGCGAAGTCACCCTCACTAGCTTTCGCTGCGGCATGCCAAATTTAGATTAATATTTGCTTGCTCTCATCTGGCCCCGTCGCCGCTATGCGCATTCTGCAACGAACGAGAAATGATCGACCATTTCTCTTCTTTCCTGCCAACGGTTCTACTCTATAAGACGAAGGTAATTAGAAGACACATGTAACTGGCTAAACCTCCCACTGTCTCCTACGCTGATTTTGTCATTCGGGGCAAAAGAACTGGAATCTGCCACGGGGATCTTTGCCGTGCGTTACACTCATTCATCCTAGAATCAGGCCATCTGCCATGTTAGAATATCATCTGCCCTTGTGGATTCCCGTCAAGCCTATGCTTGCCTAGCGCACTGCTTCATCTGTACCACATTCTCTGTTTGTGAGTCTCACTTCATAATTTTCATTCAATGATCTTTTTTTCCCCTTTTTTTTCTTTCTTTCTATAATCTCCTTTCTTTTATTTCTCTAGACATCTACTGCTAATCAATCTAACATTTAAATATTTTTCTTTTCCTACAAAAACTACATTTCTTTCTATAAGGTGTTCCTTTCCCGGCCAATCCCCCTGAGTGGGTATGAGCCATCTCACTGGTACCACCACTGCCCTAAAGCTTTGCAAGCAAGCAAAACCTGAAATATTCATAACCAGCATTTAACTCGCAATTTCTGGAGTTTTGGCTTTATCCTCAGGGGTACAATGCGGGGTAAAGCACCCCTCAGTGAGAGAAAAAGAACTGGAACAAATCACCGCGTGGAATAGGCTGGCTTCAATGCAGGTACCCTTGGGCCCTCCCACTGCTCCTGAAAAGGCTTGTGGAAGGGGGCGACATATGGGGTGTGTTGGCACACCACTGTGGCTTTAGGTGAGGGTGTGAAATGGCAGTCGAAGCCTAACCAGATGAATGCTTCCGCCTTGGTCAGTCAAGGGTGGGGTAGACAGGGTACGGTGAAGGTTGCAATGGTCGTGGAGGGTGCCATGGCAGTACTGTAAAACCTCATTACAAGAGACACTTGTTTATACATACAAGACATTTGAATTAAAGCAGTTTGGTTGGTTTTCTCATGTTCGCCATGTTGGCAATACTGCATACAAGAGACCTTGGTTATAAAGGACATATTTCCGGGGTCCCTTGTAACGAGGTTTTACTGTAGCGGGATGTAACAGTGGGAGGTAGGGGAGTCTGTCAGTACTGACTTTGAGGGAACTGCCCAGTTTTGAAAGGCATCGGAGTGAGCAGCCCCATTTTCCTTGAGGGATGAATGGCAAGGTGGGGAAGTGAGGTGCATTGATCCATTCAGAGGCGGTGGTAGCAGGCAAGGGCCACGGCAGTTTAACTGGTGGTGGTCGTGGATGAAATAGCGTGGCACAAGCTTGGTGTAACGTGTTGGGGTGAGAGTGATAATAGGCACCAATTCAGCTCCTTGGTTGGTTGAATTCTGGGAGCATGTGATTTGGAATCAGTGATATGGTAAGCACAAGCCTGGAATGCATGGTAGTGCTTGAGAAGCAGGTAAGGTCGAGTAACAGTCTGGAGTACGTGACAACTGGTGGTAGTTCGGAGTCCAGCAAGTTGGCTATTACATTTCAGAACTCGGAATTTTGCGAAATGCTCCGAGGCAATGTTTTAACACAAACACTCGCAAAGAGGTAATTATCTAGCATCGCAGTTTTCCTGGTTATAAGATTCTTGAGCACAGAATGGGGGAAGGATTGCTGGCAAAGTTTGTGTCAGGGTAATTGTTCTTCAATGGAGTGTTTCAAGCTAATGCCTTATTTTGCGACTCGTAATATTGCGCGTGGCAAATTTCTGGTTGAAGGCAGCTTTAACACGGTTTCCATAAGCGTTCACTCAGTGCGAAAAATGCCGAGAAATGGTGGGTTTTGACCAAAAGATGAACCCTGGGAACAGATCACACCGTTTCGAACCAGAGACATCAGCTTTAGCATTGCTTGGCAATCGCGCAGTTTCCAGTAGTCGAAGGAAAAAACACACAGGGTTGAGTTTGAACATAATATATTTACATTTTGCTCCATATTTCACATCTAAAGGCACTTTTTCACACAATAGCGTACGTGGGATACAACTCTAGGGCCACTGCTGTATGGAAGAACACCTAGGTGCCATCGCTGACAGACAGGAACTGACCAACGGAAACATTTTTCCCATCACAAGCATTCATGCTCTCTTCAATGCCCTTGAGCAGAGTTCACTTCAACTCTCATGCCTACAACATCTCTCGAGCCTGGCTTAAGTGTTTCGTTCGTCTACCAGCAGAATTGCAAACATATGTCGACACAATGCCCATAGCAGTGCTAGTCCCTAGTGCGCAAACCTTCGTACAATACCCTAATAGATCTCTTTACTTTACATTGAGTGCAGTACACATTTGAAGGGCCATATGCCAACCTCCTGTGGCCCGGGGCTCAAAAATAGTGCTTTCTTAATAAGCCTGTACACACCGAACTGTACATGGTCACGTGCTAGTGAAACAGCACTCCGCCAGAAGCGACCGCAGCGACCTTAGGCCAACCATCAAGCATAGTTTGCCGACATAAGAACTTGTCATACTTTGTACAAGCAAGCAAAACACCTTCGATACAAAGAAAAAACAATGCCAGCCCAGATGATCGCCTCTCCCTAGCTTTGGTGCGGTTGCATGTCGAGAAAAGGAAATGAAACACAAAATAGTAAACAGTAAAAACATAACATTCAGTTGAAAAAATAAATGATGAAAGTGCAAATGCCATGAGTGAAAGGGGAATATTGGAGCATACAATAGCTGAGCAAAGGGCTTTTGATCGTGCTGGAATAAAACATTGAGGTCACACAAACCGACACCAATGCACTCATGCTTACTATATTATCTAGGAGGAGGGGAAAACGTGTGTGCATGGGAGAGCGGGAATGTTTAGTACGCATTTCATTCTTTGTACACAGCTGCTTAATGATACATCCAAGGGGCTGGAGCATGCAATGTTGCGAGTTTAATACTACCTAAGGCTTGTTGCCACGACGCTGCTAGGCGATTTGAACGTTACACTGGAGATTCGTTAATGCACACTAGTCTGCAATACACGGGGTTCCTGTAATTCGGATCTGCACATCCGTTTTATATAAGCAACTCTAAGCAAGCGACAATTTGTGGTTTCATGGACAAATTTAGCAAGCTTCTTAGATTAACCAAAATTTAAAAGCCTCACTAATTTGAGACAACGTCCACACGAAGAGCATAGGGCTAAGGTCGAGGCATTGCGGTACACCCACACGTCGGAGACAGCTTGCTGAAAGTGTACGACAGTGCTTTGAACAACCGTTGTAGTCACATTGGGCTTTCCAAACACAACCAGCTTTAAGAATGAATACAAAGGAAGGCTTGCTTTTGGCAGACACCTTCCGCCATTCTCCCCCTCTCCAGTAATGCCAGTATTGCACTCGGAAAGAATGCTGCAAGGCGACTATGAAGCTTTGCTTGACAAGAAGCAGAAGTTCCTTATTGCGTGTATTTTGTAAGGCCTAGATGCTGCCACGCTCGTAGGCTCTTTCTTGAGCATCTTGAACAGCTGCACTATTGGTGTTGTGTACATTTCATTTGCACAGGTGCATAATCGTAGAAGCTGCCGCAACATATTATTGTGCACACTGTTTGCAAGCAGGCATGCGAAGCAGTCAAATTGCTTTGCTTTCTACGACTTCTTTGCATTACTTTACAGTTTGGTCGCTGTGCTGCTAACAGTTTTGTACTCCGAAGGAAATTCTTGCGCAAGTTTTTGCAGTTTCTCTGCGATTTGTGTTACGTATGCCAACGGGAATGCAGAGAACGTGCTGTAAAACAGAGCAATACGTTATATTTGCAAGACACCCTGTCATGAGAGTGTAAGGAACCCAGACACGTACAATAACGGTACGTATGTAGAGTGTGCTCGCAACGGTGCTTCCATTTAACCCCCCCTTTTTCTTCCCTCCCCAGATAAAAGACGTGCCAACTTTTGCACACACCTTTCAGACACTTTTGTGCAAAGCATGAAGGTGTTGAGCAGAGAAGAACGGAAAACAAAAGTTTGTATAGCTGTGTTTCCTGCTGTTGCGTGCAGTAGCACCGCCAAGCAAGGGGTAAATACCCGGCACGTTTTGCGACGACGACGAGCTATAAGCGCGGGGTCATATAGCGTCTCGTTGCAGTTACGATCTTTGGCATTGCCTAGCCGTTTCGCACAAACCTCACATTTGCATTACCAGACATATATATCGCGCTTGGCTTTCCAACACCCCTCCGAGGCCAAGCTGGCCACAGTGCCTGAACAGCCTAAAGCAGCAGCTGGAAGCCTGGAGAGCGCCAGTGTTTGCAGAACATGTGGGCCTGTATGAGGCACTGAAAACAATAGGATACGCGCAACTGAACAGCATGGAGGGGGGTTGGCAGTTTTGGAACAAGTATGCACGTTACCCGGAAGCCCCTCGCAACAACGAATGACCTCAAGCTTGTTCTGCGTGTTTACAAGCATCATGCTCTCTGAAATCCTCACGGGCCCGTTGTGTTAGTGCAATGTACAAGAGGGCCTCGGGCTCCGCCGCCACTTCCACAGGCTCGGACCGTTGGGGTCGAGGCTTGACTGTTCTTGATGACAGTCACCGACAGAGAGTACCAGTCACACTTTCAACTTGCACGATGCAAACGTAGTGTCATCGGCTCGTCGGAAAACGGCGGTCACGTCGCGCACGCCCAGTAGTGTCCGTCGTTTTCCACGAGCACGGATTCCGGCCAGCTGCCAAGCTGCCACTCCGGATAGCGGCACACGTAGTCGTCGCTGCCAGTGCGACCGGGCCGGACGATGGTCAGGGTGGTTGCCAGGGCGTAGCCCAACAGGTACAGTTCGGCCTGCACAGAGCGAGAGGAGGGAGGCCGAATTTGTTGGCAACCATGACATTTCCAAGCACCGAGCACAGTTCACGGTGGCAATTTCAGCACATCCTTTGAGTTGTGCTCGAGCCGCGTTATGCGGCAAGACGGAACACATGCAAAGCATTGTGTCCCTTTCTGCCCGCCTGTCTATCTTCAGCAGCCAGAAATTTTTGTAAAAATGATTGCAAAAATAAGTATTTTGGCCAGGTATCCTAACAAACGGCAATTGCAGCAATACATGTACCTAGTATTAGGGGTAGGCATTACCTTTCACCATATTGGGCCATACTGGAAAATTTTACAGGGTAGGTCATAAATGCCCAAATTTTCAACTTCCGCCTGGCCATTTCCTTGTGCAGGTACCTTCATCATGGCGAATGAATCAGAAGCCAGACGAGGAGTTTACGCAAAAACTTTAGCACGTTAAGCTACACCTCTTTTGGCTCACTGCCCTGTATTCTCACACGCATAACCTAAGGCACATAGAAACAGTAGCGATTTCGCCTTCCTCATTCAAACGGGAAAAAAATCCCAAACATGCTGACAGAGGAGGAAAAATGTGAGGCTTGAGTGCTTTTGCTAACGCTGGAAGCTGTTGCCACAGGTGGCACCTTTTTCAGGTCAACTTCAGTGTCCTTCCGGCGATGGCAGGATTCATATAGATCTCTGCGGCGTCTTTGGCCACCTGGTCTAGTGCTGTGCTGTGCTGAGGTCTGTGCTGAGCAGTGAGGCCTCCCACTGCTCCTCGCTCGTAATTTGTAATAAAATGGGGTGCTTTTTAAGAGTTTGAAGGGGTTTTCCTTCACAGGACCAAATCACATGCGGTAGGTCTGCGTATTTATGGCAAAGAGGGCATGGTTAGAGTACTTGTGAAATAATATCAATTGGCCACGTCTCCAAAACTGTGCGAACAAGTGGGATTGTGGTTACTCCCACTTCATTCAGACACCAACACGCAGTTACCTCCGGCACAGGTCGGTCCCTGCCGAGCCGACTGATGCGGTCCGCCAAGTGGCCCTCGGGCGACGTCGACGGCACTTGCGAGAACAGCACGGTCGCGAACATGGGGCAGGGGGCGTCACTGTCCCTCTGCAGCCGCCAGCAGCTCGAGCGCCGACTTGAGCATGACAATCTTGATGGCCTCGACCACCTTGGCGTCCAACACGGGGTCCGCGTTGAGCCGGCTCGCCAGCAACTGACTCGGGGTTGGCCGTCACCCGCAGCTGGTCCTCCTTTGGCAGGGCAGGAAGGCAAGGCGGGGGCGGATTTATTAAAGAGGCCATGCAGTGAAAACACAAGTTTGGTTCATTCATAAGAGTGCCTCGTTAAAATCATACTGACACCACTTTTAACGCACACTTTGCTCAAATAAGCTACATAATTAGGAACAGGGAATGGCCATGCGACCCACTGGCTCATTTCCCGCAACATAATCTATGATGTCATACCAGCCAGCTCTGCAATTGGCTGAGGCCGGCAAAAGCAAACGCAAATTAGGCAGGGCTGATAAGCTTGCCGAACGAGCTATTGGAGCTTAAATGTAATGCATATTCATTTTACAGCAGCAAGAATGGTGGGGTAAACAATGAAAGTTACGAAATTACACATAAACATAGAAGTACCGATGTGCACTGCTGTTGGTACTGGTCACACTATGCTTGCTTTAGCTGCACAGCAGTCCTGGTCAATTGGTGAAAGTGTTGTTGTCTAAAATGACCCTGTTTGTCGAGCATACCCCATGTTTCACAAAACGATTACTTTCTACCGCAACAAAAACAAGCCAGGAGCAAATACGGTCAAAAACAAAGTAACGGTGGACAGTGGTCCGTGGCTGAGTATGGTAGCGCCATCTGGGAGGACTGATGGCAAGCAAGGCTGCAAAGCCGAATGACGCAGAGGAAGTTTGTTTGAATACGTGCACTTATGACTTCATTGCTGAATTGCTGACATCACAAAAACACACGATTTGGTGGGAGAATCAAAATTTTAACATAAACTGATTAATTTCTCAGTGAATACGGCGTTATTTGCTGCCGGACAAGCGCTGGGGGCATTATAAGACTCGAAACATTTCGAAAAGAACAAACTTGTATTTTGTCTGCATGGCCCCTAATTAAGAGATTCCAGCAGTGTTAAGAGATTCCAGCAGTGTTTGAACACACAAAACAAAGCAGTGATGCAGGAGCACGGATTCTAATTTCCCAGCTGCAAAAAGCATGTTGTACACCTCTTCTGGTTCTGCGAGGAAACCTTTGTCCATGTAATGGCAGCAAAGAGTGCTTAAAACTTCTTGTATTTCAATTTTGAAATTATTTTGGGGAAACACTTTAAAGGAGCCATGAAGATAAAATACAAGTTTGGTTCACGAGAAAGACTGATTCGTCCCAATAACAATGATATTTATTTATATCAAACAAATAATGGAGATGTAAGGTAAACAGACAAAACAGTGGGAACAACCCAGAAACTTTCCGGTAAAATCTCTGAGCATTGCAAAATCTTGTTAAAATGTACAGTGCTGAAGTTTTCAAGTTAATCACAAAGTAAAGGGACAAATAGAACGGTTTATCTGCTAACTACCATGTTCCGATGCCAACTAGCCCAACACCAAGCCTCACTGCAGAATTGTTTTGGTAAATGGCAGCTGCCGACCTAACCAATGCCAAGAAATCTGACACGTAGTGGGGCCTCCAGATTAGGCAGATCATATTACTTGAATGCCAACGTGCAGTTGGCATTGAACTGCTATCTTCTGCAGTGTCATAACCATGGTGCTAGAAAGTATAAAAAGACAATTACTCGGGCAACTGAACCAGGATTTAATCAAGACTCCAATTACCATATGGAGCAAGTAGGGCCCTATCCCTTTGGTCCGCACTACGGCCCTCCAGGACGACACTCACCAGGTCCTGGAGAGATGACAGGCAATCCCAGAAGCCTTGCAGGCTCTGGGTGTACCGCAGCCTCCGATGGAAGGTCCACTTCTCAAGCCAGGGCTTGGACTCTGAGTCGTGGAACCTCTGCAATGCCAGCGTGCCCACACTTAGTTGCTGCTTCTCGCTTCCTGAAGTAGGATTCATCAGTTTCTTTCCATTGGCTTTACACGCAACTTGTGGGTACAAGTATTGTGTACACCAGGAAAAGCAACACTGCATTTTTAAAGTGCTACAGGCTGGGTATCCCGCAAGCTCGTCTGTTCTGAAGAGAACCTATACAAGTTGGGCATTTGTACAAGTTGCGAGTCTCTGACGGCACGTGCGATAAAATCTGAGCCCAAACTCTACATGTGTGATCGTGCGATGTTGTCTAGCTCAGAAAAGAGATGACTGCATACAATGAACTTCCCTTTTAAACGTGCTTCGCAAAGTCCTGCCTCACAAGAGCGAGTGGCACCGATGATCGTTGTGGCGTGCATATATAATAAACAAAATGTGGCCACTTGTCTTGCTTTCTTTCACACTAACTGTACGAGACTTAAAAAATGATTGCTTGTGGGGTTTAACGCACCGACGCTACGCAGGCGATGAGGCGCGCCGTAGTGGAGAGCTCCAGATTAATTTTGACTACCTGGGGATCTCTAACGTGCGCCGAAATCTCGAACACACAAGCGTTTTCACTTTTTGCCTCCATCAGAAAAGCGGCCGCCATAGTCGGGAATCGAATCCGCGTCCTTGTGCTCAGCAGCACAATGCCTTAGCCACTGCAGCGAGTACTTAAAAAAAAATTATGCATATAAAGGTTGCACCGCTCTAAAAAACATGCTGTAAATAAAATGCTCCTCCTCGGAGTTAAATTTGCTCTTGGAATTGGCAACTCTGCTGAATTACACTGTGCCTCATTACGATTGATTGATTAATTGTACAGTTGAACACGGATATATCGAACACGGATATATCGAATTATTGTCTATATCGAACAGTGCGAACATCCCCTTGAAAATCCCATGCAAAAGTATAGGACTGTTGTGCGCGTGTATCGAACTCCTGATCACGGGCAAATTCGATATATCGAATTCCGCGCCGAAGGTGCCCCTGAAAGTTTGCTTCCTCTGATGGGGTGGAGTTGGTGATAATGTTGACTCATCGCAGGAGCTGCCCGGCTTGGTGAGACAGAGGCGGCGTCAGCGGCATTATGTCGCTTCGATGGCCTTCAACAACTGTTTTCACGCTAACACGAGGGGCAGCTCCATGATAGCTAAAACGCGGATAGTGGTTGGGGCGAAAGGACATAAAGGAACAAAAGAAATTGACCGGAGGCACTCTTTTTCTGTGATTGAGCTGTTTGGTGGCTCGTGCAGGGGGACCGATGCGGCGTTGTATGTTTGTTTTGCCCAAGGCATTCATTTCGGAGCAACGAAGGCGGGAATTCGTCGGGCGCAGGCTGCTGAAAAGATGTTGGTTGAAAAGGCGTTCGGAATTCCTCGCAGTAGTTTTGAGGGCGATCCACGCATCAATGTTGACGTAAAGGTGAATGCAGCACAACCTGCCCCGGCTATTCAGGAGCGTGTCCGGGGCAAAGCGACTTCGTTGCACGCCTCCAGATGGGGGAGGTGTTCGGTTCGGATACTGAAGATAACGGCACTCAGTGCCTGACAACGTTCCCAACCGCCTACTGCAGCCGAGGTTCCGTCAGCGTTATTCGCCTCTGTTGTGGCGCAGTGTACAGCGTTGATTTTATCTATTATGCGTGTTTGTAATCTTGAAGACAATTTGGCAACCTTTACGACGCAGAAGAAAAAAACAAGCGAACCACAAAGACATTTTAGTGATAAATAAAGTGCGGTGGTCATCATGCTGCGGTTCGGAGTTTCCGTGATTTGAGGGTTAAAACTGTAAACTACCGTTTTCCACGACTTCAGAAAACTCTCAGTGATGTGCGGATTTGTCAGATAATCTTCAGATAGGCGTATTTTATATATCGAATTATCGATATATCGAATTTTTTTCCGATCCCGTTGGAGTTCGATATATCCGTGTTCGACTGTATAGGGTTTAACGCACCAACGCAATGTAGGCAATGAGGAGCACCACAGTGGAAGGCTCCGGATTAATTTTTGCTGCCTGGGGATCTTGCCGTGCGCAGTGCTGCATTACGAGCCAGTGGTAATACCTGGTAAACTCCGTTGGCCCCCCTCTGTCCAGCGAGGATGGATCCACCCGTGGCCAGAATCTGGAAGCCGGCTGCTCGGATGGCGGCGTAACCGTCGTTGCGAACCCTTCGCAGCGACCTGACGTCCAGACCAGACAACACTGCTGCGAGGCTCTGAAGATGCAGAGGAGAGGGGACGAGAACAAACTGGAGTTGCAGCACAATTGCCGTTGCATTAAACAGCTGCTAGAGACAAGAGTTCTAGCAGTTTTTACACCAGAAAGGTATTGGCAAAGCTTTCCGTCTACACAACGTTAACGGTTATCACTGGAACATTTCGGCGGCATGGTACATGCGCGTCGGATGTTACAATCGAGCGTTTAAATTGAGTGTTTTTGTAGCTTTTCTTCATGCCTCTCTCTCTTTTTACCGCCACAAACAGTCCCTATGACGGTGCCCAGACCTGTGCATCCATCAGCAACCTGTCAGTCATGTAGATCACGTGACAAAGGCAACCATTGTGAGCGAGTTGCACATGCCGACAAGAGACTAAATAAATCAAAATAAATGCAGCCCCCATACGAGGAGAGAAAGTGATTAAAAAACGGTGGTTAAGCGGTAACCTTGAGAGAAGGGATAATAACTGTACTACACGAGCGTTTGAAAGGACATTTCAGTCAAATGACCTTCGAAAGTTCAAATGCCTTTCAAACTGGAAGGAGCTCCAATCTACATGACAATTCCCAAAGGCAGTTGAAAGTGTCCGCATTCACCCGCCATGTTTTGGTGTCGCCACTGCTGCTGCCCTGTTTTGTTACGACAAAAATTTAATCATTAAGTTAAAATTAGGGGTGTGCGAATAGTGAAATTTTATCTCGAATCGAATTCGAATCGAATAGTGTCGAATAGTGGACAAAAATATCGAATATCGAATACCAAAGCTTTTATTTGGAAGAACAAGTAGGTTGGACACTAACAAACACATGCTCATGTCCTTGAGCTCTAAATAGTAAATACACTAAAAGGAATTAAAGAAATCACAAACTGTCATGTTAAAAGTATTACAAATTCTCCAAATCTCCAAGTAGTGAACGTGGTGTTTGCTCTTCAAGTAATTCAAGAGCGGGCTTGTCGTGCTTGCCGGCGTCTTGAGCCCGGAGCCGCATTTCTTGCAGATGGCAGAGGACGGACTTGCCTTCTCAAAAAACTACCAAATTACGCTTCTTTTTTCACCGTGGCTATTCATGCTGAATGGCACGGCACGCGGACGTTACACAGGAGGATAATCATGGGCGTGCGACGACCATGGTATAGTGCCTAGAATATATTCTAGGCACTATAACCATGGTGACGACGGCGACGACCGTCAGATTGGCTATGGATAGGAGTCAAGAAAGGGTCTAGAACGGGTGATGATAGTGCGTTACAGCAAGGCCAAAATTACAGAAATTTAACAAGACCATAATTATACGCTATTTTGCGGCTGCACAGTCGTGTGATAAAATTAATTAACAAAAGAAAAATGATATTTTACGGCCGACTATCAGGGGGGAAGAGTCAGTGTCATCGCCATCACAAAATGGCGTCGTCGTAGTAATTTGTTTTGTCCCGAGTGGAACGCATCATATTTGTTTTCAATGACGTGAAAAAACGGCAACGCACCTCATTATTACAAAAACCCGTATGTGAGGAACGTTTTCTGCACGCTAAAGACTGCTGTGTCGCTCCTTGTTTCTGTGTATGACAGTGACGCAAAACAATCGAGGAACTATTTAATTACATGTCGGCAATGAAGTCTCTGCGGGCAAAAAGGAGGAATATGTCCAAACCTCAAATACAACTTTCCTGGCCGAAAACGGGTCGCTGGCAATTGTTTGACCAACACCTTTCGACGTTAGGGTCAGTAAGGGCCACACTAATCTAGCCGCAACTTTGGCAGCGTTCGGAATATTCGTCACGTCGAATTATTCGAAAGTCCGAATGCTGGGTATTCGAAAGTCGAATCGAATTATTCGGGCAAGAAATATTCGATTCGAATTCGATAATCGAATATTCGCACACCCCTAGTTAAAATGAAGAAAAAAAAGTAGTGATCAAATTGAAAACCTACAAGCGCGCATAAAACATACGCTGACAGCCAGTTTTTTTTTCTTCTTTGCAGCACCGGTGTTGAGGGCACCAAGTTACCTTGTGATCGTAGAGCGAGTGATAGAAAACAAAAACAAGTGAGAAATTACGAAGATCGTGTACTTTAAGCCCCAATTTTCACTTGTAAAAAATTGTTGTTGTAATTACGGCATGCAGACACTACTCCCAAGAGTACGACCATTCACGATTCAAAGGCCTCTGAGAATGCAAAGGTCGTTAGTGGTGCTCCTTTGACTCAAATGGCATTTGAACCAAAGGCCTTTGAAAACGTCGTGTAGCAGCTCAAAAGTGCCATTTGAGTCAAATGACGTTATACTCAAAGGCCTTTGAAATGTACGTGTAGCATGGGTATAACACACACAGATTGCCCAAAAAGCTTACAGCGAACCCACGTACTTACAGGCCGAGAGTCTTCACAACAACTGCCATTTTACCTTCAGCAATTTAAACGAAGACGTCAACTCATCAATGCAAATTACGTGAAGCAGTGCTGCGCACCATTTGATAGATTAAAAGTGCATTATCACAGCACTGAAAGGCAAGTTTAGTGCAAGTTACACTCGGCATTCTCAAAATACTGGCCCTGGACCGTCCGCGAGCAGTTAAAAGTACCGCCTTCATACCAGAACCTCCGTATGAATACAAGAGAAAAATTGAGCTCTGAATGGCATCCTGGGCAGACCATGGACGGTCTGGGACTACTAAATCAAGGAGACTTATTGTGGCAAGCGAATCGTTGCACGCATGATTTTGGGTTGGACGACTGGTTCAAAATCAAATCAGTGCATGATGTACTGGAGTTACACCGATTACTGTATGACATTCCGTTGTGAAGAGCAAATTTTAGGCTAGCAGAAGATATGCAACATGTATTTCACCAACGTAACAATTACACCCTGCGCAGGTAGCGCCTTTGCATATAAAAGTGCAACGACTAACCGGATGCTACACACAATAAACTACACTGAAATGTCTAATTTTCTTTTTCATGGTGCTGCTGATAACTGTATACTGCTGGCAATTTCAAAAGCACTTTCATGGCAACCCTAATTCCTGGTGCCATTATAAGAGAGCCACTCATAACTATTCAGGAAACCGATTCCCGTTGACATAAAAAATATCAAGTTGGGATGTGCCAATCACAAAATATGTTAAAAGCAGCATACAGTTATTTGTATAAGGTGCCCTCTGATACACCACAGCAACTATGCACTGCTATTTGCTAGAATAACTGAAAAATGTCAGGTACATGCTGAAGCTTACGCCTAATGTTACACTTTGAGGTCTTATGTTGTGAACTGGCACTAGTAGCTTGAAGTACAATCAGTTCTTTTTCAAATGTGTACAGTTGACAATCACTACACATCAAAGCACGATGCTGGCCTAATGTTCTATGTTTAGGCTTAACGTTGGGTAACCTAGACATTTAACCTAGAGACATGCCAAACAATGGAAAACTCGTACGTTACACTGCAGGTACCAATTGACAAGGTTAGAGCTAGAAATATGATGCTAAGTCTAATGTCGGGTTGTCGCATGCTTGCATTGCCCTCTAAGTGCTGCATGTCAACATTTGCGCACACGACTTAAAAACCAGAAGATACGGGAGGCCGTACATATGAGGCTTTGCTAAACATGCTTTATGAGCTTCTCGTTAAACAGAGAGGTTATCTAATAGCGGTTTTGGTCTGCCTTTGATAACGCACAAGATGATGCAACGAAACACACGCTACCTTTTCAGCGCCATCAGAGCGTCCGTGCCTGTTCTTGTGACACAAGCCAAGGATATAGTCCGCCAGGGAGACCCTGTCTTCAACACTAAACAAACGGTCCGTCATCAGACTCAGATTCCGACACTGTGTGGTCCCTCCGCACATCCATCAGATCATTTCCATTGGTGTCCATAGAAGCGTCCCTGTCGCTGCTCGCCGCAAATGAAGCAAACTCCGACGCACTGCTCGGACTTGGAGTGTTCTCCTCCGGCACCGTGGTCATCTTGTTCAAAGGAATGGGCTCATGCTTCGTGGGCCCCAACGCGACGGCACAGTCCCGCTCCGACTCCGGCAGCGACTGGTCCACCGGCAGAGTCTGGCTCCGCACCAGCTGCCGCTTCCACGACTCCGACTCCGTGTAGAGGATCCGCTGGATCTGTTCCCGAAGCGTACCCGCCGAGCCCTGGATGTTGCCACTGCTGTGCCGACGGACCACACCAAGCACGCCCTGAGGCGGTCCGACGTCGCCGGTCTCGGAGAGCTCGCTGAGCCCGCCAAAGTCCGTTGAGTCCGACCCGCGGCGCTCTTCCAGCCGTTTCGACAGGTTTAGAGAGTCCCACTCCACGCTGGGCCCCGAAGATTCTTTCGCCAGCTTCTCGCTGTCCGACTCCAGCGAGTTGCCGAAGTCGCTGCCGCTGTCCAGGTGGTCGCTCGCGTTGTGGACGCTTCCGCGACGCTGGGCGCCGGCCTTGGTGGAGTCGTCCAGCACGACGTCGTAGTTCTGCGGCAGCTTCTGGAACACGCGGAGGCTGACCAAATCGGCGTCGAGGTCGAGCAGCTCCTGCTTGGTGTCGTGCAGGATGGTCTCGATCTTGTCGATCGTCTCGAATGCCTCACAGGGGACGCGGTGGGGCGCCTGCGCCTGCTCGAAGATGCTCAAGTCCGATGCCTCGCTGTCTGCGGAAAGCTGCCGCGAGTGGGAGTTGCGGAGCCGCAGCAAGGCCGAGTCCGAGACCATGCCGCCGTTGCCGCCGACGGAGAACTCGTCCGTCTCTTCGTCCTGGCTGTCGGCGACACGCGACGAGATCAGTTCCTCCGTGCGCCGGTTCCGCTCGCTCAGCGAGCCGATGCTGAAGTTAGCGAGCAGGGAGACGGTGTCGTTGGTGGCCCACGGAGTCGTGGACTCGCCTCCGCCCTCGTACGAGAGCGAGTCCAGCAGGCCTTCGGGGTCCTGGGAGATGGAGTCGTCGGAGAGTGGCACTCGGTCTTCGTTGTTGTTGTTGTTGTGCTTCTTGATCGATGATGCAAAGTCACCCGAACCGCTGCCCGCTTTCGGAGGCGAGGCTGCCTTTGGGTTGGACTTGTTCTGGCGTGCAGGCCGGTTCTCTTCTAATTTTGTTTTCCTGTCAGAATGAAACAGTGTGCTCTTTTTAGGATAGAAAATTTTGGCCAAAGCAAAAGTAAATACAGTCCAGCCCGCTTGTAACAAACACATAGGGAAACGCAAAACAGCTCGTTATATCTGTTTTTCGCTATATCTGGACATAAAATCTATGTATACATATGGTAACGGGAAACAAAGATTTGTTCGTTATAGCCAGGATTTCGTTAAAACCGGGTCGTTATATCTGTTTTTCGCTATATCTGGACATAAAATCTATGTATACATATGGTAACGGGAAACAAAGATTTGTTCGTTATAGCCAGGATTTCGTTAAAACCGGGTTCGCTGTAAGTGGGCTACACTGCACTTGTTTTCCAAGACAGTTTTGTGCTGCCGCTCAAGCTTTTAGAAAACAAAGCGTCGCCCCAAGTACTGCACGGGTATGTGACAATGAAGCTACTCTCAACTGCACAAAAATTTTCCAGCGCTGTGCCTTTTTTTAGCTTTTTGTTCAAAACTTCTAGTGTGAACATGTCTGCTTTGCGACCTGCTGCACACATCGAGTGGACCTGTTCCCTTATACCCCTGTCACATGGGCACTTTCAATTGCGATTGAAGCGAATTGCGATCAAGTTTTCGAGCGCGCTCGACACACTGCCACTCCTACACGGCACATTACAATCGCGATCGAGAAGTTGCACTGGTTGCACTAGTGTATGCCAGATGGCGCTAAAAATGTACTTGTGGCCGGCGTCTGGTAACTTCGCGCGGTCGTAGGGATACGTAACTATGTAAATGTTACCACACACTTATTTGGGTCAAGTTATTTGACACAATTTGTGGCGTTACTTGGAGTGGTCACCTTCCGTGCCATTACTGAGCGCGGACGAGAGTATCGCCGCTCCTGTTCGATCGCGCTTGGAAGCCTCAATGGAACTAGGATTGAGTTTGAGTGGGATCGGGCTCACTCGCGATTGGAACTGCCGTGTAGCAGCGCCCGATCCGGATTGAGCTCGATCGCAACTGAAAGTGCCCGTGTGACAGTGGTATCAGCTGCACATACATGCTCGAAAAAGCACAAAGTGTGCTCACTGTACAGTACACATCTACGCACAACCATGTGCATGTGCACAGTGTGCATTCATAGAAGTGCGGCTTTCCCTCCCTCCATCTCCCAAGTGCCTTTTCCATTTTGTCCTCCCATTTCCATTTTGTCTTGGGATTATTTTCCGGACTAGCATTTCGTATTTACCTACTTTCACGATTTAATTGCTCCTATACTTCCTTCACCTCCATGCTCCCTCAAACACACTACCGCTCAGCACTGCCTCTAGCGTCACGAACTGCGAAAGTGCTACTTCTGGCAAATAGTATTTGCCACTTCGTACATTAGAAACAACCATGCCGTAAAAAGAAGAGTGCAATGGTGCTACTTTGGACTACGGCTCCCGGCTGCTTCATACATTCCCAACCAACGCAACCCCGGTGAACGGCCCACACCCACCTGTTGCGATGGTGCAAGCCGCCACCGCCGCTGTGGCCCTTCCGCGCGATGTTGAGCGGCGTCGACGACTTGGGCAGCGAGCCTCCCTCGAAGCGCACGTCCCCCGACTGGTTGTCGAAGCGCACGGGCTCGTACGGGTTGCTCGACGTCACCCCCATGTCCCAGATGTCCTCGTCGCTCAGGAAGCCGCCGCCGCAGCTTGAGCTGCCGTCCTGCAAGCCACAGCCAAGCCAAGTCCAATCCCAAGTATATAAAAACGGGAGAACGGGGGAATGTTGGAAATCGAGCTGGTTGGGACCTCGCTAAGTGCACCAGATATAGTCATGCCATGACTGTCCAGTGTGGAGCTGGACCATCTTCCCGAAAAATCCAATTTTCCCAACGTTCCCGCACACTAATTTTTGGCAATCCTTCGGAATGACATAATGCCTCCCACCCATTAAGGTTTCTAGACTCATCTTGCACTCAACATTGGTTAATTCCATTTCTCCCAATTTAATAAGACCTGCCGGTCCCCTAAATGGTATATCAATTCCCAGTTGCCCAGGTAGGGTCAAATTATTCAGGGTCACTTTTATCATACCAAAGGGACATGAGTGCACTCCACTGAACAAATCATGCAGGATAAATAAATAAATAATAAAAAAAAGGTTAGCAGTGCTGAAGCATGCTGCGAGGGCAAAGGAAGGGAGTGCGTAAACGAAATCATACACATACACATTTTTTCTCAGCTTGGGCATGCTCAGTCACAGGCTTGGGCTGAAAAAAGCAAGGGGGCACACAAAGCAGGGCGTTGCGCTAAATGCGAACAAGGCAAACAAAAAACTACAAACACTACAAAGCATATCACTACAATGGCGGACCAATTATAATTTGGTAGCACAAATCGTTTAGCCTAGTTAAGGCAGAAGAAAAAAAAAAAAAAGAAACAGCACAAGACTGAAACCTTAAGCACAGGCGGCAGCCACGGGCAACTTATACAATCACCCATCCCACGCTATGATAGAATGATGAAAGGGGAATTTTTCGAGGATCTATCCCAAGGCGCAATTGTGTCTCTAAAGATACTTGTTCTTAAGGGTTTTTTTTTTTCCCATCCTTCTCGAACAAAGGCCGATGCTACGCACTTGGGAGGTTAACTAGCTGAGACAATGCTCTCGACAGCTTGCACGTCGAAAACAGATGGGATTTTGGAAAAACACTTTCGTCTCAATCTTGTTCTCTTCTTGCTGCTTTTCACACAACTTTGGCTACTCCATGCCTATGTACACATGTATCCACCTTTTGCAACGCACACTTTTTGAGGAGACGAAAGCACGCAAGCAGCTGCACTAGATTTCTAAAGGCATAAGCTACCAAAAGAAAGCACAGCACATGAGAGCGCTTTCTGGCAATGAAATACGTGCAGCAAAAGCAAAGGGCAGGGAACAGCTCAACACAGGCCAAGAGGGTTGGGACACACTCACAATATCTCCGAATGATGCCTGGCTGGTGTCCTGAAGCGATGACTCCGTGATATCAGATTCATTGTCGCTTTCTAGACAGCGTTCCTGGGTTGAGGGGAGGGGTGTAACAGTTTAGGACGTTACTTTTCGTAAAGAATACTCGCATGCCACCCACAACGTGCAGAATAGCAGCCTCCTTTAAATATACATGCAGTTATAAACCTACTCCGAGGCCATGGCAATGGTTGACATTCTATGCACTGACGAAAGGACAAAAACAAAACGGCTTTTCTTGCTTGTGTCTGCCAAATCTCGCATAAACTCGGCTATCACGCGACAAATCCTGGAAGGAAGTGTTTTTCTCTTGTTCTCTCTCCCTGTCCTACTGAGTCTATGGAAACACCAAATGGCCCGGACTTCCCTATGGTGGAACGAGAACCTTGCGCCTACCGCTGCAGCGAAATTTAAAGGGACACTGAAGTGAATTTGTCAAGCTCCCGTTTTTGCTTGCACTGTGTAGACTGGCTCAAATTAGCACACTTTTCATCGTTTTTACGATTGACAAATCGGTAATTAATTTACAAAGCGTGAAAGAAGAAAAACTGCCATGCGCGGTTTGCGGCGGCCGCACCAACTAAAGCTGTGACGTTAGGAGGAGCGGGCATCGTGATTGGACGATGCCCAACGTGAGCAACCAAACAGTTTCGGTTTCGGTTCTTTAAAACACAACCGGTGGGCGTTGTTGGATGGGCATTCTCAATGACTCGGTAATCATTGTACCGCGCTTCTGCCATGTTGTCAGCTGTAAAAATGCATAAAGATAAGCCTTCTAGGACGGCTTGGAATCGTAGCATTCACTAGCCGAAACCTACGCAGGTGCATGAACGCCCTCCGCGTACCCGTAGACGCCCCCAAGTGTCATGCGCTTTTCCCCCATAATTGGAGCTTGCCTCCCTCATGCCTGTATCGTAAAAGCGTGTTCGCACCAGGCCAAGGGTCTGTTCATTCTGGCCTGTGCCCACTGCCTGCAAGCAGTCGGTGCTTATGGCAACAGCACGCCAACGAGAACTCGCTTACGCGCCATGCATGTGCCAGCCTGCGCGCGTTTTGTGAACTAGTTCGTGTAGCCATGAACGTTGCGGCCAAAAAAAAGGTGAACTCAATATAGAAAACATCGGCGGAAAACAAAAAAGTTAACTTACAAAAAAAAAAAAAAAAAAAAAAAGCACGTACCCGCGGGGATTCGAACTCGTGACTTGCAAAACATTTACGGTGACATACCCAGCTTCCCAGACTACTGAGCCACGGAGCGGGACGCGAAGGCCTTGCTAATATAGGGTATATATTGTACAACCGGTTTACACTTTTATTTAGTTTTGGGCATTTCAAGCAGCTTAGGTGACTATTTGTTGTACTGCGATCGTGCAGTAAGCGTCGCCCGAGTTTCCACAGTAGCTCACGTCTAGCAATTGCATTTCGTAGACGGAAAAGCGTTCGCAGATGCGTAGTCGTGCTGCTGACCGCTGTGCTTGTTCGCCCAGCACAAAAAAGTGCTTCCCGCGCCCTAGTTTTACGCTGTACGGTAGAAATATCAGTCGATTTTATTTCCTTAGTACCTATATTGACTTCGCTGACTCTTCTCCCGCCTTCAAGAGGACTTATATTTTCCTACTGGCGTACCAGTCAGCGAAGCGTCGCATGTGCGCTTGTGCGGCACTTGTGTGAAGCGAACTTGACTTGGAGCTAGATACAGTGTACAAACAAACCAAGTAAAGAAAGGCACATTCTTCCATTCACAACCGTGTCCTGGCTTCGTTTCAACTAAGCGAACGAATTGCGACCAAGCAATTTTTTTTTAACCTCCTTGATTGCGACGACCCGCCGGCGGCCGGCGGACGAAACGCTGGGCCGACTGACTCTGTCGGCCGGGGAGCCGTGCAGTAGCGCAGCCGTGGCGCAGCCAATTGCCAGCTCATCCCCTCCTGACGTCACACGAAAACGCCACAGAAAATGGGCGAGCGTAAAGAGAGGAGGACAGCATTTTCGAATTAGTTTTTCTACTAAATAAAATCGCGTAAACGCGCCTAGAGTGGTCGAAACATGGCCTGGGGACTCCGGACTACAATTTGCGCTAGTAATCCCGCAATGTTTACATATCACTTCAGTGTCCCTTTAAGCCTCTCCTGACCACAGCAAAACCCATCAACGGTTATTTTGAATGTTAGTGTGTTAGCTGCTATTCCATTACGCAGAGATCAATAACAACCCTGCCATGTGAGTTGCTAACTGCCCAGTCTAGAAGAACTTGCAGTTATCTAAAAAAAGGCCTGGCTTTGGATGAAGTACTGCTAGTAGTTTGTGAATGCGCACACCAAGTCGGCAGTCAGAGAACCATTTGCTCAAAAAAAATTTCCAAGAAAAGCTGCTAGCAAGGAAGCAAATGCAGCACATCAGACAGTCAATGCCACATCCAACTCCATCCTGTCTGCAGCGGACTTGGCATTCTGGTTCAAACAACCCCACTTCCCAGGTACTACACTCAATTACAACAGGTGAAGGGAGTCAGCCTGTTTCTTGCTGCCCTCTGCTAACAGTAACTGCAGCAGAGCTCCGAGATCTGTGCTGTCTGAAGAGGCCCGCTAACAGCCCTGAGCAGAAGAAAATAGGTTGTATTATGTTGTCTGCTTCCCACTAATGGGAGCATACGACACAAGTTTTCTTCAATTTACCATTTTTTTTTGTGTCCCGCAGTGTTTCTATTGTGAGAGCAGTGCCGGACTGCCCACAGGCCAATAAGAGAGTCCAACAAACACCGCCGTCAAGGAACATAGTCCCCCGTGCACCTGCAGCCGCCATTGGCTGCTGTCCCCCCATCCACCCTTCCTATTGGTCAATGCACGCTGTAGCTTCCCCAGAGCCTGTCAAACGGAGCAAAGCCCCAGCCCACCTGAATGCCTCCACCATGTCGGCCGTCCGAAATCCAGTTGCGCACATGCGCCTTCCGCAGAGACGCAGTCTCCCGCTTGGACTTCTTGCGCTTCCGGAACCGCTGCCGCAGCTGGCAGTAGAGCTTGTAGCAGACGAAGGAGCCGACGCCCAGGAGGAGGATGACGCTAGTGGTGCGGACTGCGGAGGGGGGGAGGGCGAAAAACAGATTGGAGTTCTACTAGAGTTCTACAATAGTTCTACCTCTATCAGAACACCCAAAAGGTTCTGAGCACAGCAACCCATCGACAAATTGAAAGCTCCGCGACTGCTGACAGGCAGCATCAAAGCAACCATACAGGCAACAAATTTAAGTCACGTGAGCATGGGCTGGCAATAACTTTGCTTTTGAAGGTGTTGCAGGTGCAGCAAACCCGTATGTCACCCAAGCATGCACTAGCTTTAACTCTGCTCTTTAAACCAACTTCAGAGGTTCCAAGCATTTGGGGGAACGGATTGCAGTATTCTGAAAAGTGAATAAGTTGTATGCAAGTGAAGTGTTGCCTTGTGAAGGCTGCTTTGGAGGCATACAAGTTGAACACCCTTAACCTCCTGCTTACATATTCAAGCTCTTCACGAGCCAAAACGGAGCTTACACTGCGAGGCCCACCAAAGTGGAAATGTTCAAGTTAACTCTCGCCATTTAAAACAAGAAATAAACGCTGTATACAGAGACATTTTTGTGTTATCACTCCATCAAAAATACGGCCACATAAGCTGAGAGGGACTGTGACACCTGCAATTACTTTAGCCTCTGAAAACCATTAAGTGCACTGGTAAAATAGAAGCCTATTGCTGTTCCCTTGCATGGTTTGGAAACAGCGGTCAGAAATTCAGTTATGCACGACACATTCTAGGTACATCTATGTACAATTCTACGTACATCTAGAAGGTGAGCATGAACGATGCATTCCCAGCACAACATTTATGCTCACAGAGGGCATAGCAATTGATTACATTAGCTGTAAACTTAGTGAACGAGTAAGGAGGCTTACTGGATGAATGGGATGCTGACACAGATTTCATTGCAGCAGACAAGCCTATTGTTACAAGCCTATGCCACGTAGCGGGCGCTGAAGCCTCGTTTAAAGCCAACATAGGGCCATTGTTTTTTTAAATGCCTCACAAATTTGAACATTCTTTTGGTTGCAAGTAACAAGGAACCATGTTATCTGCACAGTAGCCCAATGCACATCTTTTTAGTCACATTTATGAACAAGCACGGATTTCTTTCCCATTCAGCCGGAAATTTGCACTTCTAGCGACGGAAAAAATAAGCCCATTTCTCACATAGTTGCTTTCCACTACACAATTCCGCAAAGGAAGGGAAGAAAGAGTACTGCAATACGTCAATGCGATTTTTTGGGGAATACGGCAACCTGAGGGCTCTTCCCACAGGTTGAATGAGCACATTTCTTCTTGACTAGAAATCCGATTGTGACATGCCAAAATGCACCCGCAAACTCGTGTTCAATAGCAGAATTCCCTACAAAAAAGCATTAGGTGTACAGCACAGAATACACGCAGCCGCAGCTAGCTGCAAAGTAGTAGTAGCTACCCGCTTGAATGCAGTGCGAGATGTTTCTAAGCACAGCCGTGTATCTGTGATGGTGCAGCAAACAACACGACAGAATGTATTGACTATAGATTGTTCAGGGGTGCAAATGAATTAGCCTTGATAATGTGTAAGCCACTGGTTCGAGGTGCCGTCTAACGAGACGCTTCTCACATAAATAATGCAGCAACTGTAGTGAAATGACGGATTGTGGCACCAGTACGATGAAAAGCAACACCCATTTTAATGAAACGCAAGATTGAAACACACACAGAAAAATAAAAACAGGTCTTTCCCGATCTTGCAAATTTTCCGTAAACGGCCACAATATAACTGCAGCCATGCCCCTTTCTTGGTTTCACACTGAGAAAAGAGCAGACTGTTTCAAAAAGAAACCTGCTTTGAATTTCCCTGCATTGCTTAGAATGTTCATTCAATGAGCTGCTAACTCGACCAATCACAACACTGTCAGTTAACGATTTTTTATCTACAAGCCCTGCACTACCCCAGCGTTGATTTAACGACAACTCTTCACCATCTTGCTGTGCTTCCATGCAATGCAACTGCAGGGGTATTGCTTAATATGTGCCGCCTGACCTGCCGTAAAGTTGATTTTGACAATGCCATTGTTTTATTGCGGTGACGCTGTTCAAGTAAGACAGTTCAACGAGTGTTTTTCCACACTGGGTGCTCCAGCTCAAAGGTCTTTCCGATGCTAAACGTTTAATCTTCAGGTCTAGGCTCTTATATGACCATCCCAACTGCCGACTTACGGCTATCTTAATGACAGGCGCCTTTGCAGCTGATTTCCCCCCAAGCAACAACAACGCCAGCTGGCAAGGTACTATTACTCGCTCGTACTTCCCAGAAGGTCACAAAACAACTTCGGTTCGTAGCAAACGACACTGCGGATGCCGGAACAAAATTGAATAATCGCTCACCATCAAAAAGGCGCGCTATATCCGAAAACTGAAAGCAGAGATGCATTCGGAGTGACTAGGCTGCACGGGCACTGAGGATTTGTTCTTTTTTCACAGCCTCGGATCGACGTTTTCCGTTGCCCGATTGAGAGAACGCTTACTTTCTTTCGTGCAACCACAACCTAGCGACGTTGACAGTACACGGTAAAGGGAAACGCAGCCGGCATCGACACGACCGAAACACGAGACTGCGCCCGAGGCCGGGGCACAACAACACGCAAAATGTGAGAGGCGACTGGCTAGGAGTATTGTGTGGCCGGCAAGGGATGTTCACGCTTGCTGCGGTTGCATCGCATTGCGCTGTCGACCTTTAAAAAAGGCCTCACTATTATACGTGACAGCCGAAATGGGCCGGCCAAATCTACCGAACAAAGGGACAGGCTGACTCATCGATGGCTCTAAGGCCACTTGGGGAATACAAAGACAAGATCCTCGACGCCTTTTTTTTTCGCCGCGGCGTCGGCCAGTCGCAGGACCGAGAAACGGTTCACGCTGGGAGAGAAATCGAGCCGCCGGTAACTGGGGAAGAATAGCCCATCCTTTTGGAAACTTACATTTGTGACAGCGGCGAAGGAACCGCTCCTTGGTCGGCGCTGCTGTTTTGAAAACAAAGCCGAGCGACCATTCTCCGCAGCGCTGTTGCTGCTGCCTCCCCGTCTGCTGCTGGAAACCGCTGCAGCTCTCCGTTCCTAGCGGAGGCAGCTGGCGGTCACGTGGTACGGGCGGCTCATTTACGAGAATACGTCAAGAGAGCAGGGTACGGAAATGACCGCCATTTTGTTTCTCTCGAGGCGCTCCTTTTCAACCCAGCGAGCGCGTTCAGCACACTGATATTCTAGCCACCATAACACTGATGCTGATTATACTGATAATTAGAGTTCCGTAACATTTAAAGCATGCTAAATAGCGACACGTATTTAGGCAAACCAGATACGGGTGAGAACAAAACTAACACCGGTGAAACTGGCCGTCAACAAATCGAAGGACGCTGCTCTGATAGTTATAAAAAAAAATGTTCGTCAAAACAGCTGTTTTCCCGAGCTTTGGTTCATACTTGCAACTTCCCATGTCGATGAATATTGACTATGCCGTTCTTGATTAATTTATTCGAATACTACGGCTGCCAGGAACCCGACACGCCGATTCACCGCCGCTAATGTACAATTTGCCGATCTCAATCAAATATAATGATGATGGTGGGCTAAGGTTCTGTTACGATGTATGTTCGAACAAACAAATAAAGGCGACAATTCGTCTTTCGTGGACGCGCAAGTCAAAACACGCAACGCCGCAGCTCTGCGGGGCATCCAACTTTCGCACCAGCGGTTGTCCGTACTCTGTGCACTACAGGTGTTTACACGGAGAAGGCGAACGCCAGGAAGCTAGTCGTCTGCTCGACTTTCTATTTCATCGTTTATTGACTCAGTTGCGGGTCAGCAGATTAGGCCGAAATCTCGCCACTCATTATCTCGCGGCACCCGCAAGATGAACGGGGGACAACAAATAGCTCCGAGAGACTGGGACGAAGATTAGCCAAAACAAGGCCCTTCTTTTATGAGTGTGCGGCGATGCATGCGACCGGCTTGGAACGAAGCCAACCCCCGGAAACCCGACCAAAAAAAAAGTGGGGGGGCAAACCTTTAAATTTAATGTTAAACAAACAAATGGGCCAAAAGGGTCTTTGTAGGAAAAAACACGAAGGCCCGGGGGTTTTGACCAGGGGTTGGTCCCCCTTGGATCATTTTAAAAACGGAAAGGCGAACCCAAAACAACCGTGACTTTTTTTTTCACTTTTAAACCCAAGGGGGTTCCGGGCCAAAACCGCCACTAACCGCCCCCGAAAATAAAGGGGGACCAAAACCCCGGGACTCAAGTTTCCCAAAAAAGGTTCAGGGGCGGCAAATAAAAATCCCCCTTAAAGAAAAACCCGGGGAAAAAGGAACAAACTTCCCTTTAAAAATGCGAAAAACCTTTTTCCAGGTTTTTCCGGACGGTTTAAAAAAAAAATTTTCCGCGGTGTCTTTCCAAGGGAATTTTTTAAAAAACAAATGGCCCAAAAACAACCGTCTAGTCAAAAACAAGGGTTTTTTGGGTTCCCCTGCCCCCCCATATTCAAAAAGCAAACCGGATAATTTCGGGGCGGAGAATTGGAAAACCTAATAAAAATTAATCCCAAGGGAAAAAAGAACAAAACGGAACCAGTTTGCAAAAATTTGGGCCCCTTTTTCCGGACGTTTTTCAAAAATACGGGGGCCCATTTTTTTTGAAAAATTTAAAAAAAGAAAAAGGCTCCCGGGAAAAAAACCAAAACCAGCCGTAAAAAACAAAACAAAAAAAAGAAAATTTCTTTGAAATTTAATTTACAACCCTCGGAAAACGTCCAAACCCACTAAAAAGGGGCACGATCCACGGGGGCTTAATGGGTTTTTCAGCATGTTTAATTGGCCCATTTTTTTTTAAAATAAAGGGGAAACCCCAAAATTGAAAAAAGTAGGCGCCCCCGGGGAAACCTCCCGTCCAGGTCCTCTGGGTTCCGAAGAAATAGACAAAAAAAGGGGGAAATCCGCCCATTTTGTTCCTTATTGCACCCGTGGAAATTTGCGCTGTGCCCTTCCAATCTTGTATTTCAAGGAAAAAATTGCCTTTTTGGGGGGGTTTTTCAAAAGCATTTGTTTTAAAACATTTGGTTTGGGGCCCCTTCCCAAACAAGGGCCTAACCTCGCCGGGGAAAGGGTTTTTTATCAAAAAAAAGATTTCGAATTTTCTGCTAAAAAGCCAGAGATTTAGGGTTCCACGGTGTCAAATTTAGTATTGGGTATTTTTCGAAAATTTAAAAATTTAAAATTGTCCAAAAAAAAATTCTCTCCGCTTTTTGGGTCCCAAAACGCCATTTTTTTGGGTTTAAAGGCCCTTCCAAACCGGGCCTAAACTGGGCCCCTTTTGGATAAAGGGGGGCCGGGAATCTTAGGCCCCAAATTACACAACAATCCCTTAAAAACTCCCAGAATATTTTTTCCCCTGCTTTTTAATTTAAAAAAACAGGAATTTTCGTAACCCCAGTTTTTGGGGTTTTGGTTTGCTTTAATTTAAGGGGCGAAAAACGCCACTAGGCAAAAATACCCGGGGCCCCGGGAAGTTTTCTCCGGGAAAAAAATTTTCACATTAAAATTTTTAAAGGGGGGCGCCAAAAAAACCCCGTAAAAAAAACCCGTTTTGTTTTCGGCCCCCAAATACAAAAAAGGGCCCGCCGCGGCCCAAAAAATCCGAAACAATTTAATATTTGTTGGGGCCCCCAACCCCTTTAGACGGGAATTTTTTTTTTAAAAATCCGGGGCCCAAATTTGTTTACCCCTCCCCAAACCGGCGCCCAAATTTTGGGGTTTTCCCCCGAAAAAGCAAAAAAAAAAATTTCGTTTTTAAAAACCCAACCTTTTCGAAAAAAAAAAAAAAATTTTTCGAAGTCTCAGGCATAAAAAAAATGCCCCCTTTCCGGGTTTCCATAAAACGGCTGAAACCTTGCATTGAAAAAAGGGGACAAACCTCCCCGGGGGAAAAAACATAAGAAAACACTGAAACGGGCCCGAGTTTAAAATTATGCATCCCCGCGGTTTTTTTCTTTGTTTAAAAAATTAAAATTTAAAATTGCGTTATTCTTGTTTTTTACCGGTTTTTCCCTTTAATGATTAAAACCCCGGCCTTTTTTTATAAAGGGGGCCCTGGTTTTTCAGGCACGTTTTAACCACAACCCTTCCCCCTTTCCAAGAAAAATTTAAAATAGGCCCCAAAAACCTTTTTAAACGGAAAAAAAAATTTTTATCCCCCCTTTTGTTTTTTTATGCGGGGGAAAAAGGGGAAAAGGGGCGAAAAACGGAAAAAAAAAATTTGCAAAACCTAGGGAAAAAAAAAAAAAGTTTTTGCAGCCACCCAAATAAAGTTTACCTAAAAACCCCGGTTTAATACCTTTTTTGGGGGCTACAAAGGACGAAAAGCGGGGGAGAACCCGAACTTCAAATTTAAAATTATTCCCAGGGTTTTTTTCGGCTTAAAATTTTTAAACTTATAAAATACGGCGGTTTTTCCAAATGTTAAAACCCCCGGCCCTTTTTTTATCGCGTTTTTACGTTGAAGGGAGAACCCAAAATTGGCCCCTTGGCGAAGGACTGGGGGAAAAACCCTTTTAAGGGAAAAGGTTTTACCCCCTTTTTGGGCTGGGGGGGAAAAGGGGGAAAAAAAACTGGTTTAAAATTCCTTTGGCCCCCAAGGAAATTGCCAAAACCCCCTTTTGCAGACCAATAAAGTTTTTGTTATCCCCTTTTTGGGGCTAAAAAACAAAAGGGGGGTTTCCCCGAACCTTTAAATTAAATTTTTTACTAAAACGACAAATTTAAAATTTTAAAAAAGGGTGTTTTCCCAAAGGAAAATTGTGGAAAATGGCATTTAAATTTAAAAAGGAGGACGGACAACGGGGGACTTTTGGTTCTCAAAGGTTTGGAAACCCTTTTGGGGGGAAAAGGGACCGGAAATGTTTAAAGGAAAAATTAAGGCTTTGAACCCAATTAAAATTTGGTTTTTTAGGCAAACCCCGGCTTTTCAAGGGCCCTTTGGAAAAAGTTTTTGCCAAAGGGGGACCCACTGCCAGGGGGAAAAGGCTTGGAAAATTGGTTTTGAGCGGGGCCGCCGATTTTGGAAAGGCCAAAACCTTTTGGAAAACCCGGTTTTCGGGAAAAATTTTGGGGCGAAAATTTGGAAGTTTTAGCTAACCCTTTTAAAGGTTGCTCATGAAAGGGGACACCCCTCGAAGCGGGCCCGGGAAAACTTGGTGGGGGGGCCCCCGGGGGGGCCTTTTGAAAAGGTTTTTTCCCCGAAAAGGAAACTTTTGAAACCAATTTCGGTATGTTCAAATTTACCCCGTGAAGGGCGCGGCCCGGGCCAGGAAACACCCGGGGCCGGTTTTAAAAGGCCCAGGGGAATTTTTAAACGTTGTCGTTCAAAGTAACCCGATTTAAGGGGCTTTCGCAGGCCAAAACGGGGTAGGGTGAAGGGGCGCAGGGGGAAACTTAACGTTGTCGCTAACACCCGAACCCAAAAGTTCCAAAATATGGGGAAATTTGTTTTAAGAACAGTCCCCCTTTTGAAACCAAAATGGCTACAGACACATTTCTGCCTGAGAGCGTTGCAAAATGCAAACGTTTATAGCTAAAGAAGATAAATTCAAGAAACAAACACTCGGTCAGTCCTTACGTATATAGCCTCCTTGCTTCACGCTCACTACAAAGAAAAAAGTTGACAAAAATTCGGGGATTTTTAATAGTCTCTGCGAATTTTAAGACTTCAAAGGTCTTGAAAACAAACTTTTCGAACTCAGGGGTTTTTAAGGTTTTCAAGGACTCGCATGAAACCTGTGTAACAATATACGTTCGGCAGCATACAACATAAACCAGAGTCCGTCATAAAACTGAACGAATACGGGGACACATATCGTTTCGCTCGGGCCGAGACAGCTTCTCTCTCGACCGACGTAGACACTGCCTGTTTCGGTCTCGCGCTCCATCAACCAGGCGAAGCTCTTTTGCATGGGCTCCGCCCACGTACAACAAGCGCACTTCTCATCAAGAATTAAAGAAAAGCAGGAAAGCCCAAGCTAGAGTCACGGTCCCTGAACTTCGTGGGAAATGGTTCGTTGGGGTGTGGAAACGTCCCTGGGTCGATCGCCGACGTGACGGGGCACGAACGGCGCCGCGGGGGGTCCAAAATGCAGCAACTTCGCAGTACCACACCGATGTTTTCCGCCGGTTACACGGGGCGTTTCAGTACAAAGACGAGCTCAGGCGCGAGTTTTAGGCAGCAACGTGTGTGCGTCGTTGACGTGGAAGTTGCAAGAACGCAAATCGTACTGTATAATTTTAAGCCTGTGGAAGGGTATGCATGCAGCCCTAAACTCACTCGCGGAATAATAACCCGGGTAACAGTACCCTTGAGATAATGTCGTTGTTCATTATCTCGCCTGTTTTTGTAGCTACTCATTATAATGAGCGTTTTAATTAAAAATCATTGACGTAACCCTGTGTTTTTGCCCTTTACGGAACCTGAAAATAAACGGCGCGCCAGCGCTAAAGGACAGGAACATGTGGCCTTCTAACATAACGACAAAATGTGACCCGGAATTTCGCTACACGCGTTAAAGGTACCCAGGTGGCATAGACTAATCCGGAGCCCTCCATTACGGCATGCTCTGAGCTCAGGCGGAATTGATTTACACAGTTCACTGTTTAGTTTTAAAAGACGATAGTCTTTCTTTGGTTACTTAAACGCAGAAATTTTGGTCTGTCTGTCTGTCTGTGACTCGAATCAGCCACCCTGCCAAAGTGAAACAGGTGCTGCGCAATAGTCTTAAATACCCATAGCCAAATCTAAACGTCCAAGTGCGGTGCCCATGTTCATACTGTTGAACATTGTTGAACAAGAACAAGATATTACGCAAATATAAAGGAGAAAATGGATACATAAGTGATATTTGGCGCGTTCCTTTATTTAAAAAATCATGGATGCTTGGCTTTTGCAATAGCAAATGAAATACTACACTAACCGCAGAAAACCGTCGCCTGCTGTTGCCAGCGCTACTATAGCTCCTGGCGGCATTTAAGAAATTAAACGGCAAACGCTACGAAAGGTTCCACTATATATGCTCCACATTCCGTTTGACACGCTCGTGAAGTAGGGCAACGTGGTTCTAGAAACGTTGTAGTACGGTGCCTTGATTCACACGCGTCTCTGCCGTCAGCGCTGGCATCGAGGCACCCGACCTGGAGAAGTGGAACGAGGTAAATTTAAATTGGCTTGAGCAAACCTCTAGCCTGTTATCTTGGGAGAGGAACGGCATGAGAGGTGAGCGGGAAAAAGAAGGGAGGCATTTACTTGGCAGGGGCGTCGGACGACTATCGCCTTTCGTCGACCTTTGCAACGAAAGGAGCAGATACGCGGCCATTATTTTTATTAGGCATTCACTGACACGCCTGAATATCTTTTTCTACCAAAATCGCCCTGCAATGAAACGTCCGGGGGGCCTGTATGCTGATACGCCCGTGCGCCGAAAGCGCCGTGTGAAAATAACCGGACAAAAACGTTTTTCCTATATTTTTGATTAACTTATTATTGATTGTTTTTTTTTTCAGCAATTTATTACCACCAATTTTTAATTGATAAAGAAAAGAAAATGAAGTAGATTTTTCGCAGCGAACTCATGTGAATTTCTTCCACTCGTAGTCCGGCAGGAAAATACGCTTTGTGGCCCAAAGCCCACTTCATTGCAAATGCTCTGTAGCACTCAATCTAGCGTACACACCTCAGAAAAAAAAAAAAAAAAAACTACGCTGAGTTTCTTTTACTTGTCATAATTACTTCCCCGTGTAGTTACAAACACTGCAGAAGTTGCGTTTGCTGTCAATACATGGGAATATACGGCAGGAGTATGGCTTTAGAAAACGGCTCGAATTCTTGTTTTGCTGGAATTCACCACCACCACCACCATCATCATCATCCTCATCATCAGTCTATCTACGCCCCCTGCAGGGCAAAGGCCTCTCCCACAGATCTCCAATTACCCCGGTCCTGTGCTAACTGCGACCAATCTATCCCCGCAAACTTCTTGATCTCATCTTCCCATCTAACCTTCTGCCGCCCCCTGCAACGCTTGCCTTCTCTAGGGATCCACTCTGTTACCCTTAATGACCAACGGTTATCTTGCCTTCGCATTACATGCCCTGCCCACGTCCATTTCTTCTTATAATTTCTACTAATATGTCCTTAACACCAGTTTGCTCCCTGACCCACTCCGCTCTCTTCTTGTCCCTTAATGTTACACCTATCATCTTCCGCTCCATTGCGCGCTGAGTCGTTCTCAACTTAAGTTGAACCCTTTTAGTCAGTCTCCAAGTTTCTGGCCCGTAGGTGAGTACCGGTAAGATGCAGCTGTCATACACTTTCTTCTTCAGCGACAATGGTAGGCTGCCATTCATTATCTGAGGATGCCTGCCGAATGCACTCCACCCCATTCTGATCTTTTCTAATTGATCTCTGCCTCTTGGTTGGGATCCGGGGTCACTACTTGGCCTAAGTAGATATAATCACTTACCACTTCCATCCCGGAATAAATTACCCCGAAATAAATTAAGCGAAGTTTCACTGCTCATACGGGTGCACACCCGCAGGGAGTTTTTTCTCAGCCAGTGTCATTGCTATGGGTAATTATACCGTTTTATTCATGTCTTCGCCTCTCGGCCGATTTCATGAACGGTGGCAGCCAAGGAGCGAAAGAGGGCGGAAGGTCGGTCTCGCTTCCCGTTCGCCTCAAGAGACGCGATCCTGCGCTTCGCAGCTGCTTCCACCTTGGGTAATGTGGCCAGAACCGGTGCCATGAACGCTTCCGCAGATTTCACGACCACACAGCGCATGAGGACCCCGCCCACTTACAAGCTCGATGGATCTGTCCAATAAAGTTTTCTCCTCCTCCTCCTTCTCACAAGCTGCGGGAAGCACTGCACGTATACTGCACGACTCTCCATTAATCCGCCCGATGAAAGCGCCTATACTCCCCGCGACATTCTACGGGGAAGAGTGGCAGAACAGAAGTGACAGTACGTGGTGAAACCTTGGAAACCCCCCGGCGCGCTGTGTGCATGTGGAACCGCCTCGGTATACCTTGAAGCCGTTCGGCCTTGCTTTCTGAGAGGAAATCCAATTCAAGAAAGTCACAGCAAATTTCTATAATAACTGGGGATGATATCGCGTTTTTGATCCCCAATCGACATGTTAATACTACCAATGGAGATGTTCACAATTCCAATCGAGATGTTAATACTACTAATCAAGATGTTAAAACTACCAATCGGGATGTTAAAACTACCAATCGGGATGTTAAAACTACCAATCAAGATGTTAAAAAAAAAAAAAAAAAAAAAAAAAAAAAAAAAAAAAAAAAAAAAAAAAAAAAAAAAAAAAAAAAAAAAAAAAAAAAAAAAAAAAAAAAAAAAAAAAAAAAAAAAAAAAAAAAAAAAAAAAAAAAAAAAAAAAAAACCCCCCCCCCCCCCCCCCCCCCCCCCCCCCCCCCCCCCCCCCCCCCCCCCCCCCCCCCCCCCCCCCCCCCCCCCCCCCCCCCCCCTACCTCAGATTTAAACTAAATCGAAAAAACTCCAAAAAAAAAAAAAAGAAACAAACGGGGTTAATACACTAAAAAATTTGACCCCCCTGGGGTTTTTGCCTTTTAATAATTTCCATTTGTTGTATTTCCTACCCCGGAAAAAATGGGGGAAAGGGCCCCTTTTTAAAATGCCCCCGGACCTTCCCCCCCTAAAATTTTTCTAAAACCCTTAAAGGCTTTAAACTTCCCCCCCCCACCAAAATTAAAAAAGGGGGGGGGGAAAACCCTAAACCAAAAATTAATTTTAAAATTTTGGCCTTCAAAAACCCAAAAATTTTTTTTGTGGGGGTTTCTCTTTGGGGTTTGGAATTTTCCCGTTTTTAAATTTAACCGGTTTTGGGGCCGGGTTTTCTAATTTGCAGGATTAAAAATTTAAAGGGGCCCTTAAAAAAAAAAAAAAAAACCGCAAAAGCAAACCCCCAAAAGGGAACATTAAAAGCGAGGACCAAACCAGCCACAAGTGGCTTTTGGGCGGAAACCAGCTTTCTTCCCCGGGGCCGGGAAAGGGGGAATGGGGTTTCCAAAAAAAAAAAAACCCCTTGTTAAAAAAAAAAGGGGGAGGGGGGAAAGGCCCCGGGAAAAAGGGTACTCGGAACCGGGGTGAGCGCGCCAGTTTTGCCCTGCGAAAAACGCAAAAAAAAAAGCCGGCCCCCCGGGTAAAAGGGGGGGGTTTCTATTTTTTTGGCCTCCCCCTTTTCCGGCCGCTTTCCTCCCGTGTTTAAATTTTCCTTGTTTAGCCTGGGCCGGAAAAAAACCCGGGGTCCATTTAAACCCCGGGGGCCTTTTTTTCCTTTTTTCCCCCTTTAAAAGGGGCTTTGGGAGTAACAAAACCAACCATGGGGGTGGGGGCCCTAACCTTCGTCCCCCTCCAGTTGCCCCCAAAGGGGCCTTTTTTCGGGGCCCCGTTAGTCCCCAAAAGGAGGGGCTTTTGGCCTTTTTTCCTAAAGTGCACGGGGCCCCCTTGATAGATTAAAAAAAAAAAAACCCAAAAGCGGGGCGGGGGTTGTGCCGGCCCCGCCTGCGCTTTTGCGGCAATTTTTTTTAACCAAAAAGGGAAAGGCCAAACCCTTCAGACCCCCTTTAATGGATTTTCCAGGGGAAACCGGCCCCAAAGGGCTCTTAACCCGGGGGGGGCCCCTTTTTCCCGTCCCTTCCAAGGAAAATAAAACCCGGTCCCCACCGGGTAAACCCCAAAAGGAAACTAGGGGGAAGGCCAAAGCTAAACCTAACCTTTTTTAGTCCCAAAGAAAAACCCGGGGGGCCTTTGTGGTAAAATTGGGGGCCCCCCCTCCGGTGCCTTTTTTTTTTTCCATCCGCAGTTGCCCGGGGAAGGAACCCGACCTCCGGGGGGGGAACAACCTTTGGCGACCCCAAAAAGGGGACTTGTTTGGAAGGCCTTAGCCCCGGGACGCCCCTTTTAAAGGTCCTTTTTTCCCAAGGGGTGCCAAAACCTAAAAGAGAATTCGGGGAAAAACCCCGGGAGGCGGGGTGTTGTGCCTGCCGTTGGGCCCCGGCAAAAAAAGTCAGGCCAATAAAATAAGGTTTTGGATGGTTTTTCCTTTGGACGAAGTTTCCCCCGGGGGGCCCCGACCGAAAAGAAAAAACCGGGGCCGCCCGAAACCCTTTTAAAAAATTTTTGGGGAAAAAACCTAAACCAACCGCCCAAGAAACCCCCCCCTTACGAAATTTTCCCCTTCCTGGGGCCCATCATTCCCTTTTGGGGCCGCTTCCCCAACCCCCGACCCGCTCCGGGTTCCAAAAAAAAAGGGGGCCCGGGGCAAAGCAACCGCTGCCCCGCTGAGGGCCCCTTTTCCCTCCCCTCCTTCCTTTCCCAGGGGTAACCAACCTCGCCTTTCCGGCGCCCCCCTAGGCGTCAGGCAAATTTGGTCCCAGGCCCGGGGAAAAGGGTTTGGAAAAATAACCCGGAAAAACGGATGGGCGGAAACAGGTGGAGCAGAGACCCCCCAAAAATTTTACCCCCGTATCCCCCACCCCGGGCCCCCGTTCCCCGAATTCCTTTGGGGGAAAAAGGGCAATGCTCGCTGGGCTCCCCGGAAGCTATTCCCCCGTAACACCCCGGGTTAGGGTTTGTGACGTTTTCCCAAAATCCCCTTTCCTTTGGCAAAGAAACCAAATTTCCCGCCGGGGTCCGGGGGAAAACCCTTCCGGCGGCCGGGGGGGTTAAAAATTTGGGGCCTGGGGGAAAAGGTTGGCGAGCGCAAAGGTATGGATAACCCCTTCCATTCCCCTTTTTTAGTTTTGGTCAAAGCCTTTCTTTGGGCCCCCGGGGAATTTTTTTTTACCCTCCACGAATTTATTAAATCCCCGGTTTACTTGTAGGGCTAAATTAGAAAATTCCAAGGGGGGCCGAAAACTTCCGGGCGGTTTTTTGTTTTGGCTTTTTTTTTTTAAATATAAAATTCCTACCTTTTATTTTGGTTTAAAAAAGAAAACCCCTTGTTTTTTTTTCATCCCCCACGAAATTAACTGTGTTATTGCGGGGCTTTAAAAAAAAATCAAAAGGGGGAAATCTTGAAAAAGGCGGCCATTTTGTTTTGGCTTTAATTTTTTTTAAAAAAATTCTCCTTTTAATTAAAAAAGAAAAACGAGAGTTTTCCCACGAATTGGGGTTTTTCCAAATTAAAAAAGCCAAAAAGAAATATCTTACAATTATAACGATCCCCTTGACGTTTCCTAGCTTTCGACACTTTAGAGGGCCCAAAAAACGAGAGCGGGGTTTTTTGCACGCACTGACAAAGTTTTTCAACAACCCTGGCAACGTTATGAGGTCTATAATGTCTTGATGAACGTGTCCCAAAAGCCATACAGTTGAGGCGTTCCCCCCCCATCGTACTACGCAGCCATGTTTTCAGTCTTCTCAAGGCACTGAACGATCTCTCTGCTTCACAGGAAGAGACCGGCATCACTAAGATAATCCTGAGAACACTCTCCACTTCCTTGAAATACTGGCGGGTGGACGTGTGCACGTTCCGGAGTACTGCTGCCACGTCGTCGACGGACTTGAGGTTGCAGTGTTCTTCGTGCAACAAGCGCACGCGAGACACGACTTTACCGATATGGATGCTCTTGTATCGTCGGATCACGTCCAAATCTGCTTCTGATGACCGGTTCAGAAGGACAAGTTCCAGTGCCCTGTACGTCACGATTCCCTCAGAATCTGGATTAAACCTCTTCTCAATGCCCGCTACTGCTGCATCAATTATTGAAAAAAATATTCGTCGAAAGTAGGCCCTTGCTTCCTAGTTCCGCCTCTTGGTATAGAGCTATTTTAGAGACATTGTCTTTTTAAAAACGACAGTCTTTTTTGGGCTACTTGAACGCGAAAATTTTGGTCTGTCTGTGTGTGTGTGTTACCCGCCGCGGTGGCTCAGTGGCAAAGGCGTTGCGGTGCTGAGCACGAGGTCGAGGGTTCGATTCCCGGCCGCGGCGGCCGCTTGTCTGACGGAGGCGAAAAGCAAAAACGCCCGTGTGTACGAGATTTCGGCGCAGGTTAAAGGTCCCCAGGTGGTCAAAATTAATCCGGAGCCCTCCACTACGGCGCGCCTCATCGCCTGCGTTGCGTCGGCGCGTTAAACCCTACAATCAGTGTGTGTGTGTGCGTGCGTGTGTGCGCGCGCGCGCGTGTGTGTGTGTGTGTGTGTCGGCTCTGACTTTGGCACTTGGCAATTTGATTTTAGCACTCAAGGAAGCTTCGCGTTTCAATCGTCGTCGTCGTTAGACGGAGGGTATTTGATTTTTGTTTTTACCTCAACTAGTGCAGATTAGTGCCGTGTGAAATCAAGTGTTGGACGGAAGCCCGCCTGATCGGGGAAACGCATGGTACGAACTCATCGGAGAAATGCATGATACGTACGTAGATTGTGAACAAGGCTCCCGTACGGGAGCCGAAACGTCTTTTTTCGTTTTATAAACGCTCGTGGTCGGTGTCTGTTTTTAATTTGTATCATTAGTGCAGTGTCGAACAGACATGCGTAGAGCGCTAGCTCCATGGAGCTACAGGTTAGTAAAAGAAATGAACATATGCTGCGCTGCTTGCACCGGTGCAGTCAGTGCAAATAAAAAAAAAAAAACCCTACTGCCACCAGTCCACCGGTTATCCCTTCTTTACACGCTTTGCACAAGCCAACCAGAGGTCAAAAAAATCGGTCGGCGACCGCACAACTACCTATGCGTGAACGTCGGGCGGGCTCCGCTGAATTCACCGAATATTTTGCCGCCTCGCTGCCATTTTTTCCCAAATTTCGTCGGTCTCCGTTCCGATGCCGCTTGACCGTGACGGAATCCTGCCGCACAGGCGAGCGGACGGAAGTCGATAACCTTGGCCGCAATTTTTCTCTCCCTTTGTCGTCCCACCTCTCTCGAGCACTGTGGCTCCCTCTCCATTCAGTTCTTTTTTCGTTTGTTAGCGGGGAGCCATTGTTTCCAAAAACCGACGGAATCCGCGCATGCGCGTTCATGAACCGCGCCCTCTGGCTCCGAGTTCACCGTACTCTGCGCGCTGCCGCTACTTACCTGGCTCTTCGATCGTTTCCGTTCCGTTCTTTGATGCGTCTCCTGTCATTGCACCATCATTCTCTCTTCCCTATTATAGCCTTCGCTGTTATTATTATACGCACATCAACTACGTCATACCAACCGCAAACAAATAGGCTCACGTACGTATGATTGCACGTATGTATGAATGTATGCACGTAAGTATGCACGCATGCATGCATGCATGCAATGTATGTATGAATGTACGCATGTATGTATGTATGTATGTATGTATGTATGTATGTATGTATGTATGTATGTATGTATGTATGCAGTATGTATGAATGTATGCATGCGTGTATGTATGTATGCACGTATGTATGTATGCACGTATGTGCGTTATGTAAGTATGTACGCATGAATGCTTGGATGCATATATGTATGCGTGTATATATGTACGTATGAATGCATACATGTACGTATGTATGTATGTACGTATGTATGCACGTATGTATGTATGAATGTATGTATGTATGAATGTATGCACGTAAGTATGCACGCATGTATATATGTATGTATGTATGCACGTAAGTATGCACGCATGTATATATGTATGAATGTATGTATGTATGTATGCATGTGTGCATGTACGTATGCATGTATGTATTTATGCATGCATGCATGCATGTATGTATGTATGTATGTATGTAAAGTCACGTGCAAACAAAACGCGATCACGAAAATATGAACCACACACGCTAATAGCGCGATTTCTTTCCACAGAAGTCTAACTGACGCGCGGTTTAATTACAGTAACAAAGTAGGGAAATGTGGCTTACCAGATATACCAGTAGAGCACCATTATTTGACCTTAACAAACAGTATTTTTCAATTTTGCATGATCTAGGTCATACGCTCGCTTTCCTTTTTTTTTGTGATGAATCTATGTATAATGCTATGTTCATTTACCGAACCCCTCGTTTGCATTTACGATATATTGAAATAAGCTCGAAATTTAGCGAATGATACAGTGACGAATTTTACAAGAAACGTTACTATGGCGTTTTGAACACAAGTCGGTACTTTTTTATAGTTTGATGTAACTATAAATAACAGAGAGAGAGAGAGAGAGAGAGAGAGAGAGAGAGAGAGAGAGAGAGAGAGAGAGAGGAGAGAAGAGAGAGAGAGAGAGAGAGAGAGAGTCAAAAAAAGAAAGGGAGTACGAACAGGGGAAAGCGAAGCGAAGGGGGTCGTCGGCACCGCGCAGTGTTTGAGTTCAACTAAACACCTGTCACGGCGGCCAAAACACCGCGCAAATCCACAAACAGCCCATTTTGCAGTTGAGGTCAAAGTGCCCGCAGCAGTTCACGAGGGCATCCGGCGTTACAAGAGCGCTGCTTTCGTAAACGTCGGCTCTTCTGCCAATCGTGTGCGCGGTGACTTCGTCTTAATGAAATCGGGAATGACGAATGGTAGATTTACATATAAAGAGTTGAAGTAGTTCTTCATATTGTCGGAAGGAAAGATTTATGACAGTAAATTTAACAGTGCTGCCTGTAAAAGTTAAAAAAAAAAAAACGGGTATTAAAAAATTCACGCATCTCCACGAACTGAATCATGACGAGTGGGCGAAGCACTGGGGATCGTTTTTACCGTAAATCACCCGTGAGAGTGCTTACTACTGCTAAAACGATTTCCAATCCAATGCAATGCAATTCAATTTAATCCAGTCCATTTCAATCCAATCCAATCTAATGCCTCTCGCGCATGCGCAGCACGCACGCGCACGCCGGAGAACGCTCGGATTACGGACATTGCGAGGTCCTAAGGTGCTTCGCACCTAAAATATTCGTACCAAAACCTTATCTGCAAATTTAATAAGGTCCACACGTTTATCCCGTGCTGTCCACAAGCGCACACTCTCTGCTTCAACATCGGTGCAGGAAGATAAATAACAAAACGTGTCCCTTCTCTTCAGCGATTTTTTTTTGCCGGGAAACAGTCGCAGCACCTGCCGAATCTTCCTTTCAGTTTACCGCCATGTACAATCTTTGCCAAAATTTTCTATGCCAAACTTAAGCCTACAGGACCACAGAGAATTAAAAAAAATAAGTTTTACATTTAAATATGACAAAATTATTTTACGACAGCAAGAAAGAAAGGTGTTTTCTCTAGCCTTCCGGCATAAAACGTTTCAGCCTCACTTGGGACGTAGGCTTGTACGTTGAATTTTTTTGCGGCCTGCGCACTTTGGGCTTGGCCTAGAAAATTTTGACAAAGACTGTACCCCTCCGACTCTGGGCTCGTCAGCGTTTTCACCCCCCCCCCCCCCCCCACCATGCACTCGAATATTATAATTTCTTTTTCCCGCCACACAAACATAAATGAAGACACAAGCTGAATTCTCGCTTAATTTCACCAAAGTTATGTTTGCGATACCACAAACATTTTTAAAAAGCTGAACTGGAACACATGAGTGGATGTCTTGCAGACCAGCGCAGAGCGCTACTGGGGCTACAATTTAGTAAAAATTTTCGGTTTTAACACGACAGTGTTTTATTCACAGATACACAAAGATTTCAATGACGCCCTAACCGTCACGGAACTGTTGCCAGTTCTACGAAGCAAGCGGCCTGTAAAGGGTGCACCCCTGCCCCACCCGGGGGAAGCAACCTTTAGTACTAAAGAGTACCGTTATACTTAGGGTTGTTTTCTTTCGGGTTTTATATTTTAACACGAAAGTGTTTTATGCCGGTATACATATCCGGTGTACATAGTCATAACCGTGACGTCATATCCGTCACAGAAATGACGCCAGTATACCTTTGCTGATGCGACCTGCCAGCAGGACGTCGCTCACCAAACACACCCATAAGACAGCCGCAGTCCCGCAAATAATGCTCAACCGCAGATTTCGCTGCACATTTCACTTCCCTGGTTTACCGATTCCTATGACAGAGGAATCAACCCAGTTTTTTTTTTTTTTAAACCTGTAGGCCCAAATTATCTCCATTTACGCTATTATAACGATTAGAAGTGGAACGTTCGCGAAATATGCATTATAGTGGAAATGCAGGGCGTTATACGGTTTGCCATTTTCCTTAATTGCTTAATATTTTTCTTACTTTATAGTTTTTCGAAATATCGTTTGACCAATTAGCTCAATTTAAACTGTTTTAACGATTACACTTGGAACTTTCGCGAAATCTGCCTTACTGTGGAAATGCAGGGCGTTACACGGTTCGCCATTTTCAATAATTCTTTATATACTTTTTTTATTTTTTTAAGGTTTCAAAATTTATTTCTACCAATTATCTCATTTGCGCTAGTATGACGGTTATAGGTGGAACTTCCGAAAAATCTGCGTTATTGTGGAAATGCAGTTCGTCATACGGTTTGCGATTTAACGTATTTTTTTAATATTTTTGTTGTTTATTATTTTTTAGAAATTTCTTGCGACCAGTGATCTTCATTTAAGTTATTATAACGATTGAAGGTGTAACTTCCGCGATATCTTCATTTTTTTGGAAATGCAGGGCGTTACACTGTCCTGGCTGTGGGGGTACTCGGCAAAGAAGGCTGCGCATTAAAACAAAAAATGAGCATATGCTGCACTGCCTGCACCAGTGCGGAGTGCAAGAAAAAAGAAAACAGCTCTAATGCCTGAAGCGCCATGCACTCTACAGCAGTTGATACACTCATTTGCCGCACGGCTCGGAGCAGCGCTGGGAGCCGCCATTAGACAGAGTTCTGCCATTAGAGAGCGCCCGAGTTCGCATACTCGTTAGCCAGGCAGAGCAGCGTTCCGTTTATAGTCCAATGTGGGTCGACGCTTTGTTTTGACTCGCGGCAGACGAGGGGAAAGGGAAGAAGAGGGGGGAGACACAACGTTGCCTCTTTGCGCCTGTTCGTCCCTTCGCCGCCACTTTTCAGTACGGCTGTTTAATATGTTACAGCGTATGGGCGCTCCAACGACGCCCGCACAACGACTGCAGAGAAAGGCCCGCGGCCTGGAAGGTCAGTCAGCGTATATGTGCAGAGCACGGCGAACCTCTCGAGCCCCCTTTCCGTGGACGCCGTTTGCATCATTTTTTCGCGGTTGTGGATTGAGGTCACATGCGTACATGGAAAAGCGTGCACGCCCATGCAAATGCCGTGTGCTCCGGGTTTTTGCGCCACACTACGAGTTTACCTAAAAAAAAAAAAAAAAAACAAACACGCATAGCCGGAGCTCTGCGAAGTGAATCATGACGAGTGGGCGAAGCACTGGGGATCGTTCTTACCGTAAATCACCCGTGGAATTGCCCACTCGCGCATGTAAATGACTGGCAACGCGTGTGTACAGCATATACAATTACAATGCAATCCAACCCAATCCATTTCAATCCAATCCAATGCTCCTCGCGCATGCGTAACACTGTGCATACGGACGCCAAGCCCCGGAAAAAGCGAGGTCCTAAGGTGCTTCGTCCCTAAAAAAAAAGCTTCCAAGCGAGAATCGTTGGATAAATGCGCAAGGCGCTCCGCTATACAGTGAGCCCCCATTTAAGGTCGGCTTCACCACTAAACGCAGGTGCATAGCTAGGAAGACACTATAAGTGGCGCCACATATTAGAAGTCAGTTGTCAAAGTACTTTTAATAAATACCCGATAAGCCACCCACGTTCCATTGGACACCCTATAATGTGATCATTAAGCCCCTTTAGAATCGGCTTTACTACTATACAGCAGTCCATGCTGGGAAGAAACTTCTTCGGAGAAAAAACGCGTATTAAAACTTGAAGGCTCTAGGGCTTTTTATTTTATAGTATGACGCATGAAGCGTTACAGACAGACGTACGGGTTTTCGTGCTTAGTCTAGTTCACGCAGAGAGGCTTAAGCATTTAAAAAATGTGCATCTGCCGGCGGCAGGGCCAATCTTCTTCCGTTATTCTCCAAATGTTCAGTTATTCTCTAAAAAAAAGTGTTTTAGTAGAAAGTGCAGTACGGTGGGGAAAATCAATGCGCCAGGAGTATCATTTTGATAACCTTGCGAAAGCGGACAGCAGCCTGATAAAACGTGATCGCACACGGAGACACTAAACAAAAACTGCAGAAAACAGCCACCTCTCCTCTCCCACCCCCTTCACCTCTCTCTCAAAGAAAAGGGAAAGTGCACGTTGATGCTCGATGAAATGACAGACAGGTGAAACTGTGCATTATGTTATCAAAGAATCCCAATTACACACAGTCACCCGTGTACTCCTAACGTCATTCGTCCCCTCCTCTCGAGCAGAGCAAGCACATCTAGCCTCCGGGGGGCGATCCCGGGTAGGCATTCCAGCGGCAAACGCAGGTCTCAAACTCCCATCAGTGAGCGGGCTGCGGTGGCTCAGTGGCTAAGGCGTCGTGTTTCTGAGCACGAGGACGCGGGTTCGATTCCCCCGGCCGTGGCGGCTGCTTTTCTGATGTAGGCGAAAAGCAAAAACGCCCGTGTGTACGAGATTCGGCGCCGGGTAAAGATCCCCAGGTGGTCAAAATTAACGCGGAGCCCTTCCCCCACGGGCGCCTCATCGCCTGCGCTGCGTCGGCGCGTTAAAACCCCCAATCAATCAATCAATCAATCAAACAATCAATCAAATCAATCAATCAATCAATCAAACAATCAAACAATCAATCAAAAAATTTTGTCCCGCAAGCGCCGGGACTGCGAATAAGGTTGAAACAAAGAGGGGGGGGGGGGGAGGCCAGTCATAAAAGCCAGCTATGAACGCTATAATTAGAAATAAACAACTCCTTTCCCACGTCTTGTAAATATTCTTGGTCATTTCTAAGCTTAATTTGGCGTCAGGATTTGAGAAACATATCGATACCGATATCCAGGACGACTAAAATCTGGACGCCGATTCTGAAAAATAAAATATTGGTTCCACGGTGATGCTTCACACGCTTGCATCGGCACCGGGTACGCTCAAAAAAGCAAGTAAAAATAAATGATCGAAGGCACTCATGATCGGGACGGGCCGAGTCTAAAGGTCCGCGCGCCGTGTGTTTGACACCCCTGGCTCTATACACTGTCCTTGTTTTGCTTAGCAACATATTTCCACGTCACAAGGGTGACGAACGGGGATGAAGTACACCAGGCCAGGCCGTATACAGAAGGAAATATCGTCACCGTTTCCGAAGAAACAATGGAGTGGACACGAACAGGGCTTGGCGTTATACCTATTAATAGAGAGTTATAGAAGACTGAACAATCGGTGTTAGTAAACATGTTGGCGCCACAGCGCAGGCGCACAGCCACCGTTGCGAAGTGCGCGCATGCACTGTGGCTCCGGTTTTGCCAACGGGCCGTGCGCTGCAGGAACAGACCTGCTATTCAGCAGTCAGCAAGTAACGGCTTCCGGTAAACCAGAAGCTGTAGACACTTCCCAGAAGAGTGCTTGCATAAATCGCTACAGTCGAAGAGCGCCGCGCCAGCCGAACAGGCAGCACATACGCACCCCGATCGTTGAAGAAGCACGCCGGCGACGCGGCCTCCGCTAAGGGCGGCGGTCTCCACTGGTAGTACGAGGTCGTCGACGCCGTCCCTCCTCCGTTGCCGATCCACTCCGGGAGACCAGCGGCCGCCGCCGGGACACACGTCGTTCCGGACACATCGAATGCCGAGCACGCGGGGCAGGTTGGGTCCGTAGAATGCGGAGAACTCGAGAGCCGCACACCGATACTTGAACGCGAACGCCGTCGGAACCGAAGCCCATGAGCACGGAGCCATCCTCGCCGCCCGCTAGCTGGACCGGTGTCCAGCGGCGCTCGTGACGGTAGGAGCCATCGCTGACCACCGGTTGCGCCTCGCTTTTCAAGATAAAAGCTCGCGGCGGAGGTGGTAGACGAGGCGAGTTCTGACTACTCGGCACTCTCGGCCCCTCATCATGGTATGTCGTTTTTGTTTTGGGTGATTCTGATAAGGGCGTGCTTCTTCGCGTCTGAAGTCAGCGGCTCTGCCCTTGGACGACGACGTGCGGCCTCGCACGAACGCCTTTGCAGCTCGGAAAGTGAAAAAAAGACCTTCCGTGTTGGACTACCACTTATCTGTACCCTTCGTGCATCCTGGTTATTCTTACCTACAATTCACCGTCACTAACATCCACAGGAATTCGCTTCTCCGCTGTCTCGGCTTCTCGTGAATTCCAACTCGGACATTTAAAAGCAGCCCTGTGCGCTGTGGTTTCAGTACCTGCTGGGACTCCCGCTATTTTGAGGATTATAGTGCGCCCTTAAGTGAAGGAATTGCACTGAAGCGATGTCCTTCATCTACGTCTACGTTTTCTGTCAACTTTAAATTATCCGTCGCTCAGACCTTGTGCTGGAAGCAGAATTATTACGTTCATATAGGCCAGCCCTAGACAACACGCCATGGCCGCTGGCAACAGTTCAAGACAGGAATAATATACGATACCTTCATAGGGTATCTGCAACGTATTCGGCGACAGCTAGTACAACGGCTAACCGGCCCTGGCGAATGATGGCGACTAGCGGCATCACTTATCTCGAATATCGACCTTAGCGCATAGGCCTGACTTTAACCTCGAAATATCCCAACATCCATACACTTCTCTGCTGAAACTAGCAAGAGTCTAACCTCCATCATTTGATCGATCTAGAAATCCGATAGCTGACAGCCCACGGGGCCTGCGAAAAAGCTGAAATGCAAGATTTTTGAGTTACTTCTCCGTATGGTTCAAAACTATCACGTTGAAGGCGTTTATCAGAGCATAATTTGAGTGTTAGGACATGACCGCTTTCTGTTGTGGGACCGAATTACCCTGCCGCCTTCACACCGTTGCCGATGCTAATGACACCGCGCGGTGACCTTGAAGAGAACACGTCTTCGCTCCACGAAACGAGTGGCTCCGCGTCTTCAACACTGGCTTGCTGCCCGCACTTCCGGGTCTAGAGAACGTACCACGGTGACTGCAGATGTCGACCTTGAACTCAGCCTTGTGGCCCGGCAGCCTAAATCCCACAAGGACGCCGATGAAATCAATCAATCGTTCTTCGCTTTTTGCGGGGGTCACTCTTTCGAAATCCTCGCGGAATGCTGGAGATCGTCGACGACCCTTGCACTTTCCCGCAGAGACTAGTAGTGATTCACCAGCGGACGACCGTAGGACTTTCCCAAGGCCAGGAAGATGATGTACCTCGCTGCCCGCTATTCGTCTTCACCGACGTCGAAATAGACGACACATTCGAAACTCCGCTCCCCGCGCACACCCAGAAGAGGACACAGCGCAAGGTTCACGTCAGAAAGAGCAGTCAACTCGGGCAACCGCTTACCGTAAACATGGCAACCCGTACTCGCTCGAGAGGATGCCGCATTTCGACCCGTCCTCGGCCGCTGTCAGGATTGCGCTCGGCGCTGGAAAGAGACGCCGCTGCTGCCTGGTCGTTGGATCCACTTCCGTTCAACACTTCGCGGGGGGTTCTCAGGACGCACCGCCGACGCCGTCGAGGAGACCAACCTCCCCGACGTCGACCGGGGCCCAGTGTTCCCAATTCGGCGCTTTGTTGTCGGGGCCAACACTTGACACACAGTGTACACATACACAAGCCGCCGACGCGACGGCCGCCGCGCGCAGCGCGCAGACGCGGGTGTGGTGCACGTCGGGACACGCTGCGACCACGTGACCGACCGGGGGGAAATCGATCGATAGCCGCTTCCCGCTTGCACTTCCCCTCGGTCTTGGCAGTTTCGCGCAGTGCAGACAGAACTTTGCCGCGGCCCGTCGCAGTCGTATAACTGTTACATAAAAGCACTGATAACTACGGCGACGGACTCAAAACTTCCGTTCAAATTGCGCGCGCGACGACAGTTTGAAACAAAACTTCCTCAGGCCTATAGTTGACGAGTACGAAATAGCGGTGGTGATGGTTGCGGCCGTGTTTGTTCAGGAATCTTTTTCTTGAGCGTAGGAAGACGGTCGTGCCCGTTCGAGCGCACTCAACTTTGCTAGCACTGCACCGAACTAAGTTGGTGCGAAGTATACAGCGTTTGCGATGCGACCGGGAAGTGCTTGTGAGGCATTGGGAAATTTTGGGACGGGGTTTGTTTCGAGGGGGGAAAGATACGTGTATAGAAGGCGGGGGCACTGGCAAGGAGTGCTCAGAGGCAGAGCCGCGGAAAGGGCGGAGTTTGCACGTGAAAGGTCACTGACGTCAAGTGCAGGAACAAATAAATTTCGTTGCCGTCCGGCGACACGCAACTGCACCGTGGGTGTCCGCAAGGACGTCCTTTGTCTCCTCTCTTCTTTTTGGGAAATTCGGGTCGAGAGGGTCGAAAAAAGCTTTTAGTTACACCTCTTTCTCTATTTGGGTATATGAAGGAGGAAAGTTTTGTTGCACACTGTTGCATCCCCCAAGAAATCTTGCGGACGTTCTGTTTTGCCGACACTACCCTTAAGTTCCGAGAGAACGCCGCCCCCCCAAATATCGCCCACCCCACTTTAAACGCTTATGGCCACTAGATCCAACGGGAAAATCAAAAACATCCACAAGGGCACGTGATGCCCGAGTCAGAAGATCCAACTAAAAATCCAACCAACGCCCGGGGCAATAAATTCCAAGAGTCAAGAGATCACCCCTTAAAAGGGGTGAAACCCAATTTTGGGGTTTAAAAGCCCCCAAAAATTTGCCCCCCCCAAAAGGAATTTTCCCCTGGTGAAAAAATAAAAGCAAAACATTTTTCATTGGATTTTCCAAATTTTCCCCGCAACCCCCGGGGCGGCACCCACAAATTTTCCTTTAATCCCCCAAAAAAAAAGGGGGCCAGGCCGGGCCAAAAATTTTTTTTTGACGCACTTACCCGGTTTGGCCCCCCCCCGAGGGGGAACACCCTTCTTTGGGGGCCGGGGCTTTTAAAAAACGGTAGGGCAAACCAAAAGGTTTTGGCCGGGGGCGGGTGAAAGGCCGGGGAAATTTAAACCGATTTTCCCCCAAAAAGGGGGAAAACAAAACCGGGGCGAAGTTTGAAAGGTTTTCCTTCGAAACCCCTTTTCCTCTAAAAGCCGTGCTAAAATTTTTGGTTAATGCCCAAGGGGGAAACTTAAAGGGGTTAAATTGTTTTCTTTTTTAAAAGGGCGGCGGCCCCCCCCCTAAAAAAAAAAATTTGTAAAATTACCCCGTGGGAATTAAAATTTTGAAAAATCTATTGATGGGGCTTATTATAAGTTTTCCCACCCCCCCAATTACTTTTCCCAATTTTCTTTAATTTTAAAAATTTTTTGGAAGGCGGCCACTTTTTTGGTTTTTCCCCGCCCAAATTGGGCCACCCCGGGGTTTTTTTCAATGACGGTGGCCCCTTTTGGCGCTCTAAAAAACTAAAGGCCCCGGTTTTGGGGGGCGGCTTTAAAATAAACGGGAATTAAAAAACTTCGCTTAAAAAAAAAAAAAAAAATTAGCCCGAACGCTAAACCGATTTTCCCCCTTTTTCTCCCCCTTCCACATTTTAAGCACAGAATTCCCAATGACGTTTTTCCTTGAATTCCCACCCGGAAGGTGCGGGGATCAAAAACCCCCGCGGGGGCCCCAGACAAAAAACAAAAACGCCCGGGTAGGTTTTGGCGAGTTAAAATTTCCCCTGGCCAAAAATTAATCCTAACCCCCACAAAAGGGGCGCCTTGTGCTTAAGGGGGTTTAACCCCCAAAAAGTTTTAGGGGTTTTAAAAAAAAAAAGGGCCCCAAACTGGGTCCCTTTTTCCTTTTTGGGGGGCCGAAATTTTAAACCCCAATTATCCCTGTACTTTGGGGCAAAAGGAGTTTTTAAGGGGTGGGTTTTTTGGGGCAACCCGCTAATGCACCCAAAGGGCATTCGGGGCCAAGCCCCCGTAAGGGAACCCTCCCCAAAAAGCTCCTCCAAAATTTTTGTTCTTGGCCGGAAAAAGCCCCAGTTCCATTCTTGGGTTGAAAAATTTAGCCCCAGAACCCCAAATTTCCCCCCCCCCCTTCCATTCCACCTTTTGGAAAGGGGTATTTAAAGGGAAGGGGCACGATCTTAAAAAACCATTTTCCCTTTTTGGGGAAAAAAGGGAAAAAAAACCCCCGGGGTTTTTTTTTGTCCTCGTTGTTCCCCCCGCGGTTTGGTCAGTGGCAAACCCCGGGGCGCCCCGAGCCCGAAAATTTCCGGGGGTTCCCGGGCCCCGGCGGCCCCTTTTCTGATGGAGGCAAAAAACAAAACGCCCGTGTGTTTGAGATTTCGGCCACGTTAAAATCCCCCGGTGGTCAAAATTTAAACCCGGGGCCCCCCACTACGGGGCGCCTCATCGCCTGCGTTGCGTCGGCGCGTTAAACCCACAATCAATCAATTTCTTTGGAATTTCTTTTTGGTCCCCTCGGAAAAGACTGCGCACGCCGACAAAAAAAATTCTAAAGCATAGAGTTGGGGACTATAAGGTTAGCTGGTTGCACGTGGCAAACTAAGAATAAAGCTCCAGTTATCTATCATCGTCCGTTCTCGCTCTTTCCTTATCATTGTGCGGTGTCTCTTGTTCATTCCAAAGCGTTTTGTCTTATCACACGTAGCTTGACTATTATTTCTCTGCTAACCTTGGTGCCAGCGGCACGAGCCCCCTATATCGTCATCCTCGAAAAACGTTCCCCCGTAACTCACCACAACGCCGCAGAGGTTGAAACGTCACGTTGTTGAACACCTGGACGTTGATGAGATACCCTGTCGCTGTTTAGCCAGCGTAAACTACCAAATAACGCACGGCGTGGGAGAAGTTTGATGGCAAAAAAAAAAAAAAAATGTTTCGCGTGATTGCACTTTCTCTCATTTGTGCCGACCTTGTTTGTCTATTATTATCGTACTGCTTATTTATTGTTTATCTAATTATTTAGCCCACTTGAAGACAGCGCGATTGCCTGCCTTATTCCACAATGAGAGCTGCGCCGCTGACGGCATTCTTGGCGATGTGCCAACTTCTATTTCCCAGCTTCACGCACGCACGCACGCACGCACGCGCACTCGCACACACACACACACACACACACACACACACACACACACACACACACACACACACACACACACACACACACACACACACACACACACGCTCCAAACTCCAATCGTACCTCTCGCGCTTCGCCCCGAAAAAAAAAAAAAGTCCCAGCAAATCATATGTGGTATTTTCGCATCTTGTCTAAGTCTACTCGGGTAAGGTTGAGCCGCAGTATAGTGACGACCGACGTCAACCTTAGCCTTCTCATGAACGTAAAACCTCGCTGTGGTTTCTTATCAGTACTGGAGCTGCATTATTACCTTGTTCGCGCGCACGCCATTGTGAAGACATATCTAACTGTTGCTTGCTTTGCGGGAGAAAAGCATGACAGCTAAACCCACGATGGCCGGTGATGAGGAGATAAGGCACAAAGCGGCACCGCTGATAACGAACGCGCGTCCGCCTTTTTATCATACCTCGGTTTTATTAGATGCGCGACCGTCAAGGCCGCTGTCCGCATGCGGGTTGTGCAAACACTTTACGTGTGCCCGTTTCCTGTGCCGACACAACCAGCAGCTCATTAGAACGGACAGTATACACAGCCGAGTAAACAATGGAGCAAAGGCTTGGCTGATAAGAGGTGCGAAAATACAGATAGTTGAAGATAAGGAGTCGAACTGCCCATGAAGACAAAATACAACTTTGTTCAAATTAAAAAAAAGAAAAGCCGTTGGTAACTCATAAAACTTCGTTCAATTTGAAAAAAAAAAAAAAAAACTAGCGTTCGGTAATTCTCTCGGCTCCATTGCCCTGCAGCCATGGGAGACTTTTTAAATCATTAATACAGCCTTCACCGACACGAAGAACCCTTGACTTCGCAATCATATAAGAAGTTATCATTTGCCGAACGCAATGTGATTCGCGAATATAAAGCACAGTCTCGTGCGCGCAGCTGATAAGATAAATGTCGAAGCTTCGGTCGCCCGACGACAAGTTGTCACACGCATTGTACTAACGTGCGAAATAACCGGAAAGCTAGATCGTATATCAGATCGGTGGGCACGCAGTTGATAATACTAGTGTTTAATTAATAGTTGAAAAGCTCGACCCTAACAGCGCCGAGTTCTTCGTGAGGATAACAGTCGTCGTCATCAGCACTGCCAACAACGAGTCATCCCTGACCACTCGTGACAAGGTCGCGTCAGACACGTTGCCAACGGCGTTGCAAAAGAGACGCGGAACTATTGGTGGGAGCCAAAGCCGACAAACAATGTGCGGATACCTAAAACTTTCACCAGCACAGTACCCGGACAGAGACTCAAGAGTCTGTCAGTCGGATAAACGTGGAGCAGAATAAACGTTTTAAAAAAATAAAAGTACTTTAGGCATAAAATACTCGCCGAAAGATGGCGGCAAATCTGCGTTCCTGCGATAAGTCTACAAGAGTTTGAGACACAGAAATCTCCACGCGAAAAGGCCATTGTAATCCCTAGCTCCCGTCCAAGAAACAGAACAGATACGGTTGAACCTCGATAAAAGCGGATAAACATGAGTGCTAGTAAAATTTTACCAGCTGTGCAATTCTGTAAGTTCACGCGTATCGTGATGATGATGATGATGATAATAATAATAATAATAATAATAATAATAATAATAATAATAATAATAATTATAAATAATAATAATAATAATAATAATAATAATAATAATAAACAATGACCGGGTATACATTCTAGAATTTTCTACTGGTCGGGCCGACCTCCAATCAAACGGACCCGGCGCATATATAGCGGACTTCCGCTGTTAAGACTTGTACATATCTTTCCTATTCACGCGCATGCGCTGTAACAGCGAGGCGCTTTTATTCAGCGTGTTCGACTCTCTGTGCCGATAAAGATGCCGATGAAACAACGAAAGCGCGTGGTCTTAATTAGTAGAACTCAACGTGCGCCGCCAGGCACGTACGTGGATACGGCATTCGAGCAATAGTAAACCTTTATTACAACCACGCTATATATGGACAGGACGCTGATCTACTTCTTAACAAGCAGCACTTGAAAAGCGTGGCAAGTTTATCGTCAAATAAACCGATTACGTATTGTAATTCGAGTATCCTCCCTAAAACTGTCATCTAATCCACGTATTTAAACAGAGACGACAAGGAGAACCCTCGGAACTAAGTGGGATACGCGTCTTCGCGTTCGGAAGTAGTTTCCGC